>CM059781.1:14206984-14806984 GCA_030435695.1 Brachymystax lenok tsinlingensis
GAAGGTGTTAGTAAGGGGTCAGGAGGTGATGTCAGCTGTATGGAAGGCGTTAGTAAGGGGTCAGGAGGTGATGTCAGCTGTATGGAAGGCGTTAGTAAGGGGTCAGGAGGTGATGTCAGCTGTATGGAAGGCGTTAGTAAGGGGTCAGGAGGTGATGTCAGCTGTATGGAAGGTGTTAGTAAGGGGTCAGGAGGTGATGTCAGCTGTATGGAAGGCGTTAGTAAGGGGTCAGGAGGTGATGTCAGCTGTATGGAAGGTGTTAGTAAGGGGTCAGGAAGTGATGTCAGCTTTATGGAAGGTGTTAGTAAGGGGTCAGGAGGTGATGTCAGCTGTATGGAAGGCGTTAGTAAGGGGTCAGGAGGTGATGTCAGCTGTATGGAAGGCGTTAGTAAGGGGTCAGGAGGTGATGTCAGCTGTATGGAAGGGGTCAGGAGGTGATGTCAGCTGTATGGAAGGTGTTAGTAAGGGGTCAGGAGGTGATGTCAGCTGTATGGAAGGGTCAGGAGGTGATGTCAGCTGTATGGAAGGGGTCAGGAGGTGATGTCAGCTGTATGGAAGGTGTTAGTAAGGGGTCAGGAGGTGATGTCAACTACATGGAAGGGGTCAGGAGGTGATGTCAGCTGTATGGAAGGGGTCAGGAGGTGATGTCAGCTGTATGGAAGGGGTCAGGAGGTGATGTCAGCTGTATGGAAGGTGTTAGTAAGGGGTCTGTAAGTAAGGGGTCATGTAGGGAAGAGGTGAGGGGTAGTGTATTTATACAGTGCCTTAGACCGATGCGCCACTCAGGATGTGAGGGGTGACAGGGAATCTTACCAAAGTTAGTAAGACTCCCCTCTGGATGGGTATCACCCTGTGGACGGAGAAAGAGGAGACTTAGTCAGTTGTACAACTGAATGCCTTCAACTGAAATGTGTCTTCTGCATTTAACCCAACCCCTCTGAATTAGAGAGGTGCAGGGAGCTGTATTATTTGACATCCACATTTTCAGCGCCTGGGGTACAGTGGGTTAACTGCCTTGCTCAGCAGCAGAACAACATATTTTTACCTTGTCAGCTCAGGGATTCAATCTAGCAACTTTTTGGTTACTGGCCCAATGCTCTAACCACTAGGCTACTGGGGAGACAAGAAAAGAAGGGAGAGGAAGAAAGAAACAGGGGTCATGTGGTCACTCTGTAGAGCTCTGTGTGTATATGCTTGTGCGAACGTGCATGTTAGTTTGTATGTGTGTGTGTGTTTAACTAGTGACAGTGACTCACTATGATGTACATTACACTGTCAAAGAAGGCTGCTACAGTCAGACTGCAAATCATTTCTGTAGAGAGAGAGAGGGAGATGGAGAGATAGAAAAGAGAGAGAGGGAGGCAGAGAGAGATGGCGAGATAATAAAGAGCGACAGGGCGAGAGGGAGGAAAGGAGAGATAGTAAAGAGAGAGAGGGAGGCAGAGAGAGATGGCGAGATAGTAAAGAGAGACAGGGCGAGAGGGAGGAAAGGAGAGAGACAACAGAGTGAGAGAGGCCAGATGATCCACTTATCCTGTGGTCTGGGGTTGACTTGGGGATCGATCCCCATCTCCAGCCTGACCCACGTTAATCTCATTACCCACAATAGAGCTGAGAGTCTCACCTCACACACACACACTCACACACACACATAGACACACACACACGCACGCTGCACAAACACACACACACACACACAAAAACACACACAACTCTAGGTTGGGAACCATAGAAATGGTTCTGATGGGCCGGCTGAGGCATAACGTGGGATGGGAGCCTGATGACCTGGCTCAGGCGTAGGAGCCCGACGAGCCGGCTGAGGCATGACGTGGGATGGGAGCCTGCTGATCCAACCGAGGCAAGGAAACCTCTTGGGCCAGCTAAGGTGTGGAAGCCCGACGAGCCAGCTGAGGCACCCCTGGTTCCATCGGCGGTGACATCCGGATCCGACGCCACCACCAAAAACAAAAAACAAAAACTCCCTGATGCTTCACATAATGATGTCAGCATTCTGTAAGGACAGACGCTGGAGAGGAGAAGCAGGTACAGAGAGTGAACATTTAATAACCAACGGACAGGAACAGAATATGGACAGCGTCTGGACAGGGGAAACGTAAACGACAATAATGCTGACACAGGAAACCAACAGACAGATATAGCTGGGGCAATCAACAAGGTGAAGGAGGCCAGGTGAGTCCAATGAGCGCTGATGCGTGTAATGATGGTGACAGGAGTGCGTAATGAAGGGCAGCCTGGCGCCCTCGAGCACTAGAGAGGGGAAGCGGGAGCAGGCATGACATTCAAACCGTTTTGTTATATTTCAGTCTTCTGTGATGTATATAAAGTGTAATTTTTGGATGCGAACTCAAAATATAATACATTTCATCTCTATATCTATAGCTGTTTTTATAATGAGAAAGCAACCAAAACCAAGATTCCTTTTGTAATGGAAGGATTTGTATGGAAAGCCAAGTCGAAGCCAAGATTAGATGTTGTCGTCTTCTTAATAACTGCAGGTGGTTTTACCCCAACAGAGTGGCGCAACACCCTTCAATTGAAGAAGCCGGAAACAAGCGAAAGTGGCCACATCGCTCACAATTTTTTTTTATCACTGGTAATCATAAGGGAGCAGGAGAACTAATAAATTGGCTACAATAATTACAAGGAATTTTCAACCACCAAATGTAGGAAATGTCTGATTTTCAAGGCAGGCCTATTCCAGTACTTACATTTCTGAGTAACAAATTCAAGTTTAAGTAGGCTACTTCAACTCCCTTGTATTGTTTGTATTTGTCATGTTATTTCATTACCAGATTATGTTGTGACGAAGCCCACTGGGTTATGTCATTTGTTGTCTTTATATCCAGAATAATTCATGGGAACAGTGTTGGGTGTTGCGCAACAGTCTATCCTACACAATTGCAGCAGTTTTCTCGATGTCCAATCCGAGGCTCAAAAACATATGAAAACATGAACTCATTGCCTTGATGCTTTCTCTGTTAAATCTAATGAGACCCTGCTGTAAATCAAGCAGACAACAACAGACAATCAACATCAATTGGCTAGGGATATTAGATCCAACGTGGATCCAGGCACAACTGTCTTCACCGGAGTGAAGAACGAGACACAAAAATATTCTGGACAATCCTCTCTAACACCTTTTTTCTAGCACTATAGCTATTGTCCCATCGCATGCGCTATCACAACAGCTCTTTGTCACTTGACTGTCATTGACTGAAAATTCATCAGATGCTGATGTTTGAAAATATCACAGAGTAATTAAACTTCTAGACACCAAACACGCATCCAACAAGTTGTATGCATAATTATTTAAGAACCACATTAATGACAGTATCAATTTAGGATTTTAAGTATCAAGGTAAGGTGACTCTTTCAGATAGAACAATTTGATTTTGCAATCACATAAAATGTGTGTGCCCATGAAAACGGTTTCAAATTAAAATCAAATGTGCTGTGTACAACAGGTGTAGACTTTTTTTAGTGAAATGCTTCCTTATGAGCCCATTCTGAACAATGCAGAGTTAAAAAGGAAGACAAATAGTTACTCAATAAAACAGCAAATAGTAACATAACAAACAATAATATTAAAATAATAATGTTATGTAGTTACACTTCCTTTCTGAGATCGCTGTACAACAAAACGTTCAGACAGCTAGATCCAGGATTCTCACAGGCTTGAAGTTCAATGTCTAATTTAACTTATTCATGCTTAATATTGATATAACAATAACTTATACTGCCATAAATGCAAGGACAGAAAAGTAATGTTTTACTGTATGTTGCGTGATTTTGGACCAAACAAAGGTTTTAAATCATCTTGTGAATTTGATTGAATATAGCTATGATCCCCCCTTATATATTAATGTAATGACATGAAAAACATTTGTAGATTATTATCAATGACTTATCAACAGCTGTAACAAGTTGTCCAGCGTAGGAAATCCTCACTGGTGCCCTAGTTTATAGAAAAACCAATACTTACAAAACATATTTTCTATTATCATTGAAAAAGAGCTAAGTAGTGTTAGTTTTTAACATTGCCTAAGTGGCCTTAAGGATTCTAGACATCTATCCAACTACAGCTACCTAAATATTGCTGATGCATTTGGTGTTTTTTCCTAACTCAGACCAACTGTCCGTGGCCGATTCTACATGTTGAATCGTGACCAACTACGTGCAACTACGTCCAGCGATGACCAACTGAGACTACACACCGGGCAGATTCTTTCCACAACCTTCCATAGATGGTTGGATTGGCTGATAGATGTTGGATAGATGTGTGCAGCAGAAGTCTCAAAACAGCACTATTAGGTACAGATTCAGCAGTGGTAATGGGATTTTTCATTTTAATCGAAGAGGGGAAAACAGTGTCACGATCTTCGGAAAGGACAGACCAAGGCGCAGCGAGGCATCCAGTATACATCTTTTATTAATTACGTAACTGGGCAAAACAACAAAACAAACGAAGATCGTAACGTTGAAAACATAATATGAACCACAATGAAGCTATGCTCAAACAATAACCCACAAAACCTATATGAAAACCCCAAACATATATATGGTTCCCAATTAGAGACAACGACACACAGCTGCCACTAATTGGGAACCATTACCCCAACATAGAAATATAACACCTAGAACATAAAAAACCCTACACCAAAACCAAAACTAAACACACCAGCCTGTCTTCTCAGGCCTGGACGTGACACACAGGCTTGCTATCAGATACAGACCATGAGTCAATTAGAGCCTTAATTTATTAATTTGTACATTTCAATTACGCTGTGATTTCTCATGCCTAATTGAACAGACTTGCTATGGCACAGCCATAGGGCCCTATAAAATATGCAAAAAATGTTTGACTTATTCAACAAAAAGAAAATCTCCAAATTCTATTTTTTGTCGTTTTACAGTTTTTTTTCAGGTTTTCACTCCCAAAATTACACTTTGTTATTTATAGAAAAACAACCAAATTGGATGTTCTAAGTCCACAAAAATGCTTAAACCACATCAGGAGACCACTTTTTGTTGGGTGTAGATACCCTTTAATTCAACTAAACTCCAGCAAGAGACTTGTTTGGTTAGCAGTGTTTCTTTAGCACACATGTAATTGCAGTTTGTTACAAATCGCCACTGGATTGCTGCAAATAATCATGATATCATAATACAGGTAGGCATACTTTGTAGTTAACATTTATTGAAAAGGTTTTTAGGAAAGCCTTTCCATCTACCAGAAAAGGGTTGTCATTATCAGTATCATCACTAACGGCTACACAAAGTTGGAGACAAACGCGCACACACAGACATTCCTGCATTGCCTATTCAGAAAGTTGAAGGAAAATACAAATCACTGATGCATTTTGTTAATGTCTTATGATAATCTTGGACATATTAATTAACTTTCTAATAAGTTCAATACATTTAGTTGTTTTCCTACTAAATTCAATGCATTTCTTAATATTGTTAAATTCCGATTGAAAGAAGTGATCCAAGCCTTTGGAGACTGCTAAGTATTTTTTAAACCTAACACTTTGGGCTGGATGTGTAAATGTGTAGTTCATGTATGCATAATCTATAAGCAGAATGACTGGCTTACCCCATTTAGCCATGAAATCGGCACATGATGCACCCACAGCAGAGAGAGAGCAATGACGTGGTGCACATACAGTATCTGCACATATGTGACGTAGCACGCAATTTTCCGGGACCACTTTTGACTCGTGTGCACTACTTTCAGAACTACTGGCTAAAAACTTTATAAAAATACCATAGAATCTGTTTAACATCTGGATTCCATGATTCTGGCCCAACAGATGTGAAAATGTGGATGCACTCCTAAACACACACAGAGGCAGACATAGACACACACACAAACAAATTACCTTGGCCAAGGAGTGATACCGGCACAGCAGCCAGATTACAAACAGCATGAAAAAACTGAGGAGAGAATGAAGAGATAATTGTTCATTTGACACATTCCTGCATAGCTCTGCATTCCTTAAATATTCATGTATAGCCTTGGCTTACTTGCTATATAATTCAGTAAGGCTGGGTATAGCCTCATGTAGCTCAACCTATTACATCTATTGCAATAAAAGTGCAGTGGGCTTGCCGTGGATCTACATGTATTATTTTCAAATGCAATAATCTGAAACTCTTGACCCTTAATCCTAACCCAGCCACCAACAAATACAGATTACACTCTTCCCATCTTGATCAAATCATCAGCGAATAGCATAATCCATGCCGGACAAATCCTGGGAAACCACAGGGTGTGCAGGCTTTTGACCTAGCCCAGCTATAACACACCTAATTCAACCATTTAAGCGCTTGAAGATATGACATTGATTTAGTTGAATGAGGTGTGTGAGTAATGGGATGGAGCTGAAGCCTACCAACAATTTACAGTGCTGTGAAAAAGGATTTGCCACCTTTCAAATTTTCTCAACTTTTGCATATTTTTTATACTGACTTTTCTCAGATTTTCACCCAAAATCTAATAATATTAGATAAAGGGAACCTGAGCGAACAAATAACACAACAATTACATATATTTAATGTACTTCATAAACAAACACCCAGTTCCCATGTGTGAAAAAGGAATTACCCATTTCACTCAATAACTGCTTGTGCCACCTTTAGCTACAATGACTGCAAACAAATGTTTCCTGTAGTTGATCAGTCTCTCACGTCACTGTGGAGGAATGTTGGCCCATTCTTCCATCACACTACCACCACCATGCAAGGTCCCTGTGGCTTCCTTCACTGTGAGAATACCACCTGTGGAAGGGAACACACAACTTTTGGTAAGGCTGAATTTTACAGGTGGCTTTATTTTACGATCCGGTTTCATGGGACCACCACTGTAAACCACCCTCAGCTGTTACTCTGCAGGAACCTTTTTTTCATAGGCATGCATGACTATTATAACCTAGGACTATGTCCTTTGGTTAGCATACAAACTATAACTATAGACATGAGAGAGGAAGAGAGTGAGTAGAGAGTGGGAGAGAGAGAGACAGGCAGACAGACAGAAAGAGACAGGCAGACAGAGCGATAGAGACAGAGTGAGGGGGAGACAAACAGAGTAAGAGAGGGAGGCATAGAGAGATACAAAGAGAGGGAGAGGGGGGTGAGAATGTCTAACATGCATAACAGCTAACACTAAAACTAAATAGCACCCTTGAGCGTTTTGAGGAGCCATCCGTTCAGGGATGAGATAATCAAGCATATAACACACATGATAAAGACACAAACATGAACACACACACACAGTGACACACACATAAAGGGACACACACACAGAGACACATCTGCACAGCAGTCAGCAGAACAGGGCTGCTGCGAGTGACATTCCACAGTGAAGGTGTTCCCCATGGAAGAATGAGACAGAGAGCTCAACCTGATTAACAATAAAGACCAGGACTGCTGGAATTCAATCACACCCATTATAGCAATGTTTACACGCTGTCTTTGTTAACAAACTAATACCCCCCACACACACAAACTTCTTATCCTCAAAACCTAAAGCATTTACCTGTGGGAGACTACCTGGTTTCAGGACTTTAGTTTGGTTTCACAGTACTTGATTTTATTTGACCTAGGCCTAAGCCTACAGGGTAAACCACCACAACACGGGATCAATCACAGGCTCCCGAGAGGTGCAGCGGTCTGAGGAACTGCATCTCAGTGCAAGAGGCGTCACTGCAGTCCCTGGTTTGAATCCAGGCTGCATCACGTCCGGCCGTGATTGGGAGTCCCATAGGGCGGCGTACAATTGGCACAGCGTTGTCTGGGTAGGCCATCATTGTAAATAAGAATTTGTTCTTAACTGATTTGCCGAGTTAAACAGGCCATATTTACATGTTTGCATTTGTGCTAAATAATCATTAGGGTTTGTTGATTCAATTTCAATTCAGTCAATTCAGGAAGTAAATTCAAATTCAACAATTGAAAAATCTAATGCCCTGTATATGGGTTAGGTTTATTTGACCCACTTTCATCTCTGACAAAAGACCTGTTTCAACATATCTGTAATAAAATAAGGTCTAGGCCTATGTGGCAACAGGGCATCTTTACATTGCGTTGGCTGATTAGGAAGACAGCTTCCCATGTTAGATGTGAGTGAATGCATGTCTGCCAAACTGTAGTTTAAGTGGGTTCTAGGCTGGACACCATTACTGCAGCTTTCCTGTGTAAAGTAGGCTACTGCTGTCTTTCTGTATACACCTGATGACAGCTTGGATCTGGGTGTTTGGTGCGAGATGCTGTTTCGAGCCTACAAACAAAGGCAGACATTACAACACAGACACAGAGAAAATATTGTGTGTGTAGCGTTATATTTCTGCTCTGATAGTAAGAAAGGTGACCACTGCTGCTGTGATTCTGTACAGCCAGAGCTGCTGTGAGAACTCGACCAGGAAAACACCCTAACAAACATGACAGACACCCAACCACACACACAAACTAAAACCAGTGAACACCAGCTCCACTATCACATGTAAATCAGCTATCGAATCATGTTATAATAAGGAATTATGTTTGCCCAACTCTTTCAGCTGTCAAAAGAAAAAAACAAAAGCTTGCTACACACTTATCATAACTCAGTCAGTCAGAGGAACTAACAACAGCAAGTCCACACTTGGCCAGCATACACAAGTTGTTAGCCAGCTATATAGCTATTAGTTAACCAACCAACGAGCTTTGGCACCCATTTTAATACCAGTCACTAACTTATAGATAACTAAACAATTTGTTGCTTGTAATGTCAGCACTAGTCAGAATAAACCATGCCTCAGTAAACAGTTAACTACAAGCTGGTTATAATCTTCCCATGCCCATTTTTTACTCTTGTTAGCTATGAAGCTCATTTTTTTCCGCTTGTTATAGCTACTTACACATTGATAGTTGTCAGAATCTGTATTAAAGAAAATACATTGTGAACTGTCATTATTTATTGGAATTCTATTGTTACTATCCATTTATTTTTACAATTTGCTAGCAATGTTTTGATGTTGGTTTTGATGTTCACATCATGTTACACTTGATGAACTTTCTAGCTAGCTACAGTGCACGGCGAAGGACAAACAGAATGAACTCCGCAAACGCAAAGATACAATGTTTTGACATTTGATGTTCTGTTTTCTTGTTGTAGGCAGTGGTGTAAAGTAACTGCATAAAAATACTTTGAAGTAGTACTTCAGTCGTTTTTGGGGTATTTGTACTTCACTGTACTATTTATATTTTTTACAACTTTTACTTTTACTCCACTACATTCCTAAAGAAAATATGTACTTTTTACCAGAGGCACAACTTTGTTTTTTTCAGTGGGGGGACATAATTTTTTTTTTATGTTATCCAGTCGGTTAAACACTCCAAATAGCCTACCCGACCGCTCGGAGGCGTCTACATGGTCCTAAAGCACAGCATTGCCTCGTTTTGTATCACGTTCCAATGATACAACTGGGGATGTAATTTCAGAATGTGTGGGGACATGTCCCCCGTCCCCAGTGAAAGTAGCGCCCCTGCTTTTTACTCCTCTACATTTTCCCTGACACCCACTAGCAGGCCTACTGGTTACATTTTGAATGCTCAAGCAGGACAGCAATATGGTCCAATTCACGCACCTACAGTTGAAGTCGGAAGTTTACATACACTTAGGTTGGAGTCATTAAAACTCATTTTTTAACCACTCCACTAATTTCTTGTTAACAAACTATAGTTTTGGCAAGTCGGTTAGGACATCTACTTTATGCACGACACAAGTAATTTTTCCAACAATTGTTTACAGACAGATTATTTCACTTATAATTCACTGTATCACAATTCCAGTGGGTCAGAAGTTTACATGCACTAAGTTGACTGTGCCTTTATACAGCTTGGAAAATTCCAGAAAGGATGTCATGGCTTTAGAAGCTTCTGATAGGCTAATTGACATCATCTGAGTCAATTGGAGGTGTACCTGTGGATGTAATTCAAGGCCTACCTTCAAACGCAGTGCCTTATTGCTTGACATCATGAGAAAATCAAAAGGAATCAGCCAAGACCTCAGAAAAAGAATTGTAGACCTCCATAAGTCTGGTGCATCCTTGAGAGCAATTTCCAAACGCCTGAAGGTACCACGTTAGTACGCAAGTATAAACAATAGTACGCAAGTATAAACACCATGGGACCACACAGCCGTCATACCGCTCAGGAAGGAGACGTGTTCTGTCTCTTAGAGATTAACGTATTTTGGTGCGAAAAGTGCAAATCAATCCCAGAACAACAGCAAAGGACCTTGTGAAGATGCTGGAGGAAACAGGTACAAAAGTATCTATATCCACAGTAAAACGAGTCCTATATCGACATAACCTGAAAGGCCGCTCAGCAAGGAAGAAGCCACTGCTTCAAAACCGCCATAAAAAAGCCATACTATGGTTTGCAACTGCTCATGGGGACAAAGCTTGTACTTTTTGGAGAAATGTCCTCTGGTCTGTCGAAACAAAAATAGAACACCATCACAACCGTGAAGCACGGGGGTGCAGCATCATGTTGTGGGGGTGCTTTGCTGCAGGAGGGACTGGTGCACTTCACAAAATAGATGTCATCATGAGGAAGGAAAATTATGTGGATATATTGAAGCATCTCAAGACATCAGTCAGGAAGTTAAAACTTGGTCGCAAATGGGTCTCCAAATGGACAATGACCCCAAGCATACTTCCAAAGTTGTGGCAAAATGGTTTAAGGACAACAAAGTCAAGGTATTGGAGTGACCATCACAAAGCCCTGACCTCAATCCAATAGAAAATTGGTGGGCAGAACTGAAAAAGCTTGTGCGAGCAAGGAGGCCTACAAACCTGACTCAGTTACACATGCTCTGTCAGGAGGAATGGGCCAAAATGTATTTGTCATGATTCTCCTCCTTCGGGACAGACCAAGACGCAGCGATGTAGCCAGAATACATATTTATTGACGGACGGGACAGAACAAAACAATAAACGAAGAACAAGACGTGAGCCCTAACGCTAAATTCTAAACTCAACACAAAGATCTAAACCTAACCACGACTGGCAAAAACTAACCTAACCACGACTGGCGAAACCTAACTAACCACGACTGGCGAAACCTAACTAAACATAAATGGCAGAACCTAAACTACACACGAAAAACAAGAACCTGACGTAGTACGATAATCATAACATAAACAATAACCCACGAAACTAAAGTGCAACTCCCAAACATATATATGGTTCCCAATTAGAGACAATGAGACTCAGCTGCCTCTTATTGGGAACCATTATCCCAACATAGAAATAGACACCCTAGAACACACAAACCCTACACCAAAACGAAACCAACACGCTCCAGCCTGTCATCTCAGGCCTGGGCGTTACAGTACCCCCCCCCCCAAAGGCGCGGACTCCGGACGCGCCCAAAAGTCCATGGGGGGGTCTTCGGGTGGGTCCCCTTGTCCCAGGTGGGGGCTCCGGTGCTGGCCGTGCTGGTCTGAAGTCATGCACCGGAGGCCCTGGACCATTTCTTGGAACTCTGGTGCGTGGAGCAGAAGCTGGGCGTACTGGACTCATGATGCTCACGGGAACTTTGGTGCGTGGGGCTGGAACTGGCCGTACTGGACTCATGATGCTCACCGGAACTCTGATGCGTGGAGCAGGACCTGGCCTTACCGGACCCACGATGCTCACGGGGACTCTGGTACGTGGAGCAGGACCTGGCCTTACCGGACCCACGATGCTCACGGGGACTCTGGTACGTGGAGCAGGAACTGGCCTTACCGGACCCACGGTGCTCACGGGGACTCTGGTACGTGGAGCAGGAACTGGCCGTACTGGACTTGTGATGCTCACTGGAACTCTGGTGCGTGGAGCAGGAACTGGCAGTACTGGACTCGTGATGCTCACTGGAACTCTGGTGCGTGGAGCAGGAACTGGTCGTACTGGACTCGTGACGCGCACTCTGGTGCGAGCGGGAACAGGCCGAACTGGGCTCGTGGACGCGCACTCTGGTGCGGGAGCGGAACAGGCCGAACTGGGCTCGTGGCGCACTCTGGTGCGAGGAGCGAACAGGCGAACTGGGCTCTCTGAGCGCCGCGGGAGCTTGGTGCGCGGAGCCGAACAGGACGTGCTGGACTCTCTAAGCGCCGCGGGAGCTTGGTGCGCCGGAGCCGAACAGGGCGTGCTGGACTCTCTAGCGCACGGGAGCTTGGTGCGCCGGGCCGAACAGGACGTGCTGGACTCTCTAAGCGCACGGGGAGCTTGGTGCGCGGAGCCGGAACAGGACGTGCTGGACTCTCTGAGCGCACGGGGAGCTTGGTGCGCGGAGCCGGGACAGGACGTGCTGGACTCTGAAGACGCACTGTGGACCTGGCACGTGGAACAGGGACTGGACGTGTAGAAACCACCACACGGACTGGGGTCTTGGAACATGGAACAGGGATCTTGGAGCGTGGAACAGGGATCTTGGAGCGTGGAACAGGGATCTTGGAGCGTGGAACAGGGATCTTGGAGCGTGGAACAGGGATCTTGGAGCGTGGAACAGGGATCTTGGAGCGTGGAACAGAGATCTTGGAGCGTGGAACAGGGATCTTGGAGCGTGGAACAGGGATCTTGGAGCGTGGAACAGGAATCTGGGAGTATGGAACAGGGACTGGACGTGTAGAAACCTCCACCCGGACTGGGGACCTGATACGGAGAGCCGACACCATACCTCCAGCTAGCTCACTAACCCTGGCCTCACGGGTGAGTGGAGCTGGAATCTCTCGGACTGGGCTGTGGATTCGCACCGGAGATTCTGCCCGTAGGACCACAGGATATCTAGGTCCCAAAAGGCGCACTGGAGACCTTGCGCGCAGAGCTGGCACCACTCTACCAGGTAGCACACTGACCTCGGCCCGACCAATGAGTGGCGCTGGGATCTCTCGCACTGGGCTGTGGACACGTACCGGAGACACCGCACGCAGGACCGGGGCAGGATATCCAGGTCCCAGGAGGCGCACTGGAGACTTAGCGCGCAGAGCTGGCACCACTCTTCCTGGCTGAACACTCAGTTTCGCCCGACTGATGAGTGGAGCGGGAATCTCTCGCACCGGCCTCTGAATCCGTATAGGGGAAACCGTGCGCAACACTGCATAGCACGGTGTCCTTTCGGCGCGACGCTCTCCCCAACGCTCTCTCCACAACACACGAGGAGTTAGCTCAGGAATCCCTCCTGAACCGGCCAACCTCCTCGTGTGCCCCCCCCCAAAAGCTTTTTGGGGCTGCCCTTCGGGCTTCCTAGCCCGGCGAGGTCTAGCAAACTTGCCTCTTACAGGATCCCATGCTCCCATCAGGTCCTCACACCTGCGCCGCTCAGCCGCCGCTGCTTCCAGTTCCTCTCTTGGGAGGCGATATTCTCCGGGCTGGTCCCACTCTCCCCCATTGAACAGCTCCTCCTCCCAAGACCTAAGCTCCCAGGTCTCTCGCTGCTTGGTCTTTTTGCAGTGGGTTATTCTGTCATGATTCTCCTCCTTCGGGACAGACCAAGACGCAGCGATGTAGCCAGAATACATATTTATTGACGGACGGGACAGAACAAAACAATAAACGAAGAACAAGACGTGAGCCCTAACGCTAAATTCTAAACTCAACACAAAGATCTAAACCTAACCACGACTGGCGAAAACTAACCTAACCACGACTGGCGAAACCTAACTAACCACGACTGGCGAAACCTAACTAAACATAAATGGCAGAACCTAAACTACACACGAAAGACAAGAACCTGACTTTACACGAAAAACAAGAACCTGACGTAGTACGATAATCATAACATAAACAATAACCCACGAAACTAAAGTGCAACTCCCAAACATATATATGGTTCCCAATTAGAGACAACGAGACTCAGCTGCCTCTAATTGGGAACCATTATGCCAACATAGAAATAGACACCCTAGAACACACAAACCCTACACCAAAACGAAACCAACACGCTCCAGCCTGTCATCTCAGGCCTGGGCGTTACAGTATTGTTGGAAGCTTGTGGAAGGCTTCCCAAAACGTTTGACCCAAGTTAAACAATTTAAAGGGAATGCTACCAAATACGAATTGAGTATATCTAAACTTCTGACTCACTGGGAATGTGATGAAAGAAATTAAAGCTGAATCATAAAAAAAAAAAAAAATGTACCTTTATTTAACCAGGTAGGCTAGTTGAGAACAAGTTCTCATTTATAACTGCGAACTGGCCAAGATAATGCACAGCAGTATGATACATACAACAACAAAGAGTTACACATGGAATACACAGACATACCGCCAATAATACATTAAAAAAGAGTCTATATACAGCAGAGAACTGGAAGGAAAGGCGGCCAAAGTAGGAATCGGCTTTTGGGGTGACCAGTGTGATATACCATCTGGAGCGCGTGCTGTGGGTGGGTGCTGCATGGTGACCAGTGAGCTGAGATAAGGCGGGGCTTTACCTATCAGAGACTTGTAGATGACCTGGAGCCAGTGGGATTGGCGACGAGTATGAAGCGAGGGCCAGCCAACGAGAGCGTACAGGTCGCAGTGGTGGGTAGTATATGGGGATTTGGTGACAAAAACGGATGGCACTGTGATAGACTGCATCCAATCATTCTCTCAACTAGGTGTATGTAAACTTCCGACTTCAACTGTATCAATAAAACACATTGTCATGCTTACTGCTTCTGATCTGGTGGACTCACAAAACACAAATACTGCGTTTGTAAATTATGTCTAAGTGTTGGAGTGTGCCATTGGCTGGCCATATATATATATAAAAAACACACACACAAATTGTGTATTCTGGTTTGCTTAATTAAAAAAAATTGATGTTTAGCATTAACATTTATATTTTGCTTTTGCTCAAGTAGGAAAATTTTGCACTTTTTCCACCACTGTACTTAAGTATATTTAAAACCACATACTTTTGGACTTTTACTCAATTAGTATGGTGCTGGGTGACTTTCACTTATACTTTTAGTCAAGTTACAATTGAATACTTTTTTCACCACTATGGCAGGCTAACTTGTAACCCCTTCATATGCAATTACTTGTCAGTGAGATGTAGGTTTACCTTTGTGCATGTGAAAGAGGCAAAGGCTGGTGGCCAGCCAGGCATATGAAAAAGCATGAGTTACCCTAATTTGTTATCGAGGTTGTAAACCTTGAACTTATCTGTTATTCTTATGCAAACTTCCTCCACTCTTTCTTTTTTCGGAATAAAGTATAACCTTATACTTACTTAAATGTACCATGTTATTTTACTATAGTCTACCATGCTTCACATTCACCCAACTGGTTATTACTGTGTAATTAATCTTGAAAAGTTGTCCTTGTAATTCAATCCTTTCCTTGTCCCTGAGACAAAACACCCTTCAAAGTGTGGATGTTTTCCAGGACCTGCCAGTGCCAAAACAACTGATAAGGGAGTCCATACGTTTTATATAAGAGACTTCCTATCGCTGAAAGTGAATATAATGATAAGTTGTTACTGTATCATTATCACTGACAATGTTTTTAAAAACCAAAGAGAAACATGCTATTATCAAACACAAACAGAGCAGTTGAGATATACCTTTGGCCTGAATGTAAGCGACAGAGAAGTAACAAAATGATAAGGAAAGCGAAGGAGAACATAACCCACATATTTATGTTAAACTACATGTTGCAACATTAATTAGAGAGAGTATAGGAGAAGAACACTGGGGGGTGTGACTGCTGTAAAGGTACAGTGTATGTCTTCAGGTATTACCCACAAGCCTAAAGGTGATGTTTTTGGCATCTGGACTTAAACCTGTTCTGTCTGTTCAATCCCACACTCTTAGAAAAAAAAGGTGTTATCTAGAACCTAAAACGGTTATTGGGCTGTCCCCATAGGAAACCTCTTTGAAGAACCCTTATTGGTTCCAGGTAGAACCTTTTGTGTTCCATGTAAAAACCCTTTCCACAGAGGGTTCTACATAGAACGCAAAATTGTTCTACCTGGAACCAAAAAGGGTTCTCCTATGGGGACAGCTGAAGAACCCTTATGGAACCATTTTTTCTAAAAGTGTATTGTGCTTCACCACAATGGAACCTGCTGAAGGGATGGGACTCAGAAACTGAGTTGGTGCTTACCTCATGCCAAATACATTGAAATTTGTAATGAATGTTGTGCAGTCTTTCAGTCATTCACTTTGCATAGGCCTGTGTGTTGCTGTATGTGAGCACTGTTTTGCCCCATTGTAACCCCGTCTTCAGTGTGTGTTGTTGTATGTGAGTACTGTTTTGCCCCATTGTAACCCCGTCTCCAGTGTGTGTGTGTTGTGGTATGTGAGTACTGTTTTGCCCCATTGTAACCCCGTCTCCAGTGTGTGTGTGTTGTGGTATGTGAGTACTGTTTTGCCCCATTGTAACCCCGTCTCCAGTGTGTGTGTGTTGTGGTATGTGAGTACTGTTTTGCCCCATTGTAACCCCGTCTCCAGTGTGTGTGTGTGTGTGTGTGTGTGTGTGTGTGTGTGTGTGTGTGTGTGTGTGTGTGTGTGTGTGTGTGTGAAATAGGTGTGTAGAAAGGGCCATTGTTGCCACTAAGCCCCAGCTGGACTCATCAACAATGGTGGCTTCAGAGCTTCAGAGAATGTCACAGTCGTCCATGGCAACGATGAAGCAACACTGCCATGCCTCAGAGTCATGTATTTAGAGAGTTGGGCCAATACGGTTTCTGCGTTATGATGTGTTTACATGACACTTCAACATTCTATGGCAGCCATGTTAGCTCCCTATTAACATTACATGGAGAATCTAAAAAAAATATGATAAAATGTAATGTCTAGAATGAGCATTATGATGCGTTTATACAATGGGTGGGTCTAATCCTGAATGCTGATTGGTTAAAAGCACATTCCAGACAGTGTCTATTCCACAAGTTACCACCGGAAAAACCTATGATGTTAAAATGCCTATTTACTCTGTTCCATCTGAATGTGCATCCACTGTCTCATCAGCCCTGCCAGGCAATTTATAAACTTGATCTCCACTATAAAAAGCATCTAGACATTATCTCACTTTTCTTTTAGACTACCATTTAGTTTTCACCAGTGGAGATTTGTATAAACCTTGCTATCTGTCTATCCGACATTTGCATTGTTTCAATATTCAAATTGAAACAATCTCCAGCTGTTCCATAGTAATGAACGTGTAGGGGTCAGGAGTCGGGATGAGACAGACAGGCAGGCAGCATTTCTCAGCCAGTCTAAATCCTGAATCAGCTGGCATAATTTTTATGGATATATACAAAGCAATGTCAAATGAAAAAAGGTCAAACAAAATGAAGTGCAGCTAGTTTACAGTCTTTACAAATTCAGTGTTTGAAGTGACTGTGTTAGCTGTGCTGTTGGCTAGCTCCTCTGAAATACAGTGTCCTGACGAGAGAGCACATTTCTTTGCCAGTATAAATCGCGCCTCATTAGCTCATTGTTATGGATGTATCAAAATACATGTCACTTGAAAACAGCTTAAACAAATGAAAACGCAGCTACTGTTGTTATTCTTGTTGACGTTTGACGTGACTGTAAATTGCCAGGTTATGTAAATTTAGAACGGACGACTGTATACATAGATACAGAACAAAAAGACTGAACGACTGGGTCTGGCAACCGAACCAATAGAATGAATGACCAGCCGGCTTGGGTAGCAACCCTATATTTGTGTAGGGACTATATCTTGTGAAAGGATGAAATAGTATGAATAAATTAATCCAATAATATTTTTTATGAAAATATGTTGGTAACCCGTTGTATGAAAAATTATAATGCCCTCGAAGCCAGTGTTTGGAGGATATATTGACCTCATCTCGGGCCTAACAACACCCGTGCCAACATATCCTCCAAACACCGGTTGATTGGGCATTATCACTTAACTACATGACACTTCAACATTCTATGACAGCCATCTTACCTCACCATTAACATTACATGGAGAATATTTAAACAATGCTATGTAACTTAATGTCTAGAATTAGAGGGTTGTCAGAGAATGGGGGCATGAGGTGATTCTTATGCAAATCAAGTTGTTGCCAACACCTAATGCTCGTACAACACTTACTCAACAAAAGCTTAGATAGCTGAACATTTGACATAGAAACAATATGTCCAGTAGATTATACAAGGGTCATGAGTCACTAGCATTTTCAACAATGAAGATAGTCCCTTTGTGTTCCTTAAACATACAAAACATTTATTTATAAACAGTACCAGTCAAAAGTTTGAACACACTTGCTCATTCAAGTTTTTTTTGTTATTTTACTATTTTCTACATTGTAGAATAATAGTGAAGACATCAAAACTATGAAACAACACATATGGAATCATGTACAGTAGTAACAAAAAAGTGTTAAACAAATCAAAATATATTTTATACTTATGGCAAGAACAGCTCAAATAAGCAAAAACTTTAAAAGTTTCTTCAAGCGCAGTCGCAAAAACCATCAAGCGCTATGATGAAGTTACATACATGCCAGAGTTACATCTGCTGCAGGAGATAAGTTCATTTGAATTACCAGCCTCATAAATTGCAGCCCAAATAAATTCTTCACAGAGTTCAAGTAACAGACATCTCATCATCAACCGTTCAGAGGAGACTGCGTGAATCAGGCCTTCATGGTCGAATTGCAGCAAAGAACCAATAAGAAGAAGAGACTTGCTTGGGCCAAGAAACAAGACCAAATTTGAGATTTTTGGTACCAACCGCCGTGTTTTTGTGAGACGCAGAGTAGGTGAACAGATGATCTCTGTATGTGTGCTTCCCACCGTGAAGCATGGAGGACGAGGTGTAATGGTGTGGGGGTGCTTTGCTGGTGACACTGTCAGGGATTTATTTAGAATTCAAGGCGCACTTAACCAGCATGGCTACCACAGCATTCTGCAACGATACGCCATCTTGTCTGGTTTGCACTTAGAAAGACTATCATTTGTTTTTCAACAGGACAATGACCCAAAACACACCTCCAGTCTGTGTAAGGGCTATTTGACCAAGAAGGAGAGTGATGGAGTGCTGCATCAGATGACCTGGCCTCCAGAATCACCCGACCTCAACGCAATTGAGATGGCTTGCGATGAGTTGGACTGCAGAGTTAAGGAAAAGCAGCCAACAAGTGCTCAGCATATGTGGGAACTGCTTCAAGACTGTTGGAAAAGCATTTCAGGTGACTACCTAATGAAGCTGGTTGATAGAATGCCAAAAGGTTAGGTTGGAGTCATTAAAACTCGTTTTCAACCACTCCACAAATGTATTGTAAAAAACTGTTGTTTTTGCAAGTCGGTTACTTGTGCATGACACAGGTAATTGTTCCAACAATTGTTTACAGACAGATTATTTCACTTATAATTCACTGCATCACAAATTCAGTGGGTCAGAAGTTTACATACAAAATTCCAGAAAATGATGTCATGGCTTTAGAAGCTTCTGATAGGCTAATTGACATCATTTGAGTCAATTGGAGGTGTACCTGTGGACGTATTTCAAGGCCTACCTTCAAACTCAGTGCCTCTTTGCTTGACATCATGGGAAAATCTAAAGAAATCAGCCAAGACTTCAGAAAAACAATTCTAGACCTCCACAAGTCTGGTTCATCCTTGGGAGTAATTTCCAAACGCCTGAAAGTACCACGTTCCTCTGTACAAACAATACTACGCAAGTATAAACACCATGGGAACACGCAGCCGTCATATCGCTCAGGAAGGAGACGTGTTCTGTCTCCTAGTGCAAAAAGTGCAAATCAATCCCAGAACAGCAAAGGACCTTGTGAAGATGCTGGAGGAAACAGGTACAAAAGTATCTATATCCACAGTAAAACAAGTCCTATATCGACATAACCTGAAAGGCCGCTTAGCAAGGAAGAAGCCACTGCTCCAAAACCGCCATAAAAAAGCCAGACTACGGTTTGCAACTGCACATGGGGACAAAGATCATACTTTTTGGAGAAATTTCCTCTGGTCTGATGAAACAAAAATATAACTGTTTGGCCATAATGAACATTGTTATGTTTGGAGGAAAAAGTGGGAGGCTTGCAAGCCGAAGAACACCATCCCAACCGTGAAGCACGGGGGTGACAGCATCATGTTGTGGGGGTGCTTTGCTGCAGGAGGGACTGGTGCACTTCACAAAATAGATGGCATCATGAGGATGAAAATTATGTGGATATATTGAAGCAACATCTCAAGACATCAGTCAGGAAGTTAAAGCTTGGTCGCAAATGGGTCTTCCAAATGGACAATGACACCAAGCATACTTCCAAAGTTGTGGCAAAATGGTTTAAGGACAACAAAGTCAAGGGATTGGTGTTATGTCTGTGGTATGTAGCAGGAGTCAGGCGCAGGAGGTAGGTTGTGTATAAAGAGTATTTAATACAGTCGCCAGAGAAAACACAAAGGCACACTGGAAAAACATAAATACTCACACAATCTAAATAAACCAAAAAATACACAGGTGTAAATTACAACAACCCGGAGAACAGAAAACATAAATCCAATCCTCACAGAGCAAAACTAGGAACCATAGCAAACTGCTCTGAAACACAACAAATAATCACACACAAAGGGAAGACGAGAAAGGGAGGAATATAACGGGGAGAAATTACAAACAGGTGTGTACAATCAAAGCCAAAACCAATAGACGCACAGGAAGGGAATCGGTGGTGGTTAGAAAACCGGTGACGACGAACGCCGAACACCGCCCGAACAAGAAGACCGGTAGCTACTTTGAAGAATCTAAAATATAAAATATATTTTCATTCGTTTAACACTTTTTTGGTTACTACATGATTCCATATGTGTTATTTCCTAGTTTTGATGTCTTCACTATTATTCTACGATGTAGAAAATAGTAAAAATAAAGAAAATCCCTTGAATGAGTAGGTGTGTCCAACCTTTTGACTGGTACTGTATTCAATGGTTGTAAAGATGGGGAGTGGTCTGTCCGTATTAAAGAGATGCTCTGCATTTTTGACACCACACTCCAAAAAGCAAGTCCTGCAGGCTCTAGTTTTGTCTTATCTTGATTATTGTCCAGTCGTGTGGTCCAGTGATGCAAGGAAAGACCTAGTTAAGCTGCAGCTGGCCCAGAACAGAGTGGCACGTTTTGCTCTTCATTGTAATCAGAGGGCTGATATAAATACTATGCATGACAGTCTCTCTTGGCTAAGAGTTGAGGAGAGACTGACTGCATCACTTCTTCTTTTTATAAGAAACAATGTGTTGAAATTTCCAAATTGTTTGCATAGTCAGTTTACACACAACTCTGACACACACACTTACCCCACCAGACATGCCACCAGGGGTCTTTTCACAGTCCCCAAGTCCAGATCAAATTCAAGAAAGCGTACAGTATTATATAGAGCCATTATTGCATGGAACTCCCTTCCATTTCATTTTGCTCAAATGAACAGCAAACCTGGTTTAAAAAACAGATGAAGCAACACCTCTCCCCTATTTGACCTAGATAGTTTGTGTGTATGTATTGATATGTAGGCTGCGTGTGCCTTTTTAAAAAAATGATGTAGTTCTGTCCTTGAGCTGTTCTTGTCAATTAATGTTCTTGTCACGATCTTCATTGTCGGACCAAGGCGCAGCGTGCCGGGTTGAGTTAGACATATTTATTGTTAAACTCACTCAAAACAAAAACAATGAACGAAGATCAAAATAGGTGTAGCACCAACAGCATACACACAATAACAGCGTCAACCTCCCACAAAGAAAAGAGGAAAAATTAGCTGCTTAAGTGTGGTTCCCAATCAGAGACAACGATAGACAGCTGTCCCTGATTGAGAGCCACACTCAGCCAAAACAAAGAAATACAAAAACTATAACATAGAATGCCCACCCCCAAATCACACCCTGACCAAACCAAAATGAGACATTAAAAGGCTCCAACAGGTCAGGGCGTGACAGTTCTGTATTATGTCATCTTTCATGTTTTGTGTGGACCCCTAGAAGAGTAGCTGCTGCTATCGCAACAGCTAATGAGGGATCTTAATAAAATACCAAATACAATAGAATAACTTAATAATTTTTCCAGAGGAAACTTCAGTTGACTATAAAGTCTATGATTTGAGCGTAGTTTGGAAAATCACTGATCCAGGAGATGGATGAATAGATTTCAGATCTTTACTCTGTCCTATACCCCAACATTACAGCCTGTGGGGACTAGATAGTCTCTCTTAAAGAATAAAGTGAAATATATTGGGTAATTAATCCTCTGCTTTCCAAATGACAGGAATCCAGCGTTTCGCTTCCCTCAGTCACGCACTGATTTGTCAAACAGAGCTAGTCCCGCTGCAGAGACAGCCAGCGGGCAGTAGCGGTGTTTGGGTAAAATCACCAGCGAAGCCACCCACCCCCAAAAAACATATTACAACCTATCTGTTGTGTTAATTCTGTTGTTTGCTCTATAACCTGTTTGTTCATATGCCTTGATACTGTGATATACAGTTTAAGTCGAGAGTTTACATACACTTAGGTTGGAGTCATTAAAACTCTTTTTTTCAACCACTCCACAAATTTCTTGTTAGCAAACTAGTTTTTGCAAGTCAGTTAGGACATCTACTTTGTACATCACACAAGTACATTTTCCAACAATTGTTTACAGACAGATTATTTCACTTATAATTCACTGTATCACAATTCCAGTGGGTCAGAAGTTTACATACACTAAGTTGACTGTGACTTTATACAGCTAATTGATATCATCTGAGTCAATTGGAGGTGAACCTGTGGATGTATTTCAAGGCCTACCTTCAAACTCAGTGCCTCTTTGCTTGACATCATGGGAAAATTAAAAGGAATCAGCCAAGACCTCATAATAAAAAATGTAGACCTCCACAAGTCTGGTTCATCCTTGGGAGCAATTTCCAAACGCCTGAAGGTACCACGTTCATCTGTACAAACAATAGTACGCAAGTATAAACACCATGGGACCACGCACCCGTCATACCGCTCAGGAAGGAGACGCGTTCTGTCTCCTAGAGATTAACGTACTTTGGTGCAAAAAGGGCAAATCAATCCCAGAACAACAGCAAAGGACCTTGTAAAGATGCTGGAGGAAACAGGTACAAAGGTATCTATAACCACAGTAAAATGAGTCCTATTTCAACATAACCTGAAAGGCCGCTCAGCAAGGAAGAAGTCACTGCTCCAAAACCGCCATAAAAAAGCCATACTATGGTTTGCAACTGCACTTGGGGACAAAGATCGTACTTTTTGGACAAATTTCCTCTGGTCTGATGAAACAAAAATAGAACTGTTTGGCCATAATGAACATCGTTACGTTTGGAGGAAAAATGGGGAGGCTTGCAAGCCGAAGAACACCATCCCAACTGTGAAGCACGGGGGTGGCAGCATCATGTTGTGGGGGTGCTTTGCTGCAGGAGGGACTGGTGCACTTCACAAATTAGATGGCATCACGTGGAAGGAAAATTATGTGCATATATTGAAGCAATATCTCAAGACATTGTCATGTCTGCAGAACTGAAAAGGCGTGTGTGAGCAAGGAGGCCTACAAACCTGACTCAGTTACACCAGCTCTGTCAGGAGGAATGGGCCAAAATTCACCCAACTTATTGTGGGAAGCTTGTGGAAGGCGACCCAAAACGTTTGACCCAAGTTAAACAATTTAAAGGCAATGCTGCCAAATACTAATTGAGTGTATGTAAACTTCTGACCCACTGGGAATGTGATGAAAGAAATAAAAGCTGAAATAAATAATTCTCTCTATTCTGACATTTTACATTCTTAAAATAAAGTGGTGATCCTAACTGACCTAAGACAGGGAATGTTTACTAGGGTTGAATGTCAGGAATTGTGAACAAATGTATTTGGCTAAGGTGTATGTAAACTTCCGACTTCAACTGTATATATATATATATATATATATATATATATATATATATATATACACACACTTGTTGCATAATTGTTTGCATTGATCAGAATATTAAACAAAAGGGATGACAGTATAACCAATATAGAATATTATGGTATAATATGGACCTTTTGGGGGGATGCCTCTCATAAAAAAGCAGATGTTTTTCCCCCCAACAAAATATTATGAATACACCTGGCCCTAAGATTTATTCAAAAAGAAAATAAGAAAGAAAATGTGAACTTCTAACACCTCACAGCTGAAGTCGAAGCTGGACAGAGAGAGCTACATTAAACTGGTTGTTTATTCTTCTTATAAGACATAGTGTAAACTAAACATCCCAATATCCCAAAAGCAAAGACCTACTATTTGCTCTTGGCAGCTGTATTTACATGGTCCTAATAGTAAGTGGCTGTTTGCATGATCTATGCTTGATGGATGCAGAATACGCTGAGAGCAGACTCACACTATGAATGAAATGATAAATCATTCTAGCTTGGCTGGATGAAAATCCATGAGTGGCAATGTCAAATTACATGATTACTATATTACCTCAATATGAGCATATTGAATGCATGTTAACCAAAATATGTTTGGTTTTTATCATTACTGTATCCTATGAGTATTTATGTGTGCTTTAAATATAATTATGTTAATCAAGTGGATATACTGTACACAGTATGTTCAGTGCATTCAGAAAGTATTCAGACCCCTCCACCTTTTCCACATTTTGTTTTGTTACAGCCCTGTTCTGAAATGGATTAAATGTTTATTTATTTATGTTATTCACACAATACCCCATAATGACCATTTGCTCTGACACTCAAAATTGAGCTCAGGTGCATCCTATTTCCATTGATCCTCCTTGAGATGTTTTTACAAAGTGATTTGAGTCCACCTTTGGTAAATTCAATTGATTGGACATGATTTTTAAAGGCACACACATGTCTATATAAGATCCCACATTTGACAGTGCAGGCCAAAGGAATTGTCCGTAGAGCTCTGAGACAGGATTGTGTCGAGGCACAGATCTGGGGAAGAGTACCAAAACATTTCTGCAGCATTGAAGGTCCCCAAGAACACAGTGGCCTCCATTATTCCTAAATGGAAGAAGTTTGGAACAACCAAGACTCTTCCTAGAGCTGGCCGCCCGGCCAAACTGAGCAATCGGAGGAGAAGGGCCTTGGTCAGGGAGGTGACCAAGAACCCGATGGTCACTCTGACAGAGCTCCAGAGTTCATCTGTGGAGATGTGAGAACCTTCCAGAAAGACAACCATCTCTGCAACACTCCACCAATCAGGCCTTTATGGTAGAGTGGCCAGACGGAGGCCACTGCTCAGTAAAAGGCACATGACAGCCCGCTTGGAGTTTGCCAAAAGTCACCTAAAGGACTCTCAGACCATGAGAAAGAAGATTCTCTGGTCTGATGAAACCAAAATGGAAATGGAGGAAACCAGGCACCGCTCATCACCTGGCCATCACCATCCCTACAGTGAAGCATGGTGGTGGCAGCATCATGCTGTGGAGATGTTTTTCAGCTGCAGCGACTGGAAGACTAGTAAGGATCGAGGGAAAGATGAACAAAGCAAAGTACAGAGAGATCCTTGATTAAAACCTGCTCCAGCGCGCTCAGGACCTCAGACTGGGGCGAAGGTTCACGTTCCAACAAGACAACGACCCAAAGCACACAACCAAGACAACGCAGAAGTGGCTTCGGGACATGTCTCTGAATGTCCTTCAGTGGCCCAGCCAAAGTCCGGACTTGAACCCGATTGAACATCTCTGGAGCAACCTTAAAATAGCTGTGCACCGACGCTCCCCATCCAATAAGGCTGTAACATAACAACATTTTGAAAAAATTAATTCACTGTAGGTAACTGCCAAAATAAAATATACACCTACATAAAATGTCTTAATAGGACATTGGGCCACCACGAGCCACCAACAGCTTCATTGCACCTTGGCATGGATTCTACAAGCGTCTGGAACTCTATTGGAGGGATACTACACCATTCTTCCATGAGAAATTCCAAAGTGTTTAGATCTGGTGACTGAGACATACACACAACCTTTAAACCCCTATTTTCCTTTGAGACCCCTCTTTTAAAGTCACTGAGATCTCATGGTAGCCATAGTAGCCAAAATTATGGGCAACTGGGCATTTTTATACATGACCCTAAGCAAGATTGCTTAATTAAGCCAGGAACCACACCTGTGTGGAGGAACCTGCCTTCAATATACTTTGTATCTCTAATTTCCTCAAGTGTTTCCTTTATTTTGGCAGTTACCTGTATGTTACAGGTTCACTCTGACTTTGTTATTTATTTAACCTGTACTTAACTAGGCAAGTCAGTTAAGAACAAATTCTTATTTCCAATGATGGCCTACCCCAGCCAAACCCTAAACCGGACGACGCTGGGCCAATTGTGTGCCGCCCTATGGGACTCCCAATCACAGCTAGTTGTGATACAGCCTGGAATCAAACCAGGGTCTGTAGTGACACCTTTAGCACTGAGATGCAGTGCCTTAGACCGCTGCTGCGCCACTCTTGGAACATAGGGTGAATAGAGTTTGGTTTGAACAGAAATGGGTACATATTGAGTACCAGATGGCTTGATCCCTAGGCAAACAGATTAAATGTTAGGGATATACGATATCAAACACTGGTTGAAATGTATTGGGGTCAGTTGGAGGATGGTAGCTGTCTGAATTATAATCCTGTTCCACAACATTCTAGGTGATGTGTTGCTAGGCAAAGAACATAAATAACAAATTACTTTCAGTTATAAAAAAAAAAGTTTATTTCTCCATACAAATATATTCAATACAAAACATAAAATAGTACATTAAACATATGGTCTGATAGAGTTTCACCTCTCCATAATTACCATGGCAATAACACCATAATAACATGATCTCTTGGAATCCTTCATTATTTCAAAAGAACCATCAGTTGATTCCAGTTCATTGATCATATAGGGTAGCATTGGGATCATAGGCAAGAATCTGTCAAGCCTCCACCATTTAGCTAAGCACACGATAAAGACACAATAGGAAGAAGTACAAAACCTGTACAGAGTATTTGACACTTTGGCATCATTAGACATGCTAAATCCTATGCGCATTTCTCCATTACTGGGATGTTCAAAATGTAGCCAAATGTCTGCGGTCATGCACTTCTTCAACCATGAAATATACAGCTCTCAAACATACAGTATGAGGTAGTAAGTTATACATCAATATTAAATAAAAGTATAAATATGCATTATATGTGTACCACTTGAGCTGAATGCATGGGTCACGGTTGAACACGGCTCATAAGACAGTGCGCAAAACAGAGTGCAAAACAGGGGGTAATGGAACCCAGGTACACCACATTGCAGTTCAACCACAACATTGCTTTGGATCAACAAAGATTAAATATTACATCTCTTTTTTTCTTTCTTTCTCCATCTATTCAAAATAATTTAATCAGTGATAGACTATTCAGTTCAGTTCTACTCCTTTCCGCTATCGATCATTAGGGAATGCGGGTTCGCTCGGGTCATTACGCTGCACTTTAGTAGCATCCAATGCCAATCTCCTGCTTGTAGCGGTTGGTGAGAGTGTTGGCCTGTTGCGTCAGCTTGGACAGCACCCCGTGAAGCCCTGTCATGTGTAACTGGAACTGCTTCTGCAGGTTAACCTCGTCTTCCTCGGATGACACCTCTGATTCTTCTTCCTCGGAATCAATCCGAGAGCTGGGACCCCGGCTCTCCTTGCGCTTCTCGGCTTCCTCGGCGCGCATCACTCCCCACTCGATGTCGCAGCGGATGGACTTCAGGAGCTGGTAGTAGCTGTACATGTCGCCGTCCTCGATGTCGCTGTTTCCCGAGCTTTTGAGGGCGGCCATCTCTCGCTCTTCTTCCAGGGGGACGTCCCGCAGCAGGCTGGGCACCATCACCGTCTGGTCCATGTTGTTGACGGCACCAATGAAGCGATTCATGGAGTTGAACAGGGAGTTCTTCTGCAGGTGGGATTCTGAGATCTGCATCATTTTGTCGACTCTGTTGTTGATTCTCAAACTTATTTTAGAAATTAAAGTTGTAACTGTTAATCGGAGGTGTATAGTTTGTTTATCTATTTGTGAAACCCTTCTCTAATTATGTTCTAATCGCGTTGGAAAGGGGCTCCTCCTTTTTTAATGCAGCAGCTGAGATTGATTGCTGGTGTTTCGTGTCAGTGCAGCTTTCCGTGTTCCAAGCTAAGAGAGAGAGTTCGGCAGTTGTCTTGTTTGTTCTTGTGCCTGTTCCTTTTCGCTTTTGTTCTGACTCTCTCTGGTCCTTGGTCGGATCTTTATAAAGCAGTTGGTTTCGTGTCCAAGGGCGTTCCCAGCAACTCAGAACCTGTTTGTAAGGAGTGTTCTTCATCAACAGTTGTAATCGGACTCCAATGACCTATAATAGCACACATTTTGCGTGGTTTGCATGGAGGGGAGCGGCCTCCAAATAGAGATACTAGTCAAACCCTAGCCTGCCTATGCCCAATAGCAGACCAAATTATATGAGTTTAACTTCGTTCAATGCCCTGCAGTGAAATGTGTTAAATGTATCCAATATCTATGTGCGCGCAATTGTCAGTGTTGCCCATCAACCTCTGAAACGCAACACAAATGTAGGCTATGTACTTTCTGAAAACATTCACACATCAAGCACACTAAAAACAAATTATAGTTTGCCTTGCAACTTCATTCCAACCTGGTCTCAGAACATTTTGTATTAATCTGTATTATCCGAGACACTTCATTTTGTATATGTTACGTTTTGTGTGGTATGTATTAAATTGTGGATGTCCAGCATTCATTTCTTATGGTATGTTACAAATTACAATTCATATTATATGTTAAAAAAAATAGAAGATGCCAAGGTTCCCCAACAATTGACCAAAAAATAAATAAAAAACAGATACAATTATTTATATTTAGTCTCGCTGTGCTTCATTCATATCCTTCAATTCGCAAGAGGCTGAATGTATCTCATCAGAGAAAGCATCCGAGTGAAGGAAACAGCGCCCCTCTGTCTAGCATATCTATCTAATGTCTGGTCAAAAAGAGTATGACATTGTTGCCTCCAGTAGCATTGAATTCAAGGGAAGCCAGCGAGCATTCGGCCTCCCTTGATAAAAAAGTATAAAATAATAGACAATCAGCGTTGAGCTAAACTGAGTGAGCTCAACTGTAAATTGTCTTTAAAAAAAAGAAATGTTCACCTTTATTTTACTAGGCAAGTCAGTTAATAACAAATTCTTATTTTCAATTACAGCCTAGGGGCAGAACAACAGATTTGTACCTTGTCAGCTCCGGGATTTGAACTTGCAACCTTTCGGTTACTAGTCCAACGCTCTAACCACCAGGCTAGCCTGCCACCCCCTCTTGGCACACCCCAAAAAAGTTTTAAGGGAATACAGTTTAAATTTGGCTTCTGACCAACCATCATTGATAACATTGGCGTTTACAGTACCCCCAACACACACACACACACACACACACACACACACACACACACACACACACACACACACACACACACACACACACACACACACACACACACACACACACACCAGTACCATGGAAAGCCACATAAATTTGGTATCTTTTAGATGTGATTGGATGATGTTGAAATGGTGCTGGATAGCAGCACCTGTTTTCTTTGCGACTTGTGGTAACTTCATGGTTCTAAATCCATAGTTGTTTAGTAGTCAGAAAATGTCAGAAACATTACCTTGTTTGACCATGCTGTAGGTCAGTGGTTCCCAAACATTTTTGGTCACTTCACCACCAACTGAATGTTGCTTTGCCTGGATTACCCCTGAAGTACCCCCTCGTGTATATTTTACTAGTAAGCTTATGGTCTCATGAGTTTTCTCAAGTACCCTCTGTGGATAGGCCAAGTACTCCCAGGTGTTCTTGTACCCCTGGTTGGGAACCACTGCTGTAGGTCATGTAACTGTTTGTTACAAGCAATATGTTTTGTGGATTTCACAGGACAGATGTTGCTCTCTGTTTTTTATTAAACAAGTGTGTGGTTGAATTTATTTTGCCACTGTGTCTTCTTATTGTCTTGGCCTTAGTTGAAGTCGGAAGTTTACATACACTATAGCTAAATACATTTAAACTCAGTTTTTCACAATTCCTGACATTTAATCCTAGTAAAAATTCCCTGTTTTAGGTCAGTTAGGATCACCACTTTATTTTAAGAATGTGAAATGTCAGAATAATAGAGAATGATTTATTGTCACGCCCTGACCAGTAGGAGCCTTTTATGTCTCCTTTTGGTTTGGTCAGGGTGTGATTTGGGGTGGGCATTCTATGTTATAGTTTTGTATTTCTTTGTTTTGGCTGAGTGTGGCTCTCAATCAGGGACAGCTGTCTATCGTTGTCTCTGATTGGGAACCACACTTAAGCAGCTATTTTTCCCTCCAGCTTTGTGGGAGGTTGACTCTGTTTATGTGCCGTTGGTGCTATATGTTTGAGCTTCGTTTGTTGTTTTTGTATTGTGTGAGTTAACCAAATAAATATGTTTAACTCCACCCGGCACGCTGCGCCTTGGTCCGTCTTTGAAGATCGTGACATTTATATTTAGCTTTTATGTCTTTCATCACATTCCCAGTGGGTCAGAAGTTTACATACACTCAATTAGTATTTGGCAGCATTGCCTTTAAATTGTTTAACTTGGGTCAAACGTTTTGGGTTGGAAGTATGCTTGGTGTCATTGTCCATTTGGAAGACCCATTTGCGACCAAGCTTTAACTTCCTGACTGATGTCTGTCACATGGAATGACACTGGAGAGACGAAGCAGGTACGGGGAGTAAAACATTTAATAAATAACGGACATAGAACGAGACAGGAACAGCGTCAGCAAACTATAATAATACAGACAAAAAACATTCAATGCAGCAGCGGGGAACAGCTGGGGAACTGCCAAATATAGGGGAGGAAATAAACAGATGATGAGTGAGTCCAGGTGAGTCCAATAACGCTGATGCGCGTGATGAGGGAAGGCAGGTGTGCGTAAAGGATGGCAGGAGTGCGTGATGCAAGGTAGCCTGGCGCCCTCAAGCGCCAGGGGTGGGGTGGGGGAGCAGACATGACAATGTCTTGAGATGTTGCTTCAATATATCCACATAATTTTCCTTCCACGTGATGCCATCTAATTTGTGAAGTGCACCAGTCCCTCCTGCAGCAAAGCACCCCCACAACATGATGCTGCCACCCCGTGCTTCACAGTTGGGATGGTGTTCTTCGGCTTGCAAGCCTCCCCATTTTTCCTCCAAACGTAACGATGTTCATTATGGTCAAACAGTTCTATTTTTGTTTCATCAGACCAGAGGAAATTTGTCCAAAAAGTACGATCTTTGTCCCCAAGTGCAGTTGCAAACCATAGTATGGCTTTTTTATGGCGGTTTTGGAGCAGTGACTTCTTCCTTGCTGAGCGGCCTTTCAGGTTATGTTGAAATAGGACTCATTTTACTGTGGATATAGATACTTTTGTACCTGTTTCCTCCAGCATCTTTACAAGGTCCTTTGCTGTTGTTCTGGGATTGATTTGCCCTTTTTGCACCAAAGTACATTAATCTCTAGGAGACAGAACGCGTCTCCTTCCTGAGCGGTATGACGGGTGCGTGGTCCCATGGTGTTTATACTTGCGTACTATTGTTTGTACAGATGAACGTGGTACCTTCAGGCGTTTGGAAATTGCTCTCAAGGATGCACCAGACTTATGGAGGTCTACAATTTTTTTTCTGAGGTCTTGGCTGATTCCTTTTGATTTTCCCATGATGTCAAGCAAAGAGGCACTGAGTTTGAAGGTAGGCCTTGAAATACATCCACAGGTTCACCTCCAATTGACTCAGATGATATCAATTAGCTGTATAAAGTCACAGTCAACTTAGTTTATGTAAACTTCTGACCCACTGGAATTGTGATACAGTGAATTATAAGTGAAATAATCTGTCTGTAAACAATTGTTGGAAAATGTACTTGTGTGATGTACAAAGTAGATGTCCTAACTGACTTGCAAAAACTAGTTTGTTAACAAGAAATTTGTGGAGTGGTTGAAAAAAGAGTTTTAATGACTCCAACCTAAGTGTATGTAAACCTTCGACCTAAACTGTATATCACAGTGTCAAGGCATATGAACAAACAGGTTATAGAGCAAACAACAGAATTAACACAACAGATAGGTTGTAATATGTTTTTTTTGGGGGTGGGTGGCTTCGCTGGTGATTTTACCCAAACACCGCTACTGCCCGCTGGCTGTCTCTGCAGCGGGACTAGCTCTGTTTGACAAATCAGTGCGTGACTGAGGGAAGCGAAACGCTGGATTCCTGTCATTTGGAAAGCAGAGGATTAATTACCCAATATATTTCACTTTATTCTTTAAGAGAGACTATCTAGTCCCCACGGGCTGTAATGTTGGGGTATAGGACAGTGTAAAGATCTGAAATCTATTCATCCATCTCCTGGATCAGTGATTTTCCAAACTACGCTCAAATCATAGACTTTATAGTCAACTGAAGTTTCCTCTGGAAAAATTATTAAGTTATTCTATTGTATTTGGTATTTGGTATTTTATTAAGATCCCTCATTAGCTGTTGCGATAGCAGCAGCTACTCTTCTAGGGGTCCACACAAAACATGAAAGATGACATAATACAGAACATGAATTGATAAGAACAGCTCAAGGACAGAATTACATCATTTTTTAAAAAAGGAACACGCAGCCTACATATCAATACATACACACAAACTATCTAGGTCAAATAGGGGAGAGGTGTTGCTTCATCTGTTTTTTAAACCAGGTTTGCATTTGAGCAAAATGAAATGGAAGGGAGTTCCATGCAACAATGGCTCTATATAATACTGTACGCTTTCTTGAATTTGATCTGGACTTGGGGACTGTGAAAAGACTCCTGGTGGCATGTCTGGTGGGGTAAGTGTGTGTGTCAGAGTTGTGTGTAAACTGACTATGCAAACAATTTGGAAATTTCAACACATTGTTTCTTATAAAAAGAAGAAGTAATGCAGTCAGTCTCTCCTCAACTCTTAGCCAAGAGAGACTGTCATGCATAGTATTTATATCAGCCCTCTGATTACAATGAAGAGCAAAACGTGCCACTCTGTTCTGGGCCAGCTGCAGCTTAACTAGGTATTTCCTTGCATCACTGGACCACACGACTGGACAATAATCAAGATAAGACAAAACTAGAGCCTGCAGGACTTGCTTTTTGGAGTGTGGTGTCAAAAATGCAGAGCATCTCTTTAATACGGACAGACCACTCCCCATCTTTACAACCATTGAATCTACAGTACCAGTCAAAAGGTTGGACACACCTACTCATTCAAGGGATTTTCTTTATTTTTACTATTTTCTACATTGTAGAATAATAGTGAAGACATCAAAACTAGGAAATAACACATATGGAATCATGTAGTAACCAAAAAAGTGTTCAACGCATGAAAATATATTTTAGATTTTAGATTCTTCAAAGTAGCCACCCTTTAATTTGATGTCAGCTTTGCACACACTTGGTATTCTCTCAACCAGAATTCACCTGGAATGCCTTTCCAACAGTCTCGAAGGAGTTCCCACATATGCTGAGCACTTGTTGGCTGCTTTTCCTTCACTCTGCAGTCCAACTCGTCCCAAACCATCTCAATTGGGTTGAGGTCGGGTGATTGTGAAGGCCAGGTAATCGGATGCAGCACTACATCACTCTCCTCCTTGGTAAAATAGCCCTTACACAGCCTGGAGGTGTGTTTGGGGTAATTGTCCTGTTGAAAACAAATGACAACAAAAAAGACCAAAGGACACATTTCCACCGGTCTAATGTCCATTGCTCAAGTTTCTTGGCCCAAGCAAGTCTCTTCTTATTGGTGTCCTTTATTAGTGGTTTCTTTGCAGCAATTTGACCATGAAGGCCTGATTCACGCAGTCTCCTCTGAACAGTTGTTGAGATGTATCTGTTACTTGAACTCTGTGAAGCATTTATTTTGGCTGCAATCTGAGGTGCAGTTAACTCTCATGAACTTATCCTCTGCAGCAGAGGGAACTCTGGGAGTTCCTTTCCTGTGGCGGTCCTCATGAGAGCCAGTTTCATCATAGAGCTTGATGGTTTTTGCAACAGCACTTGAAGAAACTTTCAAAGTTCTTGAAATGTTCTTAATTGACTGACCTTCATGTCTTAAAGTAATGATGGACTGTCATTACTCTTTTCTTATTTGAGCTGTTCTTGCCATAACATGGACTTGGACTTTTACCAAATATGGTTATCTTCTGTATAGCACCCCTACCTTGTCACAACACAACTGATTGGCTCAAATGCATTATGAAGGAAAGAAATTTCACAAATTCACTTTTAACAAGGCACACCTGTTAATTGAAATACATTCCAGGTGACTACCTCATGAAGCCGGTTGAGAGAATGCCAAGAGTGTGCAAAGCTGTCATCAAGACATAGGGTGGCTACTTTGAAGAATCTCAAAAAATATATATTTTGATTTGTTAAACACTTTTTGGGTTACTATATGATTCCATATGTGTTATTTCACAGTTCTGATGTCTTCACAAAAATGTAAAATAAATAAAAACCCTTGTATGAGTAGGTGTGTCCAAACATTTGACTGGTACTGTATATGTTTTGATCATGACAGTTTAAAATCTAAGGTAACAATCTAATGGCATTTTCCCTTAAATACAGTATATCTATCAGCTGCTCTGCATTTGACATGATCAGATTAGGCCTACAAGAAGTTATTACAGTTAAAGCCAAACTGTGTAATAAACCTTTTGCTCTTACCACTGAAAGACTGATGAGAACAGCTGAAATTTTCCCCACCCCCCTGTAGGCCTATAGTTTCCCATCAACAGGGGGAGTCACCAGAGACGCGGATGAGAGTTGCCCTGCGTAGATAGGACTCAATGACATAGTGAACAAAACACTACAACAAGCAGTCGAACATGATCCAGCCCAGCGAGTCTGAAAGCTGGCAAACACTTATGGTAAACCACTAGGACGATCAACACATGAGAGTTCACACTGAGTTAACATGACAGAAATAGCAAACAACATGCTTTGAATCACTACGAAGTTATTATTCCTTATGACCAGGATGCTGAATCATTGTGACAATAGCCTAATAGCCAAATAGATGAATTTGGCTCTTTAGATTCAGAAAAAAATCTATCAATCAAGAAGAAGAGTCTGTCAAAGCAGTCACACCAAACAATGACTCATTCCAGATAGTGTGAACATTTAGTGGAAATGATTTGACCAGATAGCAATAGAAATAAAAATATCATTATACACACACACATGTTTTAAACCTAATCCTAAACTTATCCATTAACCCCTTACCCTAATTCTCACACTAATTCTAACCCTAAACCTAACCCCTACGCTTAAAATAGCCTTTGTCCTCATGGGGACGTGGGACATTTTCCTTGTTTTACTATCCTTGTGGGGACTTTAGGTGTTCTGAATAACGTATCTGAGAATGGGTGGAATGTCAACGTTGATCACCAAACCTGCTTGGTCAGTCTCTCTGTCTCTCCCTCCCTCTTATTCCGATAATTATACTTCACAATTTTTGCTCTGCTCTCCTCCTTAGCCTCCCCTCCCGAACTCTGCTACCCTTCCCGTTTTTTTCAAATTCTCTCTCTCTCTCTCTCTCTCTCTCTCTCTCTCTCTCTCTCTCTCTCTCTCTCTCTCTCTCTCTCTCTCTCTCTCTCTCTCTCTCTCTCTCTCTCTCTCTCTCTCTCTCTCTCTCTCTCTCTCTCTCTCTCTCTCTCTCTCTCTCTCTCTCTCTCTCTCTCTCTCTCTCTCTCTCTCTCTCTCTCTCTCTCTCTCTCTCTCTCTGTGTAAAAGCCTTTAAGGGACATCCATGTGTTAGGGTAGCCTAGACATGCAGTATGTACATGTGAATACACACACGCTGCTGGCGGTGTGTTGTGTCTTCACTCAGAATCAGGGGAATGGCAGCTATGTGGAGCCTGCTGGAATGTTGTCTCCAGGCTACCCATCAACACAACCACACTCCCAACAGGACAGGGAGAGAGGGATGAATGAATGGAGGGGGAGATGAGAGCTGGCACACTTGCGAGTGGTGTCAATGTGTGAATTTATGGCATGCCTGTAGATTACAGGATACATGCCTTGGTTGCATGTGAAGGGCTCAACTCCCACTGATTACAGCTGGTGTCATCATCCCACAGGCTGAGAGCGATGGTGAGAGAGCAGTAGTGGTGCGTGGGTAAAATCACTGGGGAAGCCAAGCCAGAAAAAAAACATATTACAACCTCTGTGTTGTGATAATTGCATTGTTTGTTCTATAACCTGTTGGTTCATATGCCTTGTGACTGTGATAAATAGGCCTAAGGCCGAGACAATAAGAAGACACAGTGGCAGATTAAATTAAACCACATTTGTTTCATCACAAAACTGGAGAGCAACATTCTGTCCGATGAAGTCCACAAAGCATATTGGTAAAGGGGATACCTAGTCAGTTGTACAACTGAATGCCTTCAACTGAAATGTGTCTTCCGCATTTAACCCAACCCCTCTGAATCAGAGAGGTGCGGGGGGCTGCCTTCATCGACATCCACGTCTTCTGGGCCCAGGGAACAGTGGGTTAAGTGCCTTGCCCACGGAACAAATAGTTACATGACCTACAACAAGTCAATCAAGTTAATGTTTCCAACTATTTCAGACTATTAAACAACTACTGATTTAGAACCACATAGAGTTATAGCAAGTCGCAAAGAAAACAGGAGCTGCCTCCACTATTCCAGCACCATTTCAACTTCAACATTTCTACATCATCAACTCCCTTATGCTTAGTCTAATACAGTGACAACTAAAAGATACCAAAAATGATTTATTCCAATCAGCTAAATATGATTTTATGGTTGGATCAGAATCGCCTTTATAATCAGTACGGAGAATTAAGTAAAACCTCAAGTCCAAATCCCTATTTCCATCCATGGCTAATTTAGGAAAGGGCCAATTGTTGCTAGCTAGCCACCGGAGGACAACAACACAACGAGATGAAACAATTCAAGTTGTTTCTGTCAATAACGTATTGCTCTCGATGTGATGTGATTGGAGTGAAGCCAAATCGGCTTCCCTTTACACTTTTTATTGATGCGCCAGGACCATTTACAGTTGAGCTCACTCAGTTTAGCTCAACGCTGATTGGCTATTATTTTGTACATTTAAGGGAGGCCAAATACTCGCTAGCTTCCCTTGCATTCAGTGCTACGGGCGGCAACAATGTCATACTCTTTTTGACCAGACAGCACAAGATAGATGGCCTACACATACAGAGACAGAGGGTGCTGTTTCGCTCGCTCTTTTTCCTTTTATGGTGAGATACTTTCAGCCTCTTACGAATTGAAGGGAAATTATGAAACACAGAGAGACAAAAGATAAATTGTTATTCTTAAATTTTTCTTTGTCAATTTCTGCTGGAAGCCTGGCTTACCTTGGCATCCAAGAATACACATTGTAGATAGAGTAGGTTGTCCTCACTGTTTTCTGGTAGCAGCTAGCATAAACAGTATCCCAATAAATCCATATTGTTTGGCTTTATGGACAATTTTTTAACTGAAATACAGAAAATAAAACATTCCTTAACACCAAATAATAACAAGGCAAACCTAACATTTAAGCATAACAACTTAGAAATAAATATGTTAACTTACATAACAGTAGCCAAGCTAGAAAGCATAATCATAGAACAGCAGTAGCTAGCGTTAGCTAATAACTGTAAAAATAATGCCACAACCTTTAAACAATAAATGTATTTCATTGTATTATATGTAACGATGTTATGATACTTACAATACTATGCTTGCAAATGGCATAAATTAAGATAGCTGGAGGAAAATAAACAAAATGTAATGATTTCTGTTGACAATGTAGCAAGCTCTGTTTGATGGTTGACAGAGCTGTTTGTTTATGTCGGTCATCATAATAACCACATGCCTCGAGGCTGCCTGCTAGCAAGGAATCTCTTGTTCTACTTACTAATAAAAACATTGGGTCTATGACAGAGGGACAGCGGAGAGAGATACAGGAGAGAGAGGTAGAGCGAGAGAGAGAGAAAGAGAGAGATAGAGAGGGAGCGAGCGAGCATCAAAAGAAATAACATTTTATTTATTTTTATTTAACCAGGTAGGCCAGTTGAGAACATGTTCTCATTTACAACTGCGACCTGGCCAAGACAAAGCAAAGCAGTGCGACAAAACAACAACACAAGAGTTACACATAAACAAACGTACAGTCAATAACACAATAGAAAAATCTATGTACTGTGTGCAAATGTAGAAGAGTAGGGAGGTAAGGCAATAAATTAGCAATGGAGGCGAAATAATTACAATAATTACAAAAATAATTATAATTTACAGTTTATCCTCAGACAGAACCCCCAAAATGTTTTGTTTGGAGGAGGAAGTCGAATTGGGAAATCCCAATTTAAACCCTGTAAAATCAGAACCCTCCTCAAACTTACTGGCACAACTGCCTTGCTCTCTTTCTCTGTGTGTGTGTGTGCACAGTAATGGCCCATTCCCTCTTCACGAATGACAGAACACATAATACCCCCCACCCATTAAGCCACGCAGAGGGGTTGGCTCGGTGCCAAGAGCTGACGGCACGCATGTTCCATTAGGGACGCACTGCCATGCTGATATGCCGGTAATTTGCGTAACGAGATAAGAACTTCTCGGTTAGCTGTCTCCCTGGGTAACGGCCTCCTCATCGGCCAGACACACAGATGTCAGGTCTGGAGAGACTCGCAGTGTTCAGCTGCTGTCATATGGTTGACCCAAAGGCAAGGGTCAAGGTTGACCAAAAGCATATATAACCTATAAAGCAATGGTTTTATTGGAGTTTTCATTTAAATGAAGGTGTTTGATGTAAGAGGACGGAGGGAGATGATAGGTCCAGAACACGCTTACTGTCTACATTTGACGAAACAGCATGTTCTAAATAGTGTAGTGTGGTTTGAAGTAAATAGTAAATCATTTAGCAAGCAGTAGCCTAGACTAGTACAGTAGCCTATTCGGTCATGGTCAATGAATAGAATCAATCGCTCTTCTGAAAGCGCTATTTGGAAATCCACTTTCTGCAATTGACTGAATCTCTAGGGTGGCAGGTAGCCTAGTGGTTAGAGCGTTGGACTTGTAACCGGAGGGTTGCAAGTTCAAATCCCCGAGCTGACAAGGTAAACATCTGTCATTCTGCCCCTGAACAAGGCAGTTAACCCACTGTTCCCCGGGTGCTGAAGATGTGGATGTCGATTAAGGCAGCCCCCCGCACCTCTCTGATTCAGAGGGGTTGGGTTAAATGCGGAAGACACATTTCAGTTGAAGCCATTCGGTTGTACAACTGACTAATAATGGTGACTTTGATCTGACGAGGAGTTGCTGATGCCATGCATTGCTATATATCTGACAGTCCTGTTGCGTGCTCCTGCCATATAGCCTACATACTGTGTCTGACATGGAGGGATTAAGAAATTAAACTAAATTGGTCAGGGGCATCATTTACGTTGTAGTTTGAGGGGGGGGTTATGAATGAAGTAGACTAAAGCGGAGGAGGCCTGTTGTGTTTTATCTTTTTCTAGCCTGTAGAGAAAGCAGTGGCCTGGGTCATTACAGTAAAGGCCCTCCGAGCACAGAGAAGAAGTCTGGTGGTGTGACTTCCTAATGTGTAACCTTTATTTTACTAGTCAGTTAAGAACATATTCTTATTTACAATAACGGACGGCCTACACCGGCCAAACCCGGACAACGCTGGGCCAATTGTGTGCCGCCATATGGGACTCCCAATCACAGACAATTGTGATACAGCCTGGATTCAAACCAGGGTGTCTGTAGTGACACCTCTAGCACTGAGATGCAGTGCCTTAGACCGCTGTGCCACTCAGGTAGCTGGAGATCTACACGGCTCGGTCATCCAACATGCACCTTCATGTTGTTACAGCTTGTTCTGATACCTAAGCGCCATCTTGTTTTTAGTCAACAAAGCCGTGGCTAACACCAGTAAGTAGTGTCACCTCATATTTTTGACTTTAAAGGTTCAATGCAGCCATTTTTATCTCAATATCAAATAACTTTTGGGTAAAAATTAAGTACCTTACTGTGATTGTTTTCAATTAAAATGGTCAAAAATAAACAAAAATAGCTTCTTAGCAAAGAGCAGTTTTTCAAGGAAGAATTTTGCTAGGACTGTCTGGGAGTGGTCTGAGTGGGAAGGGGAAAATTTAAAACTAGCTGTTATTGGCAGAGCTTTGGAACTATATTTCTTATTGGTCTATTAACTAATTTACCGACTGGTGTTGTCACCAGGCAAGCCAAAACTACCTCCCACCAAAACAGGCTGAAATTTCAGGCAGCCTTTTTAAACAGCTCTTACACTAAAAGAGCATTATCATAATATTCAATTTCACAGCATTATTCCAACCTCATAGTGTGGAAATATATATAACACAGAAAAAACATGTTTTTGATTGCACTGGGCCTTTTTTACCTTGAAAAAACCTCTGTGGTCTATGAACTCAAACATACTTCACTCTAAATAAAATATATTTGCTTCAAAATTACAGTACTTTCCTCTAAATAAAGTATATTTGCTTCAATGTGGATACAAATGTGTTTATCTTGTCTGACACCTGCCTTCCTGTATTTACTTGCACTCACCTCTCACTACTTTTCACTTTTCCTTTTCCTCGCACTCTCAGTGTAAACACTCCACTGTAGTGCAAGCAGGGGGCTTGGTAACTACAGTAGAGTATATAATGACTGTCATTTTCTGCCGGATCCCCACTAGCAAACACACTCCTGCTGTGTTGGAGAAAGAATAGAGCTCACAGACAGATGCACACACACTCGCACACACACACACACACACCGTCAGCAAGTGACACTGAATATTTTTTAGAGTAGATGAGTGTAATGTACACAAGTTATCTGCTTTGGACAGTCTGAAATGTCAGGTAATATAGGCTATTTCCTGTGATTTATGTTGTTATTGTAAAAATGAAATAAAAAGACTCCTTGGGGACACATCTTTTTATTGGATTGAAGTGAAATTAAACATCCTTATGAGAAATGCATCATTCTTGTTCACTTTATTTGTCAGTAAGCCCTCCTCTGTCTTCCTAGCCACTTTGCGAACCTAAAATGTAAGACATGTAGAATAAGAAATCATGTCAGCTCTAATCTTAAAATGTCTACCTGGAACGTTCAGGACTATTCCACATCACAGAGGAGCTCTGAAGTGGAGGTTTGGCCATCCTTTGTATCGATTTAGCAGGGTTTGTTTGTGTAGCAATAGCGCCACCTAGTGTTCAGATATGTGACAAAGCCAGGGCAGAAGAAAGGAAGGGGGTGAAATGGATCGGACGTCCTCTCTAGCTTAGTATTCATGTCTCCTGCTTTTGTTTCATGGTAATATGATTCATGGCAGAGGTCTTTAACACAGGGAAGAAGAGAGGGAGGGAGGGAGGGAGGGAGGGAGGGAGGGAGGGAGGGAGGGAGGGAGGGAGGGAGGGAGGGAGGGAGGGAGGGAGGAGGAGGGAGGGAGGGAGGGAGGGAGGGAGGGAGGGAGGGAGGGAGAGGGTTAGAGACATGGAAGAGTCGAGGGAGAATGTGGGAAGAGGGAAAGAGCTACAGGGGGGATGGTGAAGGTGAAAAGTGGAAGGGAAGGAGAGAATAAGAGAAGGACAGAAGGGGGAGCAGAGAGAAAGAGAGTGTAGAGAATACACTTCAAGACACAGCGATTCAGCTGTAAAGTTATGACGATCGTTTATTAATACAGAGATCACTGATAGTTACAATATCAACAACAGAACAGACTGTATTGGCATGCTACAGGAGCTGGTGCAGTTATTAAAACGGTTGGCTTATGTACAAAACAACGTTTAATCTTTTCATTAATGCTGCAACTGTGGATTGCGATATTTATTGACTGGTCTTCTACAGGTTTGCATTTGTGTTCGTTTAGTTAGATTTAATGATCTACTTAATAACAGTAAACTGTCTTTCTACTCTACTGGAGGTGAGAACCCCCTGTGTTTGCTGGATTTCAATACAAATTTCAGTAGTTTCACATTTCTAAATCCATCCGTTTTAGGAAAGTAATTTCAACACACTGGGAGTTCTTAGTAGCACTTTATTTTAATTATTTTAAGGTTCAGTTACCTGGTTATTTGCCTCGTATATGGAGTGGTGCTCCAATTTAGTCCCCAAAAATGTGTTCCATAGGTTGTCGTGTAATTACCATTTTACTATGCAGTTTCTAAGTAAATACCAGTCATCCTTTCTGTAATAGGGTTGTACTCAATTCGAATTGAAGGCAGTTAATTCAGGAGTTAAACTGAAATTCCAGTTCAATGATTGAAAGAGGGGCATCTATTTTTAATGACTTCTCAATAAACTGAAATGGAGAAGCTATTTATGTCCTAGGTTTTTCAATTTTGGGATTTTAAATTCTAATCACTTCCTGAATTGACTACCTTCAATTCGAATTGTACCCATCCCTGTTCCGTAAAAGGATTTCATGCAAAAAAGTTTTGTAAATCTGAGTGATTAGAGAAAACAGCATACACGTGAAAGCCTCAAAAACAGGTTTGAGATCCTCTGTATAGCAGAGATGTCCCAGCTGCCTCCATCATGACTTTGAGACATACATACACAACACCATATGAAACACCAGTCTGAGTGTTGCATCATATCATTGGCCTTACAAGAATATGAGCATTGACTGCATCTCAAATAACACGCTATTCCCACCATATTCCTGTAGACGACTCTACCCACTTGTAAGCACCTCAACTCTTTCTCACTGACACTCGTAAGTGTGCAGACAGAAAGGCAGACATACTATAAATACAACATGAAATAAACATAAGCCTATACATCTCAACGTGTGGCACAAAAACACATAACATCAATCAAATCAATAAGAATATATTTATCCGACAAAATTCGAGGCTCATATTAAAAGAATCTACGCTCACATATATAAAAATATCCTACGCTCACATATATTAAATCGGAACAGCTCAGTGTTCCGAACCAAACTTGACACGCACACTTCATGAATTGTTATAATAAAGGATTAATTATTAAGACATCTACACATCCAGAGACCAAAATGATTGCACAGTTAGTTCATTGTAAGCTAACATCATATACTTTTTTGTGTCCATATCTGAGATATCATCCATGAAGCAGCGAAAAAGCAGGGATGCAAATGAAAGGCTAAAAGTTAGCTCGAAATGCTCTCTCAATGTTATATCAACATATCTTCTCTATAGGTGTAAAGTTTAGGTATTTACAGCGGTGATCAGAAACATTATGAAAATACAGTGTATGCTGGCTACTGTATATCTTTAAATGTGGGTTAATAATTTCATACAAATCTGTGCATTGCTTTGTAAATGCTAGGCCCTGTATGGAGCATGCCAGACCACAAGGGAGTGCTGTGAGAGGACAGGGAGACAGGGGGGTCAAAGACTGCTAAGGAGCAGGATGGTGTTGGCGCTTAGCACTGATGCAGGGTTAGATATCCATTCATCACCCTTATAGTTAAGTTTAGCATCAAGGCTTTGGGTGACCTGTTCCTAGATCTGTCCCTAAGAGCAACTTCTACCCAAAGTGTTAGAGATGGCTAAACTTGCAATATGGAGCAGGATTAAGTTGCCCATAGATGCTTAACCAAGGTCAGTGTTGCGTTGGGGAGGGCAAGCTTATTTTACGTAAGTGCTTACTAGAAACTTCCACCTGCAGCCTGAGTCCCTCAGTGGAGTTGAAGGTACTGAGAGAAAGCCTTCATGGCACAGTAGCAAGTTAAGGAATGGTGCTTCTTTACAATAACGAGAGAGAGAGAGAGAGAGAGAGAGAGAGAGAGAGAGAGAGAATATATAGTTTTAGTGATGCAGTGTGCTAGTGTTGTGGGGATCTTCTGTCCCAGTTTACCAAGATGCTGTTCGCCCTTTCCTCTTCATCCCCCTACAAACAAACAACCACCACACAGGCTCTTAGACAACTATAGATGTGTCTGTATGTATAATGTGTTTGTGTGTGTGGTCCTATGTAGCTCAGTTGGTAGAGCATGGCCCAGGAAAGTGTGTTTGATTCCTGGTACCAACTGTGCGTATGCATGCATGACTATAAGTTGCTTTGGATAGAAGCATCTGCTGAATTTGATATTAATGTGTGTGCTTGTTTGTTTGTGTGTGACAGAGTAGCCACTTACCTGCTCTCCCTGCTACACCATCTCATACTGATTAGCAGTAATGATCCTGGACAGACAGCAGGCCAGCAACATGCCAATCAACTGAGAGAGAGAGAAAGGGGGGTGATAGATGTGTAGAGACGTGAGATAATTTAACGTTAGATTATAGTGAACCTTAGACACAGCACTCCTATCATCAGACAACACATTCTCTATCTCACCTGTGAGAAGGCAATTCCAAATGTTACTCCCGCGATGATGGCCATGTTGGTCTCAAGGAAGGAGGTTACCAGTTCATAACAGCCCTGAAACACAAAAAAAAACACAGGGGATGGGTTAGTATGTAACATATGGGGATGGGATAGTATGTAACACAGGCCACTGGTTAGTGTGTAACACACACACAGACCTGCTGGTAGACCTTGGTGTGGTTTATGGTGGTGTTGCGGAGGTCCTGAGGGCTGCAGTCAGAGGAGTTGGAGCAGCAGCTCAGGGGAAAGCCGTTAGCAGGGTAGTACACACTGCCCAACCAGCTGGTGTAGTTATTCACCCCACAGCAACGCAGCTGGAGAGGGACACACATAGACGTGATTAATTGTTGTGACAATAGTAGTTTTGTTGATGTTGTCGCTGTTGATGTTGTTGGGACTCACGCTGCTTTGGACGTTGTCCACAGCCAGGCTCTTCTCATCCTCAGCATCATAATTCAACACGGCGTCAGTATACGTCCTCAGGAAGGTACCTTTTATCTGTGGACACACACAACATATGTTTTACTATCCTTGTGTATTTCCATTAAAAGTCCTATTTCCCCTAACCGTAAACCTAATTGTAACCCTAACCCCTATGCCTAAAATAGCCTTTGTCCTTGTGTGGGCCTGGGAAATGTCCCCACAAGGGAGACTTTTCCTGGTTTTACTATCCTTGTGGGGACTGTTGGGGTACCCACGAGGATAGTGATAAAAGTCCCCCCACACACACACACACACACACACACACACACACACACACACACACAGTATTTCTACTGGCAGGTACTCAGCTGAGATGGGTCCAGATGAACTGTGGGTAATGCAGTTCAAATAGAGAAACTGACCTCATGACGAAAAACAAAGCCAGAGATCCCAGCCACCAACTCAGAAAGGAACACCAGGGACAAGAACATTACATACTGCAGAGAGATAGAGAGAAAGAGAGAGAAGGGGGGAGAAAGAAGTGTAAATAAAAGAGAAATAAGCTACATATACAGAGAGGTTGTGTGTGATGGTGACAGGCTAGTGATGGTGACAGGCTAGTCATGGTGACAGGCTAGTCATGGTGACAGGCTAGTGATGAGACAGGCTAGTAACGGGACAGGCTAGTGATGAGACAGGCTAGTGACGGTGACAGGCTAGTGATGGGACAGGCTAGTGACGGTGACAGGCTAGTGACGGTGACAGGCTAGTGACGGTGACAGGCTAGTGACGGGACAGGCTAGTGACGGGACAGGCTAGTCATGGTGACAGGCTAGTCATGGTGACAGGCTAGTGATGAGACAGGCTAGTAACGGGACAGGCTAGTGATGAGACAGGCTAGTAACGGTGACAGGCTAGTGATGGGACAGGCTAGTGACGGGGACAGGCTAGTGACGGGGACAGGCTAGTGACGGGGACAGGCTAGTGACGGTGACAGGCTAGTGACGGGACAGGCTAGTGACGGTGACAGGCTAGTGACGGGGACAGGCTAGTGACGGGGACAGGCTAGTGACGGTGACAGGCTAGTCATGGGACAGGCTAGTGATGGTGACAGGCTAGTGATGGTGACAGGCTAGTAACGGTGACAGGCTAGTGACGGTGACAGGCTAGTGACGGGGACAGGCTAGTGACGGTGACAGGCTAGTGACGGTGACAGGCTAGTGACGGGGACAGGCTAGTGACGGTGACAGGCTAGTGATGGGACAGGCTACTGATGGTGACAGGCTAGTGATGGTGACAGGCTAGTGATGGGACAGGCTAGTAACGGTGACAGGCTAGTGATGGGACAGGCTAGTGACGGTGACAGGCTAGTGACGGTGACAGGCTAGTCATGTGACAGGCTAGTCATGGGACAGGCTAGTCATGGGACAGGCTAGCGATCGGACAGGCTAGCGATGGGGACAGGCTAGCGATGGGACAGGCTAGCGATGGGGACAGGCTAGCGATGGGGACAGGCTAGTGACGGTGACAGGCTAGTGACGGGACAGGCTAGTGACGGGACAGGCTAGTCATGGTGACAGGCTAGTCATGGTGACAGGCTAGTGATGAGACAGGCTAGTAACGGGACAGGCTAGTGATGAGACAGGCTAGTAACGGTGACAGGCTAGTGATGGAACAGGCTAGCGATGGGGACAGGCTAGCGATGGGGACAGGCTAGCGATGGGGACAGGCTAGTGACGGTGACAGGCTAGTGACGGGACAGGCTAGTGACGGGACAGGCTAGTCATGGTGACAGTCTAGTCATGGTGACAGGCTAGTCATGGTGACAGGCTAGTGATGAGACAGGCTAGTAACGGGACAGGCTAGTGATGAGACAGGCTAGTAACGGTGACAGGCTAGTGATGGGACAGGCTAGTGACGGGGACAGGCTAGTGACGGGGACAGGCTAGTGACGGTGACAGGCTAGTGACGGTGACAGGCTAGTGACGGGACAGGCTAGTGACGGTGACAGGCTAGTGACGGGGACAGGCTAGTGACGGGGACAGGCTAGTGACGGGGACAGGCTAGTCATGGGACAGGCTAGTGATGGTGACAGGCTAGTGACGGTGACAGGCTAGTGACGGTGACAGGCTAGTGACGGTGACAGGCTAGTGACGGGGACAGGCTAGTGATGGGACAGGCTACTGATGGTGACAGGCTAGTGATGGTGACAGGCTAGTGATGGGACAGGCTAGTAACGGTGACAGGCTAGTGATGGGACAGGCTAGTGATGGTGACAGGCTAGTGACGGTGACAGGCTAGTGACGGTGACAGGCTAGTCATGTGACAGGCTAGTCATGGGACAGGCTAGTCATGGGACAGGCTAGCGATCGGACAGGCTAGCGATGGGGACAGGCTAGCGATGGGGACAGGCTAGCGATGGGACAGGCTAGCGATGGGACAGGCTAGCGATGGGGACAGGCTAGCGATGGGGACAGGCTAGTGATGGGGACAGGCTAGTGATGGGACAGGCTAGTGATGGGACAGGCCAGTAACGGTGACAGGCTAGTGATGGGACAGGCTAGTGATGGTGACAGGCTAGTGATGGTGACAGGCTAGTGACGGGACAGGCTAGTGATGGTGACAGGCTAGTGACGGTGACAGGCTAGTCATGGGACAGGCTAGCGATGGGACAGGCTAGCGATGGTGACAGGCTAGCGATGGGACAGGCTAGCGATGGGGACAGGCTAGCGATGGGGACAGGCTAGCGATGGGACAGGCTAGCGATGGGAGAGGCTAGCGATGGGAGAGGCTAGTGATGGGACAGGCTAGCGATGGGGGCAAACTAGCGATGGGGACAGGCTAACGATGGGGACAGGCTAGCGATGGGGACAGGCTAGCGATGGGGACAGGCTAGTGATGGGGACAGGTGAGCGATGGGGACAGGCTAGTGATGGTGACAGGCTAGTGAGAAGTATGTGTTATGTAGATAATTAGCACTGTTTCTCTAACTGCTCTCGATTAATCAGCATCAAAACAATTATTCACAACCCCAGCTGCAGATTTACAGCTCCAGTGTGTGTGTGTGTGTGTTTGCCTGCACACTCCTCTTCCTCTCCCCTCACCAGTTTGAGCATCCATGGGCTCCCCCTGCAGGTGGCGAAGCATCCGAACAGGCCAAAGACAATGATGACAGTCCCAGTGCCAATGAGGACGTACGGAGCGTTGGTGGTGTTCTCAGCTATCAGAGAGATATACGGGCCGATCATAAACTTTCCCCATACTCCCACTGCCAAAAGGATCGCTCCTGTGATCTGGAGAAGAGAAAGAAGGAGAGAGAGAGAAAGAGTAGGAGAGAAAGGGGAGAGGACAAATAGAGGACATAGATGAGCAAAGGGAGATGATGGTGGGAGGAGAAGAGAATATGAGAGAGAGAGAGAGAGAGAGAGAGAGAGAGAGAGAGAGAGAGAGAGAGAGATGTTGATATCCAAAGGTGCACTATTCAGCCAGCAGAATGCAGTGTTGCTTAGGTCTACCAATGGTGCTGAGTGAACACTAGAGAACATCACCATGTTGCTCAACAATGCAGAGCCCTCTTGCCTCTCTGTAGTGTGGGAGAATAAAGTTGCCACTAGACTCAGATATAAGATCAGTTGAGTGTAATATGTGATCACTAGATCAACCTTTCAGATTGTCCTTTCTGACCAAGGAGTAAACAGCGATTGTTTCTAGGTGTGAGAACAGAAAGGGGAGTTCAGAGAGAGAGAGAGAGAGAGAGAGAGAGAGAGAGAGAGAGAGAGAGAGAGAGAGAGAGAGAGAGAGAGAGAGAGAGAGAGAGAGAGAGAGAGAGATGGGATGGGGAAGAGTTTGAAGGCAAATGGATATGTTGATGCTTTCCTGTGGAACACGACACACACACACACAGAGGGAGCGAATCAAAAGGACCCATTGATCCAGAGCGGCCCGCTTCCTTCTATTACGCTGCTCTTAGCATTTGTAATGAAGGCCTGTCATAAAGAAGTGTGTTGTGTGAGCCAGCTAAACGCCCCTGTTCACCAGCTGGGGGTGGAGGCGCTGCTTTTTTGTGACGGGTACAGTTGGGGTGTCGATCTGTCAAAGACACTCTACTAGCAAAGCCTGGTGCCAAACCATCTTCACCCCCCCAGTCCCCCTCCAAGAGGTCCCTCTCTGCTGCCTGGTGCTGCCATACTGCAGGACTGCGCACACAACGGCATGTAATCAGACCCACATGTACACACACGCACAGCACACAAAAACAATGTGACATAGTTTATTGGCAGGTGTATGGGCCCAATTGTGGTCTAAATTAATTACCTGAATGAGGTGCAGTGCAGGGCCCGGTTTCCGATTGCGACTTAACTTAAGGTTCCGAGTGTTTTAACATTGCATCTTTCCTACAACGGCCAAAGATGTAACATACGTTTCCAAAAACACCACACATAGAGAACGTTTGCTAAAAGGTGCTACATGGTCAATCCGAAGTCTTCATTGGCCGTGCAGCATTTACGGTGATACAGCCTCTGCAGAAGTCAGGGCATTCACACATCACAGAGCAGTTGTGAAGGAAGTTGTCAAGGAAGTGAGTTTGTGTTTCTACAGGACCTCCCACCCCCAACTACCGTCAACCAATCATGTCAGTGCAGGGATATAAGGAGCCCTCCGCATTGTTACAAAATTTGGGAGGCGCACGGCAATGATGTGATGGGCTGGGCCAAACACGTTTCAAGTTTTATTAGTGGTATGTACAGGATACACATGGTATACACAGTCCAATGAAATGCTTACTTGCACCAGTGGAGGCTGCTGATGGGAGGATGGCTCATAATAATGGCTGGAATGGTGCAAATGGAATGGTATCAAACACATGGAACTATGTGTTTGATGTATTTGATACCATTCCACTAATACCGCTCCAGCCATTACCACGAGACTGTCCTCCCCAATTAAGATGCCACCAACCTCCTGTGACTTGCAGGTTCCTTCTCGACAATGCAACAACAATAAGAAATAATCAAATATAAGAATACGAACATAAAGTAAATGTCTCAGTAGCTTGGGATGGAAGAACACTGGGAGAGGAGTCAGAGACTGCTTGGCTGACAGGGCCAGAGACTGTCTCCATGGTAACAGACGTTTATCTCTGAGGTGCTGCAGTATCCATGCAGAGCTCAGCCTGAACATACGGAAACCCTCCCTCTCCTCCTCCTCTCTTTCTCACTCCAACCTTGTATGAACAGCAGGTGGCAAAGCCCCCCAACCCCCAATAAGTCTACATGTACTCACTGCCCTCCAAACCTGGACTGTTCTTTACTAATTAAAAGACTGAGGTCTTTTAAGACTAAGGTCCCTGAACTAAATCAATATCATTTCCCTCTTTTCTTGGAATATGTTTATTTCTTAAGCATTCATAAGTAATGACTCCCGTACAGTCCAGAGCACTCAGTCTAGTAATGACTCCAGTACAGTCCAGAGCACTCAGTCTAGTAATGACTCCAGTACAGTCCAGAGCACTCAGTCTAGTAATGACTCCAGTACAGTCCAGAGCACTCCGTCTAGTAATGACTCCAGTACAGTCCAGAGCGCTCCGTCTAGTAATGACTCCAGTACAGTCCAGAGCGCTCAGTCTAGTAATGACTCCAGTACAGTCCAGAGCACTCAGTCTAGTAATGACTCCAGTACAGTCCAGAGCACTCAGTCTTGTAATGACTCCAGTACAGTCCAGAGCACTCAGTCTAGTAATGACTCCAGTACAGTCCAGAGCACTCAGTCTAGTAATGACTCCAGTACAGTCCAGAGCACTCAGTCTAGTAATGACTCCAGTACAGTCCAGAGCACTCAGTCTGGTTATGACTCCAGTACAGTCCAGAGTGCTCAGTCTAGTAATGACACCAGTACAATCCAGAGGGCTCTGTATGGTAATGAGTGGAAACTAACACAAACACTGCATTAATGATTCAAGCTCAGATCTCCCTCTGTACTGTAGCTGGTATTACATACTGTACAGTATTTTGCCAATGCATCACTGTTAGAGGCCTTGCTGTTCTCTGTGTGTAGGGAACTTAACAGATAATCAATTAGGCTCCATCTCCTGACCTGTGTGTGGGCTGGTACTAATGGCCATGCAGAAGAGCCTGAACTGTCTGCCATCATTATAAGAACAATGCCTATATAATGGTTTATTCCTCAAACCAATTATTGCTGATATTCACCTAATATCTTATTTACCAAGAAAAACGTGGTTGGTTCTATAAACAGAAACAAATGTAGTTAGCAGATTATCATACATTACCATATTACCAAGGGATTTAGAAGGAAACATTTTTCTGCAAAAGCTGTTAGAACTTTCTGATGAATTATAATATCTTCATCATGAGTTATACGGTTAGCACACACACACACAGTTATGCCTACACAAAGAGATTTCCTTACCCACACACATTGTCACGGGTTCATGGCAGCGTTTCTGTGGTGTGGTGACAACAGGACGTTGTATGTGTGCCCTTCTCCAAGGGCCCTGAGAGGTGAGTTCAGCAGTGTGGTGTTTGCAGACATACTTTTAAATTGTGTTTTTAATTGCAATGTCTATCAATCTATCTTTCCATCTACAGTTGAAGTCGGAGGTTTACATACTCCTTAGCCAAATACATTTAAACTCAGTTTTTCCACAATTCCTGACATTTAATCCTAATACAAATTCCCTGTCTTAGGTCAGTTAGGATCACCACTTTATTTTAAGAATGTGAAATGTCAGAATAATAGTAGAGAGAATGATTTATTTCAGGATATATTTCTTTCATCACATTCCCAGTGGGTCAGAAGTTTACATATACTTAATTATTATTTGGTAGCATTGCCTTAAATTGTTTAACTTGGGTCAAATGTTTCAGGTAGCCTTCCACAAGCTTCCCACAATAAGTTGGGTGAATTTTGGCCCATTCCTCCTGACAGAGCTGGTGTAACTGAGCAAGGTTTGCTGTTGTTCTGGGATTGTTGTCATACTTGAGTAAAGGTAAAGATACAGTAATAGAAAATTACTCAAGTAAAAGTGAATGTCACCCAGTAAAATTCTACTTGAGTAAAAGTCTAAAAGTATTTGGTTTTAAATATACCTGTATCAAAAATAAATGTAATTCCTAAAATATACTTAAGTATCAAAAGTAAAAGTATAAATAATTTAAAATTCCTTATATTAAGCAAACCAGACAGCATCATTTTTTTATTTATTTTTTATTTATGAATAGCCAGGGGCCCGCTTCAACACTTAGACATAATTTAGAAACAAAGTATGTGTTTAGTAAGTCCGCCAGATCAGAGGCAGTAGGGATGACCAGGGATGTTCTCTTGATAAGACAATTTTCCTGTCCTGCTGAGCATTCAAAATGTAACGAGTACTTTTGGGTGTCAGGGAAAATGTATGGAGTAATAAGTACAGAATTTTCTTTAGGAATGTAGTGAATTAAAAGTAAAACTGGTAGAAATATATATATAAATAGTAAAGTACAGATAACCCAAACGACTTAAGTAGTACTTTCAAGTATTTTTACACCATTGAATACATATTAGAATCACCTTTGGCAGCAATTACAGCTGTGAGGCTTTCTGGGTAATTAAGAGTTTTTCACACCTGCATTGTAGAATATTTGCCAATTATATTTTTCAAAATTCTTCAATCTCTGTCAAATTCAAGTCTTTTGCCATAGATTTTCAAGCAGATTGAGGTCAAAACTGTAACTCGGCCATTCAGGAACATTCACTATGTTCTTGGTAAGCAACTGCAGTGTAGATTTGGCCTTGTGTTTTCGGTTATTGTCCTGCTGAAAGGTTAATTTATCTCCCAGCATCCTGTGGAAAGCAGGCCGAACCAGGTTTTCTTCTAGGATTTTGCCTGTGCTTAGTTCCATTCCGTTTATTTTTTATGCTGAAAAACTCCCCAGTCCATAATGATTACAAGCATTACCATAACATGATGCAGCCACTACTATGCTTGAAAACCTGGAGAATGGTACTCAGTAATCTATTGCATTGGATTTGCCCAAACATAACACTTTGTATTCAGGAAAAAAAGTGCATTGCTTTGCCACATTTTTTGCAGTATTACTTTAGTGCCTTGTTGCAAACAGGTACATGTTTTAGAATATTTTTATTCTGCACAGGCTTCCTTCTTTTCACTCTATCAATTAGGTTAGAATTGTGGAGTAACTAAAATGTTGTTGATATAACCTCAGTTTTGTCCTATCACAGCCATTAAACTACAACTGTTTTAAAGACCCAATTGGACTGAGCTGTTTCCTTCCTCTCCGGCAACTGAGTTAGGAAGGACGCCTGTATCTTTGTAGAGACTGGGTATATTGATACACCATCCAAAGTGTAATTTATAACTTAACCATGCTCAAATGGATATTCAATGCCTGCTTTTTTATTTTTACCCATCTACCAATAGGTGCCCTTCTTTGCAAGGCAATGGAAAATCTCCCTGGTCTTTGTGGTTGCATCTGTGTTTGAAATTCACTGCTCGACTGAGGGACCTTACAGATAATTAATTTTATGTGTGGTGTACAGAGATGAGGTAGTCATTAAAAAAATCACATTAAACACTATTATTGCACACAGAGTGCAACTTGTTAAGCAAATTTTGACTCCTGATCTTATTTAGGCTTGAATACTTATTGACTCAAGATATTTTCAGCATTTCATTTTTTATTAATTTGTAAAAATATCTAAAAACATTATTCCACTTTGACATTATGGGGAATTATGTGTAGGCCAGAGACAAAAAAATCCAAATTGAAACCATTTAAAATTCAGACTGTAACACAACAAAATGTGGAAAAAGTAAAGGGAAGGGATGTGAATACTTTCTGAAAGCACAGTGTCTAGCCTTGTCTTTATATTATAAACATCCTTCCATCTACTGTATTGATAGTCAGGCCAGAAGCTAGATTAGACTGTGGGTTTGTCTGCTTGCAATATAGCTGATGTCATCTGTTTAAAATCAGAACCCAGGCTCAGGTAGGAGGAAGTGATGATGTTGCTATTGTGATGAATCGACCGATGTAGCAGATTGCCCTTAGTCCCAGATCTAGGATCAGATTTCACTAACAATCGGAACATTACCTAGGACGATGAAGAAAATAATTGGATTCTGTATCAGTGGCAACAAGGCAATACCTAACTAATAAAATCCAATGCAATCTGAGAGATTACACAGAAACCAGCAGCCATGACAACACTGACCAAACCAGGCCCCAATACAATAGGACCCAAAACGGATGACCCCTTTCCCACCAGTCCCTAAAAGAGAAATCATGAGTTCTATTTTTAACAGGAACATTAAAACATGTCAGTGTCTCACATACCCCACCGGCACAGGCACCACTTGAAACGACACCGTGTGAACTGGAGTCAGAACCACTCGCCGGAAGACATTAGCTGTCATGACAAGCTGACGACAGTGAAACTCAGGAACTAAACTATCTGAGGAATTTCAAACCCCCGCCAACACCCAGCCCTCTGACAGCCCATCCCTAGTTCCCCTGACCCCCCGGAAATGAGACGAGCTGTTGCCCTGCCCCGGTGCTGAGACCACCATCCAGTCGGCTGCTCCTTCCTGCTAGGGTGTGGAAGCGTTAAGGCTGCTCTGACTTACCGGACTAAATATAAATGTTAGTATCTATGACAGGCACTAAATGCTTGCTGAGAGAGACATGTACAGCCTCTGATTTTCTTGTCTCACATGTAAATGCTGATCCGAGGCCAGACTTGAGATATACTGTATGTCCTTGGGGGTTCAGGTTAGGACTGGGGACAGGGTCAACAGATCCCAGACCTGAAGGTCTAGGAGGAGCACTGGGAGATAAAGGGTCCATATCAGGGGATATCTTTACATGAAACGTTTTTGATATTCTAGAGAATACAAACCATTTCCAATGCATATTTAGAGTTTTGTGGATATGCACTATATCTTTTAGACATATATGATATTGGGATTACTCTGAATATCACACATGGACATTTCCTATGGCCGCATATGGACTCATTCAATATCCTGAGATATGTGACATCCTATTTTTGCTCTTCATGTTGACAAATACTGACCATATACATCGCATATCTGGGTTTTCAAGATATTAAACTATATTGATTCCAGATATGCTTCTCTTGGCTGAGGTCCATATCCGGATCTTGATATGCTTTCTTATCTTCTGAAAATAAGGACGATTTCTGATGCATTTCTGAGTTTTCAGCACATGCTCAATAATTTGACAAATATAAAATCCATATTTTTATTTCATGCATTCCCTCCGGATATCATACATGGTATTGCCTTGACTCATTAGATATCCTGGGATAGGCCTATCTGGACATCTTATTTTTTTCGATATGATGAAAAACACTGACAGTAGGCCTACATAGTATATTTTCTCAGCACATAATGCATATGCTCTTGACTGAGGTCCATATCAGGATCTTGATATGCTAAATAATGACAATTTCTGATGCTTATGAGTTTTGAGGACATGCTCAATAATTTGACAAATATTAAATCCATATCAATCTTTCAGACCCTAGCTATAATTTTTGTATTCAAATCTGCGTAGAGGCGCACGCAAACCGCAAACTAAAAACCCTGTAACTGGTAGCCTAGCAACAATAATCAGGTATTTTCTGCTGTGGACTGTGGAGTTCCAGCTGTCATTTTTTTATTTGGGCGCCACAAATGAGTGTGTAAACAGTGTGTGGTCGAATTGACAACTGGAGAAATAAAGAAGTGAGAAGCTCTTCATAAAATACGTCAAAGTTAATGCTAAAGTGAGTAGCTAATTTGAGATGTTTCATTTATCTTAGTAACTAGAATCAAGAATGTTAGCTAATTTGGCCAGCAGCCATTAGGGCTAGCTAGCTAGCTAACGTACGCTAACCCCATTCCGTACTAATGTGCGCAACCGCGACATTCAAACGAGGCTGCAAAGAAAACTAATGGGACTGTAGCGACTGTGATGACATCAAAATCTGGGGTGTGAACTACGTTTCTATTCAGCGTTGATTGACATGGTAATGGCTCTATAGTATTGGAGAAAAGTTTAAAAAACGGACCCCTCCGACGCTGTACGTGACATCATGACGTGTCATGGCGTAACGTACAGTACGCATAAAGCAACTAATTCTGTCTTACAGCCTCTCTCCACCAGGTGTAGCACTTCTCTCACCGTTTAAAAACAAGAATGGGACAGGGACAGGATACCAAGTGATTTTTTGCGTCATCACCGGAAGCTATCATGACTCTGTTTAGTTCTGAAAATCACTTTAGCACCGCCCTGAAAACCCGATTCAAACCTTAAAATAGGTATGTATAATGACACATTATATAAACTCTTTATGGTGTTTTATTTACATTTTAGAGGGACCCGACGGAGCTCATTGCCTTTTTGAATCATGCAGAGATGGGCATCATGATAGTCTCGTCATTGATTTTGTTGGAAAGGGGGAGAAATTGTGCTTTACAATAGTATTGATATTACAGTTGATCTGGAAGTATTACGTTTTTTGGCCGCTAAAATAAGGTCAATTGTACGGACCAGCGTGATGTACAAAAGTGAGTTAAAAGTTAACTGGCAGCAAGCTAGCTAACAAATAACTAAATTGCCTTCCCTGCAAGGGAAAAATATTTGTACCCCCCTATCAAGCCTCAAGGTGACAGCTAACGTTTTAAAACATGTAGGCATATTTTGTATTACTGATTAATATAAGCTATCAAGCAAACAAATGTAATTAGCTAGCTAACTAGCAAATTGGTTAGCTAGTTAACGTTAGCTTGTTTCAGTTAGTTTTCTTGTCATGAATGAAGCAGGTATAGTAGCTACCTTGTGGTATGGTTATGTGAAATGACAATATTTTCTTGCAATATTGACACAATTTAGATTTGATGCATTGACAGTTTAGAGTGGATCACAGACCAACACCACAGTGCCGGTTTGCACCGCGAGGGACCGCTGCTGACGATCCAATCTGCACCCATTTCGCACCCAGAACAAACAGGGCAGGGTATTGAGGGTGTACACTTTTTATTTTCTGTTAAATAAATACAATTAATTTTTTAGCAAAGATTGGTCTACGTTTTCTTCTTTATATAAAACTTTTTGTGATTGCAGCTCTGGATTTGCTATGCTGCATTTTTTAAAACAGAAATAGCAGAGATGTGCTTTGGAAATAGCAGCTTGGATTAAATATGCCTTTCCGTGCCCTGTAGCCTACTACTGAATATTGTGCAAATGCCTGTCACCTTCATGTGAAGAAGCACGATGATTTTCGGCGCCTGAAAAGGTAAAATAAGTTGGGCGCTGGACATTGATCGTGAGTCAGACACACGAGGATGAATATTGCATATAATGTACGGGTATCTATTGAGAAATTATTAGGTAATGTGGATTTGTTCATGCCTAAATATAACGGCTTAGATATGTCAGCATGTTGACACCCTTTCCGGAGTTAATATTCTACAAATATGTAAACGGGTGCATGCGCATCAGGTGCATGTCTTGAATTTATCTCACGGCACCCCGATATCTCCCTGGACTCATGGTTGAAGGGAGATTTCTGAGGTCAGGATTGGATGCATGTAGAAACTGTCCCATTACGGAGAATACCCTAGCTCCATATATGAAATTAAGGAGACGCGTACCTGGAGCATGTCTACTCCTTATATAGAATGAAATGTCAGATGTCCGGAAACATAGATAAAGATATCCCCTGATATTGACCCTTTTCGCCCAGTGGAGCATCCCTCCATCCTTGTCTAACAAAGATATCTCTCAGGATAAGAGCTGCAAATACACCAGGTGAGTATGCTAATGATAGAAGTCTCAGGATACATATAACAAAAGTACAGAGCTTGTATAAGTGAGTCCGTCAAGACAAAACTTATGGTGATGCAGACAAATCATTTGAAATGCGCTGTTTACAAAACATCAGGTGCACATCCATGTCGGGACTTTAGAGTGCGAACTATGGTCTAACGCTAAATGCATGCTGTAGACTCGACATTGACGGTTGCACGTTCATGCTGCTTCGCACCAAACGATGGACCGACAGAAACCGTTACATGAGTGGCTGCAGATTTGCCTCTGTCAAAAGCTTCGACTGATAACATCTACCCGTCTCTGTGACCACAGAGCTCCTGCGCTCTATATAGCCTACGCATGAGCGTGGCATGTATTGCGGTCAATGACAACTTCGAAATACAGAGCAACAAATCGAGACTTCCTCACGCTGGAGTAGGTGACAATGTACGCAATAAGCCAAACGTTACAGCAGAGGATGTCGCATTTCTCCAAACCTGTGGGGTTGTTGTAAATATTACCCTGATAAGAAGTCATTATCACAAAGGCACAGATTAATAACATCGTCTACAAGAAGACCTGTAAAAAAACATAAGTACACCCTCGAATTACCTGATTTCATCAACCATATGGAAAAAAATAACGGTCCTTACGGGTAGCCTACAGATTAGCATCTACAACGACGAAAACTCTCCCCAAGGCTTACATCGGGGCATGAATAAAACAAGGGTAACGTTAACTTACCCAAAACACGAAGGAGTAAACGATGAGGAGGGTTTTGAGAAAGGTTATCACTGGTTTGGTCTCCATTCTGCCCAATGCCCATTCAATAGTAAACTGAAAGGACTGTTTCTGCAAACGTTGCGCTACCACGACTCTCCGCTGGAGGACTTTCGGCTGCTGCATCGCAGACATTCACAGCGCAGCCGCCAATATATTTTTGCTCCATAAGGAGAAATTGATTGCCCCCCTAACCATTTATACAGGCTCAGAAATTCTTTCTCCTGAATATTAGGTAAGATTTGTTTTGATAATCTGTTCCTAGACCTGATCTGTGGTTAGGAACAAATACCCCGAGAAAATAACACAGCTCGATTGCCCCCTCTGGCGGACCTTTCAAGCAGGTGGGTTTCCAAGGGCAGAAGTATAGAGTTTGAATTAAATGTTTTGTATAACTAACCCAAGGTAGATCACAGCCTGTTGTTTCCAATGAGACCAAATTAATCATAGTGGGCAGAACAAAAAGGAGGTGGGCCGAACCAAGCACGAGATAGCAAGATCCTATTGGCGCGTTCTACTAAATATTTGCATATTTCCGTTAGGTAACGCCTGCTCTGTAAAGTGCACATGTGCAATAACTCAATTTGCCCTTGCGCTCCTTCTAAACAACGCTTTTTTTTGGGCAAAAGGGTCAAGTCAAATTCACACTTTGTTTGTTATATTATCATCATCTTGAGGATTCAGGAATGTATCATCTGTTGGAATAATATGTTGGATAGATTGTTCTGTTTGGTGCCATTGTACTGGAATACATGTATATTAAACAGGATAAGAGTACTACAAGAACTGCCTTACCGAAGTACAGTACAGGGTCCCAAATGTAAACTGGATCTCTTCCCTCAATTGTAAAAGCCTATAAGACTGTCCCACTGTAGCTACTCCATGCTGCCCTACGTTAGGTAGCTATTGTTGGTAACAAAAAAAACAAAAATTACTGAATTATAAAATGTAAACAAAATATTGGCAACTTTTTTTATTGATTTTGATGCACCAGTGCATAGTATGTACATTTACATCCCCATTTGGCACAGTGTATTATTTATTACAGTTTTATAACCTTAACATCAAAATAGAAAAAAAGATATGGCGTTTTGTCAAAATTAGATTTGCTTAATACAAATTGTTTACAAGCATGATACTGTAGCTGTACTTTTAGTTTATTGTTTACACAGCTTTTCTCAACAAGTTCTAAGCAAATGAATGTGCCCAACTGGTATTTACGACCTCACAACTGGTACATTCCCACTTGGTTACGAACACAGCATTCATCTCTGGGGAAAAAATATCTAGGGTATTATCTTGAAATTGTTAGTTTACTTGTTAGATACTACTGCACGGTCGGAACTAGAAGCATAAGCATTTAGCTACACTCGCGTTAACATCTGCTAACCATGTGTATGTGACCAATAAAAATTGATTTGATACTAGAATACTTAATGTAAAGAAGTGACATTTTATATAATTATGTGCATGTTTCTAAATACCATATAAAATATCATAGAATTTTAGGTACTCTGCATTAAAACTATCCCTGTTACAACTACCCCCACTACTAATCTGAGTCTAATCTGAGTCATGTGAGAAAATACAACAATACTTATTGTCATCAACTATGCCAATCAAAAGATCTCTTCTTACTGATATAAATGATTGTTGATTAGATAAATAGGGAATGTCAACCACAGGCGAATAATAAAAAAAGAGAGGCGTCAAGAATATGTAGCCTACTTTAGGCCTCAAACTATTTTTGATCAATAAAACAAAGAATATTGAAATAAAATCAAACTTTATTTGCCACATGCGCCGAATACAACAAGTGTAGACTTTACCGTGAAATGCTTACTTACAAGCCCTTAACCAACAGTGCAGTTCAAGAAGAAGAACATATTTACCAAATAGGCTAAAATAAAAAGTAATAATAAAAAGTAACACAATAAGAATAACAATAACGATGCTATATGCAGTGGGAACCAGTACCGAGTCAGTGTGCAGGGGTACAGGCTAGTTGAGGTAATCTGTACATGTAGGTGGGGGCGAAGTAACTATGCATAGGTAACAAACAGCGAGTAGCAGCAGTGTACAAAAGAGGGGGTCTGGTGGTGATTTATGAATTGTTCAGCAGTCTTATGGCTTGGGGGTAGAAGCTGTTGAGGAGCCTTTTGGTCCTAGACTTGGCAGTCCGGTACCGCATGCCGTGCAGAGGAAACAGGGTGACTAGAGTCTTCGACAATTTTATTTGCTTTCCTCTGACACCGCCTATTATAGACATCCTGGATGGTAGGAAGCTTGGCGCCAGTGATGTACTGGGCCGTTCGCACTACCCTCTGTAGCGCCTTATGGTCAGATGCCAAGCAGTTGCATACCAGGCGGTGATGGCCGTCTCATCGTTGTCGGTGATCGTCAGAAAACTTAATAAAGTCAAATCACCATTATTAGTCAGTTGTACAACCAAATGCATTCAACTGAAATGTGTCTTCCGCATTTAACACAACCCCTCTGAATCAGAGAGGTGCGGGGGGGCTGCTTTAATTGACATCCACGTCTTCAGAGCCCAGGGAATAGTGGGTTAACTGCCTTGTTCAGGGGCAGAACGACAGATTTTTACCTGGTCAGCTCGGGGATTTGAACTTGCAACCCTCCGGTTACAAGTCCAACGCTCAAACCACTAGGCTACCTGCCGCCCCCAATAGGGAGCGAGCCCACAGACCCGAACACCACACAAGGGTTAAGTATGTAGTATACAGTATGATAGTATTGGTATTCAAACACAGCTTTTGTCTCTCCCGCATATCTGGGGGTCGTTTACCACCCCGTGGTCGATGGTGTAATTGCAACAGATTTTACTGAGTGCAGACACAAGCACGAGGAAACGGCTATACCTACAATGCCTGGAATGCTACGAAACACCAGAGATAGTTGTTGTCATTTCTTTGACTGTGCGCACAAACGTGATTTCAGCATTTAGAAACATCACCTATTGTGTTATATCAGTCAGACATTTACAATCTAGTAAAACCAAATGAATCGATTTTCCCTCGCTCTGTCCGCACCTGCGTTCATACACGTAATTAAACCCTGGTAAATATGATGCGTTATTATCAATAGCCAAGAGTGGTAACTGTCAGCCGAAAAGTTTGGACTGGAATGGTGTAGAAGTTAACTCATACTTACCTGGCAAAGGAGATACTGTGATCAGCACCCTGTAGTATTATCTACAATAAGGACGCACGTCAACGAGGTTCTAACTCCAGCATGTTTACTAACCCTCGCATGTCATACATAGGTACGGAAACACCCAAGGGACATCCTACTACATCTTCCCCTCTCCCATGAACAAGAACTCAACATACATAACCACTGAAGCATAACTGAAATGCAATTTGGAAACCAGTATTATTCTCTAACATGCTACTTCACATCCTGAAACAGTATGAAAGCATTCAATTACACAGTATGAACATTAACTTAGGTACAGTCTCTTTTTGCTGGGTCCCCAACAGTATGTTTTCTCTTCACGTAACATAGTCTTTCAGCCACTCTGGTGGCTTTACATCGCTTTTTGGGCGCGCTTGTGGCTCTGTGAGCGTTCTCTCTCCTTCACCCTTTTTTTGTGCATTCTCTGTGCCCTCAGTCTGTGTGGCTGGTAGATCTGGAAGAGCTGTGAGGTGTGTTTTGTTCCTTCGTACCTCTTCTGAGCCTGTGTCCACCACATAGGAGCGTGGGGCATCCGCTTTCCTCAGCACTATTGCTGGTGTCTTTGAATTTGTAATCCACACACGTTGACCTTCGGTCAGCTCTGGCCTCTTCATAGCACGGTGTCTCCGATTGAAATCTCCAGTTTGCGTTTGTTTCAGCCGTTTGTCCCTCTCAGCAAAGGCCTTCCTGTTAGGCCATCAGGGTTTAAGCTGACCCGGCGAGACAGGCAATGGGGAACGCAGCCTCCTGCCCATCAGGAGCTCGGCAGGCGACGGCCCATGATGCAGTGGTGTAACTCTGTAAGCTAACAGAGCCCTGTATGGATCCTTGTTCTTTTTCAGAAGTCCCTTGGCGGTTTTCACAGCCCTCTCTGCCTCACCATTACTCTGTGCATGGTAGGGGCTACTGGTCACATGTGTGAAGTCATATTCTGCGGCAAAAGCAGAAAAGGAGCTTGCAGAGAACTGGGGAGCGTTATCTAACCAGGACCTCAGCGACCCCTAGCCTGGAAAAAAATTACTTTAATCCATTGATAACACCAGCTGATGTGGTTATGGGTGTCTTTGCTATTTCAATGTATCTTGAATAGTAATCTACCACTAGCAGATAAGTGTCATTTTTCCAATAGAACATATCTGCCCCTACCTTTTGCCATCATTGGCTCCGGATGACAAGGTTGACATTTTGTACAGACCTCACACTGGGCCACCAGCTTGGCAATCTGAGTACTCAGACCAAGCCACCATACTGACTGTTGAGCCCTCAGTCTGCATTTGGTTATCCCCACGTGTCCCTCATGCACTCTGTCTAGCATTTCTGGTTGTAGAGTCTCTGGGATAACTATCCGTTGTCCTTTCATGAGAAGGTCTCCATTACAGTGGAAGTCACTTTGGTGCACCCAATAGGGCTTCAGCAGCTGAGGCAGTTGGCCCTGCCTGGGCCATCCCTTTATGCACTGCTGTACTATCTGTCGGCAGATGGGGTCTCGCTGTTGCTCCTCTGCAATCTGCTGCAGTTTGGTCTGAGATGCAGGTAGGCTGTCCCTTACTGCATTAATGGACACCTGTACATCACCCTCTAGACATTGCTCCTCCTCTGATAATGGACGTTTAATTGGGGCCCTAGAGAGTGCATCTGCTGTGATCAGTGCCTTCCCTGGCACATACACCATCTTGTAGGTGAACTTCAGTAATCTGAGGCGGAAGCGCAGAACTCTGGGAGGCAAGTCGTCCAGTGCTTTTGTACCTAACAGAGCCAACAGTGGTTTGTGGTCTGTCTCTGCTGTAAACTGCTGGCCAATAAGGTATTGGCTGAGCCTTTCACATGCCCATGTGATAGCCAACGCCTCCTTCTCCACTTGAGCATACCTTGGCTCTGTGTCGGATAAGCTTCGGGAGATGTATGCTATTGGACGCCACTCCATGTTGTCCTGCATCTGTGTGAGGACCGCCCCTAGCCCAAAGGAGGAAGCATCTGCTGATACCTTTGTCTTAGCGTGGGGACGGTACTGGGCCAGCAATCTCTGCGAGGCCAGGTCTCCTTTGATTTTGTCAAACGCCACCTGTTGCACGTGACCCCATGACCAGTCAATCTCTTTGGCTAGTAAGTCTCTCAGGGGTTGTGTTTGTACCTGAAAACTGTGGGAGGAACTTACCCACATATGTGGCCATGCCTAAGAAGGTCCTGACTTCAGCCACATTCTTGGGTATGGGCATATCTGTGATGGCGCTGATCATCACTGGGTTCGGCTCTATTCCAGCTGCACTGGTTTTGTGTCCCAAGAACAAGACCTCTGTTTGTGCAAAAGTGCATTTTTCATTGAGTGTCAGGCCAGTTTCCTGGAGTCTAGTCCTCCCACAGTAATAGGGTGCCGACAGAGATGGTAGCCTCGCTTCACGTTCTCAGGAAACCATGCAGTATTTTGTTTTTTTATGTATTACTTCTTACATTGTTACCCCGGGAAATATTAAGTTTTATTACATACAACCGGGAGGAACTATTGGATATAAGAGCAACGTCAACTTACCAACATTACGACCAGGAATACGACTTTCCCGAAGAGGATTCTCTATTTGTTACCCCAGCCAGGACAATAGAATGGATAGCACCCGGCGACTCAAAACAACGGCGGCGCCGAGAAGAGGGAAGCGTGCGGTCTTTTGGTCAAGCTACGTCGACGGGCGCATCGTGCACCTCTCCCGAGTATTTTAATCGCCAATGTACAGTCTCTTGACAACAAAGTAGACGAAATCCGATCAAGGGTTGCCTTTCAGAGAGACATCCGAGACTGCAACGTTCTTTGCTTCACGGAAACATGGCTCACTCAGGACACGTTATCTGAGTCGGTACAGCCACCTGGTTTCTCCACGCATCGCGCCGACAGAAACAAACATCTCTCTGGTAAGAAGAAGGGTGGGGGTGTGTGTCTTATGATTAACGAGACGTGGTGTGATCATAACAACATAGAGGAACTCAAGTCCTTTTGTTCACCTGACATAGAATTCCTTACAATCAAATGCAGACCGCATTATCTACCAAGAGAATTCTCCTCGATTATAATCACAGCCGTGTACATCCCCCCTCAAGCTGACACATCGACGGCACTGAAAGAAATTCATCGGACTCTATGTAAACTGGAAACCACATATCCTGAGGCTGCATTTATTGTGGCTGGGGATTTTAATAAGGCCAATTTAAGAACAAGGCTCCCGAAATTTTACCAGCATATCTAATGTGCCACCCGGGCTGGTAAAATCCTGGATCACTGTTATTCCAACTTCCGTGATGCATACAAGGCCATTCTCCGCCCTCCTTTCGGCAAGTCTGACCATGACTCCATTTTGTTGCTCCCAGCCTACAAACAGAAACTAAAACAGGAAACGCCCGTTCTCAGGTCTGTTCAACGCTGGTCCGACCAATCCGCTTCCATGCTGCAAGATTGCTTTGAGCACGTGGACTGGGATATGTTCCAGATAGCATCGGACAACAACATTGATGTAAACGCTGATTCGGTGACCGAGTTTATTAGCAAGTGCATTGGTGATGTTGTACCCATAGCAAATATTAAAACCTTCCCCAACCAGAAACCATGGATTGATGGCAGCATTCGCGCAAAATTGAAAGCGCGAACCACTGCTTTAACCAGGGTAAGGCTACCGGAAACATGACTGAATACAAACAGTGTAGCTATTCCCTCCGCAAGGCAATCAAACAAGCTAAGCGTCAGTAAAGAGACAAAGTAGAGTCACAATTCAGCGGCTCAGACACAAGAGGAATGTGGCAGGGTCTACAATCAATCACGGACTACAAAAAGAAAACCCGCCCCGTTGCGGACCATGACGTCCTGCTCCCAGACAAACTAAACAACTTCTTTGCTCGCTTTGAGGACAATACAGTGCCACCGACACGGCCGCTACCAAAACCTGCGGGCTCACCTTCACCGCAGCCAATGTGAGAAAAACATTTAAATGTGTTAACCCTCGCAAGGCTGCCGGCCCAGATGGCATCCCTGGCCGTGTTCTCAGAGCATGCGCAGACCAGCTGGCTGGTGTGTTTACGGACATATTCAATCAGTCCCTATCCCAGTCTGCTGTTCCCACATGCTTCAAGAGGGCCACCATTGTTCCTGTTCCCAAGAAAGCTAAGGTGACTGAGCTAAATGACTATCGCCCGCACCACTCACTTCCGTCATCATGAAGTGCTTTGAGAGATTAGTCAAGGATCATATCACCTCCATCCTGCCAGACACCCTGGACCCACTCCAATTTGCTTACCATCCCAATAGGTCCACAGACGACGCAATCGCAATCACACTGCATACTGCCCTAACCCATCTGGACAAGAGGAATACTTAGGTAAGAATGCTGTTCATCGACTACAGCTCAGCATTTAACACCATAGTTCCCTCCAAGCTCGTCATTAAGCTTGAGACCCTGGGTCTCGACCCAGCCCTGTGCAACTGGGTCCTGGACTTCCTGACTGGCCGGTCCCAGGTGGTGAGGGTAGGAAACAACATCTCCACCCCGCTGATCCTCAACACTGGGGCCCCACAAGGGTGCGTTCTCAGCCCTCTCCTGTACTCCCTGTTTACCCATGACTGCGTGGCCAAGCACGCATCCAACTCAATCATCAAGTTTGCTGACGACACTACAGTGGTAGGCTTGATTACCAACAACGACGAGACGGCCTACAGAGAGGAGGTGAGGGCCCTCGGAGTGTGGTGTCAGGAAAATAACCTCTCACTCAATGTCAGCAAAACAAAGGAGATGATCGTGGACTTCAGGAAACAGGAGAGGGAGCACCCCCCTATCCACATCGAGGGGACAGTAGTGGAGAAGGTGGAAAGTTTTAAGTTCCTCGGCGTACACATCACGGACAAACTGAATTGGTCCACCCACACAGACAGCGTGGTGAAGAAGGCGCAACAGCGCCTCTTCAACCTCAGGAGGCTGAAGAAATTCAGCTTGTCACCAAAATCACACAAACTTTTACAGATGCACAATCGAGAGCATCCTGTCGGGCTGTATCACGGCCTGGTACGGCAACTGCTCCGCCCACAACCGTAAGGCTCTCCAGAGGGTAGTGAGGCCTGCACAGCGCATCACCGGGGGTAAACTACCTGCTCTTCAGGACACCTACACCACCCGATGTCACAGGAAGGCCAAAAATATCATCAAGGACAACAACCACCCGAGCCACTGCCTGTTCACCCCGATATCATCCAGAAGGCGAGGTCAGTACAGGTGCATCAAAGCTGGGACCGAGAGACTGAAAAACAGCTTCTACCTCAAGGCCATCAGACTGTTAAACAGCCATCACTAACATTGAGTGGCTGCTGCCAACATACTGACTTAAATCTCTAGCCACTTCAAACATAGGAATTGGATGTAACAATGTATCACTAGCCACTTTAAACAATTTTGTATATAATGTTTACGTATACGACACTCATATCAAATGTATACACTGTACTCTAAACCATCTACTGTATCTTGCCTATGCCGTTCGGCCATCGACCCAAATCTCTAGCCACTTTAATAATTATAATTGGATGAAATAATGTATCACTAGCCACTTTAAACAATGCCATTTATATAATGTTTACATATCCTACATTACTCATCTCATATATATATACACACACACACACACACACACTGCTCAAAAAAATAAAGGGAACACTAAAATAACACATCCTAGATCTGAATGAATGAAATAATCTTATTCAATACTTTTTTCTTTACATAGTTGAATGTGCTGACAACAAAATTACACAAAAATTATCAATGGAAATCAAATGTATCAACCCATGGAGGTCTGGATTTGGAGTCACACAAAATTAAAGTGGAAAACCACACTACAGGCTGATCCAACTTTGATGTAATATCCTTAAAACAAGTCAAAATGAGGCTCAGTAGTGTGTGTGGCCTCCACGTGCCTGTATGACCTCCCTACAACGCCTGGGCATGCTCCTGATGAGGTGGCGGATGGTCTCCTGAGGGATCTCCTCCCAGACCTGGACTAAAGCATCCGCCAACTCCTGGACAGTCTGTGGTGCAACGTGGCGTTGGTGGATGGAGCAAGACATGATGTCCCAGATGTGCTCAATTGGATTCAGGTCTGGGGAACGGGCGGGCCAGTCCATAGCATCAATGCCTTCCTCTTGCAGGAACTGCTGACACACTCCAGCCACATGAGGTCTAGCATTGTCTTGCATTAGGAGGAACCCAGGGCCAACCGCACCAGCATATGGTCTCACAAGGGGTCTGAGGATCTCATCTCAGTACCTAATGGCAGTCAGGCTACCTCTGGCGAGCACATGGAGGGCTGTGCGGCCCCCCAAAGAAATGCCACCCCACACCATGACTGACCCACCGCCAAACCGGTCATGCTGGAGGATGTTGCAGGCAGCAGAACGTTCTCCACGGCGTCTCCAGACTCTGTCACGTCTGTCACATGTGCTCAGTGTGAACCTGCTTTCATCTGTGAAGAGCACAGGGCGCCAATGGCGAATTTGCCAATCTTGGTGTTCTCTGGCAAATGCCAAACGTCCTGCACGGTGTTGGGCTGTAAGCACAACCCCCACCTGTGGACGTCGGGCCCTCATACCACCCTCATGGAGTCTGTTTCTGACCGTTTGAGCAGACACATGCACATTTGTGGCCTGCTGGAGGTCATTTTGCAGGGCTCTGGCAGTGCTCCTCCTGCTCCTCCTTGCACAAAGGCGGAGGTAGCGGTCCTGCTGCTGGGTTGTTGCCCTCCTACGGCCTCCACGTCTCCTGATGTACTGGCCTGTCTCCTGGTAGCGCCTCCATGCTCTGGACACTACGCTGACAGACACAGCAAACCTTCTTGCCACAGCTCGCATTGATGTGCCATCCTGGATGAGCTGCACTACCTGAGCCACTTGTGTGGGTTGTAGACTCCGTCTCATGCTACCACTAGAGTGAAAGCACCGCCAGCATTCAAAAGTGACCAAAACATCAGCCAGGAAGCATAGGAACTGAGAAGTGGTCTGTGGTCACCACCTGCAGAACCACTCCTTTATTGGGGGTGTCTTGCTAATTGCCTATAATTTCCACCTGTTGTCTATTCCATTTGCACAACAGCATGTGACATTTATTGTCAATCAGTGTTGCTTCCTAAGTGGACAGTTTGATTTCACAGAAGTGTGATTGACTTGGAGTTACATTGTGTTGTTTAAGTGTTCCCTTTATTTTTTTGAGCAGTGTATGTGTATATACTGTACTCCATACCATCTACTGCATCTTGCCTATGCCGGTCAGCCATCGCTCATCCATATATTTATATGTACATACTCGTATTCATTCCTTTACTCTTGTGTGTATAAGGTAGTTGTTGTGAATTTGTTAGATTACTTGTTAGATACTACTGCATGGTCGGAACTAGAAGCACAAGCATTTCGCTACACTCGCATTAACATCTGCTAACCATGTGAATGTGACAAATAAAATTTGATTTGATTAGTCAGAACTGCTGTGAGCCTTACATCATGTTCTGCTCTGTCCCTTCCACACACGAGCACATCGTCCGCGTGGACTATGATGCCACTCAGCCCATCCAACAGCTGGGACATGCGTCTTTGGAAATGCTCCGGACCGGAAGCGATTCCAAATGGCAAAACATTAAAACAGTAACGGCCAAATGGTGTAATAAACGTTGTGAGCGCCCTACTCTCTGGTGACAGTGGTATCTGCCAGAAACCTGAGAGGCATCCAGCTTTGTGAAGACTTGTGAGCCATCCAACTGAGCCAGTGACTGCTCCACTGATGGTAAGATGTCTCTCTCTGCAGAGTGCCTCATACAAGTTAATCATGTCCACACAGATCCTTATGTCCCCATTGGCTTTTGGGACCACTACCATCCCTGCACACCAGTCAGTGGGACTCTATTTTAGACACTGCAACAATTTCTTCCATCCTCCCCAACTCTTCCTTTACACTGGCCAATAAAAGGATAGGCACACGGCGGGGGGTGGTAAGGGCATAGGGGACAGCATCCTCTTTCAGGTGGATTTTGTAGTCACCTTCTACCCTTCCTAGACCAGAAAACACTTTTGGGAATTTATTTTTGAAAACCTCACCTGGGTTCTCCAGTTCGCTCACTTTCTCAATGAGTTGCAATGCTTCAATTGCTGGCAGCCCCAGCAACGGTCTGGCCAGAGAGTCAATGACATAGACAGGCTGAATGGCACTTTTGTCTTTACTCTCCAGTTTAATCACCAACTGCCCTACCACTGGTAATATCTTATTACTGGGCCCGTAAAGTTTTTTGTTTGTAGAGAGCAAAGGGCCATCTCTCCTATAGCTATACAGCCTAGTTGTGATAGCTGTCACTGCTGCCCCAGTGTCTAGTTTAAATGACACAACCTCCCCATTGAGGTTAATGTCTGAATGCCAGCCAGCATTGTTTTCCCTTACTTCTCCCAGAAGGATGCTGTCCTGCTGTACCTCCTCAGAGACCTCATGTATTTGCTTTAATTGACAGACAGCTGAAAAGTGTCCTCTCCTGTGACATTTCGTGCATTCTGCATCCTTTGCTGGGAAATCTATTCCATCTGTGGGAAGGGTCTGCTGTCTTTTTACTGTCTCACTCTGCCTAACCTGGTTTACAGTTTTGGACAAGGTAAGCTGGGAATCCAACTGTAATTTTTCAGAAAGTTATATATTTCTTATTCCCACTACAATCCGTTCTCGGATCAGCTCTTCCCTGAGTGTGCCAAACTGACAATGTTCTGCTAGTTTGTGAACAGCTGTGATAAAACTGTCAGTGGTTTCACCCTGCTCCTGTTCGTGCATATTAAACCTAGCTCTCTCAAATATAATGTTGTGTCACCCTACAAAATGCGTTTCAAAACAGTCTTTAATGGCACTGTAGTTAAGTTTCTCTTCCTCAGTCAACGTTGAAGCATTTAATATATCCTTGGCTTCATCACCCATAGAGTAGATCAATGTATTAACTTCAAATGTCTCATTGTTCACATTTAAGCCTGATGCTACCCTGTACCTTTCAAAGCGCCTGATCCATTTCGGTCAGTTTTGAATGTCCATACAATCAAAATTCTCCGGGGGACCAATGCAAAATCCGTCAGCACTAGCCACTGGCCTGTCTGTTTGCACCAGAGCCCGTTGAACTTGGAGTCGCAAACGCTGAAATCCCGCAAGTTTCTTCCTCTTGCAACATGTTGCTTAGCAGTAACTTAGTCCTTGCTTGTTGGCTAGCAAAATAATGATATCTGCTGTTTTTATCTCCAACACTGTACCCTCCCTGCTTTGAAACAGCCTGAATGTATGATTTACTTGGTATGTCCTTCACTTTTATGTGATTATGAAAACCACTTCTGACACCATGTAGTATTATCTACAGTAAGGACTCACAACAACGAGGTTCTAACTCCAGCATGTATACTAACCCTCGCATGTCATACATAGGTACGGAGACCCCCAAGGGACATCCTACTACACACCCAGGGCAAGGCTCAGCTAATGTATACAAAATGTGGAAACCCCGACTGCATAAATTGTGGTAGTGGGGGACTGCATTCGTTGTCTCTGATCTTGTTGTTCAAATAGTGTTAGGTTGAAATAAAACTGCCACTGTGTTAGGGCACAGTTTTGATTCTGACATATGTTGAGTTTAGTGTTGAGAATGAGATTAAGCATTTATTTTCGCTTTACTTATCGTCATTGGATGAATGGTTTAGCATTTCAAAGTGAACGAGGCCTAGCTAACTTTACTATTGTAGATTCATTTTCTCTTCTGCGTGTGATCTGTTATTGTAGCACTGATACTTATTCCTGTCATGTTGTTATAATGCATAGGCCTACTTTGGATTGGATTGTCTTGTGTCCTCACACAGAATGGATTGAGGTGTTTTATTTGATAGATAAAAGTATAAACAGTTATAGATTACTGCTCATTGTAACTTAAATAAATTACACAATTGTATGATGCTATGGTTAGTTTATTTTAAAATTAAGAGGAAATTGAATGACTTTTGGAGGATCACATTAACGTGAAAAGTTTGGGTAAAGTTGAAATGTCCGGTATCTGACAGATGTACACTACTGTTCAAAAGTTTGGGGTCACTTAGAAATGTCCTTGTTTTTGAAAGAAAAACACTTTTTTTGTCCATTAAAATAACATCAAATTGATCAGAAATACAGTGTAAACATTGTTAATGTTGTAAATGACTATTGTAGCTGGAAATGGCAATTTATGTTATGGAATATCTACATAGGCGTACAGAGGCCCATTATCAGCAACCATCACTCCTGTGTTCCAATGGCACGTTGTGTTAGCTAATCCAAGTTTATAATTTAAAAAGGCTAATTGATCATTAGAAAACACTTTTGAAATTATGTTAGCCACATATGAAAACTGACCTTCTTTAGACTAGTTGAGTATCTGGAGCATCTGTCACGATCGTTGTTTGAATAAATGGACCAAGGCTCGGCGTGGCGTAGAGTTCCACATATTTAATTGAAGTGCAACAGATCGACGCAACAGATCAACGCAATAACATACATTAACACAAACAATATCCCACAATAGCAGGTGGGAAAAGAACACACTAAGTATGATCCCCAATTAGATGTAACGAAAAACAGCTGCCTCTAATTGGGAACCATACACAACATCAACATAGAAATATAACAACTAGAAAAAAAAACCTAGTCACGTCCTGACCTAAAACACCATAGAGAACCCCGAGGGCTCTCTATGGCCAGGGCGTGACAGCATCAGCATTTGTGGGTTCAATTACAGGCTCAAAATGGCCAGAAACAAAGCACTTTCTTCTGAAACTTGTCAGTCTATTCTTGTTCTGAGAAATTAAGGCTATTCCATCCGAGAAATTGCCAAGAAACTGAAGATCTCATACAATGCTGTGTACTACTCCCTTCAGAGAACAGCACAAACTGTCTCTAACCAGAATAGAAAGAGGAGTGGGAGGCCCCGGTGCACAACTGAGCAAGAGGACAAGTACATTAGACTGTCTAGTTTGAGAAACAGACGCCTCAGAAGTCCTCAACTGGCAGATTCATTAAATAGTACCCACAAAACACCAGTCTCAATGTCAACAGTGAAGAGGCGTCTCTGGGATGCTGGCCTTCTAGGCAGAGTTGCAAAGAAAAAGCCATATCCCAGACTGGCCAATAAAAATAAAAGATTAAGATGGGCAAAAGAACACAGACACTGGACACAGGAACTCTGCCTAGAAGGCCTGCTTTGCTTTCTGTCGTTGGGAATTGATTAGGTCTATGTCGCCGAGGCGCATCAACTTTTTATAGTCTACCCAAATCACATTTCGTCGCTTAGCCTGAATACGCCCAATCTCGCTAGCTAAGCAGGGTCGGGCCTGGTAGTACTTGAATGGGAGACCGCTTGGGAATACCAGGTGCTGTCAGCCAGCCCAGTATGGTGTACTATTGTATTATACTTTTTGGGACTGTATGGCTGTAAATGTCTATTTAAAGTTCAGAATATAGAATGTTAGGAACACTGCTACTAGTTACTTCATCTGAGTGTGTTACAAAATTTCGCTACACCCGCAATAACATCTGCTAAATATGAGAATGTGACCAATACAATTTGATTGAATTTGAATAATGGTTCTTTCACCGTACACTTTTTCCAGAGATATGAACTTCAAATAGTCGATCCAACCAATATTACTTTTCTTACGGGCAGACCAGCCTAAATTCACCCAATCTCCGAAACTAAGTAGTAGGCCTGGTTAGTACTTGATTGGGAATACTGTGCTGTAACCTTTCTCAATTTGACCAGTAGAGGTCACTATAAAGAGTAGTTTTCACATACTATCAGACCAACTGCATATTATTTATTACGTTAACAGATATGTGCATTCAATACATGCCTTTTCTGGTCAAAGCTAATGAATTTGTCATGTTGCTGGCGCTGTTTCGCCAATGGTGGTGCCAATCTCTTAAACTGTGTTTGTCTCTCTTCTTAAATGAACAGGTTTTGTTTTAGGTCTGTACTATCCTTGCAGTCCAAACATCATATCAGAACTGTTGACTGTATCAAATCGATTGAATAATGGAGTAGGAATAAGAGCAAAGTGGTCTGGTGCCTATGAGTCACATCAAAGGTGTACTGAACTGCTGTGCTCCATTGTTTTACGCAGCCATACCACCCAGGGTTGCTGTATGCTTTTTGGTTTATAGATGGCGCCCTTGTACTGTATTACATTATCCCAAGTTGTATTACATTATCCCAAGTGAAGATTAAGATCATGTAAAGACTGTGTATGTCCAGTTGCTCTACTGAATGAAGGTACCGTATTTCTTTACTCATCTATTTATGTTGCAAAAGCTATATTGTCCCAATTCCCAATAGAAGGTTAGCCTAATGCAATATATTCTAAAAGCTTTGTACAAATTGCAATTCTGCATCCGCAATAATTAGATCTAGATCAGTAATGGGCTCTCTGTCTGAATAAAGGACGCAATGTTCAGTGTTCTGGTGTCAGGACGTCTACTAAATCTCTGAGGTGCCTCCTGGGTCCAGGCAGGGCATGGGAATGAGGAATGCAGGGAATGTTAATGAGCCCAGTGGAAGTGCGTCAGCCTGGGTTTATTATGATCACATAATGACCTCACTGCAGAGAGAGTGAGACCACCTAACTGACTCTCCAATGGGCCGTGTTTCATTCCAATCAGTAATCCCCTCATCACTTCTGCCCTCGCTCACTCCCCTTCATGAGTTATTGAATTGGACGAGTCAGTTAGGTGGTCTCGGTGAAAGCAGCTGGATCCGCCTGTTGAGTATTGCTGCTGTAGTGGTACTCATGACCTAGATGACAGGAGATGCGTTCTGTAGGACTGTAGTTGATAACATCACTAAGCAATTGGCCTCCAGTCTTGCTCACTTCTTCATGTTTATCTGTTGCCATTGGTTTCCCACTTGTGGGTCTGTGTAAATGCATGTCTACATGAAAAGAGGGATGGGTGGAGGGAGGCAGTAGGAGAACAAGCTAAACAACAAATGTTGCTGATGGAGGACTTGTGCTGTGCTGACCATCATCCCAACATCACTCATGACTCTGCACAGTGTCCATCACTGTCTGACTCTGACCTAGCCTGACCTGTAGACAGTAATAATCATAGCCCTATTGTATTACTACCTCCCTCCCTTCCGTCCTTCCTTCCTGTATGTCATCACTACACTCTTAGAAAAAATACCTTCTTAAAACAATTCCAGATAGCGTATAGCTTAGTAGAACCCCCCGCCGCCTCCACCCAATTAGACAGGGCTTAGACTCTGATGGGTTAATTAACACAAGCTCTCTCCAATCAATTAATGAATGTCTGGTTGCACGTGTGTGTTTGGTTGGGGGGGGCCTAAGCCATGAGAAGCGTAGCTCTGCAAATCTTAATCGCACAAAGCCTATTATTTGGCAGGGAATACTATTTGTAGATCAGTGAATCTACATATCACTTTGCTCAAACTGATCCTCTACCAAAAGACTCAGAAGTCGAACCCAGATCCAGAGTCTGTCAAACGGCAAAAGTTTTGGACCTAACTAAAATCCTTCCTCTTAACTCCCAAGCATTTCCCAAATGACCCCACGATGAATGCTGGAACCAAATATTTTAGTATTTTGCTGTTTAAAAAAGTATTTTTATCACACTAACCACGTTTCCGTCTACAGATTTTCTGCGAGTAAATTAAGTTAAAGTAGATTCATTAAGTGGTGAAAGTGCAAGGTGAGGAGCTTGATGCTGCTTTCCAATAAATATCCAGTGTCTAATTCTGGTGACATGATGATCAATACCGGTAAAAGCACAGTGTCTCAAAAAGTGCCCCCAAACTCCTGTCCTTAGTCATCACTGATCTGACATGGCTGGGCTGTGTGTCTGTGTTTGTGTGAGAGTGAGACAAAGAGACACAACACACAAACAAAAACTTCTAGCTTGCTTTACAGGCACACACCCCTCTACACACACTCTCATCTCATAGGAGATCTCTCATATCTTCAGCCACCTGGTTGGTATGTGTGCTGTGTCCCAGTCCTCTCTTCTCATGTAGAGTCATGAGCCTCCTCTCTCCCTCTGACACATCTAATCACTTCACTAATACATATTAATGAGAGCTCCTGTCCAGACTGACTCACCTGAGAGACTAATACCTCTCATCTGACACATCACTGCCCTAACAACAAAACCAACGCTTCCGCAACTATGAGGCAAAACAGACCGTTTTTTTTTGTTATCTGTTATTTTACCAGATAAGTTGACTGAGAACACATTCTCATTTACAGCAACGACCTGGGGAATAGTTACAGGGGAGAGGAGGGGGATGAATGAGACAATTGTAAGCTGGGGATGATTAGGTGACCACTGATGACAGCTTGGGAATTTAGCCAGGACACCAGGGTTAACACCCCTACTCTTATGATAAGTGCCATGGGATCTTTAATGACCTTAGAGAGTCAGGACACCCATTTAACATCCCATCCAAAAGACAGCACCCTACACAGGGCAATATTTTTTTACACCTAAGGAAAGAATGCCTCCTACTGGCCACCACTTCCAACAGCATCTGGTCTCCCATCCAGGGACTGACCAGGACCAACCATACAGCAGTGGGATGCAGGGTGGTATTCTGCTGGCTCAAGTTGGCTTAGATTGTTGACATAAATACATTTGCACAATGAGCACTTGTCTCTCAATTACATCATTACAGTTGTCGATTAGCTAGCTAGCGATTTTTTGCCACATTAGCATAGACGTGACATCAGTCAAGACACCTCAAAATAAGACATGGTATCAAGAACAAGATACAACTAGCTGAAATGAGCCACCTACAATTCCCCACATGGCAGCTATTTGTAATTTGTTGCTATCTATGTGGCCATCCAGAATCACTACACATGGACTTCTGCCCCGTTGATGCGTATGAATCGTTTTCATGACGTGGTTAGCTAACCCATCTATCTGTTATTTTTCCATGTTTTTCTCTACTTTTTTTATGACAGTGTCCTTTCTTTCCCCTACGTGACTTCTTGTATTTCTCTCTTTAATTGTATCCTTTTTAATATTTTACACCTTTCAATTCTTTTCTCTCTCTTTCTTGAGTGATGTCATGTCTGTGACTTGTCTGTCATCTCTGGCCCTATTCCTCTACAACCATCCCTGACAGACAACAGCCGGAAGATGACAGAGACACAAACTCTACAGAATTATCATTGAAGGTGTGTGTGTTTGTGTGAGTGTGTGTCCAGGGTCACATTGCCTCTATAATCTATAGTAATCTCCCAAACATGATGGTCGGCAGCAGGAGATTTAATGCTCTTAAAGTTGATCAGACCTTATCTCCGTCTCACGCTTTCCCTCTCCCTCTCTCCAATCTCTCTCTTGCCCGATACGATTACTAATTCTTAGTCACCTTTGGTCTTACCTTGGAGCAGAAATGTTCTTCCAACCAAAGCTATGGACTATCTCCCATAAGAAGCTTTTGTGTGTGTGTGTGTGTGTGTGTGTGTGTGTGTGTGTGTGTGTGTGTGTGTGTGTGTGTGTGTGTGTGTGTGTGTGTGTGTGTGTGTGTGTGTGTGTGTGTGTGTGTGTGTGTGTGTGTGTGTGTGTGTGTGTGTGTGTGTGCGTGCGTGTGACCTACAGTGAGCTCCAAAAGTATTTTGACAGTGACACATTTTTTTTGTTTTGGCTCTGTACTCAAGCACTATTGATATTGTAGAATGACTATGAGGTTAAAGTGCAGACTGTCAGCTTAGTGTGAGGATATTTTCATCCATATCGGGTGAACCATTTAGAAATTACAGCACTTTTTGTACTTTGTCCACCATTTTAGGGGACCAAAAGTATCTGGACATATTCTCTTATGTGTATTAAAGTAGTCAAACGTTTAGTATTTGGTCCCATATTCCTAGCACACAATGACTACATTAAGCTTGTGACTCCACACGTTTGTTGGATGCATTTACTCTTTGTTTTGGTTGTGTTTCAGATTATTGTGTGCCCAATAGAAATGAATGTTGAATCATGTATTGTGTCATTTTGAAGTCACTTTTATTGTAAAAAGCAATGCTACCATGATTACGGATAATCCTGGAAGAATCATGAATGATGATGAGTGAGAAAGCTACATAGGCATACATAGGCATACATACCCCAAAAAATGCTAACCTCCTCTGTTATTGTAATGGTGAGAGGTTAGCATGTCTTGGGGGTATGATATAAAATGCTAACCTCCCCTGATATTGGTCATGGTGAGAGGTTAGCATGTCTTGGGGGTATGATATAAAATGCTAACCTCCTCTGTTATTGTAATGGTGAGAGGTTAGCATGTCTTGGGGGTATGATATAAAATGCTAACCTCCCCTGATATTGGTCATGGTGAGAGGTTAGCATGTCTTGGGGGTATGATATAAAATGCTAACCTCCCCTGTTATTGGTAATGGTGAGAGGTTAGCATGTCTTGGGGGTATGATATAAAATGCTAACCTCCCCTGTTATTGGTAATGGTGAGAGGTTAGCATGTCTTGGGGGTATGATATAAAATGCTAACCTCCCCTGTTATTGGTAATGGTGAGAGGTTAGCATGTCTTGGGGGTAGGATCTTTGTGCCTCTGTAACTTTCTCACTCATCATTATTCAGGATTCATTCAGGATTATCCGTAATCATGGTAGCATCCACATTCATGTAAAAGTGCATTAAATTCTTATTTACAATAAAGGTGACTCCAAAATGACACTACATTAATTATTAGTCATTTCTATTGGGCACAAACTAGTTTGAAACACAACCTTAACAAACTGCAAATGCATCCAACAAGTTTGTAGAGTCACAAGCTTGATGTAGTCATTGCGTGCTAGTAATGTGGGATACGTGAATTTGTCCAAATATTTCCCTAAAATGGGGGACTATGTACGAAAGTACCCTCAAATTAAACTTTAACCTCATAGTCATTGTATCATTTCAAATCCAAAGTGCTGAAGTACAGAGTCAAAACAACAAAATAAAATAGTCACTGTCCAAATACTTGTGGACCTCAATGTATGTACCCAGAACAGTATAACTGACCTCAGTAGCCTAGTGGTTAGAGCTTTGGGCCAGGTTGCTAGATCAAATCCCCGAGCTGACAAAGTAAAAATCTGTTGTTCTGCCCGGTAGGCTGTCATTGTAAATAAGAATTTGTTCTTAACTGACTTGCATAGTTAAATAAAAAAATAAAAAATCTCTTTGGAAAATCCTGCTTGAACTCTGAAATAGAACTCTGAACACCAACAATGTAGTAACTTACTGTAGTATCTAACTGAGGAGTTAACTTCTAAATTTGTTACTGTTTAAATTAGGAGTTAGTGTCTAAGTAAAGCCTTCCCTCTGTCTGTCACACACACCCTGGGAACACACTCATGACATTGGATATACTGTAGATAGGCAAACGTGGTTCACTTGTACATTATTACATTTCTTGGCTTAACTCAATTAACTTTTGACAATATCTTATATTGCTTGCAGCGTCAGATAGTACAGTACATTTATTTATAACGCTGGAAAAACCCTTTGATAGGGATGTATGTGTGGGCATTGTATTTTAGGCTCTGTATGAACGGTTCTGTTGTTCCTAGCAAAAGTGAATTGGAAGGCTCCAGTTATAGCCCATTGTCAAACTCACTGGTCTGCGGGTTTGCGCTCCTCCTCTGTAGGTCATTGATTAGTTAGGAATTCTCCTCACCTGGTTGTCTATAGGTTTTAATTGGACACAAAATGACAGCCTACCAGGAATGAACACCCCTGCCCTACAGTGTGGACCAACTACACTCTTAGAAAAAAGGGTTCCAAAAGGGTACTGTCCCCATAATAGAACCCTTTTGGGTTCTAGGTAGAACCCTTTTGGGTTCCATGTAGAATCCTCTGTAGAAAGGGTTCTACATGGAACCCAAAAGGGTTCTACCTACAACCAAAAAAGGGTTCTTCAAAGGGTTCTCCTATGGGGACAGCCGAAGAACTCTTTAAGGTTCTAGATATTTTTTTATTTATATAAGAGTACAGTAACCCCCCCTATCCACATCGAAGGGACAGCAGTGGAGAAGGTGGAAAGTTTTAAGTTCCTGGGCGTACACATCACAGACAAACTGAAATGGTCCACCCACACAGACAGTGTCGAGAAGGAGGCTGAAGAAATTTGGCCTGTCACCCAAAACCCTGACTAACTTTTACAGATGCACAATCGAGAGCATCCTGTCGGGGTGTATCACAGCCTGGTACGGCAACTGCACCGCCCTCAACCGCAAGGCTCTGAATAGGGTGGTGCGGTCTGAACAACGCATCACTGGGGGTAAACTACCAGCCCTCCATGACACCTACAACCCCCGTTGTCACAGGAAGGCCAAAAGGATCATCAAGGACAACAACCACCCGAGCCACTGCCTGTTCACCCCGTTATTATCCAGAAGGGGAGGTCAGTACAGGTGCATCAAAGCTGGGACTGAGAGACTGAAAAACAGCTTCTATCTCAAGGCCATCAGACTGTTAAACAGCCATCACTAACTCAGTGAGGCTGCTGCCTACACTGAGACCCAATCACTGGCCACTTTAATAAATTAATCACTAGACACTTTAAACAATGCCACATTAATAATGTTTATATATCTTACATTACTCATCTCACATGTATATACTGTACTTTATATCATCTACTACACCTTGCCTATGCAGCTCAGCCATCGCTCAGCCATCGCTCATCCATCTATTTATAGGTACATATTTTCATTCATTCACCGCTTTAGATTTGTGTGTTTTAGGTAGTTGGTGGGGAATTGTTAGATTACTTGTTAGATTTTTGTGTAGTAGGTAGTTATTGGGAATTGTTAGATATTACTTGTTAGATATTACTGCACTGTTGGAATTAGAAGCACAAGCATTTCGCTACACTCGCATTAACATCTGCTAACTATGTGTATGTGACCAATAAGATTTGATTTGATGAGGCAATAGCTACACTTGTCTACTCCCATGGGTTGTGTTAATTCGGCGCAAATCAGGATAAAACATTTCATGCTGCATGATGGATTTTTCTACACCAAAAACGCATTACGCAGTTGAGCATTTCTCATAATTCCAACCTTTCCTCCATGAGTTTTGGTGGGCGTGTCACATTGTCTGAGAATGGATGACATCACTGACAGTACAGATGACATCACTGACACTGCCTGTGGGTTATTGTGTCATTTCCTGTCCTTTGTCCCTCTGTCCGGGTCCCTGTCCCTGGAGAGAGAGAGGGAGGGGGTGTAGAGAGAGAGAGGGAGGGGGTGTAGAGAGAGAGAGGAAGGGGGGTAGAGAGAGAGAGGGAGGGCGGGTAGAGAGAGAGAGGGAGGGTAGAGAGGGAGGGGTGGTAGAGAGAGACGGGGTGTAGAAAGAGTGAGGGAGGGGTAGAGAGAGAGAGGGGTAGAGAGAAAGAAATGAGGTGAGAGAAACAAGAGTAAATAGAGTTTGAAAGATGAGAGAATAAAGGTAAGAGGCTGAAAGAGAGGGAGGGTGATTCATCAGGCTTACGTCAGTCAGTCCAACCTCGTACGGACCACAATCGATCGTTGAGCAGTTCAAAGAAAATCACTGGCCGATTTACCCAGTGAGAGTTACCCTGTGAACCATTGAATGAACATTAATGGCACCTGTCTTTGGGCTGTCTGTGTTGTTGGATGTAGCCTATATGTTTTGTGTTGTGCGTCATCACTGTAGTATGGATGCTTGTGGGGTTGTTTGTACTGTACGTGTGTCAGTGTGTGTTTAGAAATGAATGTATTCATACATTCATACGAATGTCTTTTGTTATCGTGTCCCTCTGAGTGTCTTTAATGTGTGTGTGTGTGTGTGTGTGTGTTTGCATGGAAGTCTGTCTGTCTGCGGGTGTGTATTCATGGCCCAGCTCAGCACCAGTCAATTTTTTCCCTTTTAATGTGACACAGTGCTTAGTAGGACAAAGAAATGTCTGGCTCATCTGCAAACACACCTCTACCCTCTTTTCTCTGAGTCAACCCACCACTGGCGAAAGCAGGATGACGCAGAGCTGTCCAGTACTTACGCAAATGACCGGGGGAGAGAGAGGTGGAGGGGAGGTGTGTGTGTGTGTGTTGTGTGATGGATTATGAGTGAGATCTTCCCTATCGTCACCTGCTTGTTGGTGTTAATGTCACTGTGTGTGTGTACATAACTGCATGTTTGTGTGTGTATGTGTGTGTGTGTGTGTACGTCCATATGCATTTGTGTGTGGTGTAAAGACAGTATATGTGTGGTGTGCAGTGTGTGTTCAGTCTAGCAGATATGAGTACCCCTAGGGGGTGTTTAAATGCCTATGGCAGCATAACTCAGATTATGAGTGGGTCAAGGGTTGAAATATTTATACCAGGTTTACTGGTACAGTCAGATTAACTGGGGCTCCATAGGGAACAGACTTCTAGGGAGCATGAAGGCTTGATATAAGAATGCTGTGTGTGTGTGTGTGTGTGTGTGTGTGTGTGTGTGCAAGCGTGCATGCGTTCATGTGTGACAGAGAGAGAGTGCGTATGTGTTTCTCAAAATCTCAAATTGATATTCCATTCAGTGGGGTGCAGTAGGTACAGACGTGGTCATGTCGTTATTATTAGAGCTGCTAATAAAGACTGAAGAGTTGGCGACCTCCTTGGAGCGATGCTGAGAACAGGGGTGATACATTCTTGTGGGGCACAAACATTTACCATTTAAGGGGGAGTGTTCTGCAGTTACGACGGTACACTCTCAGCAATAAAGGTGGGGTGGGACCACCTTGTGTGCCTTGCCTTTTTGAGTGAATTGTAGAGTTACCATCCATGACTGTGACAATAGCACCATGGTTGAATTCGTTCATTTCAGTCCTGTGGCCTTCACTTAGTGAGTTCCTAGGCATACAGTATATTATCATACAAATTATGCTCTTCATGACAATACATTACTCATAAGGACTTATTCTGAGACCTAGTTTTACCCTAATACAGTTGCCTGAAACTCGTGGTTTACAGGCCACATCAGGCCTGCATGTAGGCTTGAAAAATTCTGGTAACTTTCCCAAAACCTTACCTGCAAGTCACATTATGCTGGCTTACAAAGTGATTTGTAATTCCTATTGGAATTCGTTAGTTCCTTTTAGGTGGCAAAAATTCATAATTGTACCTTATGGTGCATATTTAGGGTATTGAGGGTACATGTTTGTACCCTGGCTAACAGAACTGTACCTTCACATTTGACCCCTTTTTTGAGTGAGAGTGTGATGGTTGTACCTTTTATATTCAATATTTGGGGTACAAAATGTACCATGATACTCTTTATCTGCACATGTACCCTACAAGGTACCAACCAGTACCATGTGACATCATTATGGGGCGGCAGGGTAGCCTAGTGGTTAGAGCGTTGGACTAGTAAGGTTGCAAGTTCAATTCCCCAAGCTGACAAGGTACTAATCTGTCGTTCTGCTCCTGAACAGGCAGTTAACCCACTGTTCCTAGGCCGTCATTGAAAATAAGAATTTGTTCTTAACTGACTTGCCTAGTAAAATAAAGGTAAAATAAAAAAATAAAAAATTGTGTGTACCTCTGAAGTGCATTATGTGTTTTCTGATATTTTTGTTCCCCTGGGAACAATACTGTACCCTAATTTCTAACAGTGTAGAAAGAGGGTTTGGTGTCATGTAACACATTGTTCAATGTGTTATGTGACGTCAATGTGACCACATTGCCAAAGGATCTTACATTAGTATGTGTCTTTGACTCGTGTGATGTGTGTGTTTATTAACACAGCACAGTATCGTCTCTTAGCACAAGATAAATAATCTATAAGTACACAGAACAGTCTGGAGACCCCATATGTGGAACACATGCTACAGCGGCCCCATGCCTTGAGTGTACACAAACACACACACACACACGCGCCTCGAGAACATACTGCTACGCTATCAGATGACCTCAGTCACTTCCTGTCGTTGTTTATCTGTGTCAAAGGGCAGCACACAAAGAGTAGGCACACCACACCACACTGGATCATGTTCTCTGCTTTAATGACATGAACATGCAATACATACTCAAATAAAGTCATGGTTTTCTGTGCTGAACCGGTGAAAGGGCCCAGAGTTGTTCCTGGTCAGGTCAGGTTCTAAGGAAAAACTAATCGTAGATCATACAGCCTATTAAAAGTCTGTAGAGCGAAGTGAGAAGGACATAATAACCATGAGCCTCAGCTCTTTCCACAGCCCTGTGTCTCTGTGGTGGGAAGTCATTTCCTTGCGTGCGTAAGTAGGGGAGGAGGATATCATTCTGTCTGTATTTGTGTTTGGTGCGTTTTCTCCCTTTGTTTGATATGCTTATCACAGCACTGCACCTGCGAGAAGCACAACTGTCTCACTTCACTGGTGCATGAGAATTATTTTCCTTCTCTCTCTCTCTCTCTCTCTCTCTCTCTCTCTCCCGTGCAAGCACAAACACCCAATCTTCCTGCTGCTTAGAATATAAACTGACACACACAGTGAGAGGAAAAGTGAGAGAGAGAGAGGGAGAGAGAGAGAGAGAGAGAGAGAGAGAGAGAGAGAGAGAGAGACACGCACACTCACATACGCACATCCCTAATCCTGAGGGGGCAAAAATACGTCAGCATCATTCATGGTTAATAAAAGCTAAGCTTAGGGGGAGGGAGTGAGGTAGTAGAGAGGGGTAAAATAGGGATGGAAGGGAAATAAGAGGAGAGATGAAGATGAACAGTAGCTGATGTTTATGATAACATGCAGCACCTCTGTCCCAGTGGGGTCGATAGACAGCTGTTGGTTGGTTGGTGAGGTGTACTGTACATGTTATTGTCTTAGTGTGTATGTGTGTGTGTTCACTGTGTTGAGGACTGAAGCCATTGCCATTCTCTGTCAGACTGTTGGGTCCTTTGTGTTTCTGCTCCTCCATCATCACAGAGAGAGAGAGGAAGTGTGTGTCTGTTGTGTGTGTTGTGTGTCCACCACAAACTATCTTGATGTGTGGCAATGTACAGTTGCATCTACTCTTCCACATGCCTGTGGCTAGCCCTTTCCTGCAATCAGTCACCAAAAGCGCCCTCTTTGGCCTCATGGTTGGAATGTTATTCATATTTTTCATAATTTCATAATGAATCAAATTACATGTAAAAAAAAACGCAGTGTTTAATTGGAAATTAATGTAATTCTGGTGTAACAAAATGCAATGATGCTGTCGGTGTGATCGAAGCGTTGGCCTCCTTACATGAATGCATCCATTTCTCTACAGAAGTTTTGCTAATTGGCAACAATGTCAACTAAAGGTGTGTAAACCTGGACTGCTAATCACATTTTAATAGGTCAGGCTGTGTGTCACATGGGTGTCACAGCCTTTCTAGTAGAAAACAGTGATATTTACCTTTCCAGGAAGAAGACACAACTGTGTGACTGTCAGCTGACTGAAGTCACATGGTCTGTGGTGCTGGCTGGAGGGATCAGCATGCCCAGACATGAGTTATATTAGTCATACATACAGGATACATATGGTATACACCATCCAACGAAGTGCTTGCTTGCAGGTTCCTTCTCGACAATGCAAATACAATAACAAATAATAAAATAATACGAACATAAACTAAATGGCTCAGTAGAATAGAATAAACATTTTAGCATAAGTATAATACACGATATTTACACGTGTTTTGGGGAAGAAGACAAGTGTTTAAATTGTGCAGTATTTAGCAATACTGTGCTGTGCGGCAGTATATAGGAATACTGGGCTGTGCGGGCAGTATATAGGAATACTGGGCTGTGCGGGCAATATATAGGAATACTGGGCTGTGCGGGCAATATATAGGAATACTGGGCTGTGCGGGCAATATATAGGAATACTGGGCTGTGCGGGCAGTATATAGGAATACTGGGCTGTGCAGGCAGTATATAGGAATACTGGGCTGTGCGGGCAGTATATAGGAATACAGAACCAAGGCAAAGAAAGCAAAAGTTAAAGAGCCCCCTCTCCTACCTTACCCAGCTACCCACTACTTACCTAATCTTAGCAACACCTGGCGCGCTAACCAATTATACAGGGGTGGTCCGCCCAGGTCTTACCTAGTGTGCATAGACAGAGTAAAGACTACGGGTTATGTATGCCCGCAGGCCTCTTGCCTAAACACACTCAAGGTGCCTTCCCCTTACCCCCCGGGAACAAATGAAACAGAATAATTCACCAAACTTAGTGAACAATTCAAATAAACCAAAAAAACACAAAGTACTATGGTATACACATACCTCTACAGGAGCGGCTACAAAACACTTTCAACAAATTTACCAGACCAATCGCAGACAGCAAATTTCTGGGATATTTTTCTGTTGTTGTTGTATTTTACCCTCCTTTTTGTCCCCAATTTCAATCTTGTGTCATCGCTGCAACTCCCCAATGGGCTCGGGCGGCAAAGGTCAAGTCAATGCGTCCTCCGAAACATGACCCACCAAACCGCGCTTCTTAACACCCCTCCGCTTAACCCGGAAGGCAGCCGCACTATTGTGTCGGAGTTAACACCCTTCAACTGACGACTGACGACTGAGGTCAGCCTGCAGGTGCCTGGCTTGCCACAAGTAGTTGCTAGAGTGTGATGATCCCTCCGGGAACGAACAAGGGTCTGTAGTGATGCCTCTAGCACTGCGATGCAGTGCCTGCGCCACTCGGGAGGCCCCATTTCTGGGATATTTTATTCCAGCACAAGACATGGGACCAACACTTTACATGTTGCGTTTATATTTTATATATATATTTTTGTTCAGTGGAGTTTGATGGAGTTTGCCCTGTCCCCTTCTCTCTCCCTGTAGTGCAGATCTCAGACAGCTACAAAAACAAGTCACGTGACACGTGACGTATCATTGTGTACTGCTCGCTCTGTTTCGTTGTCAGTGAATGAGTGAAATTCTTTATTTTATTGAAAGTGTAAGCCCAAATGAGCTTTTTTTTGTCATAAGTACTATCAGTTTTGAGTTAGGAAAGGTGTATTTTTCCATCTAAATGATTGTGATTATTTTATATAATTATTTTATGTGGCCAACTGCCACAAGAGTGGAGATGGGTAACAACTGAGCATGTGCGCTCTTGTGGGGGAGACTGCATTGCTGACAACTAGAAAGGAGACTACTAATAAACCATTTTTATCCCCATTGACAGACAAATCATTTGTCTAATATAATAAGCATTCTGTCTAGGAATTACTTAAAAATAAACACAAACAGATCAACTATTGCTATTGCTGCTATCTCTTCAGATTTCCACTTTTAAGAACTAACTTTACCTGTGATAACTCTCTCAAATTTTGAACCAGCTCCTTCTCCCACCAAAAAACGTGCATGTGACATCAAGCTCCAAATAAGGGTATAGAAGGGCTTCCCCCACGAGAGCGCACATTGCAGTTGCCATATAAAATAAAGATATAAAATAATCTCAATCGTTTTAGGTAGAAAAGTACACCTTTACTGACTCAAAACCGATAGTACTTTTGAAATAGCTCATTCGGCCGTACGCTTTCGACAAAACAAAGAATTTGTACTCATTTCGCAGATTCCTGATTCACTTGTTTACTGACAACAGAGCAGAACGAGCAGTATACAATGATACGTCTCAGGTCACGTGACCCATTATTGCAGCTGTCTGAGATCTGCACTACAGGCAGAGAGAAGGGGACAGGGCAAACTCAACCAAACTAGTTTCAATGTATGGAATCACTTGGGAATTTCTGGAATTTAGGTAAACTGCCCCTTCAAGCCCCTCTGCAGTATGTGGGATAAGGACAGATAGCTTACACTTCACACAGATTGCCTTTTTAGGTCAGGACTCCAGTCTACCACTTAGCTTTTTACCTCAGCTGCCGTTATTCTGTCATCCTGTTGGCAAGGGTTTAAAACATAGATATGTATAGTTGTGTTTGACAACACTAGTCATCTGCTTTCAGTGTTAGGGCTCACCTCACCCACCTGGGTTTCCACTAGATTCCACAGCCACAAAGTCAAAATATATGGTACATATTTGGTGTTAGTTTAAGGTTAGGGTGAGGCATAAGGTTAGCAGTGTAGTTAAGGTTAAGGTTAAGGTTAGGGTTAGGGTTAGGTATAAAATACATTTTTAAGAACTTAAATAGTAGAAAGAGGCAGGGTTTAGCCATAATTAGGACTTTGTGGCTGTGGTAGCTAGTGATGACCACCCTCCTGCCACACCCTCAACTGACCATTTAACCTATGTCACATGACCTAACCTTTCCCAACCCCTCATGTATCCTTGGAAGATTTCAATTGCATACTGCTCGCATCCTCTCTTTTCTTCTTCTCAAAACTCATTGGATGAGAAAGTCAGAGGTATCTCCCCTCTGACCTTCTCCTCCAATGGTTTTGAGAAGGAGACGAGAGAAGAGTGAGGACACAAGAATTAAGCAATTGAGATCTTCCCCGTGTCACCCATCTCCTTCATCCCTCCTTCCTCTCCTTTCTTTACAAAGCATGCGTTCCCCCAGCGAGGAAGAAGTGAAGCGAGAGGTTTTAGTTAGCCCAAAATCTGTCCACGACAAATAAGCCCACGATGTGAGGATATTTTTTGTTATGTCCTTCAGGTCTGCTGACTGATAAGCAGCCAGTTAAAAGGGAAGTTCAACACAGCTAAGGAAGTAGTAAAATAGCCAATGCCTAGGCCCTGTAATTTGGCCCAAAATAAGGTTAATAATGATATTTATTACAGACAGAACCTTAAAGGGCTTTGCAATTGATAGAGACAATATAATAACCAAGGTACAAGTAATATGATTAAAGTTTAGACATAAAGATTAAAGAGATTGAACAGGATCGCAAGCACTTACAATTATTTCTTTTACATATTTTACCAATTGGAATTCGTAACATATCACACAAATTGCAGTACGTAACATATCATTCGAAATGGATGACGTTGTACACAATTGGTCACAATTTTCAGGGACCAGTTTTCACTCGTGAGCTACTTTTAAGACTATTGGCTGAAATTATACAGCACCTTTATAACACATATGTAAAGGTAGACCCAGCGATATGATGTAGATGCAGGTAGACACAGCGATATGATGTAGATGCAGGTAGACCCAGCGATATGAAGTAGATGCAGGTAGACCCAGCGATATGATGTAGATGCAGGTAGACCCAGCGATATGATGTAGATGCAGGTAGACCCAGCGATATGATGTAGATGCAGAAAGTTAACAGCATAGTGTGTCAATTTCCGCAACAACTAACAGCGTTCAAAAGCGGGGCTCAACATTTCCACTGTTTTGGTGCCTTGGCCGCCATGCTGTGAACAGCTTGAAGCGAACCCATGCAGATACTGTGCAAAGTTTTGCATCTCGTTCAGCTCAATATCTGCGGAGCTGCTCGTGGCAACGTCATTTTGCTGAGTCTACCTTTAACAATTGTATGTTCAATATAAGTCCAGAGATGAGAATGTCATTAACAGTGTGTACGTTATTTTAATTTTCACCCGTTATGACAAACAGCTAGGAAAAATGTTTTCGTGACACAGCTACTCAAACATTTCAAAACACATCTCTTGACCCCATCGTAAAAGGTTATGGGACCCGTCTCCTGCGCTGTCAATTGCAGACCTGTCCATCATCTATGATTGGGGTAGAATCCAGTTTTCACCAACCCAATGAGGCATTTAACTTAATACTTAGCGCACAGAGGGACCTGAGAGATGCACCTTCCATGTATGACTTTTCCTTCATAAATGGATTTGTGATAAAAAACAAAAAGGAGAGAAGGACAGGAAGCCATTTTAGAAACAGATTATGAAACTACCCTTCAGACTGATGTGTTCGTTACGCCTTTATTAAGTAGAAAGGTCATTGGCTAATTTTCTGCCCTCTGGTAGGTCAATGTGGCCTAGTAACATAATGTTTCACCAATCCAATGAGAGTGCTAGTGTCTGGAGAACAGAGGAGACCAGTCAGATACATTGACTACAGTGAGGTCCATGTTCTCTAGGGTTACATCACAGGTCATGAGGCTGTCTGCGTCCGTCACACTCAGGGTTGAAGTTGGTCTTAGGTGTTGGTCTTACCTCGTATCCCTGTATACTGACTCGGCACCGGTATGGTCTTACCTCGTATCCCTGTACACTGCCTCCGTACCGGTACGGTCTTACCTCGTATCCCTGTACACTGACTTGGTACCGGTACTCCTTGTATATAGCCTGTATACAATGCATTCGGAAAGTTTTCAGACCCCTTGACTTTTTCCGCATTTTGTTACGTTACAGCCTTATTCTAAAATTGATTAAATAAATAAAAATCCTCATCAATCTACACACAATACCCCATAATGACAAAGTAAAAACTGTTTTTTAGAAATGTTAAAAAACAGAAATACCTTATTTACATACGTATTCAAACTCTTTGCTATGAGACTCGAAATTGAGCTCAGGTGCATCATGTTTTCACTAATCATCCATGAGATGTTTGTACAATTTGATTGGAGGTCCACCTGTGGTAAATTCAATTGATTGGATATGATTTGGAAAGGCACACACCTGTCTATATAAGGTCCTACAGTTGACAGTGCATGTCAGATCAAAAACCAAGCCGTGAGGTTGAACGAATTGTCCGTAGAGCTTCGAGACAGGATTGTGTTGAGGCACAACATCAAAGGTCCCCAATAACTCAGTGGCCTCCATCATTCTTAAATTGAAGAAGTTTGGAACCACCAACACTGGCTGCCCGGCCTAACTGAGCAATCGGGGGAGAAGGGCCTTAGTCAGGGAGGTGTATAACCATCTGTAGAGCATCTACGTGTGACTAATATTATTCAGCAATGGTTTCTTCTACACAATTACCACAGTATCCTACAATGGTGCTGAAAGGTTACACGTTATTGGCGACTGCAGACTTTGTGCACGTTGTTGTACACAAAAAAAATCCTTGGTTCCTTGGAGAACTCTTGCCCGATAAAGAACCTTTGAGTTAAGTGTGGGGTTCTTGACGTGGCATCTACGGTTCTTCAGAATTCTAAAAGGTTTTTGAAATGTATGGAAGCCTGCAGATGTGTCCCTTTCATTTCACACACCAGTGTTAATTAGTGTTGATTTCACAGTGTAACATTTCTAGGGTTGATTCAAGAGTTATATTAACACTCAGTGGTGTAAAAGAACTCCAGTGTTGGTGTTAATAACCAGAGTTGAAGCAAAACCACACCCATCATTTTCACATTTCCCAGCATGCTTTATTGCAGGTTGAATTAAAAGAAAAGTTTGAATATCTATGTTTTTGCATGTATACTCAGATTGATTCATTTAAAATTCTCATGCTACTCAAATACAAAAACATAAATTGTTTTACGATGTCTCTGTCACTAGCAAACACAGTCATGGGTGGTACTAGTAATTCTAAAATTCACTCGAAAGGCAAATATGCAACATGGAAATATGCAAACAACGCTTTAAACCCTACAGCAGGGCTATTCAATTCTGGTCCTGGAGGGCCGAAACATTTGTTTGGGATTTTTTAATGTTTTTTTAAAGAAACATCCCACATATGGTACTTCAGAGACCCTAAAATTGCTCCCCTATGTCAGGGATCATCAACTAGATTCAGCCGCGGACTGATTATTTTTTTGAGCGGATGGTCAGGGGTGGCGGAACATAATTAAAAATAATTAGTAGACTGCAAATTGACCTGAAGAAGGCCAAAGATATATAATAACTGATTAAAACATAAATTCTTTCAAACCTTGCTTACATTTGTATATGTTCACGTTTTTTTGTTTATGTGTGGGAGTACTTGGGAACAGATTTTCATAATTAAAATCGCTTGGAGCTGATTTCCTGGTGTTTTACAGTCTTTTATGTCCAACAATGAAAGTTCAACAACAAAAAATATCAATATATATTTGGTTGTTTTGGTCAGAAAACTTGGGGGGCCAAATAAAGTTGGGGTGCCCAGCCCTATGGCATTGCTCTCAAGAACCTTATTTGGTTCCAACTTGCACCTTCATATTTAAGAGTGTAATCGAAGCTGTCTCTACCTCAGTCACAATTGATTGGAGGCTTATCCAATCAGAGCCCTGTATGTCTCTATTGATGGATGGTGTCCCTGTAGAGGCCTATTTCCAGCAGAGGCTGATAGATGCATTGGTTGGTCAATATGTCTATTCCCCTAATGGAGGTCAAAGGTGACATAGAGTGATATCATCATGATGCGTATTGTATTAACTGTATACCAGGGGTGCAACTTGTCCCCCCCACATTCTGAAATTGCATTTTTGTCCACCCCAGTTTTATCATTGGAATGTGATACAAAATGGGTCAACGGTGTGCTTTAGGGCCATGTGGATGCCCCCGAGCATTGGATAGGCTGTTTGGAGTGTTTATCCGACTGGTTTTAAAAAATATACACAGCTCTGGAAAAAATTAAGAGACCACTGCAAAATTATCAGATTCTCTGGTTTTACCATTCCAAGATGGCGTAGCAGTGCAGACGTGTTTTTGTTCGTCCTCTCGTGTACTTTTGTATTTTTTGTCTTTTTTGTAAGCTCTTGACCCTGGCAATCTACTGTCATACTTTCCAGGTCTATGCCCAAACAGTTCGAACTTCTAATTAAAAAATTAATCTCTCAAAAAATAAGTCTCTCACTGTTGCCAGAGTTTGTTCTGTTAGGTGACCTAAACTGGGATATGCTTAACACCCCGGCAGTCCTACAATCTAAGCTAGATGCCATCAATCTCACACAAATCATAGAAGGAACCCACCAGGTACAATCCTAAATCAGTAAACATGGGCACCCTCATAGATATTATCCTGACAAACTTGCCCTCCAAATACACCTCTGCTGTTTTCAATCAGTATCTCAGCGACCACTGCCTCATTGCCTGCATCCGCTATGGGCCCGCGGTCAAACGACCACCCCTTATAACTGTCAAACACTCCCTTAAACACTTCTGAGAGCAGGCCTTTCTAATCGACCTGGCCCGGGTATCCTGGCAGGATATTGACCTTATCCCATCAGCCGAGGATGCCTGGTCATTCTTTAAAATCAACTTCCTCACCATCTTAAAGGAAGCATGCCCCTTTCAAAAAATGTAGAACTAAGAATAGATACAGCCCTTGGTTCACTCCAGACCTGACTGCCCTTGACCAGCACAAAAACATCCTGTGGCGGACCGCTATAACATCGAATAGTCCCCGCGATATGCAACTGTTCAGGGGAGTCAGGAACCAATACATGCAGTCAGTCAGGAAAGCAAAGGCTAGCTTTTTCAAACAGAAATTTGCATCCTGTACCTCTAACTCCAAAAGGTTTTGGGATACTGTCGAGTCCATGGAGAACAATAGCACCTCCTCCCAGCTGCCCACTGCACTTAGGCTAGGTAACACGGTCACCACCGATAAATCCATGATAATCAAAAATTTCAACAAGCATTTCTCTACGGCTGGCCATGCTTTCCTCCTGGCTACCCCAATCCCGGCCAACAGCTCCCCCCCGCAGCTACTTGCTCGAGCCTCCCCAGCTTCTCCTTCACCCAAATCCAGATAGAAGATGTTCTGAAAGAGCTGCAAAATTTGGACCCGTACAAAACAGCTGGGCTTGACAATCTGGACCCTCTCTTTCTAAAACTATCCGCCGCCATTGATGCAACTCCTATTACCAGTCTGCTCAACCTCTCTTTCGTGTCGTCCGAGATCCCTAAAGATTGAAAGCTGTCGCGGTCATCCCCTCTTCAAAGGGGTGACACTCTAGACCCAAATTGCTATAGACCTATATCCATCCTGCCCTGCCTCTCTAAAGTCTTCGAAAGCCTAGTTAATAAACAGATCACTGACCACTTCAAAATCCCACCGTACCTTCTCCGCTGTGCAATCCGGTTTCCGAGCTGGTCACGGGTGCACCTCAGCCACGCTCAAGGTACTAAACGATATCATAACCGCCATCGATAAAAGACAGTACTGTGCAGCTGTCTTTATCGACCTGGCCAAGGCTTTCGACTCTGTCAATCACCACATTCTTATCGGCAGACTCAATAACCTTGGTTTCTCAGATGACTGCCTCGCCTGGTTCACCAACTACTTTGCAGACAGAGTTCAGTGTGTTAAATCGGAGGGCCTGTTGTCCGGACCTCTGGCAGTATCTATGGGGGTTCCACAGGGTTAAATTCTCGGGCCGACTCTTTTCTCTGTATATATCAACGATGTCGCTCTTGCTACAGGTGATTCCCTGATCCACCTCTATGCAAACAACATCATTCTGTATACTTCTGGCCCTTCTTTGGACACTGTGTTAACTAACCTCCAAACGAGCTTCAATGCCATACAACACTCCTTCTGTGGCCTCCAACTTCACATAAACGCTAGTAAATCCAAATGCATGCTTTTCAACCGTTCACTGCCTGCACCCGCCCGCCCGACTAGCATCACTACCCTGGACGGCTCTGACCTAGAATATGTGGACAACTACAAATACCTAGGTGTCTGGCTAGACTGTAAACTCTCCTTCCAGACTCACATTAAACATCTCCAATCCAAAATCAAATCTAGAATCGGCTTTCTATTTCGCAACAAAGCCTCCTTCACTCACGCCGCCAAACTTGCCCTAGTAAAACTGACTATCCTACCGATCCTCGACTTCGGCGATGTCATCTACAAAACAGCTTCCAATTCTCTACTCAGCAAACTGGATGCAGTCTATCACAGTGTCATCCGTTTTGTCACCAAAGCCCCTTATACCACCCACCACTGCGACCTGTATGCTCTAGTCGGCTGACCCTCGCTACATACTCGTCGCCAGACCCACTGGCTCCAGGTCATCTACAAGTCCCTGCTAGGTAAAGCCCCGCCTTATCTCAGCTCGCTGGTAACCATAGCAGCACCCACCCGTAGCACGCGCTCCAGCAGGCATATCTCACTGGTCACCCCCAAAGCCAATTCCTCATTTGGCTGCCTTTCCTTCCAGTTCTCTGCTGCCAATGACTGGAACGAACTACAAAAATCACTGAAACTGGAGACACTTATCTCCCTCACTAGCTTTAAGCACCAGCTGTCAGAGCAGCTCACAGATCACTGCACCTGTACATAGCCCATCTGTAAATAGCCCAACCAACTACCTCATCCCCTACTGTATTTATTTATTTATCTTGCTCCTTTGCACCCCAGTATTTCTACTTTGCACATTAATCTACTGCACATCTACCATTCCAGTGTTTAATTGCTATATTGTAATTATTTTGCCACCATGGCCTATTTATTGCCTTACGTTCCTTAGCTTACCTCATGTGCACACATTGTATATAGATTTGTTTTTCTACTGTATTCTTGACTGTATGTTTGTTTACTTTCATGGGTCTTGGCATGCTCCACCAGTCTTTCACATTGATGTTGGGTGACTTTATGCCACTCCTGGCGCAAAAATTCAAGCAGCTCGGCTTTGTTGTATGGCTTGTGACCATCCATCTTCCTCTTGATCACATTCCAGAGGTTTTCAATGGGGTTCAGGTCTGGAGATTGACCTGGCTGTGTGGCATGGAGCATTATCCTGCTGGAAAAACCAATCCTCAGAGTTGGGGAACATGGTCAGAGCAGAAAGAAGCACGTTTTCCAGAGCTGTATACACTTTTGTTCAAAAGTTTGGGGTCACTTAGAAATATCCATGTTTTTTAAAGAAAAGCTAATTTTCGGTCCATTAAAATAACATCAAATTGATCAGAAATACAGTGGAGACATTGTTAATGTTGTAAATGACTATGGTAGCTGGAAATAGCAGATTTTTTATGGAATATCTACATAGGCGTACAGAGGCCCATTATCAGCAACCATCACTCCTGTGTTCCAATGGCACGTTGTGTTAGCTAATCCAAGTTGATCATTTTAAAAGGCTAATTGATCATTAGAAAAACCTTTTGCAATTATGTTAACACAGCTGAAAACTGTTGTCCTGATTAAAGAAGCAATAAAACTGTCCTTCTTTAGACTAGTTGAGTATCTGGAGCATCAGCATTTGTGGGTTCAATTACAGGCTCAGAATGGCCAGAAACAAATAACTTTCTTCTGAAACTCGTCAGTCTATTCTTGTTCTGAGAAATGAAGGCTATTCCATGTAAGAAATTGCCAAGAAACGGAAGATCTCGTACAACGCTGTGTACTACTCCCTTCACAAAACAGCGCAAACTGTCTCTAACCAGAATAGAAAGAGGAGTGGGAGGCCATTAGAGTGTCTAGTTTGAGAAACAGATGCCTCACAAGTCCTCAACTGGCAGCTTCATTAAATAGTACGCGCAAAGCCCCAGTCTCAACAGTGAAGAGGCGACAGTTCCTCTGTCCATTGTCTGTGTTCTTTTCCCCATCTTAATCTTTTCTTTGGCCAGTCTGACATATGGCTTTTTCTTTGCAACTCTGCCTAGAAGGCCAGCATCCCGGAGTTGCGTCTTCACTGTTAACGTTGAGACGGGTGTTTTGCGGGTATATTAATAATAATAATTGGTCCCCCTCACTTCTAAAACCAAAGTTGCGCCCCTGCTGTATACTGACAATCCATTGCTGGTCTGTTGACTGTGACTAGCACCAAAAAATGTGTCCGTTTTAATGGAAGGTCTGCACCGGTTCCAATCCAAGTGCCAATACCGTTAATCAAACTCCAGGTGGTGCTATGGTCAGATGACATGAAAATAGAGCTCTCTGGCCACGCCCACCAGTTGTGAGTTTGGCATTGAAAAACAGAAGCGTATGCAGAAAAGTGTCTCATACCTACGGTACAACATGGTAGTGGATGTTTAAACTATTTTGCTTCCACTTGTCCTGGGGCCTGTTAAGTTTAATGGCATCATGAACTTTACCAAATACTGGGACATTTCAAGCCAAAACCCTTCTTCCAGCAAGACAATAAACCTAAGCCCTAATCAAAATCCATAAAGAAATGGTTGATTGACCACTAAATCGAAATGTTTCAAAAGCAATCTCAGTCTCCGGACTTGAACGCCATTGAAAACCTGTGGTTTGAATTAAAGAGGGCAGTCCATAAGAGCAGACGATGGATATCAAATTCCATATGGAGGAATTTCCAATTTCATAACACATTTGAGAAAAATGCTCAGTGTCATTATCTTCACAATGTGCTGGAGTATTGAAAACAGGGGTGACAATAAATTGAGCCCTATCGTTTTGAGATGTTTTTTTTATTACTTGACAAACATAATCTCTTTCTCTGAGCAATTGTATAAGTATAGCATACAACATAGCTCATTATTTGTATGATTTATTTTATACAGTCTTTTTTTCTCATCTTTATAAAGAGTGCCAATAATTATGGACCTGACTGAATGTACTGCCCATTAACGCCACACATGCCACACTCATTGTCTGGCAGAAGGGTAAATCAGTCATATCGTCACATTGTCTCACACACTCATTGTATCACGCTCACACACTGGCTATGTATTGTCTGGCTGCGTGCTGCAGATGCCTCAGTAAGCTCAGGCCTGTGATAGTAATTGGCACCCCCCACCTCCACTGCTCTGCCACTGACGTCAGACACTATATATTTGCCCCTATTCTCTCTCTGTCTTTCATTTCATCTCTTCTGCAGAGGAAAAATATCCTCTAGATAGAATAACCTGTAAGATCTCTCCCACAGAGTAAGTGACAGAGAGATATAGGGAGAAAGGAAGAGAGGGAGAGGGCAAGAGTGGTGGAGGAAGAGAGAAGGAAGAAGAATGAAAGATAAACATTTGTCAGGCAGAGAGAGAGAGAGAGAGAGAGAGAGAGAGAGAGAGAGAGAGAGAGAGAGAGAGAGAGAGAGAGAGAGAGAGAGAGAGAGAGAGAGAGAGAGAGAGAGAGAGAGAACCATAACATCATTTTATCCTGTGTAAACCCTCTTGGTTTTTCCTCTCACACCCCTGGCCTCGTAAACGTCCCCTATTCAAAGTGCTGCAATAAAATAACAGTTTACAAGATCACGGCCCAGTGCTTTTACACCCCAACACACACTTCTGTTTTCTACTGTCGACACACAGCGACACACTCACTATAACCCATGCAGGCCTAAGCCTTCATAATCCTATCATAAACATGACATTAACATTTACACCTGTCATATTCGCTCAGCACAGGGCCATGGGGCACTGAATGCCACTAGGGATTATAACACGTCGTGGCATGCTTATGCTGGGATTATGTAGGCGTTATGAATGTGTGTGTGTGTGTGTGTAGTTTACTTTAGAGTTGCTTAACAGGTCTTTCACCATCCTGTCGCTTTCTTGATACTGGCTTGTCCAGACCCCGGTCTGATCTCATGCCCCAACTCATGCCCCAACAAAAACATTTAAACCACATCTAATGGCTGAGTTAGAATTGTATTAATTAAGAATTAAATACGCCTTATTTCTCTAATCGAACCCAATACAACACAGTGATAGTCTTCAGACAGCAATGTGTTCATTTGAAACATCATAAAAGTAAGATCAGAGCTGATCTTTTGTTTAAGAGTCAATAGGGGATAGATAACTATGTCAACATTATTACTTGTTTTCCACATGTTTAGTGTGTGTGTGTGTGTGTGTGTGTGAATACATGCGTGTGCATGAACGCTCTCTCTAAATATGAAAGCACTCTTTCACTCTTTCTCTCTCTGTGTCTCTCTCACACACACACACACACACACACAGCTCCCTGGAGTATTTTCCCTGGCCCTGATGCCTGGCTGCCTCTCACTGTGCTGTAGGGAGAGAGAGAAGGAGGAGGAGAGGGGGGGGGAACCACAGCTGCTGTCTGACGTAAATGCAACACAACCGCTCTGTTTGTGTGGTCACAGCCACAACGACAGCACTAACCAGCTAATGGGCTAACACTCACTTTCCTCCCTTCCTCACCCCCTCCGCTCACCTCCCCGTCTCACAAAACCATACACAGGCTTACACTGTTGATGCATTTCATAGGCAGGCATGAACAGATGCACGAGCACACTGAGGCGAGACACTCAACAGGGTGGAAAATATAGCTACCGTCTCTGTTCTGTGGTTTCTGTTGCCATCTATGAAAGTGTTTGCTGGTGTTTGGAGAACCCACTGCACATGAAGTCATGTGTTTCTACTGTAGAGTTTAATTTGACGTGTGTAGCGTCTTAACTTTACCTTGATGCCAGCTTTGCACACTCTTGGCATTCTCTCAACCAGCTTCACCTGGAATGCTTTTCCGACAGTCTTGAAGGAGTTCCCACATATACTGAGCACTTGTTGGCTGCTTTTCCTTCACCCTGCAGTCCAACTCATCCCAAACCATCTCAATTGGGTTGAAGACGGGTGATTGTGGAGGCCAGGTCATCTGATGCAGCACTCCATCACTCTCCTTCTTGGTCAAATAGCCCTTACACAGCCTGGAGGTGTGTTGGGTCATTGTCCTGTTGAAAAACAAATGATAGTCCCACTAAGCACAGACCAGATGGGATGGCGTATCGCTGCAGAATGCTGTGGTAGACATGCTCGCTAAGTATGCCTTGAATTCTAAATAAATCACAGACCGTGTCACCAGCAAAGCACCCCCACACCATCACACCTTCTCCTCTATGCTTCACGGTGGGAACCACACATGCAGAGATCATCCGTTCACCTACTCCGCGTCTCACAAAGACACGTCGGTTGGAACCAAAGATCTCAAATTTGGACTCATCTGTCCAAAGGACAGATTTTCACCGGTCTAATGTCCATTGCTTGTGTTTCTTGGCCCAAGCAAGTCTCTTCTTATTATTTGTGTCCTTTAGTAGTGGTTCCTTTGCAGCAATTCGAACATGAAGGTCTGATTCACACAGTCTCCTCTGAACAGTTGATGTTGAGATGTGTCTGTTATTTTATTTGGGTTGCAATCTCAAGAATGATCAATGGAAACAGGACGCACCTGAGCTCAATTTTGAGTCTCATAGCAAGGGACTGAATACATCTGTAAATATTATATTTCAATTTATTTATAATACATTTGTAAAAAAAAACGTTTTTTGCTTTGTCATTATGGGTGTTGTGTGTATATTGATGAGGGGGAAATAAACCATTTAATCCAGTTTAGAATAAGGCTGAAACGTAACAAAATGTGGGAAAGGTCAAGGAGTCTGAATACTTTCCGAATTCACTTTACATACACTGAATGTACAAAACATGAGGAACATTAGTTGCGCCCACTTTTGCCCTCGGAACAGCCTCAATTTGTCTGGGCTTGGACTTTACAAGGTGTCAAAAGCGTTTCACAGGGATGCCTGTTGATTCCTATGCTTCCTAAATTTGTGTCAAGTTGGCTGGATGTCCTTTGGGTGGTGGATCATTCTTGATACACACGGGAAACTGTGGGGCATGAAAAACCCAGCAGGGTTGCAGTTTTTGACATAAACCGGTACCCCTGGCACATACTACCATACCCCGTTCAAAGGCAATTCAATATTTTGTCTTGCCCATTCAACTGTTGAATGGCACACATACACAATCCATGTCTCAATTGTCTCATGGCTTAAAAATCTTATTTAACCTGTCTCCTCCCCTTCTTCTAAACTGATTGAAGTGGATTTAACAAGTGACATCAATAACGATCATAGCTTTCACCTGGATTCACCGGGTCAGTCTATGTCATGGAGGTGTCCTTAATGTTTTGTACACTCAGTGTATATTGTCCATGCTGTCTACATACACCATGTATTTATATTCGGGACTCTGACATTCTGATCAGTCTTCATTTTTCTTTTCTCTCATTGGGATTATTTGTGTATTATTATTGTACTGTTAGTCATTTACTGCATTGCTGGAGCTAGAAACACAAGAATTGCATTGTACCTGCTTTAATCTGCGTGTGCAACAAATTAGCTTTGATTTGATTTGGACTATGTGTGTGGTGGGTTGACAGTCACATCAGCGTTTCCATAGAGCTGTTTGCTGAACATGATATAGCCGTGTCCTAATGACTAACTGCTTGTTCTGCCACAGAAAGACCAGGACTCATTAACAGCACTCCATACCACCAGATAATGCACACACGCGCACGTGCACACACACACACACACATACACACACACACACACACAGAGGAGTCTTGCTGGTTCATGTGTTTACCTTGCACGGTTCATGTCAAGGAAGCCCTTGGCCTGGAACACAACAATCCCTAAATATCTAAACACAGACTTCTGAGGTTCTAGTTTGGAACTGTTTCCACTGTTCCATAGTCATTCAAGACTGTCACAATTATTGTTTTCATGCTCTGTGCTCTTTTTCAGCAGATCCATAGCCCATCCTGCCTGCAGCCTGCTGCCCCACTGAGACGGGCATGGGATGGATCAATGAGACTGATGAGCATTCAATACTTCCATTGATCAGACAGAGAAATCTTGCCATGAGCAATCTCATGGTTAAACATTCTGGAGCTCTCATATGTGTGTGCATGCGTGCGTGTGTGTGTGTGTATAAAAATATAATTTGTGTACCTGAGTTGATTTCATTACAGGTATGGATACATTCATACCAGTGGCGGTCGGTGCCGTTTAAGATGAGGTAGGACAATTATACTTTGTTTATGAGCATGGTCTTATTTCAATTGCAGCATATTGGATTACTGACATTCTTATTTCATTCACTCAGTTCAATGTAACATCGATAGATTTAAGATACTACATGATACTCAAATTTTCCCTATACCCATCATGAGGTTGCTACAACTTAGCCTATGAATGAAAGTTTACAACATAGGTTGAGAGAAAGATTGAGTGACAGACAGTGACACATGGACAGACAGTGACAGATTCAATACCGCCTTGCACATTCTTGCCTGCATCTATCTGATCTTGGTGTAATCATTAGTCCAACAGTTGCAAAGGAGAGTTGCTATTGGACAAATTCAGGTATGTTTGTCTTTGTTTCGTTTGCTTCCGTTTAAGAAATGTTTTTCAACATAATCGGCGGAATGAATACACCCCTGATCACACGCAAACAGTTCACTTTCATAGCCACATAAAATCAGCTCATTTTATTCCTTCTAGCATCTACGCTTTCTCCTCCTCTCACCTTTTCCCTTCGCATGTGGACTTCAATGCACAACACATCAGCTGTCTGTGTCCATGCTTAAAAACCTTTCCAAGCCAAACCTTCATATCATAACTGCTACACACAGCCTACATTGTTGTCACCATATTAGCTAAAGTAACGTCATAGTCAACATAGCTAATAGAACTATCACGTTAGTAAACCCGCTACAATCATGCAGTACTGTCAATAAGCAATTTAGCAGTTACACCAGCGGGCCCCGGGGGCAATAAAGTAGTCAAACGAAAAGCTTACCTTGACTTGGAAGACTTCAAGTGTTGGATAGTCATAGTCAGCTAGCTAACATAGCATCCCTCTCTGTTTGAGTAGGGTGTTTGAGTAGACTAAACTAGCTAGCTGCATTTGCTACCTAAGTATATTAAAGTGAAAGTTTAAAAAAAAAGAAATAAAGCTAGCTCTGTCTCTCTCTCTCTCGCTTGCTCCTCCTTCATTTCTGAAGAAGAAGAACATTTGTCCAACTGTCTTTCTCTCTCTTTGAGTAAACTGCTCACCACATTTTATGCACTGCAGTGCTAGCTAGCTGTAGCTTATGCTTTCACTACTAGATTCATTCTCTGATCCTTTAAATGGGGGACAACATGTCAGTTCATGCTGCAAGAGCTCTGATAGGTTGGAGGATGTCGTCCGGAAGATGTCATAGTTACTGTGTAAGTCTATGGAAGGAGGTGAGAACCATGAGCCTTCTAGGTTTTGAAGTCAATGTACCCAGAGGAGGACGGAAGCTAGCTGTCCTCTGACTACACCATGGTGCTACCCTACAGAGTGCTGTTGAGGCTACTGTAGATCTTCGTTGCAAAACAATGTGTTTTATTCAAGTATTTGGTGACATAAATATATTTAGTATAGTTTTATCTAAAAATGATAACATTTTACGTTTCACAAAAAGAAAATCTCATGAAAGTCACTGACGAAGATGGTCCTCCCCTTCCTCCTCTGAGGAGCCTCCACTGATTCATGCACACACACAAACAAACACAGTACGCTGATTTGATTAGTGAGTAAGGATCCTGAGGCGAGTGCGAGTTAAGGGGATTGTAAATGTGCTCCTGAGTCTCTGACGCATGTTTCTGACATCAATGCCATACGTCCATCTGACCAATAGTACTGCCATGGAGGAGAGGAGAGAGGGAGGAGGGAGGAGGAGGGGGGAGGAGGGGGGAACTGACTGAGACAGATAGAAACTTCCAGGTTGAGAAATTGAGAAATTGAGGCTTACCGAAACAACTAGAAAAACATGAAGAAAGCATGAAAAAGAAACTAAAAGGTTAAGAGACTGAGTGAAGGAACGAGACACCAACTCTGTGAGAGATGGAGCGATAGAAAAGGAAAAGACTGGGTTTGAATTCACTGATGAGAAGATACTGTATAAATATTAAAACGGAGCCAATGGGAATAATGATTGAAATCTCCTCCTCAGTAACTAGCAGTGTTCAGGGTATTTATATAACATAAGAGGCCAATTCCTCCTCTACCTAGATCATTAGTGTCGTACACCTGACACTGGTTATAGAGTAGCTAGAAGAGAGAGCATGTACCCGCCAGAAAAATATTGATCATGTACAGTAGCTAAAGTAGGAGAAGAAACCATGTATCCTACAGACGTAATGATTAGAGTGACTCACAGTGTAGGATGAGATGATAACAGGGGTATACAGGAATAAACTAGCTCCCTGGTGGTCTGTACATCTTGTATTCTGCATGGCAACAAACAGCTTTTCTGTACCTAGCAGACAGGCTGAGATGTTGTCTTTTAGTTAGTGTGCTCTGGGGACCAGTGATACCGTAGTCATTAGGGGTTAGTGAGTTCGTATGATTCATTCAATGGCCTTCCTACCGTATTAATCCATTCAGTAATTAGGACTAACTTGTTTGGTCTAAACCCTCAAACTCATCTCTGGGCCTTGAAGTCAGTTCCACTAAATTTTTTCATTGTTCCCCTCTAATCAGGGACTGATTTAGACCTGGGACACCAAGTGGGTGCAATTCATTATCAGGCAGAACAGGGAATCAGCACGCTCCGGACCTCGTAGTATGAGTTAAATACCCCTGGTCTAGAAGTTCACGTTTTCGAGAGACAGAGTAGTTGTGCTGGAGGTTATTTCATAATTATACCTGATTGTCATACAGTAATCTCTGGGCCTGCCAAGTTCTAAACATAGGCAGATAAATGTAATTGTTTGAGCCCTAGAGAAGACTAGCAGTCTGAGCTTCTGGTTCCGGAGCACACATAACGCTGTAGAATGGGTTCCAATCCAGCCCACTGTTATTTCAGAAACTCTCTCTTTTCTCTTTCCTCAATACCTCTGTCCTATTCAATAAACACAAATACGTGACGAATGGGTCTACCCTAGTCCTTAAAAAAAATTAAAGGTAATTGTTCAAAACTCAAAAATTCCATGATGTTATTGTGATGTTCGTTAAACCTTAGTCAGCCCTGTGCTTTGTAGATGGTTGGACTCCATGTGGCAGGTGGCTCCTGGCCGGCTCCTCTGATTCCTTCCTGGGTCTCTGGGTGCTTCAGACCCTTGACGAGGTTTGTTTTTCTGCTCTAAGTGGCTTAACTTTACAACCTAGAGGAGAGGACAGGAGAGAAAATGGGGGTGGGGGAGAGGAGGGGAATATGAGGAAGGGAAGGGAGAATTAGAAAGGGATGAGATGGAAGGGGGATGACGGCATAGGTTGGGAGGGGGGCGAGGGGCTGTGGTGTAGAGAGAGAGAGAGAGAGAGAGGATGTTGTAGACACAGGACAGATGGAGGGAGACCAGCTCAGACCTCAGATCATTATTACTTGTTATCTTAAAGGTGAACCGGGATATCCAGCTGACCTCAGATCATTATTACATGTTATCTTAAAGGTGAACTGGGAGACCCCTTTACCTCTCCACAGCCGTAGAAACAAAACCAAACACAGACGCACGCACGCACACATACACACAGTCTTGTACAACTTCAGTCCCATTCAAAATCCTATTTTCCCTAAATCCTAAACCTAACCCTAACCCAGTTGGTCACATTTTTGTTAGTTTACTATTCTTGTGGGGACTTCTGGTCCCCACAAGTATAGTTAAACACATCCACATACACACATACACACACACACTTCTGGCTGCGTCACTCTGTTCCCTATGTTTCCTTGGTTACCGGGCATATTCCTGGCTGTCACCATGGTGTGTGTGCATTCGTATGTGTGCATTTGTGTCCTGCCCCGCACAATCTATTTCTTGACTGTCCCGATCTGACGATTGATTTCTTTAACATCCCTGTGTGTGAGTGTGTTGTGATGATGTGATGTGATGTGAGTGTGTTGTGATGTGATGTGAGTGTGCTGTGCCACGTGCTGTTTTGGGATGTGATGTGAGCGCGTACTTGTGTGTTGTGCTGTGCTGTGGTGTGTGATCAGTTCTATACAGCAGACTGAACACCCTGGCAGACATCAGTCAGGAGAGAGAGAGAGAGAGAGAGAGAGAGAGAGAGAGAGAGAGAGAGAGAGAGAGAGAGAGACATGTGTGAGTAATTAGTTTAGTTGGCAGACCAACCACTGCATATCAAGTGGTGGTGCTCATAGTGGTGATGTATGTGTGTGTGTAAGCTTTCACTTCCTCATGTCAGAGGTGATTTGATTTAGGTTTACCCTCCGTTTTCATGTGCCAACCTCCTGTAGGACCCCTCTGAGAACCGAAGGCCGTCCTTAGTGACCCTTACATGCTGACTAGACCGGGTGCGTGCGTCAACGTGCGCCACCACACCAGACAAGAGAGAGGAAGAACTTCTCTCCCTCCTCTATGATCCCCATCCCTTTCTCTCCTCCCTCTCTCTCTTCCCTCTCTCTATTTCTTCTCTCTCCTCTCTCTCCTTCCTCTCTATGATCCCCATCCCTCTCTCTCCTTTCTCTCTCTCCTTCCTCTCTCTCCTCCCTCTCTCTCTTTCCTCTCTCGCCTCCCTCTCTCTCCTTCCTCGCTCTCCTTCCTCTCTCTCTCTCCTTCCTCTCTCCTTCTTCTCTGTCCTTCCTCTCTCCTCTCCCTCTCTCTCTTTCTTCCCTCTCCTCCCTTTCTCTCCTTCCTCTCTATGATCTCCATCCCTCTCTCTCCTTCCTCTCTCTCCTTTCTCCCTCTCCTTCCTCTCTCTCTCCTTCATCTCTCTCCTTCCTCGCTCTCTTTCCTCTCTCGCCTCCCTCCCTCTCTCTTCTTCCTCTCTCTCCTCCCTCTCTCCTTCCTCTCTGTCCTTCCTCTCTCCTCTCCCTCTCTCTCCTTCCTCTCTCTCTCTCTCTCTCTCTCTCTCTCTCTCTCTCTCTCTCTCCTCCCTCTCTCTCTTTCTTCTCTCTCGTCCCTCTCTCCTTCCTCTCTATTATCTCCATCCCTCTCTCCTTCCTCTCTGTCCTTCCTCTCTCTCCCTCTCTCTCCTTCCTCTCTCTCTCTCTCTCTCTCTCTCTCTCTCTCTCTCTCTCTCTCTCTCTCTCTCTCTCTCTCTCCTCCCTCTCTCTCTTTCTTCTCTCTCGTCCCTCTCTCCTTCCTCTCTATTATCTCCATCCCTCTCTCCTTCCTCTCTGTCCTTCCTCTCTCTCCTTCCTCTCTGTCCTTCCTCTCTCTCCCTCTCTCGCCTCAATTTTTTGGTTACTACATGATTCAATGTTATTTCATAGTTTTGATGTCTTCACTATTATTCTACAATGTAGAAAATAGTAAAAATAAAGAAAAACCCTTGAATGAGTAGGTGTGTCCAAACTTTTGACTGGTACTATATGTGTAAGCATTCTTGTATGGGTGCAAGCATTTGTGTGAGTGTTTGTGTGAGTGTGTTCAAGTATTTTCAATAAAAGCTTGTGAGGTAACTAGTAACCTGGAGCTTTTTCATCCGTTTTTTGGGAACAGCAGACAAAGGGTGTTACATGATGAGAGGTGAGGGATCCAGCTCTATATGCACCGACCAGGGCTTCTTTCTCTCTTTACCCCGCTACCTCCCTCTCTTTCTCTCTCTTTTTCTAACCCTCTACCTCCCTCTCTTTCTGTCTCTGCCTTTCTTTCTCTTTCTTTCTCACTGCATTTTAAATTCAAATTTTGTCTCTACAGTATGTGTGTGTGTGTGTATATCTCTCTCTCTGGCTTTCTGATTCTGTCTCTGTCACTCCCTTCTCTGTCTGTTTATCTTTGTCTCTCTCTTTCTGCTCGAGGATAATGAACTGGTCTGTGGTATGACGCAGGCAGCCGTGTCTCCAGAGGGCTTCATACGCAGACAGACAGACCGATGAAGAGAGAGAGACCGACAGACGAAGAGAGACAGGCAGGCTGACACAAACAGACAGGCAAACAGACGGACAACCAGCCTGACAGGCTTGCAGGCAGGTAGGCAGGCTGACTGACAGGCTGACAGGCAGACAGGCTGAATTCAGATTGTTGTGTGTTTTTGCATTTTTAGCTGTGAACAATACCAAATATAGTCATGTACTATTTAATGGCAATTAGGTTTATTTTCAAATATTTTGACTCAGACTTCACACACCTCTCTGACTTCTCTTTTGGGGAAATAAAGACCTTGGTATGGGATCTACCAGCCCAGGTTGTAATAAGGAGATGGGGGGGTAATATAGAGGAGGGTGCTGTAGTACACTCTAACCCTAACCCTAATATAATAACCCTAACCCGTCCCAGTAGGATACTGTACTACACTCTAACCCTAACCCTAATATAATAACCCTAACCCGTCCCAGTAGGATACTGTACTACACTCTAACGCTAACCCTAATATAATAACCCTAACCCGTCCCAGTAGGATACTGTACTACACTCTAACCCTAACCCTAATATAATAACCCTAACCCGTCCCAGTAGGATACTGTACTACACTCTAACCCTAACCCTAATATAATAACACTAACCCGTCCCAGTAGGATACTGTACTACACTCTAACCCTAACCCTAATATAATAACACTAACCCGTCCCAGTAGGATACTGTACTACACTCTAACCCTAACCTAATATAATAACACTAACCCGTCCCAGTAGGATACTGTACTACACTCTAACCCTAACCTAATATAATAACCCTAACCCGTCCCAGTAGGATACTGTACTACACTCTAACCCTAACCTAATATAATAACACTAACCCGTCCCAGTAGGATACTGTACTACACTCTAACCCTAACCTAATATAATAACCCTAACCCGTCCCAGTAGGATACTGTACTACACTCTAACCCTAACCCTAATATAATAACCCTAACCCGTCCCAGTAGGATACTGTACTACACTCTAACCCTAACCCTAATATAATAACCCTAACCCGTCCCAGTAGGATACTGTACTACACTCTAACCCTAACCCTAATATAATAACCCTAACCCGTCCCAGTAGGATACTGTACTACACTCTAACCCTAACCCTAATATAATAACCCTAACCCGTCCCAGTAGGATACTGTACTACACTCTAACCCTAACCTAATATAATAACACTAACCCGTCCCAGTAGGATACTGTACTACACTCTAACCCTAACCCTAATATAATAACATTAACCCGTCCCAGTAGGATACTGTACTACACTCTAACCCTAACCCTAATATAATAACACTAACCCGTCCCAGTAGGATACTGTACTACACTCTAACCCTAACCCTAATATAATAATCCTAACCCGTCCCAGTAGGATACTGTACTACACTCTAACCCTAACCCTAATATAATAACCCTAACCCGTCCCAGTAGGATACTGTACTACACTCTAACCCTAACCCTAATATAATAACACTAACCCGTCCCAGTAGGATACTGTACTACACTCTAACCCTAACCCTAATATAATAACCCTAACCCGTCCCAGTAGGATACTGTACTACACTCTAACCCTAACCCTAATACAATAACCCTAACCCGTCCCAGTAGGATACTGTACTACACTCTAACCCTAACCCTAATACAATAACCCTAACCCGTCCCAGTAGGATACTGTACTACACTCTAACCCTAACCCTAATACAATAACCCTAACCCGTCCCAGTAGGATACTGTACTACACTCTAACCCTAACCCTAATACAATAACCCTAACCCGTCCCAGTAGGATACTGTACTACACTCTAACCCTAACCCTAATACAATAACCCTAACCCGTCCCAGTAGGATACTGTACTACACTCTAACCCTAACCCTAATACAATAACCCTAACCCGTCCCAGTAGGATACTGTACTACACTCTAACCCTGACCCTAATACAATAACCCTAACCCGTCCCAGTAGGATACTGTACTACACTCTAACCCTAACCCTAATATAATAACCCTAACCCGTCCCAGTAGGATACTGTACTACACTCTAACCCTAACCCTAATACAATAACCCTAACCCGTCCCAGTAGGATACTGTACTACACTCTAACCCTAACCCTAATACAATAACCCTAACCCGTCCCAGTAGGATACTGTACTACACTCTAACCCTAACCCTAATACAATAACCCTAACCCGTCCCAGTAGGATACTGTACTACACTCTAACCCTAACCCTAATACAATAACCCTAACCCGTCCCAGTAGGATACTGTACTACACTCTAACCCTAACCCTAATATAATAACCCTAGGGTACTGTACTATGATGATCAGGGGCAAAGGAATCCATTGGAGCTTTTTTACTCACGTCACCCACTCTGGATTACTTTGCTCATTTTAGAAAGCGAAATGGGCATGCTCAGGATTAGGGTTAGTAGTGCTCAGCTTAAATGTGTGTAGTGACAAAAGGTCTTCAGGTTCTTGGGTTCAAAAGGCCTCTGCTGCTAAAAAAAATACACTGAACAAAGATAGAAATTCAACATGCAACAATTTCAAAGATTTTACTGAGTTATTGTTCATATAAAGAAATCAGTCATTTTAAATGAATTCATTAGGCCCTAATCTATGGATTTCACATGACTGGAAATACAGATATGTATCTGTTGGTCACAGATACCTTTTAAAAAAAGGTAGGGGTGTGGATCAGAAAACCAGTCAGTATCTGGTGTGACCACTATTTGCCTCATGCAGTGTGACACATCTCCTTCTCATAGAGTTGATCAGGCTGTTGATTGTGGCCTGTGGAATGTTGTCCCAACTGGAACACAATGTCGTACACGTCGATCCAGAGCATCCCAAACTAGCTCATTGGGGGAAATGTCTGGTGAGTCTGCAGGCTATAGAATAACTAGGACATGTTCAGCTTCCAGGAATTGTGTACAGATCCTTGTGACATGAGGATGTGCATTATCATGCCTAAACATGAGGTGATGTTGGTGAAATGTGGCGGATCTCGTCACGGTCTTTTTATGCTTTCATATTGCTATCGATAAAATGCAATTGGGTTCAATGTCAATAGTTTATGCCTGCCCATACCATAACACCACTGCCACCATGGGGCTCTCTGTTCACAGCGTTGACATCAGCAAACCGCTCGCCCACATGACGCTATACATGCTGCCATCTGACCGAAACAGTTGAAACCGAGATGAATCTGTGAAGAGCACACTTCTCCAGCATGCCAGTGGCCATCAAAGGTGAGCATTTGCCCACTGAAGTCTGTTACAACGCCGAACTGCAGTCAGGTCCAGACCCTGGTGAGGACGACGAGCATGCAGATGAGCTTCCCTGAGACGGTTTCTAACAGTTTGAGCAGAAACATGGGACCAACACTTTACATGTTGTGTTTTTGTTCAGTATACATTAAGACTTCACTCATCTCTCATCTCTGGTGACCTGACTTGCTGACGTACTGACTTACTGTAAGTAACTTACTGACTTACTGTAAGTAACTTACTGACTTACTGTAAGTAACTTACTGACTTACTGATGGTCCTGTGAACTCTGACTGATGATGACTGAGGAACAGGACAATGCTGTATATTTACAGTACAACTATAGGTTTCCTGTACAGGCTTTGGGGTGTGATCCAACATGAACTGTTTCCCTTTCAGCCTGTTTTCAGACAACACTTTCAGTCATCAGCTGAGCTTCCCCTTATGATTTTGGCTTACAATTTTTCTCAGAAATAATGTGTGAAGGGTGTGGGTGTGTGTGTAGGGGGGGGGGGGGTGATAATTCAGACTACAAGTGTGGGAACACTCTATAATGACTGCTATTGTAATCTGTCATGACCTCTTTAGACTGGTGTTATAAAGGCCATACACTAAGACCAGGGCTCTTATTGTATCAGCATAATACTACATCCCAGACGTCACTAGACGTCATTATGCCTCTGGATGTCATTAATAGCTAATGGATTTGTTATTGATAAGTGCTATCATCATGACAGAATTATAAGGGTTGAACCAGTTTGCCTCTATGACCTCTGAGCCTTTTTGTATCCTAAGTTTTATTTTAATGGGATGGCCAAGGGGGGGACCAAGAACCAGTCACAGGTGACCATGGGAAATCAGCAAATTGTATCACAAATAACTTTGAAAATTGGCTTGAACTACAATGAATTGTGTTGAATAACTGCTTCAAATGTTAATTTGTATCTGTCCTTATTCATTCAAATAAATGCATTTGAAAATGAACATAGGGAAAAAAAACCTATGCAAGTAAGATAATACATTTTCAGTGGTAACTCCCTCTCCAATCATTTTTCCCCCTCCAATTCAATTTTTTGAAATTTAGGCCCACTGCATTTAATGCTTTTTGGAGAACAACAAAAACAAGCAAAAATGCCTCCAGCCATTACCACCTTGGTTGCTGTAGCTTCATTCACCTCAGTCGATACAGTCCATACAGCAATTAGCTGCTACATACTAGCTCAGCACCGGCATTAAAAACTCTAGTTTCTTGTTAAGTCAAACAGCAGTTACCTAGCCATCTTCCACTTCTGCACTGCCTTCATCAACTTAACTAAGAGAGAAGTTGTGCTGTTCTGTGTTCACTCCATAGTCCTAAAGCCAGTCAGCCAATCACAGGCATTCTCATGGTCCTAAAGCCAGCCCTTAAACTTCCAGAATAAACACACTGATTTCTGGGAGGTAGCGTAATGGGTGTGTCCTCAAGACGGGTGGGAGGTAACGTAATGGGTGTGTCCTCAAGACGGGTGGGAGGTAACGTAATGGGTGTGTCCTCAAGAACATAAGGAGAGGATAACCTTTTATCTTTGTAGGCTTCAGACGGTGTCACAGGTAACAGATGATGATAATAAGGATGATGATGTTGATGATGTCAATATCACATCTCTAGTTGTCCATGCTGGTTTGGTTTAAAGATAACAAGTGACTGCAGGTGGGGGAATTTAAAGGGGTAGCCCTGCCTCTTACATGTGGCTGTGATCTGGTTGATTGAGGTGTGTGGTGACCAATAAGGAGCTGGCTCCCCTCTAGGTAGGAGGGGAGTGGGAGGGGTTTTGAACAACCAGTGAAGAATAGTGTCTATCCTTGAGGATTTTAAATCAAATCAAATGTTTTGCGTCACATGCTTGGTAAACAACAGGTGTAGACTAACAGTGAAATGCTTACTTACGGGCCCTTCCCAACAAGGCAGAGAGAAAAAATAGAAATAATAGAAAAATAATAATACAAGGAATAAATACACAATGAGTAACGATAATTTGGCTATATATACGGGTACCAGTGCCGAATCGATGTGCAGGGGTACGAGGTAAATAGGTAGATAAAGTGCATTTGGAAAGTATTCAGACCCCTTGACTTTTCCAAAATTCTTATTCTAAAATGTATAAAAAACAAATAATTCCCTCATCAATCTACATACAATACTCCATAACGACAAAGCAAAAAAAGTTTGGGAGATTTTTTCCAAATGTATTAAAAATAAAAAACTTAAATATCACATTTACATAAGTATTCAGACCCTTTACTCAGTACTTTGTTGAAGCAGCTTTGGCAGTGATTACAGCCTTGAGTCTTCTTGGCTATGATGCTACAAGCTTGGCACACCTGTATTTGGGGAGTTTGTCCAATTCTTCTCTACAGATCCTCTCAAGCTCTGTCAGGTTGGATGGGGAGCATCGATGCACAGTTCTTTTAAGGTCTCTCCAGAGATGATCGATTGGGTTCAAGTCCGGGCTCTGGCTGGGCCACTCAAGGACATTCAGAGACTTGTCCCGAAGCCACTTATTCGTTGTCTTGGCTGTGTGCTTAGGGTCATTGTCCTGTTGGAAGATGAACCTTCGCCCCCAGTCTGAGGTCCTGAGCGCTCTGGAGCAGGTTTTCATCAAGGATCTCTCAGTACTTTGCTCCGTTCATCTTTCCCTCGATTCTGACTAGTCTCTCAGTCCCTGCCACTGAAAAACATCCCCACAGCATGATGCTGCCACCACCATGCTTCACCTTAGGGATGGTCCCAGGTTTCCTCCAGACATGAGGAACCCTGGAGCTCTGTCAGGGTGACCATCGGGTTCTTAGTCACCTCCCTTACCAATGCCCTTCTCCCCCGATTGCTCTGTTTGGCCGGGCAGCCAGTGTTGGTGGTTCCAAACTTCTTCCATTTAAGAATGATGGAGGCCACTGTGTTCTTGGGGACCTTCAATGCAGAATATTGTTTGGTACTGTTCCCTATATCTGTGACTCATCACAATCCTGTCTCGGAGCTCTATGGACAATTATTTCGACCTCATGGCTTGGTTTTTGCTCTGACATGCTCTGTCAACTATGGGACCTTATATAGACAGGTGTGTGTCTTTCCAAATCATGTCCAATCAATTGAATGTACCACAGGTGGACTCCAATTAAGTTGTAGAAACATCTCAATGATGATCAATGGAAACAGGATGCACCTGAGCTCAATTTCAAGTCTCATAGCAAGTCTCTCAAGGTCAAATCAAATCAAATGTTATTGGTTAGCAGATGTTAATGCAAGTGTAGCGAAATTCTTGTGCTTCTAGTTCCGACAGTGCAATAATATCTAAGTAATCTAACAATTTCCCAACAACTGCCTAATACACCCGCACCTCTCTGATTCAGAGGGGTTGGGTTAAATGCGGAAGACACATTTCGGTTGAAGGCATTCGGTTGTACAACTGACTAATAATGGTGACTTTGACTAATACAAACAAATCTAAAGGGGTGAATGAGAATATGTGCATATACACTACCGTTCAAAAGTTTGGGGTCACTTAGAAATGTCCTTGTTTTTGAAAGAAAAGCACATTTTTTGTCCATTAAAATAAGATCAACTTGATCCGAAGCACAGTGTAAACATTGATAATATTGTAAATGACTATTGTAGCTGGAAACGGCAGATTTTAATGGAATATTAACATAGGAATCAGTGGGATGGTGCTGAAGAACATGGCGGACGTTTTACATTCTCCCAACCAATTGTGCTATTTTGTAATTTTTTTTGTGTTTTGTGAAACTTATTTTTTAACTTATTGTGTACATAATGTTGCTGCTGCCGTCTCTTATGACCGAAAAGAACTTTTGGACATCAGAAAAGCGATTACTCACCGTGGACTGGAAGAAACTTTTTTCCTTTAACGAGTCAGACAAGAAGGACATCCTGCTTTCACTGGAACAGGCCCAGATCCACGCCTTTTGCTTGAAGTAAAGATGCCAGAAAAGAGGCTGCAGATTGGGCACCCGTCTGAGAGTCTGGAGGCGAGCGAGTAAACTCCCATTCTTCTTGCTAACGTGCAATCACTGGAAAATAAAATGTATGACCTACGATAAAGATTATCCTACCAACGGGACATTAACGGGACGTTAATATTAGACATCGCGCACCAGCTGTTATTGACAAAGAGACACACACCCCCACCACTCATCTTACCTGAGGTAGTGTCTCTGTTCTGCCTGTGCATGGAAAATCCTGCTAGCTCTATATTGTCTGTTTCTTCGTTCAGCCACGTCTCGGTGAAACATAAGATGTTACTGTTTTTAAAGAAGTCTCAAGGTATTGCTCGCCTGAGGTAGAGTACCTTATGATAAGCTGTAGATCACACTATCTACCAAGAGAGTTCTCATCTGTATTATTCGTAGCTGTCTATTTTCCACCACAAAGCGAATCTGGCACTAAGACCGCTCTCAACCAACTCTATAAAGCCATAAGCAAAGAAGAAAATGCTCACCCGGAAGTGGTGCTCCTAGGGGCTGGAGACTTTAATGCAGGCAAACTTAAATCAGTTTTACCACATTTTTTACCAGCATGACGCATGTGCAACCAGAGAAAAATTAATCCTAGACCACCTTAATTCTACACACAGAGATGCATACAAAGCTCTCCCCCGCCCTCCATTAGGCAAATCAGACCATAATTATATCCTCCTAATTCCTGCATACAAGCAAAAACTAAAGCAGGAAGTACCAGTAACTCGCTCAATACGGAATTGGTCAGATGACGCTGATGTTACACTACAGGACTGTTTTGCTAGCACAGACTGGAATATGTTCCGGGATTCATTCAATGGCATTGAGGAATCCACCACCTCAGTCATCGGCTTCATCAATAAGTGCATTGATGACATCGTCCCCACAGTGACTGTACATACATATCCCAACCAGAAGCCATGGATTACAGGCAACATCCGCATCGAGCTAAAGGCTAGAGCTGCCACTCTCAAGGAGTGGGAGTCTAATCCGGATGCTTATAAGAGATCCCGCTATGCCCTCAGACAAGCAAAGCATCAATACAGGATTAAGATTGAATCCTACTACACCGGCTCTGACGCTCGTCGGATGTGTCAGGGCTTGAAAACTATTCCGGACTACAAAGGGAAACCCAGACACGAGCTGCCCAGTGATGCGAGCCTACCAGATGAGCTAAATGCCTTTTATGCTCGCTTCGAGGCAAGCAGCACTGAAGCATGCACGAGAGCACCAGCAGTTCTGGATGACTGTGTGATAACGCTCTCGGTAGCCGATGTGAACAAACCTTTAAACAGGTCAACATTCACAAAGCTGCTGACGTATTACCAAGACATGTACTCAAAGCATGCCCTGGTATGGCAACTGCTCTGCATCTGACCGTAAGGCGCTACAGAGGGTGGTGCGAACGGCCCAGTACATCACTGGGGCCAAGCTTCCTGCCATCCAGGACCTATATAATAGGCGGTGTCAAAGGAAAGCCCATAAAATTGTCAGAGACTCCTGTCACCCAAGTTATAGACTGTTTTCCCTGATACCGCACGGCAAGCGGTACCGGAGCGCCAAGTCTAGGACCAAAAGGCTCCTCAACAGCTTCTACCCACAAGTCATTAGACTGCTGAACAATTCATAAAATCGCCACCAGACAATTTACATCGACCCCCTCCATTTTTGTACACTGCTGCTACTCGCTGCTTGTTTCTTACCTATGCATAGTCACTTTGCCCCCACCTACATGTACAGATTACCTCAACTAGCCTGTACCCCGGCACACTGACTCCGTACCGGTGCCCCCTGTATATAGCCTCATTATTCTAGTTCTTATTGTGTTACTTTTTATTATTACTTTTTATTTCAGTCTACTTGGTAAGTATTTTATTCTTCTTGAACTGCACTGTTGGTTAAGGGCTTGTAAGTAAGCATTTCACGGCAAAGTCTACACTTGTTAAATTCAGCGCATGTGACAAATAAAGTTTGATTTGATTTAGCCGTACAGAGGCCCATTATCAGCAACCATCACTCCTGTGTTCCAATGGCACATTGTGTTAGCTAATCCAAGTTTATCATTTTAAAAGGCTATTTGATCATTACAAAACCCTTTTGCAATCATGTTAGCACAGCTGAAAACTGTTGGCCTGATTAAAACCTCTTAAGGATTAGCTCCCGTTTTTCAATTTTCGCCTATAATGTCACACCCAAATTTGCCTGTAGCTCAGGCCCTGAAGCAAGGATATGTATATTCTTGGTACCATTTTAAACACTTTGAAGTTTATGGAAATGTGAAAGGAATGTAGTAGAATATAACATAATAGATCTGGTAAAAGATAATACAAAGAAAAAACCAACCATTCTTTTGTATTTTTTTGTACCATCATATTTGAAATGCAAGCGAAAGGCCATAATGTATTTTTTATTTAACCAGGTAAATTGACTGAGAACACATTCTAAATTACAGCAACAACCTGGGGAATAGTTACAGGGAAGAGGAGGGGGATGAATAAGGCAATTGTAAGCTGGGGATGATTCGGTGACCGTGATGGTATGAGGAACAGCTTGGGAATTTATCCAGGACACCAGCGTTAACACCCCTACTCTTACATTAAGTGCCATGGGATCTTTAGTGACCACAGAGAGTCAGGACACCCGTTTAACGTCCCATCTGAAAGACGGCACCCTACACACGGCAGTGGAAAGAATGCCTCCTACTGGCCCTCCAACACCACTTCCAGCAGCATCTGGTCTCCCATCTAGGGACCAACCAGGACCAACCCTGCTTAGCTTCAGAAGCAAGCCAGCAGTGGGATGCAGGGTGGTATGCTGCTGGCTCTGGTATTATTCCAGCCCAAGTGCAATTTAGATTTTGGCCACTAGATGGCATCAGTGTATGTGCAAAGGTTTAGACTGATCCAATGAACCATTGCATTTATGTTCAAAATGTTGTATCAAGACTGCCCAAATGTGCCTAATTTGTTTATTAATAACTTTTCATGTTCAAAATTGTGCAATCTCCTCAAACAATAGCATGATAAGCTTTCTGACAATATCAGATATGTCTATTTTCTGGGAAATTTTCTTGTTACTGCTAGTCGCATTAGCCTATATTAGCTCAACCGTCCCGTGGAAGGGACACCGATCCCGAAGAAGGTTTAAAGTAGCAATAAAACGGGCCTTCTTTCGACTAGTTGAGTATTCGGAGCATCAGCATTTGTAGGTTTGATTACAGGCTCAAAATGGCCAGAAACAAAGATATTTCTTCTGAAACTGGTCAGTCTATTCTTGTTCTGAGAAATGAAGGCTATTCCATGTGAGAAATTGCCAAGAAACTGAAGATCTCTTACAACGCTGCATACTACTCCCTTCACAGAACAGCACAAACTGGCTCTAACATAATAGAAAATATAGTGGGAGGCCCCGGTGCACAACTGAGCAAGAGGACAAGTACATTAGAGTGTCTAGTTTGAGAAACAGACGCCTCACAAGTCCTCAACTGGCAGCTTCATTAAATAGTACCTGCAAAACACCAGTCTCAACGTCAACAGTGAAGAGGCGACTCCAGGATGCTGGCCTTCTAGGCATAGTTCCTCTGTCCAGTGTATGTGTTCTTTTGCCCCTCTTAATCTTTTATTTTTATTGGCCAGTCTGAGATATGGCTTTTTCTTTGCAACTCTGCCTAGAAGGCCAGTCGAAGAGTCACCTCTTCACTGTTGACGTTGAGACTGGTGTTTTGCGGGACGTTGAGACTGGTGGGGCCTCTCACTTTTTCTATTCTGGTTAGAGCAAGTTTGCGCTGTTCTGTGAAGGGAGTAGTACCCAGCGTTGTACCAAATCTTCAGTTTCTTGGCAATTTCTCACATGGAGTAGCCTTAATTTCTCGGATTAAGAAGTAGACTGATGAGTTTCAGAAGAAATTGTTTGTTATTTGTTTCTGGACATTTTGGAAATTTTACATGACCATGTAGTTTACCAATTAAATGGTCTGACAGAGATGTGGACATACTCGGTATACAAATCCCAAAAGAAAGAAATGATCTCACTCCAATAAATGTTTATAGAAAGTTAGCAAAAATAGATAAGATCTTGCTACCATGGAAAGGAAAATACCCATCTATTTGTGGAAAAATCAACCTGATTAACTCTTTAGTCATATCATAGTTTACCTATTTGCTTATGGTTTTGCCTACACCTAGTGACCTGCTTTTTAAATTATATGAACAAAAAATATTACATTTTATTTGGAATGGCAAGCCAGACAAAATTAAAAGGGCCTATTTATATATAACGAATATGAATTTGGAGGGCAGAAATTATTAAATATTAAAGCATTAGACCTCTCACTAAAGGCATCAGTCATACAGAAGTTATACTTAAATCCAAACTGGTTCTCTAGTAAATTGGTAAGAATGTCTCATCCTATGTTCAAGAATTGGCTTTTTCCCTTTATTAAGATGACATCTGCTTACTTGTTGTTTGAAAAGGAAATAATCTAAAAAATATTGTTATTTTTTAAACAAGCCTTAGAAAGTTGGTTGCAATTTCACTTTAATCCACCTGAAAGGACAGAACAAATAATACAACAAATGTTGTGGTTAAACTCAAATATACTAATTGATTAAAAAAAACTTATTTTTCGAAGAAAAAGGTTTCTTTTTTTCTGAATTTTATCATAAATAGGACTGGTGGAGTTATGTCACACATGCAGCTAACACAGACATATGGAAATGCCTGCTCTACCCCAAAATTACAACCAACTAATTGCAGCATTACCACAAAAATGGAAGAGGCAAGTAGAAGGGGGAAAAAGTAAGGAACTTGTATGTCGGCCCTGTATTAAAGAACATAAATGGCTAAGGAAAAGTGTGATAAATAAAAGCATATACCAATTTCATTTAAGGACCAAAAAACTGATAGCTGTGCCATATAAATTGCAAAATAGTTGGGAAGAGATTTGCGATGTACCCATTCCATGGCACAAGGTTTATGAATTGATACACAAAACAACACCGGATTCAAAACTTCACATTTTTCAATTTAAATTACCATAAAAAATTATTGCAACCAATAGAATGTTATATATATGGGGGATACAATTTTCCCAGCTCTGTAGATTTTGCTGTGAGGAGGCAGAGTCATTAGATCATTTATTTTTGTATTGTCCATGTGTAGCTCGTTTTTGGTCTCAGGTCCAGGAATGGCTGAAGAATTGCAACATTTGCCTAGAACTAACGCTGCAGATAGCAATACTGTGTGATTTGAAAAGCCATAGTCAATCAATCAATAAAATAATAAATATTTTTGCAAAAATGTTTATTTTTAATTTACAATTTGTAGAAGCTATGAGAATAGAAAGGTTCAGTACTTTTGTGAAGCATCACAGCACAGTTGAAAAATATATGGCAAATCTAAATCCAAAGAGGATGGTGTTGAAAGATAGATGGGAGGGGTTGAATGGAGCTGAAGGGTGGGACTTATAACAAGATAACCAATGTAAAACATACGGGGTCTGTAAAAGGTATATAGGTTCAGACATTTTGTGAAATAGCACAGTTACAAATAGAAATCAAATTAGATGGACATCAGAAATAGAGGAAGGACAAAAAACAAACAAAATATAACTATTCTAAAATAGATTGTGTCTGTAAAAAAGTGTATAAGATGTATAAACTGAAGGTAGAAGCCTAAATGTATATGCTGATTCGGTGAGCGAGTTTATTAGCAAGTGCATTGGTGATGTTGTACCCATAGCAAATATTAAAACCTTCCCCAACCAGAAACCGTGGATTGATGGCAGCATTCGCGCAAAACTGAAAGCGCGAACCACTGCTTTTAACCAGGGTAAGGCTACCGGAAACATGACTGAATACAAACAGTGTAGCTACTCCCTCCGCAAGGCAATCAAACAAGCTAAGCGTCAATATAGAGACAAAGTAGAGTCACAATTCAGCGGCTCAGACACAAGAGGAATGTGGCAGGGTCTACAGTCAATCACGGACTACAAAAAGAAAACCCGCCCCGTTGCGGACCATGACGTCCTGCTCCCAGACAAACTAAACAACTTCTTTGCTCGCTTTGAGGACAATACAGTGCCACCGACACGGCCTGCTACCAAAACCTGCGGGCTCTCCTTCACCGCAGCCAATGTGAGAAAAACATTTAAATGTGTTAACCCTCGCAAGGCTGCCGGCCCAGATGGCATCCTGGCCGTGTCCTCAGAGCATGCGCAGACCAGCTGGCTGGTGTGTTTACGGACATATTCAATCAGTCCCTATCCCAGTCTGCTGTTCCCACATGCTTCAAGAGGGCCACCATTGTTCCTGTTCCCAAGAAAGCTAAGGTAACTGAGCTAAATGACTATCGCCCCGTAGCACTCACTTCCGTCATCATGAAGTGCTTTGAGAGATTAGTCAAGGATCATATCACCTCCATCCTGCCAGACACCCTGGACCCACTCCAATTTGCTTACCGTCCCAATAGGTCCACAGACGACGCAATCGCAATCACACTGCATACTGCCCTAACCCATCTGGACAAGAGGAATACTTAGGTAAGAATGCTGTTCATCGACTACAGCTCAGCATTTAACACCATAGTTCCCTCCAAGCTCGTCATTAAGCTCGAGACCCTGGGTCTCAACCCAACCCTGTGCAACTGGGTCCTGGACTACCTGACGGGCCGGTCCCAGGTGGTGAGGGTAGGAAACAACATCTCCACCCCGCTGATCCTCAACACTGGGGCCCCACAAGGGTGCGTTCTCAGCCGTCTCCTGTACTCCCTGTTTACCCATGACTGCGTGGCCAAGCACGCATCCAACTCAATCATCAAGTTTGCTGACGACACTACAGTGGTAGGCTTGATTACCAACAACAACGAGACGGCCTACAGGGAGGAGGTGAGGGCCCTCGGAGTGTGGTGTCAGGAAAATAACCTCTCACTCAATGTCAACAAAACAAAGGAGATGATCGTGGACTTCAGGAAACAGGAGAGGGAGCACCCCCCTATCCACATCGAGGGGACAGTAGTGGAGAAGGTGGAAAGTTTTAAGTTCCTCGGCGTACACATCACGGACAAACTGAATTGGTCCACCCACACAGACAGCGTGGTGAAGAAGGCGCAACAGCGCATCTTCAACCTCAGGAGGCTGAAGAAATTCGGCTTGTCACCAAAATCACTCACAAACTTCTACAGATGCACAATCGAGAGCATCCTGTCGGGCTGTATCACCGCCTGGTACGGCAACTGCTCCGCCCACAACCGTAAGGCTCTCCAGAGGGTAGTGAGGACTGCACAATGCATCACCGGGGGTAAACTACCTGCCCTTCAGGACACCTACACCACCCGATGTCACAGGAAGGCCAAAAAGATCATCAAGGACAACAACCACCCGAGCCACTGCCTGTTCACCCCGCTATCATCCAGAAGGCAAGGTCAGTACAGGTGCATCAAAGCTGGGACCGAGAGACTGAAAAACAGCTTCTACCTCAAGGCCATCAGACTGTTAAACAGCCATCACTAACATTGAGTGGCTGCTGCCAACATACTGACTTAAATCTCTAGCCACTTTAAACATAGGAATTGGATGTAACAATGTATCACTAGCCACTTTAAACAATTTTGTATATAATGTTTACGTATCCGACATACTCATATCAAATGTATACACTGTACTCTAAACCATCTACTGAATCTTGCCTATGCCGTTCGGTCATCGACCCAAATCTCTAGCCACTTTAATAATTATAATTGGATGAAATAATGTATCACTAGCCACTTTAAAATGATGCCATTTATATCATGTTTACACATCCTACATTACTCATCTCATATATATATATGTGTATATACTGTACTCCATACCATCTACTGCATCTTGCCTATGCCGGTCAGCCATCGCTCATCCATATATTTATATGTACATACTTGTATTCATTCCTTTACTCTTGTGTGTATAAGGTAGTTGTTGTGAAATTGTTAGATTACTTGTTAGATACTACTGCATGGTCGGAACTAGAAGCACAAGCATTTCGCTACACTCGCATTAACATCTGCTAACCATGTGTATGTGACAAATAAAATTTGATTTGATTTGATAAATGTTATTGTTTATTAGTTTACTCCAATTGGGGGAAGGGTGGTAGGGTTTGGGTAATAATAAAGGTATATTCTAAAGAAAAGTATGTGTGTCTATATAGGTATGTGTATGTACAGTATATATGTGTTTATCTATGCATATGTGTATGTATATAGATATATTTACCAAAAAATATATATATGGGGGATTGGAAATGATTCAGACAATTTTATTGATGGAAGCAACAATCTTTCTGCAATATTAAGCTCATCCTCCCCTTAAAAAAAAAATATATATATATACTGATGCTCCAGATACCCAACTAGTCCAAAGAAGGCCAGTTTTATTGCTTCTTTAATCAGGATAACAGTTTTCAACTGTGCTAACATAAATGCAAAAGGGTTTTCTAATGATCAATTAGCCTTTTAAAATTATAAACTTGGATTAGCTAACACAACGTGCCATTGGAACACAGGAGTGATGGTTGCTGATAATGGGCCTCTGTACGCCTATGTAGATATTCCATAAAAAATATGCGCGTTTCCAGCTACAATAGTCATTTACAACATTAACAATGTCTACACTGTATTTCTGATCAATTTGATGTAATTTTAATGGACAGAAAACAAGTACATTTCTAAGTGACCCCAAACTTTTGAACGGTAGTGTAAATATATGGATGAGCGATGGTTGTGCGACATAAACAAGGTGCAATAGATGGTACAAAATACAGTATATACATATGATATGAGTAATGTAAGATATGCAAACACTATTAAAGTGGTATTATTTAAGGTGGCATTGTTTAAAGTGACTAGTGATCAATTTATTAAAGTGGCAGTGATTGGGTCTCAATTTAGGCAGCAGCCTCTCTGAGTTAGTGACTGCTGTCTAGCAGTCTGAAGGCCTTGAGAGAGAAGCTGTTTTTCAGTCTCTCTGTCCCAGCTTTGATGCACCTGTACTGACCTCGCCTTCTAGATGGTAGTGGTGTGAACAGGCAGTGGCTTGGGTGGTTGTTGTCCTTGATGATCTTTTTGGCCTTCCTGTGACATTGGGTGCTGTAGTTGTCCTGGAGGGCAGGTAGTTTGCCCCCGGTGATGCGTTGTGCAGACTGCATCCCCCCCCATCTTGCCTCCTCCCTGGCGCCTCGATCTCCTCCGCTGCGCCCGTTCCCTCCGAGCTCCTGCCTGGTGGATTAGCATTCTCTGCGTTTTCATGTTTCGATGGTTGTCTCCCCCTCTCTGACGGACTCTGGAGCAATGGTTTAGATGTTACCACGTCTTGCTTCCTTTCACCTGGACGGCAGTTGCCGTTGTTCGAACCACCTCGTAGGGACTTTCCCTCTTTGCCTCATTCCATTCTTCCAGAACACTCAGACCTGGTCACCTCAGATCACCGGACGTGGAACCTCTGGTCCTGGTTCAGGTTTCTCCCTTCTTTCTGTGAGGCATTCACACTTAGAGACTTACGGCCTCTGTTCTATGATTACACCATACACCCTCTTATGTCCATCACTCATCACACAACACACTGACATTCCAGCTGAATCTGGCGACCCTCTCTCCTTCTGGTTCCTAAGAGAGTGATAGCAGAAGACTTGGAAAGCAAAAAACATAACAGTATTGACAATGTGATATGTTATGCATAAATATATATGCCCAACAACCTAAATCTAAGACCATGACAATTCCCACTCTCTCTTCACCTGACTCTACGCTTTAAGGATGCGCTCCTGCTGGACTTCACAAAAATAAAAGCCCTAAATAGCTTCCTCATGCTTTCACCCAGTCTTCCCCTTTCAGCCCCAGATTCTGAGAGGTGTTCCCAAGTCATGTCATTTTCATTTAGTTCTCCATCTCCTCCATTTCAACTGATAGGCATGTCACCTGCTATGCATATCCCTAATCAACATTACATCTACTTTAAGTAAATCAAAACTGTATATGCTTTCATATCAATGCCTTCAACATGTTATTTAGAGTACAATTACCCTAACATCTATCTTTTTTCATATGATACATTAACCTATAAAGCAATTAACTCCTAAACTTAACCCATCTGCATGTATATCCACAGTGAAATCTAATCTCTCTCTTTAGCTCCTCTTCTTCTGTTATGGTGTTTTCAAGCTCACCCATTACATGGTGGACCTTACTTCTTGTGAGAATGATGCACCCACCAAAGAGAGACATGTCAATCTTTACCACTGCAGGTGTTGTAAGGAGTACCGTATGTGTGGACCAGACCAAATCTATCCCAACACCCCCTCCTGGTGTATCTGGATGTTCACTCAATCTCCGGAATTCAGTCCATGCTCTTGGTTATCTCTGGCTCCTTATGTGCTGCTTACACCTGAGGACATACACACTCCAACATGGGTCATTTCCTGACAACAGACTCTCTTCTTATGTCAAGATCACAACTTTGTAATATTTAAATAACATCCCTATGTAAACATTCTATCTCAACCACCCCGTCTCCTGCTACATTTACACATAATGATTGCCCAACTGCGGTCCCTACCGCAACTGGCATAAGAGGAACTACTGCACGTAATCAGTTAAATGTCTTCCGCCGGTTAAAATATTAAAGAAACATACCACTGAGTTGGAAGAATATCCAACCTAACAAAACTCGTAACTTCTTAGGGAGCAGTGGGGCGCCACTCCCGACACTACCAGGTGAAATGCAAGGCGCCAAATTCAAAATCCAAAAGTTGAATTATTAAACATGCATCAATATACAAGTGTTTCATAGTCATCAAAAGCTCTGCTTCTTGGCAATATCACAGCATTGTCAGATTTCAAAAAGGCTTTACGGCGAAAGCACTACATTTGATTGTTTGAGGGTGGCACCTTCAATATTTTCCATTACCATGAATTCATTAGCCAGCGCGCGGTCCATAGAAAATGCATTTCACAGGGGAAAACCTGTGCCTTACCTTTTGTAGAACTTCTGCTGAGGGCTTCCCAAGTGTCCAACGAAGACAATCCATGGGTATTTGGTTAGAAAAAGTCCTTTATTATATCCATAAATCTCTGTTTGGTTGGCGCCTTGTGTTCAGAAAATCCAACGTGAAGAGAACGCGTTCAACTAAACCTATAAACTTTTCCTCAACAAAACAAAAAACAATTAAAATGCATCCTTAGCTATCCTTTTATGAATAAAAGTGATATTTCACTTGGATGGTCACCTAAACGTTATATAAGTCAAATAAAGTGGACCGCTCAGCCAAACGTGCGCCCAAAAACGTGCAACCAAAAAAGAGCTCCTCTCACCAAAACCCCTTCCTATTCAACACATTAGTTCCGATTGCTTTGATACTTTATATATAGACTGCTGCCATCCAGTGGAAGCCATAGGTACTACATTCAGTGTCCTGATATAAGGGGTTTTCAATAGGCAGTCTCTCAAAGTGGGCCATAAGCCACCAGAATGACATTTCCGGATGGAATTTTCTCTGTTTTTTGCCTGCCAAATGAGTTCTGTTATACTCACAGACATTATGTTAACACTTTTGGAAAACTCAGAGTGTTTCCTATCCAATAGTACTAATTATGTGCATATCCTATTTTCTGAGCCTGAGTGGCAAGCATTTTACTTTGGGCACGCCAGACGCTCCAAAACCGTCACCCCAGCTGCCGCTCCTAGAGAGGTTAAGTCATAAATTTCTTAAACTTGCACCAGTGTTCAAATTCCCATCACCATCACTTTTCCTCTCACCATAATCTAGATATGTGTAATGTTCAATTTCCTTAGAATTGTCCCTATATTTTACACAGACAGCTTTCCTTTCCTGTAAGCTATCTCCTGTAACCATATACATAGTATCTAGAAACAACACCCCTCTACTATCATAACCTTCATTTATGAGTCCCCTCAGATCCCCAATGTAGTCACAGCCCATCAAACCCATAGCACATTAATCACTACTCCTAATTCACTACCACAGTTGAATACATACTAAAACATTCTCGAAACAATTGAGTCAATATTCATTACTCCCTCCTCTGGAACAATGATCACTCATGTTCCACAAAACCTTAAAACACATGGACTTAAGAGAAAAAATGAATACTTGTTTAAAAACTTCCCATGACTCTTAAAGTAACTAAAGCTGGGAAAAAATATTCAACTGTTACGTTCTATGTCCATATTATGCTGGTCTTTATGCCATCTCAATCATTCCCATTACTGGGTGTTATTGCAAACCACAGACTATAAACCTTATATGCAATTATATGTATTCTATAACCCAGACATCTCTATTTATCAACACAATGTAACATTAAACTTCTAATGACATAAAAAAACAAACCAGACATAAAACAAACACCTTTATGTTAACCTAAGCTGTTATACAATACATTCTAACAACCTCCCTTCAAAGGATTCCTAGCGATAAGGTTTCCAGAGCTTCCCTAGGCCTGATACATTTAAACAGTTCTACATCCAAATCATGACTGAAACATTTAATAAAGTATTCAACACAAATTCAGAATAACAGTCCTTAGTGCTCAACTTAAATTCAAACATCATCCCTAAATAAAATGTACATTTATAAAAAAATGTACTTTCAGTACAAGTAATAGCTCATTACAGCACCCTTTGTACCTGTTTGTCTATCATGAGAGGCCTAGAAATAAAAGCAAGTTATCCCTATGCATCCTTAGACTATACTTATTTATAGTTAATAAACCCTTTTGGCCTTCCTGCTTCTCGGCACATCACATTCCAGCATGTCTAGTTTAGATATAGTTCACAGGTTAATTTCCCAACGGACACAGTTGTCCCACACTCTACAGCCGGTGTGGGAGTGTTATCGGTTCACCCACACTGGTTGTAGTGATAATATCCCTCTCATGTATTAACACATGATCTAACATCACTTTTCATGAGAATTCCCTTATTCTAAAATGTTACCAAATATCAAGTTATCATCCTAACCTCTCCTTGAATTCCAAACTCCATAAATCCCAACCTGGTGAAATTTGTATTGAAACAAAAAATTAAATCATCAATACATATATCACAATCCATTTGTAGTACTGTATTTCCTTTTTAACATATATTTTCCCTTAATTTTCCCAAAAACCATCTTTATAATTTCCTAAGGAAATAATAATCTCCTAAAGTAATAGTACAACTTGGATAGAGAATGGTGTTTCTCATGCATTTTATAATGAAATCCCACTGTTGATTTAATCCATATTGAAGTTGATCAATCTTCATTATGAATTTTAAATATTCAGGGCCTTTGACACCATTAAAATGTTTCCTCTCCCTATCTTTCCCTTTCATTCAGAAACTCAAAAAATGTCTACACAAATTAAATCCCACACTTCAGTGAGACCCCCACTATCACATACTAGTCTGTATGTGCTGGTGTGTGTTAAACCATATGTTAAAATGAACAGAAATGCCAGGCCTTCCCATGCTGTATTTAGCATGCATTACCCTCATTCACCCATATGGTATTATAGGATTGGTCTCTCACTGTCATAATCATTCACAAACACTCTATTATTGTTAATAGACCAATTGCCAACCAACACATTTAATAGCTGTTTCACCTCAGATTATAACTGTTAACCATTCTAAATGTTATCCTTTTTCCTGTCGTAAATGTAGTCAATTTCTCAGATGAAGAAATCAGTGATATTTGCTCCTATGCTTCTAAAACAAGGTTGTTTTATACATTATCAGCCGGTGAGCAAAAATCCCAGAACCACACGGGGGGACCTAGTGAATGACCTGCAGAGAGCTGGGACCAAAGTAACAAAGCCTACCATCAGTAACACACTACGCCGCCAAGGACTCAAATCCTGCAGTGCCAGACGTGTCCCCCTGCTTAAGCCAGTACATGTTCAGGCCCGTCTGAAGTTTGCTAGAGAGCATTTGGATGATCCAGATGAGGATTGGGAGAATGTCATATGGTCAGATGAAACCAAAATAGAACTTTTTGGTAAAAACTCAACTCGTCGTGTTTGGAGGACAAAGAATGCTGAGTTGCATCCAAAGAACACCATACCTACTGTGAAGCATGGGGGTGGAAACATCATGCTTTGGGGCTGTTTTTCTGCAAAGGGACCAGGACGACTGATCCGTGTAAAGGAAAGAATGAATGGGGACATGTATCGTGAGATTTTGAGTGAAAACCTCCTTCCATCAGCAAGGGCATTGAAGATGAAACGTGGCTGGGTCTTTCAGCATGACAATGATCCCAAACACACCGCCCGGGCAACGAAGGAGGGGCTTCGTAAGAAGCATTTCAAGGTCCTGGAGTGGCCTAGCCAGTCTCCAGATCTCAACCCCATAGAAAATCTTTGGAGGGAGTTGAAAGTCCGTGTTGCCCAGTGACAGCCCCAAAACATCACTGCTCTAGAGGAGGTCTGCATGGAGGAATGGGCCAAAATACCAGCAACAGTGTGTGAAAACCTTGTGAAGACTTACAGAAAACGTTTGACCTCTGTCATTGCCAACAAAGGGTATATAACAAAGTATTGAGATAAACTTTTGTTATTGACCAAATACTTATTTTCCACCTTAATTTGCAAATAAATTCATAAAAAATCCTACAATGTGATTTTCTGGATTTCTTTTCCTACTTTTGTCTGTCATAGTTGAAGTGTACCTATGATGAAAATTACAGGCCTCTCTCATCTTTTTAAGTTGGAGAACTTGCACAATTGGTGGCTGACTAAATACTTTTTTGCCCCACTGTATATTATTTCCTATTTTTTCCTTTGTAGCTCCATCTGTTTTAAACTCAATCTTTCTCCTATCCTATGACTCTATGGTTCCGTCCCTCCTTAGGCTATATCTCCATAGAGAGCTACTGCGCTAGGAGAGCCTAGTCCCTCTTTTTCCAGTCATCGTTTCTCCCGGTGCTCTATTATTCCTGACACATTTTCCTGTAATCTACTAAATTAGTCTTTGTACTTATCTATTTACCGTTATCTATTCTAGTTGCATAAGTTTATTTTAACAATTTTTTTTTCTTTTTATTTTACTGTCTACTGACGTTACTGAATTCCTCTAGCAGCTGTCGCTATGCATATGTTTTTATCCTATCCGATATTTATTTATCAAGGCCTATAAACATCTCAGGATAGTTATTTAACACACTATTGTGACAACCTTCTATCCTTACACAATGTTCTTATCTAACTTATTCTGGTCACATTTTCTCACACCCCGCCCGCCTGACTACACTTAGTCAGCGTCTGAGAAAAAGTTGCACAGTCTCTTTACTTGTAATAGACAATACAATATGCTTTCCTGAACCTCTATACTTCCTTTACACACTTTACACAACATACACCTATTCAGGCTTTTGACATTTATACACGCGTTTCATTCACATACATTTACATTTTTACCTAAAAACGACCTCATGTTTCCCTAAACGACCTAAAATCAATGTTCCAATAACATGATATAGAATTTATTCTATCAAAGTCTTGATATAACACATTTCTCACGTTTCCCTAAACGACTCACGTTTCCCTAAACGACCTAAAATCAATGTTCCAATAACACGTTATAGGATTTATTCTCACTTTATTCAAGTACGGGTCCAGAACAGGTCCTGAAACAGCTGTGCTCGGCTAAGTAGAATCAGACAGGGCAGCCCTACCCAACCGGGCCAGTCAGCCGGGTTCATTGGAGCAGCCTAACAAAACTCAGCCGCCAGCCCCCCTCACCGACCCTCCGACGTTAGCGAGGCCCACAGCCCCCATACACTCAGTCCTCACAAATGAAAGTCACTTGTATTAACCCCCCAAAGCTTATGCATGCATGCAGTTAATTTAATTCAAAGGTTCTCAGAATTACTAGGTTCTTTTAGGAATTTAGAGAGACCTATGTGGTGTCCTTATCGCTGAGACAGATCTCCCGTGGTGGATCACACAAACTTCAACTATTTGTAAGAACAAGCTTACCTTAGTTGGGCGGCCACCCGTTTGTGAGACTGCCCAGAAGACCCGCCGTCAGCACCAAGACACCACCCCTTCAGCTCCTGGCAAGCTCACCAAAATCTGTTGTGGAGAATCGTCTCAAAAAACGTAACACTCTTACAAGAACTTGTGAATTCAATTTAAACCTTTAATATAAAATATCAAAGGCTGTGCTGGACCATGGAACCGCCAATTTTCTGTATCACATAACACAGCCTTTATAGTATTTCATCCTTACATTAAATACATAGACCACTCCCAAAACGTATATATTTCCCTTATGTCCTTTTCCATAGATTCTTTGTTCCATTCACTGACATCCTGTTTCCTCAAGTCTGTTAATCAATTCCAGACGGCTTTTTCCTGCCTACATCCTGTTTTCGTCTGAGGTCCATTGTTTAACTATTTAGCTCTGGCCATTTTCCTGAGCTCATCAGATATTCTGTTCACATAGGCCTTATTCGTTTATATATGTATTTCTTACTACTTCAAAGTAATCAATCAGAATACTGGAAATGTAATAATTGTAATGAGTTAATCTCCAACACTCCCTCTGCTGTTTCCTGAAGTCCACGACATCTCCTTTGTTTTGTTGACGTTGAGTGGGAGGGTGTTTTCCTGGCACCACACTCCGAGTGCCCTCACCTCTTCCCTGTCTCGTCGTTGTTGGTAATCAAGCCCACTGTTGTTGTGTCGTCTGCAAACTTGATGATTGAGTTGGAGATGTGCATGGCCACGCAGTCATGGGTGAACAGGGAGTACAGGAGGGGACTGAGCACGCACCCTTGTGTGGCCCCAGTATTGAGGTTCAGAAAAGTGGAGATGTTGTTTCCTACCTTCACCACCTGGGGGCGGCCCGTCAGAAGGTCCAGGACCCAATTGCACAGGGCGGGGTCGAGACCCGGGGCGCCGGAGAGAGAGTATACCTGACGATACCCCCTCCCTGGCGCGTTCCAGCCGCAGGACGCCAACCCAAGGGACAATCCCGGAGATCAGGAGCATACTGGTCACCCCTGCTGATTCGCAGGAACCTATCAGACTGGCTGAGTTAGGGGAGCCTGGCGATCCGGCTGAGGCACGGGGAGCCTGACGAGCTGGAGGAAGCAGGGGAGCCTGGCGATCCGTCGAAGGCATGAAAGCCTGTAGCAACTCCCGGGCCCGATGTCATTCCACCTGACACAAAAATGAAAAACACTCTCTGATGCTTCCCTTAGGTGAGGCGTTTTTCTGAACGATGTGCTCTGAGAGTTGAGAAGCAAGTTCAGGGAGTGAGTGTTTTAATAAATAAACGCAACATAAAACAAAACAAGAAACACGAACAACGCAAAGACTTAACACTGGAACAGAAACAATAACGCCTGGGGAAGGAACCAAAGGGAGTGACATATATAGGGAAGGTAATCAGGGAGGTGATGGAGTCCAGGTGAGTCTGATGATGCGCAGGTGCGCGTAACGATGGTGACAGGTGTGCGCCATAACGAGCAGCCTGGTGACTTAGAGGCCGGAGAGGGAGCACACATGAAGTTCCTTGAGGGCCGTCTTGCTGTCTGCTTGAAGGGGAATGTACACCGCTGTGACGATAACTGACGAGAATTCTCTTGCGAGAAAATATGGCCCGTCATTATTTTGTAAGGAATTCTAGATCGGGTGAGCAGAAGGACTTGAGTTCCTGTATGTTGTTATGATTACACCATGAGTCATTAATCATGAAGCATACACATGCCTCTGGGATTAGGTCCATTGTCCTGGGTGGTGGTCCAAACAGAGGATCCGCTTCAGGAAAGTCGTATTCCTGGTAGTAATGTTGGTAAGTTGACGTTGCTCTTATATCCAATAGTTCTTCCTGGCTGTATGTAATAGACTTAAGATTTCCTGGGGTAACAATGTAAGAATGAATACATAAAAAACTAAATACTGCATAGTTTCCTAAGGACTCGAAGTGAGGTGGCCATATCTGTCGGCGCCATCTTGCCTTGTATTTCTGTTTTAAATTTTTTACAAATTTGCAACAGAAAAATGACCTGTTTTTGCTTTGTCATTATGGGGTAATATGTGTAGATTGTTGAGTATTTTTATTTTATTTACTCAATTTTAGAATAAGGCTGTAATGTAACAAAATGTGGAAAAAGTCAAGGGGTCTGAATACTTTCCGAATGCACTGTGTTAGGGATAAAGTGACTACTCAACAGGATAGATAATAAACAGTGGCAGCAGCATATGTGATGAGTCAAAAGAGCAAAAATGGTAAATGCAGATAGTCCGGGTAGCTATTTGTTATCTTTTTAACTAACTATTTAGCACTCTTATGGCTTGGAGGTAGAAGCTGTTCAGGGTCCTGTTGGTTCCAGACTTGCTGCATCTGTACCGCTTGCCGTGCGGTAGCAGAGAGAACAGTCTATGGCTTTTGTGTCTGGAGTCTTTGACAAATTTTAGGGCCTTCTTCTGACACCGCCTGGTATAGAGGTCCTGGATGGCAGGGAGCTCAGCCATTTGTTGGGCCGTAGACACTACCCTCTTTAGAATCCTGTTGCCATATGAAACAGCTGCTGATGTCATGCACATAACACCCAGATTAATTCAATATAATTTAGTCATTTGACATTTTGTATGGCATGAGTGTAACATGAGCACGGTGTACTAGTGTAAAGCAAGAACAGTCGAGGCCATGTCTCAGTGTGTGCCTGCAGGGCAGCTATTGTTCAAACACAATGAAGAGTGAATTTCTCACCACATTATTACATTCAACAGCTGTTCGGATGTGACACACAACAAGGAGAGAGGTATTTCCAAATATCAGGTAATTCGAGAATTATTTAAAATGGCAGACGAGATGCCAAGGTAAATTGTGTCACGGTTTGGAAAAACAAAAGAAACATCTTGTTTCTTTGTGACTTGCATTTTTTTGTGCTTATGCTGATCCACCTTTGAAGACCAAAGAGACAAGAAACAAGCATAGCGACCTTTTCATATCACTATCAGCACATACCAAGACAGAGACAATCCTATGGCCTAGAAAAAGCAGGAAGTGACAACAAAATAAAAGACAAACTAGCAAAATGTGACTGATGTTTGGGAGTAAACAGTGATAGGTGAGGTTCAAGACAAAACAGTGTTGACTTTGGCCATCTCTCCATGTCAGTGTTTGTGTTTGGAAGAATGGTGAAGGTCGTTATGCTCCTGAGTACGAATGACAACACAACAGGCCAATCAACCAACTGAGAGGTCATCAAGGCCTAGTGGATGACAGGCCATGATGATGTAAGGTGTTTTTTCACTGTGCAAAAACTGGTGTTGAATCAACATTGTTTCCATGTCATTTCAACCAAACACATCTATGTGAATCAACATGGAAAACTGATTGGATTTTTAAAAAGTCTTCACATAAGGGAATATCGTCTTTATTTCGCCCATCTAACCTAAATCCACTGTTATGGTGAGTTTTTGGTTGATTTCACGTTGAATTCTCGTTAGTTGACAACTCAACCAAATGTAAATCAAAACTAGAGGTTGAACTGACGTCTGTGCCCAGTGGCTTTGTCAAAGCACAGCACTCTTTTAGTTTCTCTTTCTTTCTCACTTTTTTAAATATTTTTCACCCCCTTTTCCCCAATGTTTCGCTCTCCTGTTGCACTCCCTTTCTCTCTCTCTTTGTTGGTTGTTGATCAGGGTCACAGGAATGATTCTCACACACACACACACACATTGGCCCTGGGTACTGATGTCATAGGAAGCCTTTTTGGAGAGTGCAGTGAATCATTGCCCATGCCAATACACTCACAGGGGCTTAGAGGCAGGTGTGTGTATGTGCGCGTGCTTTATTTCCAGGAAATATGAAGGAGAAGTTTTTTAGGTCATCATGGGATCTGAATCAGGTGGCATTGGCGTGAGGGTAGGCCATAGAGGATACACCACAGACCCAGTTATGTTTCACTATATTGGTATCACTCCGCGGCGGAGGGATACATCCGAGGTGAGGATTTACAGATGTACTCCCTTTTACACCTGTGTCACGACTGGGGTCCGCCCCTATATATAGACCCCATGGCCGCGACACACGTTATCTTTCATTTTCTTGGCGGACGTCCGAATGGTTTGAGGTAAAAACATTCTGAAGTTCGCTTGGTAAGTCACTGGTAAGTGTAATATCTTGCGTGGAAGTATACTCACTGGCTGTTTGCAGCCTGGAGCAGCTGGCCACATGGCCAGCCCCTCCTCTTGAGTGCTCCACTCACTGCGCATGGTTGATCTGTATCTTCTGCCCGTGGTTTGTCGTGGTTGTGTTTCGTTAGCGTTACACTACGACTCTGTGTGCATCTATTAATATATTGGTGGCACTTGCTGCCACAAACTGTATTTACCTTACACAACTTGCCAACTGGCTTGTTTTGTGTGTGTTGTGAAATGCTTTAATATTCGGTAATATTAATATTCTCTGCTAATTCCCCTACACGGGTTCTCTGCTTATTCCCCTACGGGGTTTTCTTGTTCTTTCTCCTGCAGAATGTAAGAGTATGGTGGTGGGCTGCCACTATGTTGAGACATTAACTTTGGAGTTCCTTAACTGATTTTTTTAAACTTTTGTTTATTTTGCAAATTTATTTAACTAGGCAAGTCAATTAAGAACAAATTCTTATTTTCAATGACGGCCTAGGAACAGTGGGTTAACTGCCTTGTTAAATGAAAGTTAAACTAAATGCATGCTCTTCAACCGATCGCTGCCTGCACCTGCCCGCCCGTACAGCATCACTACTCTGGACGGTTCTGACTTAGATTATGTGGACAACTACAAATACCTAGGTGTCTGGTTAGACTCTCCTTCCAGACTCACCTCAAACATCTCCAATCCAAAATAAAATCTAGAATTGGCTTCCTATTTTGCAACAAAGCCTCCTTCACTCATGCTGCCAAACATACCCTCGTAAAACTGACCCTCCTACCGATCCTCAACTTCGGTGATGTCATTTACAAAATAGCCTCCAATACTCTACTCAACAAATTGGATGCAGCCTATCACAGTGCCATCCGTTTTGTCACCAAAGCCCCATATACTACCCACCACTGCGACCTGTACGCTCTCGTTGGCTGCTTCACACTCGTCGCCAAACCCACTGGCTCCAGGTCATCTACAAGTCCCTGCTAGGTAAAGCCCCACCTTATCTCAGCTCGCTGGTCACCAAAGTAGCACCCACCCATAGCACGCGCTCCAGCAAGTATATCTCACTGGTCACCCCCAAAGCCAATTCCGACTTTCCTTCCAGTTCCTGACTGCCAATGACTGGAACAAACTACAAAAATCTCTGAAACTGGAGACACTTATCTCCCTCACCAGCTTTAAGCACCAGCTGTCAGAGCAGCTCACAGACCCCTGCACCTGTATATAGCCCATCTGTAAATAGCCCAACAAACTACCTCATCCCCTACCGTATTTATTTATTTATCTTGCTCCTTTGCACCCAAGTTTTTCTACACTGCACATTAATCTACTGCACATCTACCATTCCAGTGTTTAATTGCTATATTGTAATTACTTTGCCACCATGGCCTATTTATTGCCTTACCTTCCTTATCTTACCTCATTTGCACACGTTGTATATATATTTGTTTTTCTACTGTATTATTGACAGTATGTTTGTTTTACTCCATGTGTAACTGTGTTGTTGTATGTGTCAAACTGCTTTGCTTTATCTTGGCCAGGTCGCAGTTGTAAATGAGAACTTGTTATACCTTGTGTATACCTTGTGTATGCACTGCCTGGGTTTGAGCCATACTGGATGCCTGTTTTGTGTGCTGTTCTTAGAACGCTTGCACCTGGCGCAATTGGAGGCCATGCGCAAGTGGGTCGGCCAGGCTGGGACTCCCTAAGGAGTGGTGCGGCAACGAGCTGTTAGTCTCTCTACTGGGCCCAGTACCCCTCCAAGGAAGCGTGGCCAGAGCCACCACAGGCAGAGCCCATCTGCTGCCAGTCCTGGACGGGGGCATGAGTTGGACCACTGGGACCACCTTGAATGGAGGGCGCAGGTTGATAGCTTCGATGGCAACGACAGCTGTTCCCTGTTGGCCAGTGATAGGCTGTTTCTGAAGGACGATGCTGGCACTGTTCACCACGTGAGTGGGGCTACCAGGCTGACAGACCATCAGAAGCCGCCAGCGAGGCTTCATCACCCCCAGCGGCTCTAGAAGCTTTGAGAGGCCTGCTCACTTGGGTAGCCACTACACTGGACATCAACTGGTGGACAGTGAGGACTCTCCATCTGTCCCCATCTCTGCTGAGTTCCGCGAGGCCTTGCAGGAGAGCTGTGCCTCTGCCAGGGCGGAACCCACGACTGAAGGCGGGAACCCCCCACCCGCCTTACCGACACGGCCATGCTGCTGCAGGCCAACCTGCAGCAGCATGGTCTGCAGACTCCCGTCCGTTGGAGCTCCTCCGGGAAGTGATGGAGGTGTCTCGCCTGCTTTCCCTGCTCCAGAGGGATGTGGCCCGCGTCAACGGACGGGCCATGGTGCAGGTGGTTACCTCCTTGTGCCATGTCTGGCCCAATCCCATCTGCCAGCTGCTCTCCAGAGCACATTGGCCCCTCACCCCATCACCCCAGGGCTGACGTTGGCCCAGGGGTTGATGACATTCTAGAGCAGACGGTTCATGCCGCCTCCTCAGGCTCCAGGTCCAAGGCAGATGAACCGTCGCCACCCACCTGCACCCGAACAACAATGGGGTCCCTCTCCTGCCCCATCGCTTCATGCTAAGGGACGACAACAGGGAGGGTTACAGCATGAGGTGAAGCATCAGCCTGTTTTTACGGGTCTTCTGCTGGTTTTTGCAGAGGTACTGGGTAATTTATCCCTCACCGGGTTCCTATTCCTCCAAGCGGGTGACGACAAACTCTCCCAGGGCTTCTGACCCCTGCTCTGTGGCCTTGTTGGCTTGGCTGAGCTTATGGCTTCCCTTTGTGACAGGTGTGATGGTGTCAACCGTCACCGCCATAGGGACATGCCTGGGGGACCCATGCGCTCAGGGCGCCAGAGGAGAGGTCCCCTTACACACCCTTCCCGGCCTCTGCTGCTTCTCCCGGTTTCAAAGAGCAAAGTGGGAGGAGTGTGTGGAGTCCCCATGGGTGTTGTCCTCAATTCTCAAGGGGTACTGACTCCACATCGGTGGGCTGGGCATTACTGTAAATGACAAGAGTCATCTGATGCCCACCCAGAGGGTGGCCTAACATTGGCATGGAACTGGACTCATGAGAGCACGCCTGCCCACCAGAAGGGTTCAGGCTATCTTATCTTTCCTCGACTACTTTCGGCAGGGGCGGGTATCCGCCCTAACCTGCCAACGCCTGTTGGGCTTGCTGACGGCGGCCTCGTTGTTGATTCCTCTGGAGCTGCCCCATCTCCGGCCTCTTCAACGGTGGTTCAACTCCCACCAGCTGCACCCAAAGCGCCACCATCACCGCCAGCTGCGCAGTGCCTCAGGGCATTGTCACTCCTTGCTCTCAGATGGGGTGGAGATGCTGAGGATGTGCTGCCGGGAGTTGGTCAGCACAGACGCCTCCCAGATCGGCTGGGGGGTGTGACCAAGGGCAGGTTGGCCAGCGGCTGTTGGCTACCCCCTTGGAGCGGCAGGCACATCAATACACTACAGCTCCGAGCTATGCTGCTGGCCCTGCAGTCTTTCCTTCCACATCTGAAGGGAAGACATGTCCTGGTGAGAACGGACAACACCACAGTGGTGGCTTACATCAACTATCAGGGTGGACTGAGGTCCCACCGCCTCTATATTATAGCACGGGAGCTCTTTCTCTGGGCTCAGGGACATCTAGCGTCTCTACATGCAGCGCACGTACCTGGCATCCTAAATGTGGCAGCGGTTATGCTCTCGAAGGAGGGCCCGCCACATTGGGACTGGAGCCTACATCCCCAGGTGGTGCAGCACCTGTGGGACAAGTTCGGGAAGGTGCAGGTGGACCTGTTTGCCTCCCTGGACAATGCACACTGCCCCCTGTGGTACTCCATGTTGGAGCCGCCAGGGCCTCTGGGCTTGGATGCTCTGGCTCACGATTGGCCAGGGCTGGAGCTTACACATTCCCCTCTTTTCCCCTGATCCAGGCTGTGCTGGACAAGACTAGGATGGCAGAGCATCCTAGTCCTGGTGGCCCAATACTGGCCAAGACAACCCTAGTTCAGCCTTCTCCTGTCCCTGTTGTCTGGGACACCTTGGCAACTTCCCTTGAGATCGGACCTGCTGTCTCTGGTCAGGGGAACTCTGTGGCATCTGAGCCCGCACCGCCTCAGTCTGGTCCATATTAGGACTACAGGAGGGTGTAATGAACGCCTTGCAGAGCACAAGGGCGCTGGTTACAACCTCGGCATACCAGTTGCGCTGGCAGTTATTCTTCTCTTGGTGCACTGGTATTGAGGTTGTGCCCGAGTCATGCGGGGTACAGTATGTCTTCCAATAACTGCAGTCTCGCTTGGATGAGGGCTTGGCAGCCTCTACACTGAGAGGGTATTTGGCCGCTATATCTGCCTGCCATGCGGGGTGGATGGACAGGCCAGTGGGGCGCCGCCTTTTGGTCTCCAGATTTATGAAGGGGGTTCCTTGCCTGCGTCCAGCTAGGACCCACACAATGGCAAGCTGGGATCTGGATGTGGTCTTGGCAGCTTTGGCAAAGCCGCCTTTCGAACAGTTGGAGTCTGTCTCACTGAAACACCTCTCTATGAAGGTGGTTTTCTTGGTAGCGATTACTTCCATGAAGAGGGGGGGGTGAGCTCCATGCTCTTCGGTAAATTCTGAGTGCTAATGGATGGACCCTGGGAGGAGGAGTATATCTCTCCGCCCCAACCCTTCATTCCTCCCGAAGGTTCTGTCAGACAGGCATGTGAACATCCATTTTTATCCTGTCTGCTTGTGAGGGCACAGGCTGCCTATGTGGAGCGGACACAGTCAGTGAGAACAACAGACCAGCTCTTTGTCTCACTGGATCGTGGACATGATTCCAACAGCATACCACCTGGTTGGCAGGCCAGTCCTGGGGTCTGTGGTGGCACATTCAACACGAGGTGTGGCTGTGTGCTGGGCTCTACTGAGAGGAGTGCCCCTCGCTGATATCTGTGCTGCGGCCAGCTGGGCTTCCTCTTGCACCTTTGCTAGGTACTATCGGGTAAATGTGGCACCTCCCTCTGCGGTTGGTTCAGCGGTCCTGGGCGGCCCGTCCCCTTACGGGAACTGTGCCGGGCCCCCCCTTCCACATTGACGGCCCCTGCATCTCGGTCCCGCACTGGGACTTTGCCGCTGGCTGGCCAGGTCCCTCTAGCACCGACTAATCTGGTACGGGTATACCAATATATTGGAGTGATCCAATATAGTGAAGCATAACGAAGGTTACGTGTGTAACCACGGTTATGTGAGCTATATGGATCACTCCAATCCTCTACGGTGCTAGAGGCGCCTCAAATGATGTAGAGAACGTGCGTGTCGTGGCTATGGGGTCTATATATAGGGGCGGACCCCAGCCGTGACTGGTGTACACAGGAGTAAATCTGTAAATCCTCACCTCGGATGTATCCCTCTGCCGCGGAGTGATTCCAATATATTGGAGTGATCCATATAGCTCACATAACCGTGGTTACATACGTAATCTTCAATTTACAGACCTTACTTTCTCCTTCCTCTGAGCTCTAACGATGGGGATTGTAGCCTACTGTTAGAGACAAATTAATTAATTTACCCAAATGGCACTTTCACAGTCTGGCATTGTGGCCAAGAGATTTTATGTTTATGTCTACCCCACTACCGGTTTGGCACAGTTCACGCTTTCAAACCTGCTGTCCCACCATGTGGGTCCCTCTCAAGCTGTAAGAGTTACATAACCAATGATACAGTGGTTCAAAAAAGTATTTAGTCAGACACCAATTGTGCAAGTTCTCCAACTTAAAAAGATGAGAGAGGCCTGTAATTTTCATCATAGGTACACTTCAACTATGACAGACGAAATAAGAAAAAGAAATCCAGAAAATCACATTGTAGGATTTTTTATTTATTTATTTGCAAATTATGGTGGAAAATAAGTATTTGGTCAATAACAAAAGTTTATCTCAATACTTTGTTATATACCCTTTCTTGGCAATGACAGAGGTCAAACGTTTTCTGTAAGTCTTCACAAGGTTTTCACACACTGTTGCTGGTATTTTGGCCCATTCTTCCATGCAGATCTCCTCTAGAGCAGTGATGTTTTGGGGCTGTCACTGGGCAACACGGACTTTCAACTCCCTCCAAAGATTTTCTATGGGGTTGAGATCTGGAGACTGGCTAGGCCACTCCAGGACCTTGAAATGCTTCTACTGAAGCCACTCCTTCGTGTTCGGGCGGTGTGTTTGGGATCATTGTCATGCTGAAAGACCCAGCCACGTTTCATCTTCAATGCCCTTGCTGATGGAAGGAGGTTTTCACTCAAAATCTCACGATACATGGCCCCATTCATTCTTTCCTTTACACGGATCAGTCAGTCCTGGTCCCTTTGCAGAAAAACAGCCCCAAAGCATGATGTTTCCACCCCCATGCTTCACAGTAGGTATGGTGTTCTTTGGATGCAATTCAGCATTCTTTGTCCTCCAAACACGACGAGTTGAATTTTTACCAAAAAGTTCTATTTTGGTTTCATCTGACCATATGACATTCTCCCAATCCTCATCTGGATCATCCAAATGCTCTCTAGCAAACTTCAGATGGGCCTGAACATGTACTGGCTTAAGCAGGGGGACACGTCTGGCACTGCAGGATTTGAGTCCCTGGCGGCGTAGTGTGTTACTGATGGTAGGCTTTGTTACTTTGGTCCCAGCTCTCTGCAGTTCATTCACTAGGTCCCCCCGTGTGGTTCTGGGATTTTTGCTCACCGTTCTTGTGATCATTTTGACCCCACGGGCTGAGATCTTGCGTGGAGCCCCAGATCGAGGAAGATTATCAGTGGTCTTGTATGTCTTCCATTTCCTAATAATTGCTCCCACAGTTGATTTCTTCAAACCAAGCTGCTTACCTATTGCAGATTCAGTCTTCCCAACCTGGTGCAGGTCTACAATTTTGTTTCTGGTGTCCTTTGACAGCTCTTTGGTCTTGGCCATAGTGGAGTTTGGAGTGTGACTGTTTGAGGTTGTGGACAGGTGTCTTTTATACTGATAACAAGTTCAAACAGGTGCCATTAATACAGGTAACGAGTGGAGGACAGAGGAGCCTCTTAAAGAAGAAGTTACAGGTCTGTGAGAGCCAGAAATCTTGCTTGTTTGTATGTGACCAAATACTTATTTTCCACCATAATTTGCAAATAAATTCATTAAAAATCCTACAATGTGATTTTCTGGATTCTTTTTCCTTATTTTGTCTGTCATAGTTGAAGTGTACCTATGATGAAAATTACAGGCCTCTCTCATCTTTTTAAGTGAGAGAACTTGCACAATTGGTGGCTGACTAAATACTTTTTTGCCCCACTGTATGTCAACCAGACAAAAACACAACAACAACTGGAACATGAAAACTGGAACAGATGCAAATGAAGCTAGAACAGACTGAAGCTAGAACAGCTAGAACAGACTGAAGCTAGAACAGACTGAAGCTATAACAACTAGAACAGACTGAAGCTAGAACAGACTGAAGCTAGAACAGCTAGAACAGACTGCAGCTAGAACAGCTAAAACAGACTGAAGCTAGAACAGACTGAAGCTAGAACAGACTGAACAGACTGAAGCTAGAACAGATGGAAGCTAGAACAGACTGAGTAAACAAAGACAGCAGAAGGAGAAGGGTACACCGTGGTTGGCTGTAAAAGTGTGCTAGTGAAAGGTTGCTTCGTGACCTTTTGGGGTCAGGATGCTTTGCATCCAGTTTGCATTCCTCCATCATAGTAATGTAGAGCGTGGGAGCGGAAGACAACTTCTCTCTACTGTGGTGCAGCCTGGTCTCATAGACTAGATGTAATATAGTAAACGTAAATCAGGCACACTCAAACGAGTATGATATGTTACGTTTGGTATGGTTACATGAGACAGATGGATACCTACAACAAAAATAAAAGGAAGGTGGTTGGTCGGGGTGGATAGGTGGTCGGGGTAGATAGGTTGGTGTATAATATGAATGTCTAGCAACCCAAATGTTTCAAGTTTGAATCTCATCACAGACAACTTTAGCATTTTAGCTGATTAGCAACTTTTTAACTACTTACAAATGTTTTGCTACTTTGCAACTTCTTAACATGTTAGCTAACCCTTCTCCTAACCCTAACCTTAATCCTTTAACCTAAGTCCTAAACTTAACCCTAATCTCTAACCTTAACCCCTAACCTGAACCCCTAGCCAGCTAGCTAACGTTAGCTACCTATCTAGAATTCGTAACATACAGTATCATAAGTTTTGCAAATTCGTAACATATTGTAAGTTTTTCGAATTTGTAACATATAATACGAATTGTAATTTGTAACATATCATACGAAATGGGTGATGAACATTCACCAATGAATACATACTATACGAAATGTAAGTGTCTTACGTACAGACTAATACGAAATGCTCTGGGACCAGGTTGTGCGGTGAAATGTGATATTTACCTACTCCTACTCTCTCCACCCACTCTCTCTATGGTTTCCCTCACCATCTCTCTATCATGCTTGGCCTCTGTCTGTCATTCTTATTATCTTTCTTTCTCAATCTGAATATGTCGCTCTCTCTCTTCCTCTCTCTCTCTCTCTCTCTCTATTTGTGTTTACTTGTCTTTGGGTGCTTGATTCATTTCCCCCTCTCATGATCTGTGTCACAAGTGTCTTTTTACCTCTATGTTATCATAGGGCACAGAGGGATGGTTATTCCCCAGGCATCTATTACATGTTCATAGTATAACAACGTCATTACACTTTTCCTCTGATGTCTGTTCTTTTGCATTTATTCTTACTGCTCTTACTCTTCTGTGTCTGTTACTGTATTGGCATAATTATTTGTATACGTAAATAATACCTCCTTCAAGGAAGTTTTTTTTATTCTATTCTGTTATATAATATTCTGTTATATTCTATTCTGTTCTATTCTGTTCTGTTCTGTTCTGTTCTATTCTGTTCTATTCTGTTATATTATATTCTGTTCTATTCTGTTATATATTCTGTTATATTCTGTTCTATTCTATTGACTGTAGCTATACCCATGCTATTATTCTTCAACTCTGGCATTAATGGGTATACCTGAGTTATGGCAGGAGTTGCAAAAGTCCTCTGTGGACCTTTCAGAGCTGACTGGGCTGTCTCTCTCTGAGTGGAGGAGTTTGACACCTCTGCAGGGGTACCCCCTAATTAATGTCAAGGCCCTGTTCGTGATGCTGTGTCATGATGATGTGTGAACAATAATATGCCACTAAGTCACCTACTACTGTACAGCTATATCACCCCTCCCTCCCTTTCTCCCTCCCTGACCAAGAATCAGCCCAATCAAATGCTGGGTACTTTCCAGCACTAAGTACAGTACACAACCAATAGCATAAATCAGACAGTAACAGACAGTAATCCCTGGCAATGAAGCCAGAGAGTGTGTTTCCACTATGGTAGCTTCTATAAAAAAAGATGGCTCTGTCAGGCTATGCATGGACCCAGTGCACCTGAACAAAGTACTGCTAAGGCCACACCACCCCATGAAACTACAGAACAGCCTGTTGCAAAAGTGTTCAGCATTGTTGATGAAAAATGTGGATTCTGGCAGATTCCTCTTGATGAGAAATAATCTCAACTAACCACATTCATGTATCCTGTTGGAAGGTTCAGGTTACTCCACTGGCAGTGAGGTCTTCCAGAGATTGATGGAGCAGCTGTTTGTTGGGCAGCCATGTGAGATGATGGTGGATGAAATCCTGGTGTGGGGAGGCCCACTAGGTAAACACGATGAGCCCCTCAAGCAGGTCCTCAACAGGATTAGGGCTGTCAAATTTAAGCTGAATCCAGTGGGCAAACCACTGGTCCTATCTGCAGATGCATCCCAGCATGGTCTCGGAGCAGTATGTCTATAACAAATCAAATCCAATCAAATGTTATTAGTCACACGCGCCGAATACAACAGGTGTAGACCTTACAGTGAAATGCTTACTTACGAGCTTCTAACCAACAATGCAGTTTAAAAAAAAATACAGATATGAATAAGAGATAATAGTAACAAGTAATTCAAGAGCAGCAGTGAAATAACAATAGCAAGACTATATACAGGGGGGTACCGATACAGAGTAATGTAGGCCAGTGGCGTTTGCATCAAGAGCACAGACAGAGACTGAGACACGTTACGCTCAGATAGAGAAAGAGATGTTGACCCTTTGTCACGATCGTCGACAGAATTGGACCAAGGCGCAGCGTGCAGGGTTGAGTGAAACATATTTATTTAAATGCAACTCACCAAAACAAAAGAAAGAACACAATGACCGTAGCGCAGGTATGGCACACACAGGTACACACAACTACAAACCTAAGTATAATATCCCACAACAAGGTGGGGAACTAAACAACCTAAATAGGACTCCCAATTAGAGACAACGACTAACAGCTGCCTCTAATTGGGAACCCAAACCAACCAACATAGAAATACAAAACATAGACCAAAACACCCCTGATCACATCCTGACCAAAACACAAATGAGCAGCCAAAAGGGCTACCTATGGCCAGGACGTGACAGTACCTCAGACCGCGACCAAAAGTCACTGGGGGGGTCTCTCGGGTGGGTCCTCGCCTTCGGTGCGGGCCGTACCGTCCCGAGAAGGCGCACTGGAGGCCCGGTACGTGGAGCAAGAACAGTACGTACCAGGCTGGGACGACACCCTAGAGGCCTGGTGCGTGAAGCAGGAACATTACGTGCCAGGCTGGGACGACACCCTAGAGGCCTGGTGCGTGAAGCAGGAACATTACGTGCCAGGCTGGGACGACACCCTAGCGGCCTGGTGCGTGGAACAGGAACAGTCCGTTGCCGGGCTCTCGATGCGCACAGGGGACCTGATGCGTGGAGCAGGGACAGGACGTGCCGGGCTCTCGATGCGCACAGGGGACCTGATGCGTGGAGCAGGGACAGGACGTGCCGGGCTCTGAAGGCGCACAGGGGACCTGGTGCCTGGAGCAGGGACAGGACGTGCCGGGCTCTCGATGCGCACAGGGGACCTGATGCGTGGAGCAGGGACAGGACGTGCCGGGCTCTGAAGACGCACAGGGAGCCTGATGCGTGGAGCAGGGACAGGACGTGCCGGGCTCGCGATGCGCACAGGGGGCCTGGTGCGTGGAGCAGGAACAGGACGTGCTGGGCTCACGATGCGCACAGGGGGCCTGGTGCGCGGAGCAGGAACAGTCCGTACTGGTCTCTGAACGAGCACTGGAGACACCGTGCGCTTCACTACATGACCCGGTGCCTGACCAGTGCCACGCTCACTCCAGTAAGCACGGGGAGTTGGCTCAGGTCTCCAACCTGACTCAGCCAACCTCTCGGGCTTCCTCGCCAGCCGTGTTCCCTTGTACTTCTTCCGCTCAGCCATCGCTAACACCACACCTTCCCTGGGACGGCGATACTCCCCAGCCTTCCTCCAGGGTCCTTCTCCAGCCATGATTTCCTCCCAGGTCCAGAACTCCCGGTTATCTCGCTGCTTGGTCCTTGTTTGGTGGGATATTCTGTCACGATCGTCGACAGAATTGGACCAAGGCGCAGCGTGCAGGGTTGAGTGAAACATATTTATTTAAATGCAACTCACCAAAACAAAAGAAAGAACACAACGACCGTAGCGCAGGTATGGCACACACAGGTACACACACAACTACAAACCTAAGTATAATATCCCACAACAAGGTGGGGAACTAAACAACCTAAATAGGATTCCCAATTAGAGACAACGACTAACATCTGCCTCTAATTGGGAACCCAAACCAACCAACATAGAAATACAAAACATAGACCAAAACACCCCTAATCACATCCTGACCAAAACACAAATGAGCAGCCAAAAGGGCTACCTATGGCCAGGACGTGACACCCTTGTTTTCGCCTGTCAGAAGTTTCATGATTTCATATACGGCCGAGCAGTGGTGGTAGAGACAGACCACCAACATCTGAACACTATCCTGCGGAAGCCTCTTGTGGCAGCATGAGGTTCCGGATCCTTAAGTTGTGCAAGTTCCCCGTAAACACCACTTCAACAGTCTCTTCAGTATGTAGGTGAGTTTGATTATTAACAAAAGGTTTACAACTTAAATCTCTTCAGCTCAAAAGTAACTTCATCTTCTTTGTTTCACAGAGGTACATGTCCTTTCCCCCAGCCACACCCCAAACAACAGTTTCTCACACCCATTATTAGAGCCTGCTGCTGGTCTCATTAGCTCCAGCTGTACTCTCAGGCAGCCTGGGTTTTGTAGTCCTTCACAGATGGCCATCTTGCTCCAGCCATCTGAGGGCAATGTATCTGCCCTCTAGAACACGCCCTCTCATGATGCCACACTCTGCACACTGCATCCTCATATCTGCAAGGGATCATGATGAAGCTTCAACGCTACAATGGATGTGGTTTACAAAAATAACAAGGAGCTGTTTGTAGCTGACGCGGTACAGTGTACAGCTACATCACCCCTCTTTCCCTCCCTCCCTGACTGAGAATCAGCCCAATCGAATGCTAAGTTATATGTACAGTACACATCCAATAGCATAAATTTGACAGTGACAGACAGAGATGATTGATATTTCGATGCCCCACAACATCAATCAAAGGTACAGGCACAGAGATAAAATAAACGACAGATATGTAGATTGTCCAATAGCATAAATCAATAGTTGTGTGGACATTAAGAAAAGAGGAATGACATCTGTTGGGAGGCCCAGTAGCATCACTCTGTAATTACTGACACACAGTGAAAGGAGAAATGACAGATATGTTGACGTCAACAGAACTAATGTCCCCCAGGTTGGCTTTGGAGTGGGGGTGGAAACTTCCTGGAATGTTCAATAAATTGGAGGTGTCAGAGGTATTGTTGCCTCTGGCTCTCTTTTTGACAGAGGGACCTATGCACCTTCCCAATTTGAGCTGTGTGCCAACAGCCACGACTGTAAACTCTGTCAAAAACAGTTACGGAATGAAAGCACTAGGCTGTTGACCTGTTTAGAAGGCAGCCTCATGTACTGCACGTATGCCTTTCTCTCATCTGTCTGACTGGATTGAAAAAGTGTGAGTGTGTGTGTTTGAGTGCAGCACACCAAATGCAGAGTACCTTTCCACTCAGTCCCCCCTCTCACCTTCCCAATCTCTCTGCTCTGCTCTCTCGCCTCCTTTCTCTCCTTCCCTCCCCCTCTCCCAGCTCCCTCTAGGCTACTTCTTTCTTATTCTCTCTCCTTCCCTCCCCCTCTACTTCTCTCTTAGTTTCTCTCTCCTTCTTTCCCTCTCGCACTCCTCTCTTATGTTCTCTACACTCCTCCTCTATTAAACCTTATTCTCTCCCATGTGAGTAGTACAGAGGTCCAAGTGGAGGTTCTGGGGATGTTCAGGGTCAAATGCAGTGAATGACCATCAGGAAAAGCATGCATGCATCCATCAGCAACTCAGATCCAAATCTGCAATCTTGCATACATTAAAAAGCAAGTGCATGTTGACTACACAGTTTTGCAGGCTATGTGTTATAGTATAGAATGATGTGTGCACTTCATGCAAAAAGTTTGAAAACATGCAATGTATAACCAGTTTAAAAGGTTCATAATTACTAAGAACCTTTTCCAGTTTCATTTTTTCTCCCAAAGTAAGGATATGAAAGTCAACTGAAAGTCGAGGGAGCGCAGACACGCAAAATGCTTTCCAGCAGCGATAAGCGAGCCCAAACTCGAGCTCCGCTATACAACAACAGCTTGGGAGGAAACATCACGTGGTGACACATCTCCGGGACTGACGTCATCGTCCCCATCTCCAAGCAACCTCTCCATCAGCACTCGCGTCACCGCGCGCGGAGACGCACGGTTGCCTGGCAACCTCTGCCTTGCGCTTGCGCCCAGGCTTGTGCTTCGCTCGAAGTTCTGACGCGGGTGTGACGTTAATGAGGTGGGTATCAATTTGTTAGCCTATAGCAGCGAGAGAGGAGGAGTTTCCCATGAACACGGTGGCTGTCTGCATTCCACAGGAGCGCACAGGCAAACCGAACAGTGCGGTAGCCGGGGTTGTGACCGGCCAAATCAACCTGTAAATAGTTCTAACTGATACGGCTGGCACCCTTTAGTGTACACTTCAGTGTACGTTTATGTAGATATTTCTTTAAAAGAAGGAAAATAAAAAAGTTAAAAGCTGTTTTTCATTATACTTTTCTCGTATTTACAGCAACTAATATCCTTATAGAATGACTTGTATAGCTGTCTGTAACAACCGATTAAACTGTGAGAGGAGCTGGTGCACCTACATCCAATAAGGTAAGAATCTTATGATTCTTTGGAAAAATCTGGTTTGCAGTTCAAAGTGGATCTATAATAGACATATATAATAATGTTTTTTACATTTATTTAGACATTCTTTTATTGTTTTTACTCGGGCAGCCTGTCTACATGTCTATTAAGCATAGACTTTTCATATTTGGGCATGTTTAGTATTACGCCAGCGCTTCAAAAGCCGTATTTAATAGAATTAATATATGGTTAGAGCAGTAATTCAATTTAGTGCAAACTTAAAGATTTGACAGACATGAAATGATGTGCTCTATCATGAATTATTTTGTGCATCATGATGTAATGCAAATGTTAATTCAGAATCGTTTTTTAATAATAATTGTGGAAGAGCTCGAATAGGCAGGCCTACGCCTAGCTAAATGTGTAGCCTAATGATTATAACTATAACGTTATTATCAATAATGATAATAATTCCATGATAATGTAATGCATTAGGCCTAACAAATGATAACACACTAATAATAGGCCTACAAAAAATATATAAAACAATGGCATTAATAATAGGCGTATGCGCATTTGATATTTCTAATTTTGACTTTTGTAACGCAGGTACTACACACAATTTTTATCCTATCCTTTGGAATATATTAATCAGTTGCCATCATGGTGATCATGACGGAGAACGGCCCGGGGGCCCAGCCCAACCATACCCAGGGAAGGCCTCTACAGGTCGGATTCTATGAGATCATCAGCACGCTGGGGAAAGGAAACTTTGCAGTGGTCAAACTGGCAAGGCACAAAGTCACCAAAACACAGGTCAGCATCCCAAATCTTTCATTACCAATGGTTCCATGCCATATTTTATTCATTTCTAAATCACACGGACACATCTGAAAAGAACAAAAACATTTGGTAGAATCATATCAGCCTCTCACAGTGCATTTGTCCTGGATATAGTAGACCTTATAGTGTGTTTACAGTTTACTGTGTTGGTTGGTTGTCCACTGCCAGGTGGCCATAAAGATAATTGACAAGACAAGACTGAACCCGTCCAACCTGGAGAAGATCTACAGAGAGGTCCAGATCATGAAGCTGCTTAACCACCCCCATATCATCAAACTCTACCAGGTGTGTGTTGTCTCAATTATGATACACTGTTCCACTGGATGTGTGTGTGAGTGTGTGTCTGTTATTTTAGGTGTGTTGACTGACACGCTATCCATCATGGATACTGCTGAGTGACTGGGCTGTGTGTTTGGCTATGTGTCCACAGAGAGACACACGAGCTGAGTGGGTGCCCGGGACGAATAACACAGGCACAGTAAACAGGAGAGGTAGAGGGCCAATTATTATTTATTTTTTTAAATTTAACCTTTGGACGTGTGGTGGCTAGGAAGAGATTAAATGCACGCACGCACACACGTCTTTTTTCAATCAGCAGTTTTCTGCCTTTTGTTCAGCATTGTGCTGTTTTGCTGGTTTTGTGGATAACTGTACGTCCGGATTTAAGAGGGTGACTGCTGAGATTGCGAAATTGTGTTCCCTTCCACACCCCCTTCCACAACCTAAATCCTGGGAAAATATCTGATTAGAAGGTCCCTCTCTCTCTCTCTCTCTCTCTCTCTCTCTCTCTCTCTCACACACACAGACACACACACACACACACACACACACACACACACACACACACACACACACACACACACACACACACACACACACACACACACACACACACACACACACACACACACACAGCCCCAACGCCTTGATTTGGACAGGAAAGCCTGATGTGTCATATGTCTCCCAGAGGACGATCCACCACTGTGATGAAATTAATACTGAGGGATAGTCCTCCTAAAGAGACACAGGGCTCTGTGACTCAACAACGCAGAAAGCTAATTAGCATTTCCAATCAGGGCTCACAGTGATGGCCAGATCTGACAGTGCTGCTGTGCTCTCCACAGCCAGGGAAACTTCTCACTTAAGAGGAGTCACTGGATGACTAATGGCTCTGAGCTGGGTTGCCCCCCCCGAGGGTTGAGTTGGTCAGTTGCTGTTTGATGAAGGTTGGAGCAGGTTTCTCTGCCTTGAGGGAAACCCTTTTCTCTGTGACACCCCCTCATCCGCCCACTGAGGGGGAGGTGTAGTGCAGTAAAGGCAACCTTGTGATCCGGAGGTCACATCCTCTCCCTATCATCCTTCTGTTACACTAACAAAACAGTGGGGGATTGGAAATGAGGCAGACAATTACATTAAAAGAAGCCCCAATCTATTTGCAATATTAAAGCTGATCCACCACCAAAAAAAAAACTCCCTAATAACACCAAAGCGTTGAACCTCAACCTTTAGATATGTTGACCTTTAGATACTGAATGCTCTTTTGTGAACAAAATGACACTTTTTTCCCCTGTCCTTCTGGAGATCACCACAGCCTGTTGTCTCTTTCTCTTTCTTTCTTTCTTTTTCTCTCTCATTCACACACTCCCCCACATACCACTCTTCAAGGGGCCAGTATGAGGGGCCCTTAACGTGCCAGACCACTTCCCTGGAAGCCTGTATGACATCAGCAGCACCTCTAGGGTGAGAGGGACACAGAGTGGTGCTCATCTCTCTCAGACATAGACTAGAGACTATGTGGAGCCTCTGTGTCTCCCTAACCATTACGGCTGCCCAGGATCTCACTGTCTCTCACGCAGTTAGAAAAATTAAAGAGAAACTGGGTTGTAAATTAATTGAGGCTATGAAATGACTGCCATTGTGGCTGATTCGTGACTTAGCTAGCGTTAGGTTTTGGTTTATTGAGTCCTGGTAGTGATGTTTATCAGGCTTTCCTCAGAAGTGGTAGTGACATAAGGTTCCCACAATGTTCTGTCTCCGAGTTCCCGGTTGTTCCAGGAAGGGATTGGGGCATTGCTTTTTTCTCCTTTTTTCTCTTTGTCCCAGGAGAGATATATTGTTTCCGTTGACAACTGGTGACAGACAACATATTTTAGTGGGAACACGGGTTTGAACTGTTGTGTGTGTTTTTGCCTGTGTGGACGCTGTGTTCATATCCTATAAATAAAGAGCATGCAGGAAGTGCCTGTCAGCTCTGTTATGCAACAGTTCATATCATGGAAAGTCAGCATGCCTAGTGTGTGTGTGTGACAGGAGTTATGGAACAGGAAAGGGGTAGTGTGGTCAGAGGAAAATGAAGGTTGCCAGAAAACGTCCCCAGTGCTCAGTCCTGGCTCTGCTAAAACACTCACAGAGTGAAAAGTTCTCTCTCCTCACGTCATCACGGTATGTTTGTGTGTATAGCCTACTTTTTGCTAACTTCTCTTCTATGTCTCTCTTTGTGTTTCTCTTAGGTAATGGAGACTAAAGATATGCTGTACATTGTGACAGAATATGCCAAAAATGGAGAGATGTTCGGTGAGGATCAAATAAAATGTCCCCTTTGTTGTAACGTGTGTTGGGCACAGTGAAGGCTGCTGAGGGGAGGACGGCTCATAATAATGGCTGGACTAGAGTCAATGGAATGGTATCAAACACATCGAAGACGTGGTTTCCATATGTTTGATACCATTCCATTGACTCCATTCCAGCCGTTATTATGAGTTGTCCTCCCCTCAGCAGCCTCCACTGGTTGGGCAGTATCCTTTTAGGTAATAAAAGGGGTAAAATAGATATGAAGTTCCTCCCTCACCCAGGATGTATAAATGGTTTAGGCCTCTGAGTCTAAAACACCCCTCTCTCTCTCTTTCACTTGTCCTCCAGACTACTTGACCTCAAACGGGCGCATGAGCGAGGACGACGTCCGGAAGAAGTTCGGGCAGATTCTGACGGCAGTGGATTACTGCCACAGACACCACATCGTTCACAGAGACCTCAAAACTGAGAATCTACTGCTGGATGCCAACATGAACATCAAACTGGCCGGTGAGTCTGTCTGGGAGATAACAGATAGCAGACTCCCCTCTATCCTTCATGGTTCCCTACATGGTTCCCAGACTTCTTCATCTCTCTATTAAAGAGAAGCCATGCATCACTGTAATTAAAATATTGTTACTGGGTCTGAGTGCTAATAAGTTGACAACTGCCAAGAACTAGAAGGTTCTTTAGGGTGAAATAGCAGGGTCATAGCAGGCCTGATCTGATGCCACAGAGAGCCAGGGTGACAATCTGTAGTCAGTAAACACACACACACAAACAAACATACACACACACACTGCCATCAAGCAAGACAGTGCCCAGCGGGTCAACCTCAGTGCCTCATTGTGGCAGGACAATCAGTAGCTCTGTGTCAGAGCCCAGGGTGATATTAGCTCAGATGCTATCTGGCCTTTTATCTGTCATTATGTGATTAACATTACGCAATATCAACAAGAAACAACTCTCTAGCCAGCAGGGAATACAGGACTCAAACAACCACGAGTTTCACGAACTAACCCATCTCTTTCTCCTTCCCGTTCAGACTTTGGATTCGGTAACTTCTACAACGCAGGCGAGCCCCTGTCTACGTGGTGCGGCAGCCCCCCCTACGCAGCACCCGAGGTGTTCGAGGGGAAGGAGTACGAAGGGCCACAGTTGGACATCTGGGTAAGGGTTGACAGGGAAACTGAACACAATGTGTTTTGAACCGTAGTTCTACCATCTTCATGTCAAACCAATGAATACTGAAGTAAAGGGAGAGGCCATTTGTTGACGTTCTCCTCCTGGTGTCTCTCCTCTAAAGAGTCTGGGTGTGGTTCTGTACGTTCTCGTGTGCGGTTCCCTTCCATTCGACGGGCCCAGCCTCCCTGCCCTCAGACAGAGAGTCACAGAGGGGCGCTTCAGAATCCCCTTCTTCATGTCTCAAGGTACCCGTCACACCATGGCAACCACACAGTGACACATTTCATAGTGTGATTGGACTGATAGATTGATTGATAAAATGGCTGGTTTATATTATGTAAAAGCACATGCTGTAGCATCAGACTTACCTTGCTTTCCCTTGTATCTCCCTCCCTCCCACCTCCCTTCTCCCTCCCACCTCCCTCCCTACCTCTTCCTCCCTCTCTATTCCCCCGCAGACTGTGAGAACCTGATCCGTAGGATGCTGGTGGTAGACCCAGCTAAGAGGATCAGTGTGGCCCAGATCAAGCAGCACCGCTGGATGCTGGCTGACCCCACAGCTTCTCACCAGACCTTCAGCATGGCCCTTCCCCCTCACAGACTACAACTCTAACCTGGGGGACTACAGCGAGCCTGTCCTGGGCATCATGCAAACCCTGGGAATCGACCGCCAGAGGACCATTGAGGTGAGTGGCTCATTGGTTGATGTGTTAATTGGTTGATGTGTTAATTGGTTGATGTGTTAATTGGTTGATATGTTAATTGGTTGATTGGTTAATTGGTTTATTGGTGTTTTTGTCCTGGAAGGAGGATTAGAGGAGGGTAGGAGTGAGTGGACCTGGGCCGTTATGTAGGTTACAGGTTATAGGTTGTGTTATAGGTTATGGGTTATAGGTTACAGGTTATAGGTTGTGTTATAGGTTATGGGTTGCAGGTTATAAGTTATATGTTATAGGTTACAGGTTACGGGTTACGGGTTACGGGTTACAGGTTACGTGTTATAGGTTACGTGTTATAGGTTACGTGTTATGTGTTATGGGTTATGGGTTATGGGTTATGGGTTACAGGTTACAGGTTACGTGTTACGTGTTACGTGTTACGGGTTACAGGTTACAGGTTACAGGTTATGTGTTATCGGTTACAGGTTATAGGTTATGTGTTATAGGTTATGGGTTATCGGTTACAGGTTATAGGTTATGTGTTATCGGTTACAGGTTACAGGTTATGTGTTATAGGTTATGGGTTATCGGTTACAGGTTATAGGTTATGTGTTATAGGTTATGGGTTATAGGTTACCGGTTATAGGTTACAGGTTATAGGTTGTGTTATAGGTTATGTGTTATAGGTTACAGGTTATAGGTTATGTGTTATAGGTTACAGGTTATAGGTTACAGGTTATAGGTTATAGGTTATGGGTTATAGGTTACAGGTTATAGGTTATGGGTTATAGGTTACAGGTTATAGGTTACAGGTTATAGAATTATAAATTTATAAATTTACAAATTTATAAATTATATGTTATAAATTTATAAATTTATAAATTTACAAATTATAAATTTATAAATTTATAAATTTACAAATAATAAATTATAAATTATAAATTTATAAATTTACAGTTATAGGTTACAGGTTATAGGTTATGTTTTATAGGTTATTTGTTACAGGTTTTAGGTTACAGGTTACAAGTTATGGGTTACAGGTTACAGGTTACAGGTTACCGGTTATAGGTTATGGGTTATGGGTTACGGGTTACGGGTTACGGGTTACGGGTTACGGGTTACGGGTTATGGGTTATAGGTTATGGGTTATATAGTAGGTTATACAGATCACATAGTACCACAGGAATCCAGTATTTGGAGTACACTGTAAAGACTAAGTTAGTGGGGTCGGGTTGGGTACTGGGTTGAAAGTGGTGGGGCTTTGAGACAGTTACTCATGTCTGGCAGTAGAGCAGGATATGTTATGCTGCCTCCCAGGCAGGCGTCACAGTCAAACGCACCCTGGATCCTTGTACGCCTGGGGGACTTAATACTCATTTTGTAGGGAGAATTAGGGGGATAACTGGCAGCTGCTTTTAAAGTCTGACACAGTTAGCGGTGAGTAGATGAGCTCCAACAGCAGTCTCTCAGGAGATTAGTCTGGGTGAGCGCAGTCTGACGGGGCACAGACCTATCTGAGAGAGAAATATATATAGAGAGAGTGAGAGACAAACAGGGAGAGGAAGAGTAAAAAGCTGGCTAATACAGCCCTTTATATTATGACACCCTTTGGACCAAAATGGCTGACTAACATGTCTTTCTCTTCTGCCCCAGTCTCTGCAGAGCAGCAGCTACAACCACTTCTCAGCTATCTACTACTTGCTGTTGGAGAGGATCAGGGAGCACCGATCCCAGCAGCTCAGCCGTCAGTGTGGGCCCTGGAACCAGAGACCCAGGAGCACCTCTGACTCCGGTACCCCAGAGGTCATCATGGAGGACAGCTTCAGACCTTCAGCCTACCCCATTCAATGCAAGAGCACCCCTCCCATGCAAGCGGAGATGGAATATGACCAAGGTGCATTGTTCCAACGTGTGGTGTTCCCAGTGGAAGCCAGTCTGAACCGACTGCTGTGTAACCGCTCCATCTCCCCCAACAGCCTGGTGGAGACCAGCATCAGTGAGGAGGTGCGGCCCCGCGACCTGGAGGAGGAGGTCACACACACCTGCTCGGCCCTCGTCCTGCCCACCACCACCTCCCGGCGACACACCCTGGCCGAGGTCTCTGCTCGCTTCTATCAGTGCAACCCCCCCTGCATCGTGGTCAGCCCCTCCGACGCTGCGTCATCTGACAGCTGTCTGAGGACCTCGTCCACCCCCAACCCCGCTCTGCACCCCCCTGTGGGTGGCCTGTCAGCCGTGCTGGCTTTTGGGACTGACCCCGGGGCACTGGTCCCCACCGGTAGCCCACCGGCCCTCTCCTGTCACCTCCTCCCCCAGGCTCAGGCTGCCAGCTTCCAAGACGGCCGCAGAGCCTCCGACACCTCCCTCACACAAGGTATGGGTAATGACAGTTTATAGCCATTAGGTATGCATCAGTCCCATCATTACTACAGAGAAATGTATCAGTCACATCATCATCTAACCAATCTTCTGCCTGTCTCTCTCTCTGTGCACCTCCCCAGGTCTGAAAGCCTTCCGCCAACAGCTGAGGAAGAACACGCGCACTAAGGGCCTTCTGGGTCTGAATAAGATCAAAGGTCTGGCGAGGCAGGTCTGCACTCCGACCTCCGACCGCAGTAGCCGTGGCAGCCGGGGATCAATAGGCCCCACCATCAGTGAGCACCGCAGCATGCTGGAGGAAGTTCTGCACCAGCAAAGGTAAGAGGAAGACACACACACAACCTTACACACGCACCTGCACATAAATACAATCACAGCCACATAGTCACCGTAAGTATCATTCTAACCCCACCTCTCTGTCTGTGTTTACAGGATGCTCCAGATCCAGCACCAGCCCCAGCCTCAGCCTCCTTGGCCAGCACCTACCCAGAATCCCCTGCTCTTCCTGTCCCAGCAGCAGCCCCCCTCCCCCACCTCAGTCTTCGCCACCCCCTCCACCCTGTTCGACATCCCCACCCCCTCCCTCCTCCAGGGGGAACCCCAACACCCCCTGCCCTCCCACCAGAGCCCCCTGGCTCTCCAGCATGCCTTCTGGCAGCAGCCTCTGGAGTCATCTTCCCCCTCCTACGGCTCCTCTTCCTCCTGCTCCTCCTCTTCCTCCTGCTCCTCCTCTTCCTCCCTCTCCCCCGTGGGTTCTGCTGCTTACCTCCTCGAGGCTGGACTGCACATAAGCCAGCAGTCCAGCCTCTACCTCGAGACCAACCTCCACCCACAGACCAACCCCCACTACCAAGCCCAGGACCAGGCCCAGGCTTTCACCCAGGGCCCCTTCCCCCTCATGCCCATGCAGGGGATGTGGAGCCTGGATTCAGCCTCCGGGAGAGAGTCGGAGATGCAGGAGCTGGGCCGGGGTGGACAGCAGCAGCTGAGAAGCTGTGTGATGGTGAAGTAATGGAGGGAAAGAAAGGAGAAGCAGAAAACAACAACTTCTATTTGGACCAGAGGGATTGTTCTGCATGACAACCAGAGGACAAAATCTAATGGTGATGTTCTCACTGATGGACAGGAAGGGTAAGCGCTTTTTTACAGTGGGAACAGAACTTTGAGACGTGGAGTTTCTCACAGAACATCAGATGATGAGCAGAAGGTGATTGGATGACAGAACAGATCCTCTAAAAGTGTGAAAAGAGAACAATTGGGTAAAAAAAAATTAGCAAAGAGTAGATCGATTTTTTTTTTACTGATGCAAGTCACAAATCTACCCTCTCTTGAACAACATGCAAACATACATCTAGTTGTGTGTATTTGTGTGTGATCACATAAGCTGAGAATTAAGCAATAACCAAACTCTGGAGTGACGGCTCTGAGGTCTCGTCAGACCCCCAGAGAAGCAATAAAGGTCTGGGACCCCCTCAACACAACTGGGGACCTACGTTCCTCTCCTTTCTCCCTGATGGGGACCCCAACTCACCCCTGTCCTGCTATGGAGGGGTGTGTGAAGGACTAGTCTTGAAAACCCAACGAGGACTGGTATCAATGTACCATACTAGATCATTTAAGACCTATTTCAACAGTTGTGAGTCTTATTTTTATTTTTTTCATCAAGTTTGAAAACAGGAGGATCCAGTCTTCCTGATTTCGTTTTGGGTTACTTTTCCAGTTTTGCTCACTGTATATAGACCTTTATTACTTATTACTTATTGTTTTCACTTAATTAGAAAAGACCAAAGTTCTTTCTTTATTTTTACTTTGTTTGTCTCTTGGAGAAGATATTACTTATTGGTCACATACACATGTTTAGTAGGTGTTATTGTGGGTGTAGAGAAATGCTTGTGTTCCTAGCTCCAACAGTGCAGTAATATCTAACAATACACAAAAATCTAAAAGTAAAATAATGTAATTAAGAAATATAGTAATATTTAGATGAACAATGTCGGAGTCCGGAGTGTGTGTGTATGTATATATATATATATATAGTACCAGTCAAAAGTTTGTCACCTACTCATTCCAGGGTTTTTCTTTATTTTTACTATTTTCTACATTGTAGAAAAGTAGTGAATACATCAAAACTATGAAATAACACATATGGAATAATCTAGTAACCAAAAAAGTGTTAAACAAATCAACATTTATTTTATAATTGAGATTATTCAAAGTAGTCCCAATTTTCCTTGATGACATCTTTGCACACTCTTGGCATTCTCTCAACCCTTGAATGAGTAGGTGTGTCCAAACTGTTGACTGGTACTGTATAAGCGCATACGTGTTGGGATGTATAGACATTATGGACAGTATGTGGATCCAATATGAAGTATATCTGAAGAGTACGTGGATAGAATAGAATATGTAGTATATCTGAAGAGTACGTGGATAGAATAGAATATGTAGTATATCTGAAGAGTGCGTGGATAGAATAGAATATGTAGTATATCTGAAGAGTACTTGGATAGAATAGAATATGTAGTATATCTGAAGAATACGTGGATAGAATAGAATATGTAGTATATCTGAAGAATATGTGGATAGAATATAATATGTACAGCAATAGTTGAATAGGATGGACTTGACTAGAATACAGTATATACATATGAAATGGGTAAAACAGTATATAAATATTATTAAAGTGACCAGTGTTCCATGTCTGTGTACATAGGGTAGCAGCTTCTAAGGTGCAGGGATGAGTAACCGGGTGGTAGTTGGCTAGTGACAGTGACTAAGTTCAGGACAGGGTACTGGTGGCGGCCGGCTAGTGATGGTTATTTAACAGTCTGATGGCCTTGATGGCCTTTCAGTCTCTCGGTCCCGGCTTTGATGCACCTGTACTGACCTCGCCTATTTTGTAGCTGTCCTACAAACATGCAGTATCATAACTATTCTAAACTTCCAAACTTTCTTTGAAGACAATGTTATTGTGATTTCACAAACTGTGATTTGTTTGTGCGAGATTCTAGCTGAGCTCATGCTGCTTTCACCACAGAAGAAAAAGTAGACTTGCTGTGTGACTAAAGCACAATAGGTACTGCTATTAGCAAGCAGTGTGTGCGTGCGTGTGTGTGTGTGCACCTTACAAAAAGGTTGATTTTCAATTAATAGTTTATACTCATGTATGGTTACTTTCTAATCATATTCCCTCTGTATTTATGTCATTTTATATGTCTCAATTTGTAAATATTGTCAAAACGTAAGACCCTGAAGACCTATGAGCATGATGTCATTCCCTATCAGGGGAAAACATTTACATTGGAGTAATTTAGTAGACACTCTTATCCAGAACCACTTACAGAGTGAGTGCAATCATTTTCATAACAAAGCTTTACCCACAATACTTTTCACCTCATATGGGCTATGTGTATGCTACATGATGTAGTGCTTTCACACAGCCAGAACAAAGACTTTGGGACTATAGTGCAATATTTCACATTGAAATGCAGAGGAAATGAGAGATAGAGAGCTGACATAAGAAAGTACAGTAATTGCCTGCTGGTGTTCATTCGATTGTTTTTATTGATCATTTTTTCTTTTTGTATGAATGTACAAGGTTTTTATACCTTCATAGGGAGCTAGCTGAGTAGAGCAGGTACTAGAAAGCTTCTGTTTTTTGTTGAACATGGAAATGCATATGTTTAGAAGAAAGGACCCAAACCATTTCATAGTGCGTTCCCTATTGACAACACGGTTGCCTGCTACTGCATGATGGCAGAACTAGGGATAGGCCAAAGAGAGAGCAGCGGGATAAGAGAATGAAACTACTGACTTTCCTCTGTGAACGCGTTGACTCAAAATGCTAGCTGGCGCTTTCATGGCATACTCTGTGTGGCTCCTGCTATGAGAAAGCTGCTTCTGCCACTAGATGCTAACGCAGGACCATGGCTGTATTTGTTTATGTATTTTCTAAGAAATAGAAAAGTTGTTTCAATGAATTGTCTGTAGGTGGTTGAGGTACAGTATCTAGCTAGAGTTGTGCACAGCATGTTTGGGTTTATGTGTAAGGCCTATTTACGTGTGAAGGCGTCTCATTTTGAACAACATGTTGAAGGGTAAAGTGTTTGAAGCCTGAAGCTAAAATGTTGTTTGATAGATTTCTCTCTGAAATAACATTGTTAATATTTCTAAATGACATTTCATTTTGGCTGACTGCACTCACCACCAACACTTGTGCCTTCTTCAGAACAAACCCCATACCTTCAGAGTAGCCCTGCTTTTCTCCAATCAGCACACAGTGAAAACAGGTGGGCCCACCATGGGCCAGACACTCATAAGACCCAGTTTTCATACTTTGATTTAACTTGCTGTATTAAAGAAAAAATAAGCATTGCACTTTACAGTGAATATTTCTCATTTCTGAAATAGGTTTTGTTTCTCCTGTTAGTTGAGAAAACTCGTCACAAACGTAGTTTGACTGAACTATTGAAACACTAGTAACCTTTCTGACACAGATCTGTTATGTCCGTTTTGGTCAAATGTTGGATGTGAAGAAATATGTTTTATGATTTTCCTGATTTGCTACTTGACTGTGTGTGTGTTTGTATGAATGTTATATAGAAAGAAAGATTGATTGTTTATTTATGTGGCTATTTATTTGAATAAAATTCACTTCCTAAACATAAATTCCAGTTGCTGGTTGTAATTTTGTGTAAATGTCTTAGTCATATGATAATACATGCTAATATTTATTAATCAAAAGTAGGCTGATTAACAGCCACTATAGTTGATGTTAAATCAAAATGGATGACATGGAGAGCTGAAGCAGAAAATATTCCCAAGAAAGCTACTTCAAAGTTCTGAACGCCACATTTTAGCAAGCCGACAAGAAACACATTGTGCTCTTCACCTGCTGATGACGCACATTGATGATGTTCTAGCCCTCTATGGTAATGTTCTAGCCCTCTGTGATGATGTTCTAGCCCTCTGTGAGGATGTTCTAGCCCTCTGTGATGATATTCTAGCCCTCTGTGATGATATTCTAGCCCTCTGTGATGATGTTCTAGCCCACTGTGATGATATTCTAGCCCTCTGTGATGATGTTCTAGCCCTCTGTGATGATGTTCTAGCCCTCTGAGATGATTTTCCAGCCCTCTGATGATGTTCTAGCCCTCTGTGATGATGTTCTAGCCCTCTGTGATGATGTTCTAGCCATCTGAGATTATGTTCTAGATCTATGTGATGATGACGCTGGGTGATGATGTGATGATGACGTTGGGTGATGATGACGCTGGGTGATGATGACGCTGGTTGATGATGTGATTGCCCTTGGTGACCCGGCTGTGTGTCTATTACCATAAGGCAGCGGACAGTGACAGATGTCTGATGGAGGACAGGGACATGTGTGGGAGGGAGGAAGGGGACACGACAGTGGGCAAACCAATCATGATTCACACATCCTAAGTGGCCTATCTGGTGCTAAAACCACTCAGACGTGCTAACACACATTTGAACACACTAATCAACAGCTAACAAGCTGTCACATAGACATAGTTACAAACACCTGGGCTGATAAACTCTGCTTCATAAGAGGCTCGTCTAACCACAACATGTAGAATGATGGGAAGAGCAAAACAGGGTCTTTCTTTTGAACATGCCCTGTTTTCATTGAGTCCCCCTAAACCCCAATGGGACATATTTGATTTTGTGTGTGTGTGTGTGTGTGTGTGTGTGTGTGTGTGTGTGTGTGTGTGTGTGTGTGTGTGTGTGTGTGTGTGTGTGTGTGTGTGTGTGTGTGTGTGTGTGTGTGTGTGTGTGCTTGCGTGCTTGCGTGCCTGGTGTGTTTGATAGAAATGCTGTGTATTAGCCATCAGGTCACCCTACCAACCGTCCATCACCATCCTACCGCTGTGGACACGACCTTGTACTTGCCATCACAGCGTCGTAACAAGGCAGACTGATGGGCTGATTTATTGTAATATCTCTGCGTGTGTACATATACATCTGTGTACTAGTATGTGTGTCTCAGTCTAGATATGTTGGCCTGAGTGTCTGTGTCTCTGGGACGCTGTGTTGGCCTGAGTGCCTGTGTCTCTGGGACGCTGTGTTGGCCTGAGTGCCTGTGTCTCTGGGACGCTGTGTTGGCCTGAGTGCCTGTGTCTCTGGGATGCTCTGTTGGCCTGAGTGCCTGTGTCTCTGGGACGCGGTGTTGGCCTGAGTGCCTGTGTCTCTGGGACGCTGTGTTGGTCTGAGTGCCTGTGTCTCTGGGATGCTCTGTTGGCCTGAGTGCCTGTGCCTCTGGGACGCTCTGTATCCATGGGTGTAAACTGAGCTGAAGAGACGTGTTAATTCTGTTCAGGTCACTCAGTACTAACTGCAGGGAGGGACTACTGCAGTCAGCACAGACACAGCTCCTCTGGTTCATCAACCACAGTACTGACCGGCACATAGACAGGGTGCCAGTTACCATGTCCCTCATTATGAGATCTGAAGAGAGGTACCGACAGGATTAAACTATATTTTGGAAACAAATGGCCAGCAGTATGTGTGTGTCTGAAAAGGATAGAGAGACACAGAGATAGACATAACCCAGTGTCAGTGACGTGTACTCATGGATGCCAAGGGAAACCAGGCTTCCCCAAAAATGTATGGTCAAAGAATGCACACACACACACACACACACACACACACACACACACACACACACACACACACACACACACACACACACACACACACACACACACACACACACACACACACACACACACACACACACACACACACAAATCAGTACCATGGACAGCCACATGATATTTAGCAACATTGATTGGACTAAATAGTTTTTTTTCAGTGTATTAAACTAAGCATACAGTATAAGGCCTTGTTGATCCATGGTACTTGATCTGATGAAGTTGAAATGGTGCTGGAATAGCGGAGGCAGTGCTCCTGTTGTCTTTGTGCTGACTTGCGGTAACTCTGTGGTTCTAAATCAGTAGTTGTTTAGTAAACTGTAGAAAACATTATCTTGCTTGACCATGCTGCAGGTGATGTAACTGGTTTTTACATGTAATATTTGCTTTGTGGACTTCATCGGACAGCTCTAGTTTTGTGATGAAACAAACATACACAACCGTTCATAAGTTTGGGGTCACTTAGAAATGTCCTTGTCTTTGAAAGAAAAGCACATTTTGTTGTCCATTAAAATGACATCTAATTGATCAGAAATACAATGTAGACATTGTTAATGTTGTAAATGACTATTGTAGCTGGAAACGGCAGATTTTTTATGGAATATCTACATAGGTGTACAGAGGCCCATTATTAGCAACCATCACTCCTGTGTTCCAATGGCACGTTGTGTTAGCTAATCCAAGTTTATCATTTTAAAAGGCTAATTGATCATTAGAAAACCCTTTTGCAATTATGTTAGCACAGCTGAAAACTGTTGTGCTGATTAAGGAAGCAATAAAACTGGCCTTCTATAGACTAGTTGAGTATCTGGAGCTTCAGTATTACTATTTTTTAAGGTGTGGATGAGCTTAATATTGCAGAAAGATTGTTGCTTCCATCAATGAAATTGTCTGCATCATTTCCAATCCCCCATATATATGTTTTTGGTAAATACAGTGAGGGGAAAAAAGTATTTGATCCCCTGCTGATTTTGTACGTTTGCCCACTGACAAAGAAATGATCCGTTTATAATTTTAATGGTAGGTTTATTTGAACAGTGAGAAACAGAATAACATCAAAAAAATCCAGAAAAACGCATGTGAAAAATGTTATAAATGGAATTGCATTTTAATGAGGGAAATAAGTATTTGACCCCTCTGCAAAACATGACTTAGTACTTGGTGGCAAAACCCTTGTTGGCAATCACAGAGGTCAGACGTTTCTTGTAGTTGGTCACCAGGTTAGCACACATCTCAGGAGGGATTTTGTCCCACTCCTCTATGCAGATCTTCTCCAAGGTTTCGAGGCTGACGTTTGGCAACTCAAACCTTCAGCTCCCTCCACAGATTTTCTATGGGATTAAGGTCTGGAGACTGGCTAGGCCGCTCCAGGACCTTAATGTGCTTCTTCTTGAGCCACTCCTTTGCTGCCTTGGCCGTGTGTTTTGGGTAATTGTCATGCTGGAATACCCATCCACGACCCATTTTCAATGCCCTGGTTGAGGGAAGGAGGTTCTCACCCAAGATTTTACGGTACATGGCCCCGTCCATCGTCCCTTTGATGCGGTGAAGTTGTCCTGTCCCCTTAGCAGAAAAACACCCCCAAAGCATAATGTTTCCACCTCCATGTTTGACAGTGGGCATGGTGTTCTTGGGGTCATAGGCAGCATTCCTCCTCCTCCAAACACGGCGAGTTGAGTTGATGCCAAAGAGCTCCATTTTGGTCTCATCTGACCACAACACTTTCACCCAGTTGTCCTCTGAATCATTCAGATGTTCATTGGCAAACTTCAGACGGGCATGTATATGTGCTTTCTTGAGCAGGGGGACCTTGCGGGTGCTGCAGGATTTCAGTCCTTCACGGCGTAGTGTGTTACCAATTGTTTTCTTGGTGACTATGGTCCCAGCTGTCTTGAAATCATTGACAAGATCCTCCCGTGTAGTTCTGGGCTGATTCCTCACCTTTCTCATTATCATTGCAACTCCACGAGATGAGATCTTGCATGGAGCCCCAGGCCGAGGGAGATTGACAGTTCTTTTGTGTTTCTTCCATTTGCGAATAATCGCACCAACTGTTGTTACCTTCTCACCAAGCTGCTTGGCGATGGTCTTGTAGCCCATTCCAGCCTTGTGTAGGTCTACAATCTTGTCCCTGACATCCTTGGAGAGCTTTTTGGTCTTGGCCATGGTGGAGAGTTTGGAATCTGATTGATTGATTGCTTCTGTGGACAGGTGTCTTTTATACAGGTAACAAGCTGAGATTAGGAGCACCACCTTTAAGAGTGTGCTCCTAATCTCAGCTCGTTACCTGTATAAAAGATACCTGGGAGCCAGAAATCTTTCTGATTGAGAGGGGGTCAAATACTTATTTCCCTCATTAAAATGCAATTCCATTTATAACATTTTTCACATGCATTGTTTTGGATTTTTGTGTTGTTATTCTGTCTCTCACTGTTCAAATAAACCTACCATTAAAATTATAGACTGATCATTTCTTTGTCAGTGGGCAAATGTACAAAATCAGCAGGGGATCAAATACTTTTTTCCCTCACTGTATATATATCCATATACATACACATATGCATACATAAACACATATATACATACACATACATACACACTGGCAAGTTTCAGAAGAAAGGTCTTTGTTTCTGGCCATTTTGAGCCTGTAATCGAACCCACAAATGCTGATGCTCCAGATACTCAACTAGTCTAAAGAAGGCCAGTTTTATTGCTTCCTTAATCAGCACAACAGTTTTCAGCTGTGCTAACATAATTGCAAAAGGGTTTTCTAATGATCAATTAGCCTTTTAAAATGATAAACTTGGATTAGCTAACACAACGTGCCATTGGAACACAGGAGTGATGGTTTCTGATAATGGGCCTCTGTACGCCTATGTAGATATTCCATTCAAAATCAGCCGTCTCCAGCTACAATAGTCATTTACAACGTTAACACTGTCTACACTGTACTTCTGATCAATTTGATGTTATTTTAATAAGACAACAAAATGTGCTTTTCTTTCAAAAACAAGGATATTTCTAAGTGACCCCAAACTTTTGAACAGTTGTGTATGTAGTTGAATTTATTTTGCCACTGTGTGACTGTTGTCTTTTTGTTGTCACTGCCTTACTGTATATCATGGTGGTCTATGAACGAATGGGTTATAGCGCAAACAACGCGATTATCACAACATAGGTTGTAATATGGCTTTTCTACTGGCTTGGCCTCCTCAGTGATTTTACCCACACACCACTACTGGGCAGTGGTTGACTCATTCAGAGGAAATTCCCCAGCCTGAGACTTCGGACTAAGATGAACCTTGCAAAGCATTCTGGGATTTGAGACCTCAGGTCTACGCACTTAAGTGTGAAGAGCACTTAGACAGACCTGTCTCTGCTCACCATCTGACACACACACACACTATGTGGGATTTCAAACAAGCTTCCAGACAAGCCCTGCTATAAAAGTGTCCTAGTACTCTAAATAAGTAAATATGTTATCACCATGAAAGCACACAGAGGAATGTTCTTCTTCAGTTTCCTTGTGTGAAAGCAGAAGAGAGGAGATGAGGTGAAGACAGGAGGAGGAGGTTAAGAGGCTGGCAACTTCTCTGATCAAAAGACTCAAATGTTACGAAATACAATCTAGAGAGAGCTATATTAACTCTACATACCAAGCTGAGACAAGAACCTATTTACCATAAAGCCCAAGCTGGGGCCGAGACTGCCGCAGGACACACACACACACACACACACACACACACACACACACACACACACACACACACACACACACACACACACACACACACACACACACACACACACACACACACACACACACACACACACACACACACACACACACACACACACACAGGGCCCCAATGGGAGTTCAACAAGGGGGGATTACATGTACTTTACCCCCTGTAGTCAGCTAAGCAGCCTTTAATGATCGACTGTGTATGAGTTCACACACACATTTGTGCCATTGCTCACAATCAAACTATCTGGCTTGGGAAGTGTGAATACCAGAGGATTTGTAGACATTTTAGGTTAAGGCAAAGTGCAGAAAGGAGGAACACTGAAAGAACATTCTGTTCTATTCACAAAACCGCAAACTACCAAAGTGATTAACACATAGAACAAAAGCCATACGGCACGATGCATCAAAACAAACACCTTCTCAGAGGCAGAGAGAGATATTGAAATGTCTCCAGAAGTGGACATTATGCTAGGTCTTCACCGATGCAAATATATGCAAACTGAAACTCAGTGTTCAGTTTTTTTTATTTTTACATAACACCTTGGTGTGTTCTTTGTTTAGCATGAGGGATGAAAGAGATAAGTAACTGCGCTACGCAAATGTATTATTGTGTCATACAGTAGGAATCCATGCATGCTGCATAGTTATCTACACTGAACAAAAATATAAATGCAACATGTAAAGTGCTGGTCCCATGTTTCATGTGCACAAAAATCGTATTTCTCAAAAATGCTGTGCACAATTGTGTTTACATCCCTGTTAGTGAGCATTTTATCTTTTGTCAAGATAATCCATCCACCTGACAAGTGCGGCTTGTCAAGCAGTTGATTAAACAGCATGCTCATTACGGAGGTGAACCTTGTGCTGGGGACAGTATAAGGCCACTCTAAAATGTGTAGTTTTGTCACACAACACAATGCCACAGATGTCTCAAGTTTTTAGGGCGCATGCAATTGGCATTTCAGAAAATCTGGATGGAGAGTTGGTTCATACATGTTTACACTTCATTTGTAGAATGTCAGCTGTGTTGGCTGTGTCCAAATCTTTGTAGTCTTTTTCTTCATGACCTTGGTTTTAATGAAATGTAAGACTGCGGGTCGCCAGCGTTCATAGTAATTCACACACACATTTCACACACTCTGTCCACCACCTATAAGCCACCTCCAACGTCGTTTTAGAGAATTTGTCAGTGGGGGGGAGTAAAACTCATTCTGATTGGCTGGGCCTGGCTCCCCAGTGGTGGGCCTGGCTCTCAAGTGGGTGGGCCTATGCCATGGCTGCCCCCTGGCCCAGTCAAATGAAATCCATACATTAGCGCCTAATTATTTATTTCAATTGACTGATTTCCTTATATGAACTGTAACTCAGCAAAATTTTTGAATTAGTTACATGTTGCTTTTACATTTTTGTTCAGTATACATTACATTTGCACCAAAGTACTTTCCGACACATTTTTATCTGTCCATTGTTATTTCTAGAACTCACACTCTGAGCTGATATAGTGCTGTATCCACAGTCGTGCAAACTAGGGCTTTAACTTTGAACTGAACTGTCAAAGTGTACTTGAGAGAAACAGAGACTGATAGTAAGAGCGTGAGAGAGTTAGAGAGAGAGAGAGGGAGTCAGAGTGCCACACACACACACTCACACAAACACACACACACACCCCGGGTCAGCTGTGAGCGGTATGACGCACACTGGGCTCTGTTAATATTGTACAGGAGGCTCTGGCGTCTGCATGAGCATTCCATTACAGACCTCTCTCACTGAGTTCACAAAGCAGCTGTGTGCCAAATTAGCTCTCTCCATCTCTCTATATCTCTCTATCGCTGTCTCTCTCGATAGCTCTCTCTTTCTCTCTCTCTCTTTCTATCTGTCTCGCTCTTTTATCTCCCTTTCTTTATCTCTGTCACTCTCTCTCTCTTTCTTTCTCTCTCTCTCTATCATTTCTACCCCCTCGGTTTCTGCTTTTCCACCCTTTTCTTCCTCTCTACACCTCTCTTTTTTCTCTCCCTGTTTTTTTTCTCCACCTCTCTTTCTGTATCTCACTCCTTTTCTGTGTTTAATCAATTTTAGATCACTCAAGCCTTATTTTTCCACTGGAAATGAATCATTTCATTTCCTCTCTCTGTCTTTCTCTCTGTCCTTAAATTTAAAAAAATATATTCTGTCCATTTCCTTTTCCATCTCTGAGTCATAAACAATAACACCTGCAGAAAAACATGGCTTACTCCAAATTGGATCCTTTAAATCTAACAAGTTAAACAACTTTAATCTCAAAGTGTAATTGTGGTATGTGCCTGGCTGTTTTGAAAACGATTCACACATGCAGCATGCCTCTGAGGAGTCTTGAACAACAAGACAACAGCAAGCCGATAAATGTGCTCAAAATAAATTAGATGTACTGCTAGTGTTGCTGATTCACAGCAACATAGAATACAAAACAGTACCAGTCAAAACTTTGGACACACCTACTCATTCCAGGGGTCTTCTTTATTGTTACTATCTACATTTTAGAATAATAGTGAAGATATCCAAAACTATGAAATAACACATATGGAATCATCTAGTAACCAGAAAAGTGTTAAACAAATCAAAATACATTTTATATTTGATATTCTTCAAAGCAGCCACCCTTTGCCTTGATGACAGCTTTGTACACTCTTGGCATTCTCTCAACCAGCTTGCATTTCAATTAACAGGTGTGTCTTCTTAAAAGTAATTTCCTTCTTAATGCATTTGAGCCGATCAGTTGTGTTGTGACAAGGTAGGGGTGGTATACAAAACATGGTATTTTACCAAATAGGGCTAAGTCCATATTATGGCAAGAACAGCTCAAATAAGTAAAGAGAAATGACAGTCCATCATTACTTTAAGACATGAAGGTCAGTCAATCAGGAAAATGTCAAGAACTTTGAAAGTTTATTCAAGTGCAGTCGCAAAAACCATCAAGCGCTATGATGGAACTGGCTCTCATGAGGACAGCCACAGGAAAATGAAGACCCAGAGTTACCTCTGCTGCAGAGGATAAGTTAATTAGAATAATTGCACCTCAGATAGAATAAATGCTTCAGAGAGTTCAAGTAACAGACACATCTCAACATCAACATCAGGCCTTCATGGTCGAATTTCTGCAAAGAAACCACTACTAAAGGACACCAATAAGAAGAAGAGACTTGCTTGGGCCAAGAAACACAAGCAATAGACATTACACCGGTGGAAATCTGTCCTTTGGTCCTATGAGTCCAAATTTGAGATTTTTGGTTCCAACCACCGTGTCTTTGTGAGATGCAGAGTAGGTGAAAGGATGATCTCCGCATTTGTGGTTCCTACCGTGAAGTATGGAGGAGGAGGTGTGATGGTGTGGGGGTGCTTTGCTGGTTACACTGTCTGGGATTTATTTTGAATTCAAGGCACACTTAACCAGCATGGCTACCACGGCAATATGCAGCGATACGCCATCCCATCTGGTTTGTGCTTAGTGGGACTATCATTTGTTTTTCAACAGGACAATGGCCCAACACACCTCCATGCTATGTAAGGGCTATTTGACAAAGAAGGAGTGTGATGGAGTGTTGCATCAGATGACCTGGCCTCCACAATCACCTGACCTCAACCCAATTAAGATGGTTTGGGATGAGTTGGACCGCAGAGTGAAGGAAAAGCAGTCAACAAGTGCTTAGCATATGTGGGAACTCCTTCAAGACTGTTGGAAAAGCATTCCAGGTGAAGCTGGTTGAGAGAATTCCAAGAGTGTGCAAAGCTGTCATCAACGCAATGGGTGGCTACTTTGAAGAATCTCAAATATAAAATATTTTTTGATTTGTTTAACACTTTTTTGGTTACTACATGATTCCATATGTGTTATGTCATAATTTGATGTCTTCACTATTATTCTACAATGTAGAATATAGTAAAATAAAGAAAAACCCTTGAATGAGTAGGTGTGTCCAAACTTTTGACTGGTACTGTATGCGAGAATGTGTGTGTGTGTGCATATTTGCGTATGTACATCCACAAGGGAATGAGATACCACAAGCCAACCATTGCCCTGGGCACCGTCCAGGGTGACATTCTTTGCGCACGCAAGCCCCCCACTCTGGTCTCACATTTCTCTGCACGTTTCTGCGCCTTGCCATGAGTGATGTTTGTCAAACACCCAGCACCCAGCACCAGCATCTTTTCTCAGCCACAGGATCGCGAGCTAGAGGAAAACATGACCACCCGCACTGAAACTGACACCTGCTGTTTGCAACTCTATCTCAGTGCTCTTTCCTTACTTTACCCTTCACGTTGTCCTTTTCTCTCCTCCCTACCTCCCTTCACTCACACATTAAGGGGGGTTATATGAGCAAGGAAGGTATGCCTATAGAACTTTAACTTCAATGTTCCTGCGTTTGCTTCAATGTTCCTGCAAGACTGCATTCACAGTAAACAACACATACACTATGTTGCTCAATCGGAAATGACCTTTTAAAAGCTAAATCTGCAGTTGCTACATACATTATTGGACTTATAAATGAATGATATGATACCCATCGCTTCTTGAAGAATATATGAGCTTAGTTCATCTGTCAAACCCCATCAGAACCCGAAATATAAGCTTGTTTTACTGCGATGTTTGTAAACAAAATAAAGGTAGACAAACACTGTATAGCGTCCAATCTTGGTTAAAACTATATATTTTTTTGTCATGGATGGTCAGTCCTTGCACCCATAGCTATGTCTAAAATCAAACCAAAGTTTATACACCGGTTTGCAGATGTTATCACAGGTGCAGAGAAATGCTTGTGTTTCTAGCTCCTACAGTGCAGTAATATCTAGCAATACAAAACAATATACACATAATAAAAAAAGTAAAAAATAAAAAAATAAAAGCATGTACAGTTGAAGTGAGAAGTTTACATACACCTTAGCCAAATACATTTAAACTCTGTTTTTCACAATTCCTAACATTTAATCCTAGTAAAACGTTGTCCCTGTCTTAGGTCAGTTAGGATCACCACTTTATTTTTAAGAATGTGAAATGTCAGAATAATAGTAGAGAGAATTATTTATTTCAGCTTTTATTTCTTTCATCACATTCCCAGTGGCTCAGAAGATTACATACACTCAGTTAGTATTTGGTAGCATTGCCTTTAAATTGTTTAACCTGGGTCAACCGTTTCGGGTAGCCTTCCACAAGCTTCCCACAATAAGTTGGGTGAATTTTGGCCCATTCCTCCTGACAGAGCTGGTGTAACTGAGTCAGGTTTGTGGGCCTCCTTGCTCGCACACGCTTTTTCAGTTCTGCCCACAAATTGTCTATAGGATTGAGGTCAGGGCTTTGTGATGGCCACTCCAATACCTTAACTTTGTTGTCCTTAAGCCATTTTGCCACAACTTTGGAAGCATGCTTGGGGTCAATGTCCATTTGGAAGGCCCATTTGCGACCAAGCTTTAACTTCCTGACTGATGTCTTGAGATGTTGCTTCAATATATCCACATCATTTTCCATCCTTATGATGCCATCTATTTTGTGAAGATCACCAGTCCCTTCTGCAACAAAGCACCCCCACAACATGATGCTGCCACCCCCGTGCTTCACGTTTGCGATGGTGTTCTTCGGCTTGCAAGCCTCCCCCTTTTTCCTCCAAACATAACAATGGTCATTACGACCAAACAGTTCTATTTTTGTTTAATCAGACCAGAGGACATTTCTCCAAAAAGTATGATCTTTGTACCCATGTGCAGTTGCAAACCGTAGTCCGGATTTTCTATGGCGGTTTTGGAGCAGTGGCTTCTTCCTTACTGAGCGGCCTTTCAGGTTATGTAGATATAGGACTCGTTTTACTGTGGATATAGATACTTTTGTACCCATTTCCTTCAGCAGCTTCACAAGGTCCTTTGCTGTTGTTATGGGATTGATTTGCACTTTCCGCACCAAAGTACGTTCATTTCTAGGAGACAGAACGAGTCTCCTTCCTGAGCGGTATGACAGCTGCGTGGTCCCATGGTGTTTATACTTGCGTACTATTGTTTGTACAGCTGAACGTGGTACCTTCAGGCATTTGGAAATTGCTCCCAAGGATGAACCAGACTTGTGGAGGACTACAATTTTCTGAGGTCTTGGCTGATTTCTTTTGAATTCCCCATGATGTCAAGCAAAGAGGCACTGAGTTTGAAATACATCCACAGATATACCTCCAATTGACTGAAATGATGTGAATTGGCCTATCAGAAGCTTCTTTAGCCATGACATCATTTTCTGGAATTTTCCAAGCTGTTTAAAGGCACAGTCAACTTAGTGTATGTAAACTTCTGACCCACTGGAATTGTGATACAGTGAATTATAAGTGAAATAATCTGTCAGTAAACAATTGTTGGAAAAATGGCTTGTGTCATGCAGAAAGTAGATGTCCCAACCGACTTGCCAAAACTATTTGTGGAGTGGTTGGAAAACGAGTTTTAATGACTCCAACCTGAGTGTATTTAAACTTCCGACTTCAACTGTATATATATATATATATATATATATATATATATATATATATACACACACATAAACTCAGCAAAAGAACAAACGTAAAAATCCAAATAACTTCACAGATCTTCATTGTAAAGGGTTTAAACACTGTTTCCCATAAACAATTAATGAAAATGCACCTGTAGAACGGTCGTTAAGACACTAACAGCTTACAGACGGTAGGCAATTAAGGTCACAATTATAGAAACTTAGTACACTAAAGAGGCCTTTTTACTGACTCTGAAAAACACCAAAAGAAATATGCCCAGGGTCCCTGCTCATCTGCAAGAACGTGCCTTAGGCATGCTGCAGGGAGGCATGAGGACTGCAGATGTAGCCAGGGCAATAAATTGCAATGTCCATACTGTGAGACACCTAAGACAGTGCTACAGGGAGACAGGATGGACAGCTGATCGTCCTCACAGTGGCAGACCACGTGTAACAACACCTGCACAGGATCGGTACATCCAAACATCACACCTGCGGGACAGGTACAGGATGGCAACAACAACTGCCCAATTACACCAGGAACGCACAATCCCTCTATCGGTGCTCAGACTGTCCGCAATAGGCTGAGAGAGGCTGGACTGAGGGCTTGTAGGCCTGTTGTAAGGCAGGTCCTCACCAGACACCACCGGAAACAACGTCGCCTATGGGCACAAACCCACCGTCGCTGGACCAGACAGGACTGGCAAAAGTGCTCTTCACTGACGAGTCACGGTTTTGTCTCACCAGGGGTGGTGGTCGGATTCGCCTTTATCGTTGAAAGGAATGAGCGTTACACCGAGGCCTGTACTTTGGAGAGGGATTGATTTGGAGGTGGAGGGTCCGTCATGGTCTGGGGCGGTGTGTCACAGCGTTATCGGGCTGAGCTTGTTGTCATTGCAGGTAATCTCAACGCTGTGCGTTACAGGGAAGACATCCTCCTCCCTCATGTGGTACCCTTCCTGCAGGCTCATCCTGACATGACTCTCCAGCATGACAATGCCACCAGCCATACTGATCGTTCTGTGCGTGATTTCCTGCAAGACAGGAATGTCAGTGTTCTGCCATGGCCGGATCTCAATCCCATTGAGCACGTCTGGGACCTGTTGGATCGGAGGGTGAGGGCTAGCGCCATTCCCCCCAGAAATGTCTGGGAACTTGCAGGTGCCTTGGTGGAAGAGTGGGGTAACATCTCACAGCAAGAACTGCCAAATCTGGTGCAGTCCATGAGGAGGGATATGAACTGCAGTACTTAATGCAGCTGGTGGCCACACCAGATACTGACTGTTACTTTTGATTTTGACCCCCCCTTTGTTCAGGGACACATTATTCAATTTCTGTTAGTCACATGTCTGTGGAACTTGTTCAGTTTATGTCTCAGTTGTTAAATCTTATGTTCATACAAATATTTACACACGTTAAGTTTGCTGAAAATAAACGCAGTTGACAGTGAGGACGTTGTTTTATTTGCTAAGTTATATATACAGTTGAAGTCGGAAGTTTACATACACTTAGGTTGGAGTCATTAAAACACGTTTTCAACCACTCCACACATTTCTTGATAACAAACTATAGTTTTGGCAAGTCGGTTGGGACATCTACTTTCTGCATGACACAAGTCATTTTTCCAACAATTGTTTACTGACAGATTATTTCACCTATAATTCACTGTATCACAATTCCAGTGGGTCAGAAGTTTACATACACTAAATTGACTGTGCCTTTAAACAGCTTGGAAAATTCCAGAAAATGACGTCATGGCTTTAGAAGCTTCTGATAGGCTAATTGACATCATTTGAGTCAATTGGAGGTGTACCTGTGGATGTATTTCAGCGCTACAGGGAGACAGTCCCTTTACATTTAAATCGCGTTATACTGCGGATCTTCCACCATACAGATTGCATCGATATGTTAATGCCTGCTGTTTCTTTTAAGACAATAATCGCTTAAAAATAACCTCGCTCTCTCCTGTTAGACCAGATTGTGGTAGGCTACATACTTTTATGTCTATGGGCTCTTTATCTTGCGATACAGTTTGACGTCACCAGACTAAACCGCTACTAACTGCTTCATCTAGGGCCGGTCTAGGGCCGGTAGCAACAATGACACCAGCACAGAGAGGATAGCTGCGCGCACGTTGTCAAATGGAAACTTGGAGGAGAAGAGAGGGGAAGAGTAGAGTGGAGAGAGGGGAAGAGCGGGAAGAGAGTGGAAGAGAGGGACCAGGGTGCGTCACTGGGCTAGCTCACGACTACCAGGGAGCTCGCACCTTCCATCACGCATCAGACCATCACATGAGTGGAAGATAAATGTTTTTAAAGTATGGCACATGTAAAAAGCGACGTTCACATGCGCGTTTCCATAATATCCTCCTGAGACCCAGCCATTCATTTATTGATCCATATCTCTGAGGCCATACAAGCCACTGTATTAAGTCACGTTGTCCCGTAGAGAGACATTCTGGGCTTTTCAATTAGATAAAGTTGTCAAGGTCATATCCCCACACGTTATCTTCCTGGTTCTTAAAAACATGTCTGCCATAAAAAAAATCCAATGTTATGGACATGTGTGTGTAATTAACTATTATAATTTTTGTGAGTTTGATATTCAAATCAAATTGTTTCTAGTAACTGAATATTTCAGGAATAGTTAAGTGAGTTGTCAGGACTGTGTAAGAATTCTTTCACATTAAAGATGCACTATGCAGAAATCGCTCCGCCATTTCCTGGTTGCTAAAATTAGAAAAGTTTGCCTAGTTCCAGTTAATGTGACAAAACTATCAAGTATAGTTTAGAGAATCATTGTACCATCTAAACCGCTGTGAAATATTTTTTCCATAACCAAAAATATTGTATTTTCAGCTGTTTGAAGCTGGTGTACACATAGAACATGGGGGGGGGTGCAACTCAATATTTCAAGGTCATTTTGCCCTATGCCCCCCCACCATTTTGCCCTTTGTACCCCCCCACCTCTCTCTATCCTCACCCTCTAGTCCTCCTCCATCTCTCTGGTGACGGTGATGGTAATTTCTCTCTCTCGCTCTCTCCCTCTCTCTCTCTCTCTCTACCCACCCCCTCCCTCTGTACTGGCTCCATCTCTCTGACTGGTAGCTGTAACGGTAACCTCTCCGTAGTTGTCTGTCTGTCTGTCACTTCCCCAGGCTAACAGTGGACACAGCAGAACCAGGCTCAGCCTAGTGACAACCCCCCCAGTGTTGCTCTGACGTCACACAACCACTCAGTGAATACAAATGCACTTTACACATTTTCAGGAGGTCTGACTCTAACTAACAACTATCTCTTTCATGTACAGTGCATTCAGAGTATTCAGCCTTATTCTAAAATGTATTTAATACAAATAAATCAGGCCTTTATGGTAGAGTGGCCAGACGGAAGCCACTCCTCAGTTAAAAGCACATGACAGCCCGCTTGGAGTTTGCCAAAAGGCACCTAAAGGACTCTCAAACCATGAAAAACTAAATTCTCTTTTCTGATGAAACCAAGATTGAACTATTTGGCCTGAATGCCAATCGTCATGTCTGGAGGAAACCTGGCACCATCCCTACAGTGAAGCATCGTGGTGGCAGCATCATGCTGTGGGGATGTTTTTCAGCGGCACGGACTGGGAGACTAGTCAGGATCGAGGAAAAGATGAACGGAGCAAAGTACTGAGAGATCCTTGATGAAAACCTGCTCCAGAGCGCTCAGGACCTCAGACTGGGGCGAAGGTTCACCTTCCAACAGAACAACAACCCTAAGCACACAGCCAAAACAAATCAGGAGTTGCTTCGGGACAAGTCTCTGAATGTCCTTGAGTGGCCCAGCCAGAGCCCGGACTTTAACCCGATCTAACATCTCTGGAGGGACGTTCCCCTATCCAACCTGACAGAGCTTGAAAGGATCTGCAGAGAAGAATGGGAGAAACTCCCCAAATATAGGTGTGCCAAGCTTGTAGCATCATACCAAATAAGACTCGAGGCTGTAATCACTGCCAAAGGTGTTTCTACAAAGTACTGAGTAAAGGGTCTGAATACTGTCGTAAATGTGATATTTCAGTGGGTTTTTATATAAATTTGCTAAAATTTAAAGAAATCTGTTTTTGCTTGATCTTTACATGGTATTCTGTGTAGATTGATGAGGATTTGTATTTATTTAATCAGTTTAAGAATAAGGCTGTAACGTAACAAAATGTGGAAAAAGTCAAGGGGTTTGAACACTTTCCCAAGGCACTGTAGTATCTCTCTATTTTTTCCACTGGACCATGCGAAGTGGGTCGTCTGTGTTTGCACAACCAGACAGAGGTTATGCAGGGAAGTAGGTCAAGTGTGGGAGGGGCCAGGGTGGGGGCATCGAATGATCTGATTGGAGGAGAGGAAGATGTGTCCCTCTTGAATCTGGTGACATTAGCTGCCCCCCTCCCCCCTCCCCTCCTCTCTCTCTAAAAGTGACACACAGACACCACCAATAGTAGAAAACCACTCCAAGAAGGATGAAAAACACTGTATATATTTGTAATTTCAACTAAAGATTCTCAGCCTGTATCTTTCGCGAGGACTAAAATAAACATTGACATGAATGCCTGCAGGGCTGGGAGCAGGTAGACAGAGGATCACTGTGGAGTGGGAGAGCCCTTTCTCTCTCTCAGTGACGTGCAGGTCCTGACATCCACTGACGTAAACCATGGTGGGTGGACAGAAGCTCCCAAAATGGAATAACTGTCCATTCTGTCAGACTGGGAAAAAAATGCACTTTACTCCATTAGCACATACAGTATAAACACACAGTACACACACATACACACACACAGAAACTCTCTTCTATCCGTGTCTCCAGAGCACAAAGAGGTGGCCGGCTCAAATGTTTTCTCACACCTTCCTGACACTTTATCAGAAATTCTTCCCAAAGTGATCTGAAATCAGCTTCTCCTATGCAAAAGACAACCATAAAGATTGTGAGGTAACACGCCAAACAGGCTCTGAACCAGATAATAAGAAAAGGTAAATGAGAGGCCTGGTAAGGTCGTAAGTTAGTTAGTACACAGTCCTAGGTCACACAGTCATTACAATTAACCTGTACTTCTATATCTCCTTCCACCAGCCTCCTCTGCTTTCCAGTGACAGCAGCCCACTTTACACCTGAGTGAAATGAGACTTACATAACACTGTGGTATGATATGGAAGGTCACAGATAGCAGAGGAACTAAGGTACACAGCATGGCAGAGATCAAGCACCTATGATGTGTGTTAGACTTACACACAGGCTAGCATTGCTATTAGAGACCCTATCTATGAGAGAATTCATTAATGTGAACATGAATCCATGAGTTGAATTTAAGTTCACTTCCTGAATTGATTGGGTTAAATGAGGTTGATAACAAGCGCTACCACCCTGCAACAAAGCATTGGAGTCTAGGCAGTTGCCATTTATTCTAAGGCTTCACAACATATTAAAGGGTTATTTTCTGTCTGAGAACACAGAATGTGAACACAGAACACCTCTAGTGTTTATGGGAAAGGCCATCACTGCTACTTTGGATCTCAGGGCCAGTATCTTATTATGAACTGAAGTTTGATATTAACATTTGCATTAATTGCATGCCACTTTTAAACCTTGTAATAATCCTGTTTTGGGAAAGCAATTATGGTGATTGAACTATGATTGAGCATCAATGGAAGAGCTTGTCCTTCAATCAGAGGCATTGTGATGTAGAGAGACGATGCTACCCCTTAGAGAACAGAGTACAGTGTTTGTCTGAGCTGGCAGTACAACCAGTCTGACTCATGACAGACAGAACTAAACTCTCTCTAATCCACCACCTCTGCCTCTCACCCCTCATCAGCATCAAACTCTCCACAGAAGCAACTTTGTGTGTGTGTGTGTTTTGTGTGTGCCCCTACGTGCGCACTTGTGGGCCTGTGAGCCAGTTACTGTTGTTTCAACAGAGACAGAGAAAGGGAGAACTTTCTAACAAAGTTTTATCATGTTAACATAGATATCATTGAACCATAATATTTCTGAACTAGGCAAACTGTGCAGTGCATTTAATCTGAGCATCATGCAGGCAGGGGTCATATCTTTTGTCACGGTTTGTTGATGGGCCGGACCAAGACGCAGTGAGGTTTCCAGTATACATACTTTAATTAAGTGCAAACTGGCATAAAAATAAACAAAGAACGAACCGTCACGCAGGTGTTGCGCGCGCACACACACACAAATACAAACAATAACCCACAAGGCAAGTGGGGCAGGGAACCAACTTAAATAGGATTCCCAATTAGAGACAACGACTAACAGCTGCCTCTAATTGGGAACCCAAACCAACCAACATAGAAATATAACCATAGAACCAAAACACCCCTGATCACATCCTGACCAAAAACACCAATGAGCAGCCAAAAGGGCCATCTATGGCCAGGACGTGACATCTTTCTCCAGATGCCCTCTGAAGGTATGACCACATTTGGTCAAGGTCATTCTTCATGGGTCAGTGAGAATCCCTTTCAGAGGTTATTAACATGGCCACTCAGTGGTTTGTTCCATTTTACCCTGGTCACTCCACAGAGCAGACAGGTCACAGGCGGTGAGAGGTCCTTTGGGAAGACACACGGAATGGAGGTGGTGGGGAGGAGGTGTGTGTGCTAGTCGTGCTTTAGGTAACAGTATGCAGACTGTAGTAGACATCCCTGCAGTAGCCAACCCACTCCCCACTGTAAGGTTCAGAGGTTAGCTATCAGCTATTCTTCTCTGCCCCAAGGGCCTGTGTGTATGGCACAAACATGCAAATGAGAGTAAACTAAAATCTCTCTCTCTCTCTCTCTCTCTCTGTACAGTTAGAGAAAACAGAGGAGGAGGTGGAGGGAGGAGAATAAGAAGGAGAAGGGAGGAGGAGAAGGCGGACAAGAAGAAGGGAGGAATGAGGCAAAAGGGGGGAGAAGAAAACCAAAGACATGCTTTCTTCCCCTGCTCTGCTTCATCTTTGCTCCCTGGTCTGTCCTTATAAAAATCCTGTGATTCCACACAACGCGCTCCATTGTGCCCTGTTCCTGCTGGCTAAAGAGCCATTTCCCGGTAGGGATTGGCCCCTGATTACTCTGATGCTACCAGAGATTGACAGATAAGGACTGTAGCCTACAGTATGTATAAACTGGCCAGTGTCCATAGAGATAGACACACACAGGCGTGCACATGGCCGGGCACGCGCGCACAAACAGACACACTTCTCACAAGCAGAACAGAGACAGAAAAGAGGCAAACAGTCAGACCTCAACGCACATACACATCCTCACACTCTAAATCATGGTTTCCCAAACTCGGTCCTGGGGCCCTCCCCTGTGTGCACGTTTTGGTTTTTGCCCTAGAACTACACAGCTGATTCAAATAACAATCTCATCATCAAGCTTTGATTATTTGAATCCACTGTGTAGTGCGAAGGAAAAAAACAAAACGTGCACCCAGGGGGGTCCCAGGACCAAATTTGGGAAACACTGATCTACATCTTGTATTACCCTGAGGCTGTTCCGTAGCCCTGAGGGTAGAATGGTGGGATGGAGGGATGTTTGGGTGGCAAAAAGGGCAGAAGGGGAGGTCCACTGACCCGTGAGAGACAGACAGCGACAGCACAGTCTGGTGCTCACATTACATCCCATCATCATCTCTCTACTCTGCGTCTCCCTCTACACCAACACCCTGTCTCATCCTCTTATGCACAAACTGAATATTCTGATTCTATCAATGCCCTCTTTAAAGAACAGCATCACAAACATCAGAGTCTGTCCTCAGTGCATCATACATGACGTACGTCAGTTACAGCGTGTACCTGACAATGACATCCACTGTAACAGGCGTTGGGGCATTGACGTAATGTTCAAGGCATGGGTCCTGTGTTGTGACCCTGGTGGTAAGATCCTGTGACTGTTCTGGCGTGAGCTAATGGCAGATCTGAGGCGATGATCTGGTGTACCGGAGGGGTTGGCGCTCAGGGACAGGTTGCCTGCGTCTAACCGGGTGACATAACCGACACCGAGGGCCCAGTTACGAGCACTCTGCGTCATCGCCTACGCCCCTTAGCCCATGATGAAAATGATAGGGCTCAATTAGTGCAACCAAGAGACACCCCAGGGACATGTTATCCACACCACCTGTGTGTGCATGTGTGTGTGCATCTCTCTCGCTCTGTTGTACATTTACTGTTATGAATACATTGTCTTGACTCTCTCCCTCTCACAGGTGTCAAATATATATATTTATTTATCTCTCTCATGTTTTGTCTTAACGCTGGGAGTTTGAATGAGTTATAGGCCCATGGTGTGAGAGTGAATGAGAGTCTGTATGTTAGGGTCATGTCTGTCTGTATAAAGAAGGTTGTGTATGTCCAGGCCTATGTGTATGTAGTGCATTTTTGTATAAGGCCCAGTGTGATTACGAGCTCTGCGGAAGATGGGGGAAATCAGGAAAGAGAGGAGGAAGAGCGGAAGGCACTCAAACAGAGAACAGGAAAATGAACAGGAAGATGAACAGGAAGATGTAGAGGAGTTGCTGACATGAAAGATGTTGGTGGAGGAGAGGAAGTGGAGTTTTCCACAACAAGTCATTAAAGTAAAAAGGAGGGAAGAGGACAGATGTCCCGGCAACTCAAACTGAATTCTTCCCGCAGCTCTATGTTCGCTATATACCTCAGTCTGAGACTATCATCGTTGAAGTCGCTTGTGGTGACGTCAAAATGAGGGGGTGTTTTCCAAAACAAATTCATCAACAATTTACCCATGTGCGTTCTGGCTCTCGCCAAACCCATCGATTTCTGGGACCAATCAGAATGCTTAGAATGTGTTTGCGTTCTTGAAAGCAACGGGGAGCTACTCAGATCTAGACTCATTGCGGAGACTAGGTAGGTATGTAGGTAAGTAGGACTGAGGTCTGAACGGATAGTTCAGAGCTTCTGCTCTTTTCTATAACCTATAGGGAACACAATATTCACTGCATTCGGAAAGTATTCAGACCTCTTGACTTTTTCCACATTTTGTTACGTTACAGCCTTATTCTAAAATTGATTAAAAAAAATGTTTTCCTTATCAATCTACACACAATACCCCAAATGAAAAAGTGAAAATAGGTTTTTAGAATTTTTGGAAACGTATTATAAATAAAAAAACAGAAATACCTTATTTACATAAGTATTCAGACCCTTTGCTATGAGACTTGAAATTTAGATCAGGTGCATCCTGTTTCCATTGATCATCCTTGAGATGTTTCTACAACTTGATTGCAGTCCACCTGTGGTAAATTCAATTGATTGGACATTATTTGGAAAGGCACACACCTGTCTATATAAGGTCCCATTGTTGACAGTGCATTTCAGAGCAAAAACCAAGCCATGAGGTCAAAATAATTATCCGTAGAGCTCTGAGACAGGATTGTGTGTCGAGGTCTGGGGAAGGGTACCAAAGTACCCTCCAAGCTCGTCATTAAGCTCGAGACCCTAGGTCTCGACCCAGCCCTGTGCAACTGGGTCCTGGACTTCCTGACGGGCCGGCCCCAGGTGGTGAGGATAGGAAACAACATCTACACCCCGCTGATCCTCAACACTGGGGCCCCACAAGGGTGCGTTCTCAGCCCTCTCCTGTACTCCCTGTTTACCCATGACTGTGTGGCCAAGCACGCATCCAACTCAATCATCAAGTTTGCCTACGGCACTACAGTGCTTGATTACCAACAACGACGAGACGGCCTACAGGGAGGAGGTGAGGGCCCTCGGAGTGTGGTGTCAGGAAAATAACCTCCCATTCAACGTCAACAAAACAAAGGAGATGATCGTGGACTTCAGGAAACAGGAGAGGGAGCACCCCCCTATCCACATCGACGTGACAGTAGTGGAGAAGGTGGAAAGTTTAAGTTCCTCGGCGAACACATCACGGACAAACTGAAATGGTCCACCCACACCGACAGCGTGGTGAAGAAGGCGCAACAGCGCCTCTTCAACCTCAGGAAGCTGAAGAAATTCGGCTTGTCACCAAAAACACTCACAAACTTCTACAGATGCACAATTGAGAGCATCCTGTCGGGCTGTATCACCGCCTGGTACGGCAACTGCTCCGCCCACAATCGTAAGGCTCTCCAGAGGGTAGTGAGGACTGCACAACGCATCACCGGGGGTAAACTACCTGTCCTCCAGGACACCTACACCACCCGATGTCACAGGAAGGCCAAAAAGATCATCAAGGACAACAACCACCCGAGCCACTGCCTGTTCACCCCGCTATCATCCAGAAGGCGAGGTCAGTACAGGTGCATCAAAGCTGGGACCGAGAGACTGAAAAACAGCTTCTATCTCAAGGCCATCAGACTGTTAAACAGCCATCACTAACATTGAGTGGCTGCTGCCAACATACTGCCTTAAATCTCTAGCCACTTTAATAATAAACAATTGGATGTAATAAATGTATAACTAGCCACTTTAAACAATGCCACTTTATATAATGTTTACATACCCTACATTACTCATCTCACATGTATATACTGTACTCTATACCATCTACTGCATCTTGCCTATGCCATTCGGCCATCGCTCACCCATATATTTATGTGTACATATTCTTATTCATTCCTTTACACTTGTGTGTATAAGGTAGTTGTTGTGAAATTGTTAGATTACTTGTTAGATATTACTGTATTACTGCATGGTCGGAACTAGAAGCACAAGCATTTCGCTACACTCGCATTAACATCTGCTAACCATGTGTATGTGACAAATAAAATTTGATATGATTTGATTTGAAGCCTGGTGGTGGCAGCATCATGTTGTGGGGAGGTTTTTCAGCGGCAGGGACTTGGACACAACCTAACTACATGTCATAGCGTCAACCTAACTACTTGTTATAGGGACAACCTAACTACATGTCATAGGGACAACCGAACTACATGTCATAGGGACAACCTAACTACATGTCATAGGGACAACCTAACTACATGTCATAGGAACAACCTAACTACATGTCATAGGGACCACCTAACTACATGTCATAGGGACCACCTAACTACATGTCATAGGGACAATCTAACTACATGTCATAGGGACAATCTAACTACATGACATAGGGGAAGCTTAGTGGGTCAGGGATCCAGACAATGTGATCTGTATACTGTATGTGGGGTCAGCAAGAGGACAAGCTAAGAGGCTGCTGAGTAGAGCAGCTTCTTAGCAGGAGGAACAGAGCAGAGCGTATCTGACTGACCGGGGAACATACATACAGAGCAGATATGAGACAGATTTTAAAGTGGCTTAAACACTGAATCACTCCAAGCCAATGTCACCCTCCTCCTCCCACTGAATCCTGGGTAAATAACGGATTACTGCCTTGCCTGGAGAGGGGGAGAATGAAAGGAGGAGAAAAAAGGAGGGGAGAGGGATTTGCGATCATGTGGTTGTTCTGTTCTTTTGAGCAAAGATCAAATGACCATGCCCAAGACAAAACATTTATGGCCAAATAACATAAATGAAAATGTGCTTTTCTCTGTACACAAACCACTTAAACCTTCCTCTTGATGACGCATTGAATGTAATTAGTTGACCTGAACAAAACTCCCTGACCATCCATCCATCCTCTTTGAGATATTCTGTCAATAAGCAAAACAATTCACTTTTTAGGATATCGGTAGCTTAAAGTAATGCTTAAACAACAGAGTTTGAAGAAAGTTGTCAGGGGCACAGTCAGTCAGACAGTCAGTCAGTCGGTCACCCTTGAGTCTTCGTGCATGCTCCAGAGTAATTACAGGCAAAATCATGAGCTGAAAAATAAGCCTACGTGAGATGTTTGTTTTTAATTCAGGGTTAGGGGTAAAGGTTAGACCAAGGGTTAGGGTTAAAATTGTTTTGTAGTTCCAAGTAGCATTCTAGACAGCAAGTCCACCATAGCATGGAAAAATGGTAAGGGCTAGTCTCCAATGAGCACTGTCGATGGAAGAGTGGACCCATGTGCTATTACTGCCCCCTTGTGTGGAAACTGTATACTGACTGTGCAACAGTCATTCACTGTAATTCTTTCACAAGCACGATGGGATGATTCAGACTTAGGAAATGTACGCCTTTCCTACACACTTCTCAGTAGTTGGTATTCAGACTTACTTAATGCCGGTGCGTAACGGGCTTTGCAGGTGTGGTTCCCTTGCGCGCACTGAATAATTGTAATTCAACAGCTGAAAACTCTCCCACTTGATGGCCAGCAGATTCCCTCACAAAGTTTCCATTTAGGGTTTTCAGTACATTTATCTAAAACCATCCCTTAAAATGAGGTGTACCTTTAACTAGACACTTTTGGACAGACTCACTAGAATATATGGAGAAAACGGTTCCGAATATTAGGGATCAATAAAAGAAAGCCACATACAGTGCATTCGGAAAGTATTCAGACTTTTTCCACATTTTGTTACGTTACAGCCATATTCTAAAATGGATTAAATAAATAAAAATCCTCAGCAATCTACACACAATACCCCATAATGACAAAGTATAAACAGGTTTTTAGACATTTTTGCAATTGTATTAAAACAATAAATAGAAATACCTTATTTACATAAGTATTCAGACCCTTTGCTATGAGACTCGAAATTGAGCTCAGGTGCATCCTATTTCCATGAATCATCCTTGAGATGTCTCTACAACTTTATTGGTGTCACGACTTCCACCGACGGTGGCTCCTCTGCCTGTTCGGGCGGCGTTCGGCGGTCGTCGTCACCGGGCCTATTAGCTGCCACCGATCCTCCTTTCCTTTCTGTTGATTGTTCTTATTGTTTGCACCTGTTTGGTGTTTGTATGCCGTGTCACGTCACGTCTGGAGGAAACCTGGCACCATCTCTACGGTGAAGCATGGTGGTGGCAGCACCATGCTGTGGGGATGTTTTTCAGCGACAGGGACTGGGAGACTAGTCAGGATCGAGGCAAAGATGAACGGAGCAAAGTACAGAGAGATCCTTAAAGAAAACCTGCTCCAGAGCGCTCAGGACCTCAGACTGGAGCAAAGTTTCACCTTCCAACAGGACAATGATCCTAAGCACACAGCCAAGACAACGCAGGAGTGGCTTCGGGACAAGTCTTTGAATGTCCTTCAGTGGCCCATCCAGAACCCGGGACTTGAACCTGATCAAACAGTTTAAAGTTCTTTGGGTCCACATCACCAACAAACTGTCATGGTCCAAACATACCAAGACAGTCATGAAGAGGGCACAACAAAACATTTTCCCCCTCAGGAGACTGAAAAGATTTGTCATGGGCCCTGAGATCCTCAAAAGGTTCTACAGCTGCACCATCGAGAGCATCCTGACCGGTTGCATCACTGCCTGGTACGGCAATTGCTCCACCTCTGACCGCAAGGCACTACAGAGGGTAGTGCGTACGGCCCAGTACATCACTGGGGCTAAGCTGCCTGCCATCCAGGACCTCTACACCAGGCGGTGTCAGAGGAAGGCCCTAAAAATTGTCAAAGACCCCAGCCACCCCAGTCATAGACTGTTCTCTCTACTACCGCATGGCAAGTGGTACCGGAGTGCCAAGTCTAGGACAAAAAGGCTTCTTAACAGATTTTACCCCCAAGCCATAAGACTCCTGAACAGGTAATCAAATGGCTATCCGGACTTTTTGCATTGTGCACCCCCACCCCCTGCTACTTTCTGTTTATCATATATGCATAGTCACTTTAACCATAACTACATGTACATATACTACCTCAATCAGCCTGACTAACCGGTGTCTGTATGTAGCCTCGCTACTTTTATAGCCTCGCTACTTTTACAGCCTCGCTACTGTATATATCCTGTCTTTTTTTATTGTTGTTTTTATTCCTTTACTTACCTATTGTTCACCTAATACCTTTTTTTTGCACTATTGGTTAGACTGTAAGTAAGCATTTCACTGTAAGGTCTACACCTGTTGTATTCGGCGCACGTGACAAATAAACTTTGATTTGGTAAATATTTTGAACTGCACTGTTGGTTAAGGGCACGTAAATAAACATTTCACGGTAAAGTCTGCACTTAATGTATTCGGTGCATGTGACAAATAAAGTTTGATTTTATTCGATTTTTTGATTTGACATCTCTGGAGAGACCTGAAAATAGCTGTGCAGCAACACTCCCCATCCAACCTCACAGAGCTTGAGAGGAAGTTTTTTTATATTTATATTTTTTATTCTTCTTTTCACTCTATCATTTAGGTAATTATTGTAGAGTCAAAACAATGTTGTTGATCCATCCTCAGTTTCTTACCATCACAGACATTGAACTCTGTAGCTGTTTTAAAATCATCAATGGCCTCATGGTAACATCCCTAAGCAGTTTTATTCCTGTCCTGCAGCTCAGTTCAGAAGGACGACTATATCTTTAATGTGTCTGGATGGTTTAATATAAAGTCAGCAAAAAAAGAAACGTCCCTTTTCAGGACCCTGTCTTTCAAAGATCATTCGTAAAAATCCAAATAACTTCACAGATATTGAACCATAAACAATTAATGAAAATGCACCTGTGGAATGGTCGTTAAGACACTACCAGCTAACAGACGGTTGGCAATTAAGGTCACAATTATGGAAACTTAGGACACTAAAGAGGTCTTTCTACTGACTTTGAAAAACACCAAAAGAAAGATGCCCAGGGTCCCTGCTCATCTGCGTGAACGTGCCTTAAGCATGCTGCAGGGAGGCATGAGGACTGCAGATGTGGCCAGGGCAATAAATTGCAATGTCCGTACTGTGAGACGCCTAAGACAGTGCTACAGGGAGACAGGACGGACAGCTGATCGTCCTCGCAGTGGCAGACCACGTGTAACAACACCTGCACAGGATCGGTACATCCAAACATCACACCTGCGGGACAGGTACAGGATGGCAACAACAACTGCCCGAGTTACACCAGGAACGCACAATCCCTATATCAGTGCTCAGACTGTCCGCAATAGGCTGAGAGAGGCTTGACTGAGGGCTTGTAGGCCTGTTGTAAGGCAGGTCCTCACCAGACACCACCAGAAACAACGTCGCCTATGGGCACAAACCCACCGTCGCTGGACCAGACAGGACTGGCAAAAGTGCTCTTCGCTTTTTTTGCTGAGTTTAGTATAATCCACAGCATAATTATTAACTTGACCCTGCTTAAAGAGATATACCATTTCTGATTTGTTATTGTACCCATCTACCAATCACTGCCCTTCTTTATGAGGCTTTCAAAAAGCTCCCTGGTCTTTGTAGTTGAATCTGTGCTTGAAATGTAATACTTGACTTAGGGACCTTACGGATGTTGTATGTATGGAGGACTGAGAATCATTTCAACCCCTATTCTTTCACACAGAGTGAGTCCATATAACTTATGTGATTTGTAAGCCAAATTGTACCCCTGAACTAATTTAGGCTTGCCTAAACAAATGGGCTGACTACTTTTGCAACGATTATATTTTAGTTATGAATTTTTCATTTATCTAAAAGCCATCAGACTGCTGAACACTTGAACTGGACTGACCACCTGCACTGACCCTCACACCTTAGCACACACATACACCTCTGCTGGTACCAGACTCTTATGATTGCTAAAAACTGTGCAATTTAAACACTTGCCCCCTAAATTCCCCCTTCCCCAAAACATGTGTAAACATTGGACAATAAATTGTGCCTTCCTGTATTATACTAAAATGTTTATTCTATTCTACTGAGCCATTTACTTTTTGTTCATAAGCTTTTGAAATTATCAGTCCAATCAAGGCTACAGTAGATATAACTTGATTTGACGTCATTTTATCTGTGGCCAATGACCTTGAGCCTTCTTGGATGGGCACTTCTAATGTAAATCTACAGCAGCACCCAAGGGGGCTTGAACTTCCTAGCTCTGACTGTAGATTTTGTGGTAACGTAGTGTCCCCATGAGTAAAAGAAAAGTGAGCCAAACAAGGCGCAATTACCAACCCCTACACTCTGTTTTTTCTGCTGGCTGCCCCTCCACCACAGAAGGCACTGAGCTAGGCTGAAACACCTGCATTCTGGTGCTGCCTTACTCAAGAAAGCAAAAAAAATGAGACCATGCTTGTATGCAGCTTTATTAACTCAAAACATTTTGCCTGAATGACAGGTCGCCACTGATCCCGTACAACTAATAAAACTTGAAACTTGCTCAAGAGAAAGGGCCTTTAATGGAAGCCAGTAATAATAGTTATCACAAAATAACCGGAAATCGACAAATCAAGAGAAATATGAAATGAACAGCTGAACCCAGAGTGGAAATAATGACAGGGAATACTGTTCAAATATCACTTTCATAACCATAACATGCTCCACCTCCACACTAAAGTCATATTTACACTTCCATCCCTGCTAAAGTGGATGTAAGTTAATGAATAGTTCATAACAGCTCTGGGTCCATTGTCATGCATAACACATTCATGATTAAAAACAGGAAGTGAAACAGAACAGAAAAGTAGCAACAACAAAAAAAGGTCAAACAACCCAACTTAGACAGCCGGCCCCAGACACAGACAGGCCTATATAAAAGACCTGCACTGTTAGGCTACTTTAAATACTTTCAAACAGCCAACTATTCAATGTCTTGTTTCAATACAAGAAAAAAAAAAATGACCCAACACAAGTCATACTGTTTGGATTGCAGTTTGGTTTTGTGCCAAACTCACCTATCCTTGGCCTGACCTACCCTGTGTGCGTGTTCACCCTTCAAGGCCAAACCCTTCATTGACACCCCCTCTCTTTGAATGTTGTCAATGTGACACCTCTATTTTTTTCCGTACTTAATAGGTATTCAGATCGATGAACCAAAATTACAATTTTAGGCACATACTATCACTAGATGGCAATGTAAGTCTGTTGGTATCAAAGAAAAACTATGATGTGCTTTAAGTCTAAAAGGGGAACAGCACATTTCAGAAATGTTTTGTTGTTCCCCACTAAAATGAAAGTCACAGTTACATAGAAATCTCAATGCAATACAAAATGGTAGCTAGATGACTATTTAGCTGAAAGATTCAAATTCACTGAGTCGTTAGTCTAGCGAGCATATTCTAATGTTTTAGTAACCTCTGCAATAAAATGAAGTTAGGAACACTATTATTTTTAAAGAGAAAAGTAAAAGTTACTTTCAATAATGAAGAGGCAAGACAGATGGAAACGTATAGTTGCACACTTTGCAAAATGTAATTTATACACCTTAAAGTTAGTTTTCCGCTATGTTTCTGAAACCAGCTAAATGACATCAATCGCAGCATAGGCTACTGTAAGTTAGGATTCTAATCACAGAAATAACAAAACAGCTGTAGCCAAGAAGGGTGTAAAATAATATAATTATTTTAAGACTAAACCACAACCTCCTAAAAGTCTACTTCTTCTTCATTGTCAATGTTTAGAGGGTGTGTCACTTCCTCCTAGGCACAGAAAGTGGTTACAGCTCGTCGGTCAGCGAGCACTCAGATGTCATGGAGCACTCCGACATCGTGCGCTCTCGTGCGCTTCCCCGCCTCTCACGCGTGGTGATGTAGTTGAGTAGGTCAATGGACGTCACCACCCCAAACACCATCTGTCTCAGACAGGAGGAGCCGTCCGCCATGACTACACAGAGAGAGACGGAGGAAGGGAGAGACAGAGAGAGGGGTAACAGTACTATTTAGATAAGACTTTAGGTGCAAGAGAAAGTCTGTGACAAATAGGAGAATTAAGAGTTGTAGAACCACTGAAATTTGTCCTGCATGCAAGAGATTGCATAAATGATGTCAAAATACTTATCCAATTCAACATATTCTCAATTTTTCATATGGGAATGTTTGCCACGAAGGAAGTTGAAACTTCCCAAGGTCTACATCCAAGAATGAAGCAATGCATTATACAATAGCTGGCAATTATACTGAATCAAACCATATCGGTTTACAAGAAGTTATGCAACTAGCTTCCTGTGTTTGAGAGACAGGGTTATGTCGCAATGAACGGCAGGTTCCGAAGAGACCCTTGCTTTTAGACAAGGGACACTGAATATAGGATGAACATAGTAAACTATGATAGGGAGCATAGGGGTGCCTAGTCATAGCTGGGGGACAGAGTTTCCTGCTCAGGGCACATTGTCAGGAAAAACCACTTGTCCTTGGGATGTCTCAGTAAATGATAGTTGATGAAAATAATATGTAAAAAATAAAGGTTCAAAGGGAATTTGTCCTCTGGTGAAGTTGTGCTGGTGGGCTGACAAAAATCATTATGGCCTATTAAGCTAAATCCCCTCGTCAACCCTTACACAACCGTCTGGGTACTGCACTGTTCTACTGGTGGCCAGGCACCAAAACACCACCGGTGGACTTTGCCATCCAACACACACCTTGTTTGCCTACTAGACCACAAAACTGACGATTAGACAGCATCATTACACCTTGTGTTCCCTAGGCTGTGAGAAAGCCAAATATGCTATGTAACGACTTGTGATTTTATTTATGCAGGCTTTTCTGACCAAACTGATGAACAGCCCCTAAAGTTAAGCTGATGTGAAACAGCCAGAGAGCAAGCTAGTCAGAGGGAAAACAACCGCCACATTGCCTCTGGCCGGGCGAGTGTTTGTTATGGTAGCGGACAGGTGGCACGGTTATCTGGACAGGAACCAGGAATGACCACTGACCCTGTAGGAGGGCCAGTTCAGGGTCAACCGAAGCCCGCAGGTGTTGCTAGGAATGTTCTTCTCTACTGTCTGACAGAGGTAACTCTCAGTGGTGGAAAAGAGACAGCAGGAAGAATACAAGATAGCGGGGAAATAGTGAGATAAGTGTGAGAGAGAGAGTAACAGGAAGCGAGAAAGACGGGAAGATGAAGGTCGATGGAAGAGAGGAAGGAGGGGAAAACTTACATTGGATCTGCTCATGCACCACCAAGGCAAAGTGATCGGTCTCCAGGATACGGGACAACTTTCCCAGGCTATCGGTCAGCCGCACCTGAGGGGGGAGAGCGGGACAAATGAGAATGACAAAACTACTCAACAGGCGGACCACAGTCCAGATCCAGAACAGGAGGGGTTCCTCTGTCATTCACTGACAGATCTTAGAGAGCTATTTATAACCCGTCAGAAACGTCCAGTTGATCAACAATCCCATGTTACCTAGGTAGGTAGTTAGGCTAACCAGCGATCTAAATCCTGTCGTTATCATGGCCAGATTACGTTCCCAGGGGCCTTGACCCCAAGGGGGGCACCCATGATTTTGTTGAGTCAGTCAGGTATCGTATGAGCACGCCATAAGACATAGAAAAATGTGTAGAATTGCAGTATCCATCCGGACCTTTACCACCTAGGAAATGTGTGTGACCGGACCTTCTCAAATAGTAGTTGAGTACCCCGTCTCTCCTCAATGATAAATAAAGTTCTCAAACTGAAGGCTAAGAGCTTACAGTTGAGTTGAAGTGTTCTTGTGAGAGTGTGGCATGTTGTTGGGCATGTAGGTAAAGGAACTGACCTGTTTGAATTGCTTGTAGAGCACCTTGGAGACAGGGTCAGACGCCTTAACCTTCCCAGCCAGCACAGAAGACAACATGTTGCCCAGGGTAACCATCCCTAGGATCATGCTACACAGACGAGAGAGAGAATATGGTAATTATCATTATGACACCTGAATACAAGCAGAACTGCTTGTGAAGGAAACTATCATGAACATATACACGCCGATTAATAAAATGTCTGTATTGACGTCTTGTCAAGGGGACTCATTAGTCCCCTTGGCTGTTAACAGTCACACTATAGGGTACATTGACACTCTGCCTCCATGACAAACAGGTGACCATGGTAACCAGGTAAAGGCGTACCCGGACTCGTCAACGACGGGAGCCTGGTCAAAAGCCTTCTCCTTGAGGATCTTGATGGTCTTCTTGATGTTGACGGAGGGCAGCACAGTGATAGGGGCACACAGGTTCAGACTCTGCAGAGTCAGGTTCCACCACCAGGATTTGGACACCATCAGGTCATTTGGGGTTAGGAAGCCCTTATCACACATCCAGTTGTCACTGAGGAACTTAGACCTGGGGGGTGGGGTTACAACAGTCACACTCAAGGCTCACAACACTGGTACTACATACCCTGTTAAAAACACTTGGCATATTAATGCTCCTTCTCCACACATTTAACCCCCCTCCATCCCCCTTTCCCGTTCAACCTCCCTCCTCCTCCACTCATCCCCCTCTTCTCTCCCTCACATGTAGTTGCGGACGGAGTCAGGCAGGATGACGACACAGCGTTGGCCCTCCTTCAGCTCTGTACTCATCTTGACGGCTGCAGCCATGGCCGTGCCTGAACTACCTCCTAGAAAGAGAGACAGTTAGAGCGAGAGAGAAACCAAGAGAGACCCTTGCTCTTTGGGAGCACCAATCATTGTGTGTGATGTCAATCTACCGCAAAGAAGCCCCTCCTCCCTGATCAGCATGCGTGACATGGCAAAGGACTCCTCATCATTGGACTTATACCACTTGTCAATTACCTGGAACAGAGAGAAACATTTATATGCATTCTACTACAGCACCCATAAACAAAATTATCTTAGGAGTCATTTTCCTTCCACTTGTGTGTTGTGACGGTTACTGTATGCGGAGTAGAAAACACCGCTCAATTCCTGAGATCACTGCCACACACTCACAGATCTGTCCAGCACGGTGGGGATGAAGTCATATCCGATGCCCTCCACCTCATATTGGGTCTTGTCTGTCATGTTCAGCTCCTCTGGCTCAGCCAGGATAGAACCCTCAGGGTCCACGCCCACGATCTACACAACACAGAACACTGTTAACTAAGCCATTACATCAATAAGCCAAAGTAACATGGTAATAAATACATCACACACAAAGGCAACTTAGGATCTGTATTAATTTTTATCATTGAGACAAATTATATGGCTTTATTCATCAACGGCAGATGCAATATTACTTTATGACTCGGCCCAACAGGCCATATAACTGTGGGCCTTGGGTTGAACTGTTGTTCTATACTTTCAGCTAAATGAGTTTGGAATTGGCTCAACAAGACTGAATGGAATTCAACTGACAAAGTACAGAGCGATAACATGCTAGTCAGATAGATTACCTTCTTATAGATCTGAGACGTTGTGTTAAGTGACTCGGTGCCTACCTTGATGTTGGGGCATCTCTCCTTCAGCTTGCGGGCGATGCCAGTGATGGTGCCACCTGTGCCAGCTCCTGCCACCAACATGTCCACCTTACCTGCAAGGGCAGAGTGGCGCAGAGAGGTCTATTAGAAGAGTAGGAGGAAATGGGTATTCTTCACTCAATTTCTCCATCGCATTCACACACGTACCATCGCACTGCTCCAGGATCTCCTCGGCAGTAGTGTCGTAGTGGGCCAGGGGGTTGCTAGCGTTACGGTACTGGTCAAGGATGTGGGAATTGGGAATCTCGTTCTTCAGACGCCAGGCTACGCCCACGTGGGACTCTGGCGAATCAAAACGGGCGGCGGTGGGGGTACGCACGATCTCCGCCCCCAAGGCTCTCAGCACGTCCACCTGGGAACACAAGATTAGATTACAATTAGTTACATTCCAACGCCTACGCATGGATGCACTGATACACAAACTCCAGTCTCACCTTCTCCATGCTCATTTTCTCAGGCATGACGATGATGCAGCGATAGCCTTTAACTGCAGAGGTCAGGGCCAGACCAATACCTGCACGGACAGACCGGGCAGAGAGAGAGAGAGAGAGAGAGGCGTCAATACAGCTGTGAATACCAGGTCATGTCAGCAGAACAAACCATACTGCAGAACACAGGGCTACAGTGACAAGAGCCTAATGTCAATGGTAAGCTGGGAGCTCTCGCTCTCTGTGTGTGTGTGTGTGTGTGTTTATAGCGCTCAGAGACACGTACCGGTGTTGCCAGAGGTGGGCTCGATGATGGTGTCTCCAGGTTTGAGGATGCCAGCTCTCTCTGCATCCTCAACCATCCTCAGACTGATACGGTCCTTCACACTGCCCCCTGCATTGAAGAACTCACACTTGGCCACTACACACACACAGAGAGAGAGAGAAAAAGAGAGAGGGTGTAAGGAAATGTTGAATCATCAATATGTACTGCAGCTGCTCATATTATGATGTTATTGTGTACTTTAGCTATAGCACAGAGAAGACAAACAAAATCCCCCTGTGTAAAAGTTAACTGTAAAGCCCCTTAGCAACGCCAGGTAGTGCAGTAGAAGTTGCCACAGACAAGGAGGATCATGGGAAGAGAGAGCTGGCATGAGCTGATTTGGAAAAATTCAGGTGGGGGAGGTCATCCAAAAAGGTCCAGCGTTTCTCTCTCAATAGCTGATTGAATCAAATCCACTGTGGAATAGTCAGCCAAAGAGTAAATCCGAATCACGTGAAAATCCATGCAAGTACCATGGAAACAGAACTTTGAGTCCCACTAAACCATGCGAATCAACCAGAAATTGACTTTAAACAATTAAGCCCGTAAAAAAAAAAAAAGAATAACTCACTGGCGAGATAGGAGATATTTAGACTGAGGACCATGACATGGTTCACATGCAGTGAACTCCGATAACACACGTGGACGGTGGTCCAAAACTATTAACCGTCTGGTATTACTGTACTTCACCAGTCATTGGCCAACTGTACCAATCAGAGAAATGTACTGCCCGTTCAATCACTAGCGCCGCCCAGAATACCCAGTCGTGGTCTTTAAAATGACCTGAAGCTATAACAACAATAATCAACACCATACAACTCTCCTTCCGTGGCCTCCAACTGCTTTTAAACGCTAGTAAAACTAAGTGCATGCTCTTCAACCGATTGCTGCCCGCACACTCAACACATATCCGTCACCAAACCCACTGGCTCCAGGTCATTTATAAGTCTTTGCTAGGTAAAGCCCCGCCTCATCTCAGCTCACTGGTCACCATAGCAACACCCACCCCGTAGCACGCGCTCCAGCAGGTATATTGCACTGGTCATCCCCAAAGCCAACACTTCCTTTGGCCGCCTTTCCTTCCAGTTCTCTGCTGCCAATGACTGGAACAAATTGCAAAAATCTCTGAAGCTGGAGTCTTATATCTCCCTCTCTAACTTTAAGCATCAGCTGTCAGAGCAGCTTACCGTCACTGTACCTGTAGACAGCCAATCTGTAAATAGCACACCCAACTACCTCATCCCCATAAAATGACTTACCCTCTTGCTCTTTTACACCCCGCTATCTCTACTTGCACATATATCACTCCAGTATTAATGCTAAATTGTAATTATTTTCACCTCTAAGGCCTATTTATTGCCTACCTCCCTACATTTGCACACACTGCAAATAGATTTTTCTATTTTTCTTCTCTTTTGTGTTATTGACTGTACGTTTGTTTATCCCATGTGTAACTCTGTTGTTGTTGTTTTTGTCGCACTTCCTTGCTTTATCTTGGCCAGGTCTCAGTTGTAAATGAGAACTTGTTCTCAACTGGCCTACCTGGTTAAATAAATGTAAAAAAAAAAATAAAAAAAAAAATAAAAAAAAAATTGGTGACAACAACATTTCCCCCAGAATCCACAACCGGACTTCCCAAAACATCCCAAAGCTTGTGACCGACAATTCAGCCTTGTGACACCTGATACAAGACCTTGTCCCTCTCCGGCCCCCCTCCCTCCCCACCTTGTAGCCCTCAGAAAGGTTATTTATTCCCTCAAAACAGAGGGACTTTCAGGTGGCCAAACCAGCTCCACCCAGTGTTTCCTGAGACAAGACCCCTACAATCATACAGTGGAGCCTAGCAGACTAATGAGGGGAAAACTTAAAATGTTGACTTTACAATAATAACAGTATTCATAGCAAGCGGGGCCTGTAGGAAACCAGTCCTAGTGACTTACTGCACTACAGGAGGGGTCTAATATAGAGACTAACTGCACCACAGGAAAGGTCTAATATAGAGACTAAATGTACTACGGGAGGGGTCTAATATAGAGACTAAGTGCACTACAGGAAAGGTCTAATATAGAGACTAAATGTACTACAGGAGGGGTCTAAAGAACTTCTCCCTCACTCTTCTATGGTCCATTTCATTCTCCCTCACTTCCAATTTAACCCCGTCTCAATGTCATCGCCGCATATCTGTTTCCATCTCCTCCTCCCCCTCTTAATTTTTCCTTACACTATCTCCCTTCTCTGTCTCTCTACTCCTCCCTCTGTCATGTCCTCTACCACTGGATTTATGCTTTAAAAACAGAAATAGCTGTAGGGAAGACAGCTAATCACCAGTTTTGGGAGTAGTGAACTACATGTCGTTCAACTAAAAATTAAACTACATTTTGTAGTAGCTTGGTGGTAGTTCAACTAATTTAAAATCTAGATAGCGTAGAGTTTTTGTAGCAGTGTAGGCAACTACTGGAAATACACAAAATATGGGTGAAGTAGGCAAGAATTTCCTTTCTTTTTCAGCATCAGTCCCGCCTCACTTGAAACATAGTTTTTGTGTTTAATAGGATAAATTACATTTTCTGTTAACAGCTGACCAGAGTGATCTGTTCTTACAATTTGTATTCTATGACATTTTAGATATGATTTTTCACGAAGTAGTTTGGATGTAGTGAACTACTTTTTCAAAATAGATTTAGTTCAGTAAACTATATTTTTCTTAAGGGTAGATTTAGCGTAGCTTAACTTCTTCCAGTGTGAAGTAATTGGTAGCTTGGTAAACTATATTTTCAGAGTAGCTTCCCCGACACCGCTGATTGCCCAATGATGTGTAAATGAAAACACACACCCCCACCCAGACAGGTTTTGTTTTTGAGGAACAGAAAATATGAGTTAAAAAGGACACAGACTGATAACACTATGTAAATATAGTAACTTAACACAAACAAGGATATTCAAATACAGACTGCCTTTCTCTGGTTGTCTTTAGGCTCAGTGGGTGTCATGCCCTGTGACTGTGTCATATTATGACTGTATGTGCGCATGTGTAAATACTCACAGATTTCACACTTGAGGCCGAAGGCTTTGGGTATCTTGTTCATGCGGACCAAAGGTGTGTCGCCGATCCTCCTGAGGATGTTGGGTAGAATTCTGGGGGCTTCGGTCCTGGAGGCGAGGATGGAGACTCAGTTAAGGAGAGCAATCTATATAAACCATGATCATTCACAAAGTAGAGCAACACAAAAAGAAAGCAAAAACCCTTTTATGGGTAAGTTTGCGCCAAAGTATTGAAAGTCGTTTCATATGTGAGATGGAAACTTGTGTAACTTGGCTACTTTTGTAACCTCTGTATGATACTATCTTTGGGACATCGAGAATTTATTTCGTAACATGGTAGCCTCTGGATTCTGTCTGGTAGTGAGACATAAACAAAGCCTTTGCGAAGCCAAACAGAGTTATTGATGCCATGTAGAACTTATATAACAACTTAAATTGATCGAATGGATGAGCATGAGCCTACCACACGCACATACCCTTATCCCCTAGGCCCAAATGGCAGTGTTCCTTTCAGTGTTCCTCAAAACAATTTGAAATTGCCAAGTCATGGTGAAACACCAAATCCCTTGCCCAACCCTTCCCACTCACATGGGGTTCCTACAAAGGTTTCAGGTCATAAAGACCAGCCCCACAGGCTTTGGTCCTCTGTGGTTCTGAATCTTTCAGGTGTGTCATTATGCAGGAAAATGGAGCCTGACTGAATGTCAAACCAACATACTGTTGCTTCTCAACAAAAACAAATATTGGTTCTTTGCTCTTCTTGCTAGTGAAGCAAGCAGGTGACTATATCTTAGCTACGCAAGGGGAATTAGTGGACTATGTAAACTAGAGGTGTTCTTAGAGGAGAGAGGATCAACTGAGTATGTGGAAATGCTGCTGTTCTATTTCCGTCATGTTCATAGGGTAGAGAAATGAAAAATTACTGACCAGATATCCATCAGCTCTCTCTACACTAAAAATGCTGGGAAACATATGCAAATGCTGTTCATGATAAGTGTGTGTGTGACTCACTTTGCAGAGTGGCAGTGAGGGGACTCGGCAGAGGTCACGCCCAGTTTCCAGGTGCATCTACTGGGCAGATCAGGACGGATCCACTGCCTCTCCTCAGTGCTTGCGGCTGCGTTCTCCAGGTCGTTCTCCCCCTCCTCCCCATTCACTTGGGCCGACCCATTCATGGAGAACTTGGAGTCGTTCAACATTGCTTCTCCGTGGACCTTGGACCCCCCATTCAAAATGGCGGCCTCTCCATTGGCCTTGGTAGCGTTGTTGTGGAGCATAGCTGCGTGGGGGCAGACGGAGGACACAGGCAGCACAGAGTCTGTGCTGGAGGGAACCGACGGCATGGCTCACCTGAGAGAGAGGGCGAGAGAGAATGAGTGAGTCCGACAAACAGTAACTGACAGATACAAATTCCTCTAGTGTACCAGCGTAGGCTAGGGTAACCTTCTCAACTAATAACAGAACACATTCATATGGAGATTACATTCAGTTGATTTATACATTACAGTCAAACCAGGACACGTTCAGGTGAATACTGCCAGGAAGAATAGAATGTTCCCCCCCACAGGCCCATACACTGCAACCCAGATTCTCACACAGGTATCCTATAAAAAAGGTTACATAGTTTAGACACTAGAGTGTAAAGCACTCACCGAAAGAGAAACGTCAGATCAGTCTATGCAGTGTGTTGCGTCTCCTTTTTAAAAAGAGGGACGTTCTAAGATGGCTGGGCCACCATTAGCCTGGCGCGCGCACACACACACACACGATTACTCTTTTGGATAGCTCTCCCTTTCTGTACCGTGTGACCAGATAAGCAAAGTACTCTTTGAAATAGCAGTGTTCTAAGAGGTTGCAACCGGTGGCAACAATCGTGTAGGAAGGAGAAAACCTAACAGGTCAAATTGAAAGCCTAAAGAGAACTGTTGACACAACAAATGTCATCACTTTTAATACCCTGCTCTATGTAAACACCTCAATCAAATGTCCATTAGAACTGGACTACGGTCAGAGCTGTTCCTGCGAGGACAACAGCGGCACTAAAGGGGTTGGTTTAAAAAGAAGAAGTAGCCTACCAAAGCTGCTGAACAGTTGAGTTGTTAGCAAACAGAACACAGCTGCTTCTCCTCTACCTGGCTGAGCTGAACATAACCACTATTCTACGCCACATATTCCTTGCGAGCTCCTCACCAAGGCCACCAAGATATGGCGGTTGCATAACATAGGCTCACACCAGGGTTGACTAGGCTACTAGTTACACATCCAAAATTGTCATCTGTAACTAACTTTTGGATTACCCTAACTCCGTAACATAATCCGATAAATTTCCGTTACTTTTGTTTTACTTTCCTCTTAAGGAAGCTTTACAAGACAAAAAATATCCATCAAACGCATTTGGTGTCATGAAAGAGGTCTTGGAATTACGCCCATTTTCAATGTTGAATTGAATGCCATTGAGAAAACAGAAAGGTGTCATTATATTTTTTTTTTTTTCGCAAAAACATCCTTTCTGAATTTAAAAGTAACTGATAAGCCTACATGTAATCAGTTACTATCCAACCCTGGCTAACACACAGACACACACGCTGTCTGTATCCATTAACTCTTAAATCAGCTGTTAAAAGAGTGTGTAGGGAAAGGAACACAAACACACGTGGCCGGCACACACGATTGGCTGGTTAGCCTACATGATGACGATGTAGACCAGCCCACACAGACAACAGCATAAGACGCAACAGTGTTTACCTCTTCCAAGACTGAGTACTTCAGAATGAGGCAGCAGTGAACACTCAGATAAACATTTTACTTTTGTTACTTCCGTTACAGCCACTGACATTGGAGAAAACACAGCAACACCACACAATCTTCTACTACAGCTACTATTAATAGGTGCGCTCTTTTGACTACATCTATAAAGCTGGGGTGTGGGGGGGTGTTTGACCCTGCAACACGACACCAGCAACAGGTGGGGGAGGAGGGCATCTGTGTGCTGTAACAGACACTGAATGGGTGAACACAGTCTGCAGAAACAGATACTGTCCATTTCAATGTGTGTGAGGTAATGTGAAAATGTTAAGGAGTTTAGAGGGAATGCATGAGACTTGAACATTTGACGGATTTGCCTGAACAGCCAACCACTGTGTGCTGATGGAAGGGGTTGGCTTAAGACGTTGATAACTCACTAGTGTATCGAATACAAAACTAACAATGACCCATGTGTGCAAAAGGGTGCTCACTGATTAGACCTTTACATTTTTGGAGGAATGTTGAGCCTAATCAAGAGATTCTGTGATTTTTACCTTGTCCACGTTCCACACTGCTCTGCAAAAAGTAATGTGATGTCAGACATGTCCCCAACGGGGAGGGAGGGACATTTAAACACACCTTCCAACCAAAACTTTGAAAGAGACGACCACCTCCAAAGCCCAGCCTTTCATACCCAAAGGGCACTCCTTCAACTCGTTCTTCAAAGGAAGGCGCCAAGATATCCATCCCCCACTTCTATTGTGACTAAAATCCTTTTGAGAGATTAAAAACGATAGTGATGTGTTGGTTTAGTAACACAGTGCCAAACTAATGCATGACATTTGCCCCTCAGCATCTTGGCTCCCAATGCAATGCAAAGTAAAGTAATAACACTGAATCAATGTTTTTTTTCCCATCTTCAAATAAACAAAGTCAAATCAAACTAGGGAGAGGGTAAATGCTTAATGTAGAAAGAGGTAACCCAAGGATGATAGGAGCACAACAGGAATAGCTATGGACCTGTGCGTAATCGTTTTAACCTGAACTTGGCTAATCCATGTAACCCAGTGGTGTATAAATATATACCACTGCACATATTTCAGCCATTATGCCCAGCATTATTAGGCCTAATATAAGTGGCCAGCTATATGCGACATTTCTCTGACCTGTACCACTTTAGAAGAGCCTTTAGGTAAACTGATTAGGGCTTTATGAATGTTCAAGTAAGCCTATGTAGACCAACGTTTTACACACTTGTCCAAGGATTATGTTAGTCTGTCAGCAATATCAAATCAGGCTTTTACCAAATGTTACATTTAGTCTATAGAAGGGACATTTAGTGTATAAAAAAAGGGAAAAGTCCTATCCAAGAGGGAGAGGCAGCTATAACACTGAGGTGGACGGAGAAAGACTGTCATTAAGGGGTACGGGGTGTAAAAAAATATATTTAATCCATTCTGAATTCAGGCTGAAACAACAAAATGTGGAATAAGTCAAGAGATATGAATAGTTTGAAGGCACTGTGTTATATATACACATACGCACAATTTTCTTTTAGAACACCTACTCATTCAAGGGTTTTTCATATTTTTACTATTTTCTACATTGTAGAATAATAGTGAAGACATCAACACTATGATATAACACATATGGAATCATGTAATAACCAAACAAAAGTGTTAAATCAAAATATATATTTGAGATTCTTCAAAATAGCCACCCTTTGCCTTGCCAAAGTTTTAGATTTACTATTTTCTACATTGTAGAATAATAATGACGACATCAAAACTATGAAATAACACATATGGAATCACGTAGTAACTAAAAGTGATTAACAAATAAAGCGCTATGATGACTGGCTCTCATGAGGACCGCCACAGGAAAGGAAGACCCAGAGTTGCCTCTGCTGCAGAGGATTAAGTTAATTAGAGTTACTAGCCTCAGAAATTGCTGCCCAAATAAATGCTTCAGAGTTCAAGTAACAGACATCAACATCAACTGTTCAGAGGAGACTGTGTGAATCAGGCCTTCATGGTACAATTGCTGCAAAGAAACCACTAAAGGACACCAATAAGAAGAAGAGACTTGCTTGGGCCAAGAAACACGAGCAACGGACCGGTGGAAATGTGTCCAAATTTCACATTTTTGGTTCCAACCACCGTGTCTTTGTGAGATGCGGTGTGGGTGAACGGATGATCTCCATGTGTATTTCCCACTGTAAAGCATGGAGGACTTGGTGTTATGGTGTGGGGGTGCTTTGCTGGTGACATGGTCTGATTTATTTAGAATTCAAGGCACACTTAACCAGCATGGCTACCACAGCAATACGCCATCCCATCTGGTTTGGGCTTAGTGGGACTATCATTTGTTTTCCCAACAGGACAATGACCCAACACACCTCAGGGCTGTGTAAGGGCTATTTTAGCAAGAAGGAGGAGTGATGGAGTGCTGTCAAGGCAAATGGTGGCTATTTGAAGAATCTCAAGAAATATATTTTGATTTGTTTAACACTTTTTTGGTTACTACATGATTCCATGTGTTATTTCATAGTTTTGATGTCTTCACTCTTATTCTACAATGTAGAAAATAAAAGAAAAACCCTTGGATGAGTAGGCGTTCTAAAACTTCTGACCAGTAGTGTGTGTGTATATATATAAAAATAACACAGTTGAAGTCGGAAGTTTACATACACCTTAGCCAAATACATCTAAACTCAGTTTTTCACAATTCCTGACATTTAATCCTAGTAAAAAGTCCCTGTCTTAGGTCAGTTAGTATCACCACTTTATTTTAAGAATGTGAAATGTCAGAATAATAGTAGAGAGAATTATTTATTCATCACATTCCCAGTGGCTCAGAAGATTACATACACTCAGTATATGGTAGCACTGCGTTTAAATTGTTTAACTTAGGTCAAACGTTTTGGGTCGCCTTCCCACAATAAGTTGGGTGAATTTTGGCCCATTCCTCCTGACAGAGCTGGTGTAACTGAGTCAGGTTTGTAGGCCTCCTTGCTCACACATGCTTTTTCAGTTCTGCCCACAAATTTTCTATAGGATTGAGGTCAGGGCTTTGTGATGGCCACTCCAATACCTTGACTTTGTTGTCCTTAAGCCATTTTACCACAACTTTGGAAGCATGCTTGGGGTCATTGTCCATTTGGAAGGCCCATTTGCGACCAAGCTTTAACTTCCTGACTGATGTCTTGAGATGTTGCTTCAATATATCCACATAATTTTCCTTCGTCATGATGCCATCTATTTTGTGAAGTGCACCAGTCCCTCCTGCAGCAAAGCACCCCCACAACATGATGCCGCCACCCCCGTTCTTCACGGTTGGGATGGTGTTCTTCGGCTTGCAAGGTTCCCCCTTTAACCTCCAAAACATAACGATGGTCATTATGGCCAAACAGTTCTATTTTTGTTTCATCAGACCAGAGGACATTTCTCCAAAAAGTATGATATTTTTCCCCATGCGCAGTTGCAAACCGTAGTCTGTCTTTTTTATGGCAGCTTTGGTTTAGTGGCTTCTTCCTTGCTGAGTGGCCTTTCAGGTTATGTTGATATAGGACTCGTTTTACTGTGGTTATAGATACTTTTGTATCGGTTTCCTCCAGCATCTTCACAAGGTCCGTTGCTGTTGTTCTGGGATTGATTTTCACTTTTCGCACCAAAGTACGTTCATCTCTAGGAGACAGAACGTGTCTCCTTCCTGAGCGGTTTGACACCTGCGTGGTCCCATGGTGTTTATACTTGCGTACTATTGTTTGTACAGATGAACGTGGTACCTTCAGGCATTTGGAAATTGCTCCCAAGGATGAACCAGACAGTCTACAATTATTTTCTGAGGTCTTGGATGATTTCTTTTGAATTTCCCATGATGTCAAGCAAAGAGGCACTGGGTTTGAAGGTAGGCATTGAAATACATCCACAGGTACACCTCCAATTGACTCAAATGATGTCAATTACCCTATCAGAAGCCATTACATCTGTATGCATATATATTAGTACCAGTCAATAGTTTGGACACCTACTCATTCAAGGGTTTCCTTATTTTTACTATTTTCTAAATTGTAGAATAACAGTGAATACGTCAAAACTAAGACACAACACATATGGAGTCATGCAGTAACATAAAAAAAAAATGTGTTAAACAAATCAAAATACATTTTATAGTTGAGATTCTTCAAATGAATCCACCCTTTGCCTTGATGACAGCTTTGCACACTCTTGGAATTATCTCAACCAGCTTCACCTGGAACGCTTTTCCGACAGTCTTGAAGTAGTTCCCACATATGCTAAAAACGTGTTGGCTGCTTTTCATTCAGTCTGCGGTCCAACTTATCCCTAACCATCTCAATTGGGTTGAGGTCCAGTGATTGTGGAGGCCAGGTCATCTGATGCAGCACTCCATTACTCTCCTTGGTCAAATAGCCCTTACACAGCCAGGAGGTGCGTTTTGGGTCATTGTCCTGTTGAATGATAGTCCCACTAAGCGAGATCATTCGTTCACCTGCTCTGCGTCTCACAAAGACACAGCGCTTGGAACCAAAAATCTCCAAATTGGACTCATCAGACCAAATGACAGATTTCCACCGGTCTAATGTCCATTGCTCTGGTTTCTTGGCCAAGCAAGTCTCTTCTTATTGGTGACCTTTAGTAGTGGTTTCTTCACAGCCATACGACCATGAAGGCCTGATTCACGCAGTCTCCCCTGAACAGTTGATGTTGAGATGTGTCGGTTACTTGAACTCTGAAGCATTTATTTGGGCTGCAATATGAGGAACAGTTAACTCTTAATGCATTTATCCTCTGCAGCAGAGGTAACTCTGGGTCTTAATTTCCTGTGGGATAATTTAGCTAGCTAGTGTCATCAGCCAGGACAGCGTCTGAATTTGAATTATTTGGACTCTAATGCAGTTGACAATGGTAGGAACATATATTCAGCATTATATTCAAGCGAGCATTATAATATGATTATAACCCAAAATACATTTAGAATGGCATGTATATTTAGACTTCAGCTTGCTAATTGCTCAAGTTCGCTAGCTGACTACCAGGCTTCAGTGGAGCATTGAATCCTGGGAGTTGCAGTGCAGTCTGGGAGTCGTAGTAGAACTGGTTAATTTTGGTGGAATTTTCTTTGTAATATTTTTAAACACAACCTCAGAACACAATTAGCTGCACTTGTATGATATACATTCTGTGGTGGTATTGTATTTGGTAGGCTTGTGTTCCATACACTAGCAACACTAGTTTAATTTACTAAGCCTGAGTGGGCATTTTTATTGCCAATTTGTAGGCGAGGCCAGATAACTCGCAGCCGGATGCAACGCTCAGCAGGTTGCTGAAGGGCAATTCCACGCAAACCGAATAAAAAAAATTCACATTAAATGAATGCCAAACAATCCATTGACTTAAGCTTAACAGGGTAGACTTTTTAAAAAGTCTACTGAAAAATTTAAAAAGAAAACGAATTTAGTGGAAGAACTGTGCAGATGCAAAATAATTTGGTACCAGAATAACAGTAAAATCTCTAGGGTTTTTTTATGCACGCATGTTTAAAAAAAGCGTAATTATCTGCAAATTTAAGATTTGAAAGATGTCTGCAGAAAGAATGCGGTGTCAGTTATGGCACCTTAAATATGAAAAAACTATTTTGGCTGTAAGTGGATTTACACCAGGTAACAGAATTACAGCAACGGAAATACATCCTGAGTCCCTGATCGGTATTACACAGAAATGCATTATTATGGATATGAATGGCATTCTCCTTATGTTTCACAAGTTTGGACATCACAGCACACAGTGGAGTACCATGCAGTACAACACAGCACTGCAGAGTAGAGTGCAGTACAGTACTTTTCTTTACTGTATTGTACTGTGTTCTACTCATCGTACAGTACTGCACTCTACTCAGTATTGTGCTCTACTGTGCTGTGCAATCCAAAACTTGTGAAATATAGGTTCAGATTTGGTCCATCTGTGGACGTTAACATCAAGGCCAGTGTGGACTGACCAAACACTTTTCAACATCCATGGACGTCCGGTGTCGGTCGGTGAGGATGCTAGTTCCAGTAAATGGAAAGAGGGGGCTCATGGGTAGGTGTCAGTAAGAGCTGAGAGGTTGTCTAGACACAGACTGTTTTAACACTCTTGGTTTGACCACCAGACAGAAAGACAAAGAGAACAGTATTGAGCTGAACATAACAGTAGGCCGGTGGAAGGGAGGACAGCAGCATGTGACCCAACTGTGGTTTGTGACTATCATGGATTTCCCATTGTTGCCAGTTCAGTTGCAGTAATTGCATTAGATTTTTTGCTAATTCAGTTACCAATTTGGTAATGGAATTACAAGTTTTAATCACTTAATTCATAAACAAAATTGATATGAGTAAAATCACTATAACTAATTGGTAGCGCTACCATTACTTGTTACTTCTCTGAACTTTCATTATCCTGCCCCCTCATGAGAGAAATGAGAAAATAAAGTTAATGGTAAAGGAATTACAAGGCAATATTTCTTAAACCTACAGAAGGTAAATAATTTATCCAAAACTAAATATTAAAAGTGTTAATATTAGTTGGCAGGGGTCTTTAGATCAACATGGGTTTTGATGCCTTTCTGATAACTTAAGATTCTGGTAGATGTTTTCTAAAACCTGCTTATCCAGAAATCAAAGCCTTTACTTATGCCACATTTTTAAGATGGATTTTTTTATGTATCTATTTCTTAATTCTCCCAAAATATAGACTTAGCATTCATTTGACACCCAATTTGATACGCTCCTAAGAAATTCATGTTGGTGCTCATGGGTCCTTTTCAATAGAAATGCCCTGGATGTAATTTGGTGCAGGATGCTGGATGTAACTGAGCAGGTTGCAAATGAGCTGGATGCTATACTGGATGTAACATCCAGTTCAGTGTTACAGCCCATACTGCAAAGAGGCTAAACCAGGACACACTGGTCTTACATCAGTCTACAGCAGTGGGAATTAAGCAACGTCATTTCCCCTCCCCCATCCAATATTAAACTCGCAAATGTAAAATGTTTTGCAATTACAGGCTACACTACCTAGTATTGATTGAATACTATACATATGTATGGTTCTAGTTATTGATTATATGGAGTCAATCTAGTCAAGTGTCATTCATATATTCAGCATTAGTGGATAGAGTAGACTACACAGACAAGCCTGTGCTGCCAAATAAATAAACACTGTTTAGGTAACAAGTTAATCACATTATTTGCTGCTATTATGATCGTTCAAAACGATTTTCCCATTCGCGGCTAGTTTTTTCCCGAGTTCGCGGTTATCTTGTACGCACTGAAATCGGAGATTTCGGAGATCCCAGTTGCTTTGAATGCGGCATACTTGTCGGTGCAAAACTCCGTGACGTAATTTGTATTTTATCATGCTTATTCATGTCACTCACTAGCTTCACATGCTCTAGTCTCTTTACGCTATTCGACACCACACATTCGACGAATCCTAGCTTTAAAAATAACATAGTAATGGCAGTAGTAAAGGCAGGAATGAGAGGGCGCTAGTATTGTTCAAGCGTCGCACATGAGTGATGGAGGCTCTGGATCAGTACAGGAAAAATAGGAATGATATCTATATTAATCTAGTTATTTTGAAGTAGTTAACATTGTTCACTCACCTTTGAGTTAACTAAGGTAGTGGTGATGGGCCAGTACGTGATCCAATTTCAAAGATGACCTTTCGTAGAATGCGACTATACTAGTTTACCCAGCAGCTCACATGCTTTAAAGCACGAAAACACGTTCCAATCTGATTCGAGTATCCTTGTTTGGTGTGTACGTTGATTGGCTACAGTGGGGTTGTTACTCGGTCTTGCTCCTCCAATCAGCGCTTACACATTTGTCGGGCCTTCGTTTCGAATGTCCTGCACATATGGAAACAAAAGGCCCAGAAAGTAGCCAGCCCCCTTGTAGACATGCGTCCACAAGATAAACAATAATGATTTTGGTATTTAAACTTTTTGATATTTCCCCTGAGAAAAGTTTTGCTCAATGTGCTCAACCTTGAAAAAGAGCACAAGGTGTCCAAACGATTGCTAATGAAGGTCGATTTAAGTGAAAAAGCACTACAATAAATCTTGAAACATACTTTTTTTCTTAAAGCAGACCAGCACACCCTGTTCCGGCTCACCTTTCCAGGCTAGTACTCTGGGAGGCCAACTTGAGGTATTTTTACAATGACTAACAACCACTCAATACCAGATGTAGCTGTTCCAACTTCTCAAACAGCTCTAACATTAACATGTGCTTATGAGATCACTTCATCACATCCAGATTTCTCTATTCTTCCCACGTGTGCTCTGTTCTTTCTAAACAATGTTTCATTTCTATGGGCTATATAACACCATCTGCTCATCAAGCTTTGATAAAAAAAGTATAATCTTATCCTCAGAAGCTATTGCAATCTAAGTCAACAGGATTCTTTGGGAGTGTCAACTTTATTGGCAAAAACATCCTCTGGCATATCACCCTAGCCTAGGTGTTCCAGTAGCTCTCAAGATAAAGGAGTGATAACGAGTAAACTTGCAAACACAACCATTATGCAGGCCACAGGTGTCAAACTCATTCCACGGAGGGCCTTTGTCTCTGCTGGTTTTCACTCCTCCCTTGTACTTGATGAACTAAGGTCACTAATTAGTAAGGAATTCCCTACACCTGGTAGTCTAGGGCTTGACTGAAAGGAAAAACCAAAAACTTGCAGACACTAGGCCCTCCATGGAATGAGATTGACAGCCCTGATGTAGGCCGACCTGTTACCAACTTGTCAAAACCACCATGTACAGTATCTGCTATTATATGGTTCTTTGTACAGCGATAAAGAGACAGTGATAAATTGATGGGATAGTGTCATAAGTGCAGTCCTTTGTAAAGCCGAAAGCATGTAGTCCAACGCACACAGAATTTGCATCCACATCTTCACTTTCCATATGAAATACTACATCTGGGGCAGGTGGTGTCCTTATTCTCATCTTTGGCACTGTGCTTGTGTCAATTCTGAATGGAAACAACTCATGTGCGAAGCCTTTTCACTCACTGATTGAGAACAGTGGTTGTAAATGCAACCATTAACATGTACTTGTAGCCATAATCCAAACAGGCAAGTGTAGGCATGGGAAACTAGAAACACTTTTTATATGAACCCATTCCAAATAGTCTGAACCACAGCTAATTGGTTTAAGAGATAATCCTTCAAATAAATCTATGCTAACGGTCTTTTTGAGCCAAGTGAACACAGCATGTTCTGAGTGAGAAATCAGCTGAGGAGTCAAGTTACTGGGAATCAGGCAGGGAGCAGTCTATGGGAAATATTTCCCTTCCCTGAAGCAAAAGTAACATAGCTACTAATTGCGGGACACTATAAAAACATTTTTTTCTCCAGAGTAACCATTTAGAATAAATGGATCCAGTTGGAAGACATTTTTAGAAAACAGTGCTCTACACCAACACTGTTTACAAGGAGCACATTTGGTGCTAAGTTGAAAAAATGTAAGAGCCCAAAGAAATTTAGGAGCAAAGAAAAATATTCAACATATTATTGATAAGAATTGCCTGCAATTAGATAAAATACAGGGTGAAGGAGCACCAGAAAATTTTATTTTAAAGATTGAAATGTAGTTTATATGAAATGTAGCCACTTGGGAAGTTCATCTCCTGAAGAAGCACTCCATTTCTTTCTATTCCATCAAATGTTATCTGGGTGATTTCTTTTTTCTTCCTAGGGGCACTGGTGCTCCCAAATAAAAATTCCAGGCAACACAGTAAAATATTTGTAAGCATATACGACCAAAATGGTAGCGCCCTGTAAATCATGTTAACATTTTTTTATTGAGAAGGCAAGCTTTAAATTCCTTGAATAAAAATTATAAAAAAGAAAAATAAGTCCAAATTTTCCAATTAATTTTGGTCATTGGGACAATATGAAAAGGGCCAACGGGGAATTGAAAGGCCGCAATGGAGGGAAAGATATAGGGATTTGAGGATGGCTGGAGAGTGATACAGGAGATGGAAAGGGAGGGATGGACGTGAGGTGGTGGCTTGGTTTAGAATCTTCCAGAGCGTTCTCTGGAACGCCTTCTCTCGCGGTCGCGTCTGCCTCCATCTCCCCTGCCTCTATCCCTCGAGCGAGAACAGCGTTCCCTGGAACGGGAGCGAGAACGATGGCCCCCTCTGAGGAGGAAGAGAGAAAAAGGAGCTAGTTAAACTCAAAATTATAACTTTCCCACTTAAAAAACCTTAGCGTGTCAGAAATGTGTATTTCGGAGAGCACTTGAAAGCAGCATTAGTTCTATGATTAGCGTTGACTGTCAGAGAGCCGGAGCATACCCCTTCTTCCTGCGGCGTCCGTACAGCTCCCTCCTCAGCTCCCTGGAGATGGGTTTCAGGTGCATGAAGTTACAGAAGCCTCCTCTAGTGCACTCCCTGTAGAGAAAGTGGGAACTGCAGTTCGGGCACTGATGAACTTGGTCATATGAAGAAATCTAATCTGAGCAACGGAGACAAAGGAGTGTGGATTTTGGTAGCAGTTAGCCTTGCTCTAGCATTTATTTAATTGAAATAACCTCAATGAATTACAAAGCATTTGTAATCACCACTAACGCCATCTTGAGCTGAAAATGGTGTGTGTGTGTGTGTGTGTGTGTGTGTGGTTCTGCGGTGGAGTACTGACCCCATCTCGTACTGGCGGCAGCAGGCTTCTCTGAAGTCGGTGACGGGAGAGAGCTCGGCGTGGATGGGTTGACCATTGAACCAGCGGTTATTCAGATCCATCACTGCCTTCTCCGCGTCTTCCTCACGACGGAACTACACACAGAGACTATCACAGAGTTGGTGTGTGTGCTTAAGAGGCAGAGACAACAACAGAGTGTTTGTGATTAAATGGAAGGAGGAGAATGTGTGTTCCTCAACAAACATGCACCAAACCCACCATCACAGACACAATTACATGGTCAGTGACACACCTTCACGTATACGTTTCCGACCAGATGGTCTCCCAGGTTGTCGCACACATTCATCTCCTCCACCTCTCCGTACTTCTCCTCCATCTCTGTGAAGACCTCCTACAGCAAGAGAAACAAAGGGAGAGATGGATTGGCAGACAGAAAGGGGAATGCACTAAGTCCAAAGTTTGCTTGAATTCAAATTGCATTTCCCAAAAATGGTCAGAAAAAATTAAAAAAAGTTTCAATATTTCTAGTCGGTTTCACTTGGTTTCAGTATTTTATCATCGACTCCCACATGGGCTGTGTGGTGGGGGAAGAGATGCAAGGTAACCAAGAGTTGCATCATCCACTCCTTTTAAAGTGGATTGATAGTGCGATAATACCAGAAGCTGACGTGTCACTGACTCACCTCAAAGAACTCATCGTAGTGCTCCTGCATCTCCACATCACTGACGGCACCTAGTGGCCACAAGAGAAACACACTCATCAGGGACAAGCCAAAGACATCATCACTGGGGTTTCATTAACTAACATGCACAAGAGAAACATTGCTAGAAATATACGAGTCTGGACAGGATTTTAATCAATCCAATCTAAATATTACTGAATTACAAATGTCTTGAATTGCCTAATAGCACACAGTCCAGTACGCATGAAATGGGGATTTCAGGAAATATTGTGTCCGGAGCCAAAGGGTCAGTGCCAAGAATCAGTTCATTGTGCCCCTGCACAACAAGGACAGTAAGACTGGACATTTTCTCCTATGAGGAGTCTTAAGAGACTCATTTTAGTTAAATTCCGTGCTAAGTAGTAATAGCAAGGTTCTGGCGCAAGTTACAGACATTATATAGCCGCCAATGAATACTAAGGAATGGGACTCACTGGGGCCTAAAAACTCAAGGGAAAATGTCAGTCATACTCATCTCACCAAAATCATATTCCATGTATCACATTTTGTACAATAAAAACCAGACATTTCCATAAATGAGTTTGACCTGAGACTATGGGGCAGGGTTAACTTCTTGAATAGGATTAGTAAAGCGTAAATGAGTGAGTACTTGAAACAGTCATGAATAAACTATTTCCTAGAAAAAGTTCTTAAGTCAAAATCTAATAGAAATATACACTACTGTATGCATCAACATTTATTTGGTTATTTCTGTAAGTGACTACAAGGTACCTACCAGAAGAGTAGCCTACATTGATTGTTTTACTTAACACTAGTACCTGTTGTATTTCATGTATAGTACAGCATCTTAAAGGGTCCAAAACTTATATCACTGATGATGAAAAAAAAAAAGGGATAAATCTTAGAATGCGAGATCAAGAGAAAACATAGCAGCTGGTCCCTGTTAACGGGTCGAAAACTTACAGCGCAAACCATCGGCAGACTGGGCAGTGTTTTGAGGGTTACGGTAAATGTTCAAGAGGGCAATGGTCTGAAAATACAAAATGTACATTTTTGAGATAGTTTCAGGCAGATTTCTTAAATGTTACTTAAAAATAGGTGCATTTACTCCCATCCCCCTCCCTCAAAACAGTGTAATTGTGCCCCAACCAGCCCCAGACCAGGGTAGGAAGGGATGACTGAAAGACGTTAAGATGATCCATGGGACTGGTCCACACCGAAACAGAGGGAGCTGGAAGAAGCGATAATCTCAGAATGACAATATTTGACTATGGCAAATTATATACAGCATTCGGGAAGTATTCAGACCCCTTGACTTTTCCATATTTTTTTTACATTAGCCATATTCCAAAATTGATCAAATTGTTTCCACACACTACCCCATAATGACAAATCATGTCCAATCAATTGAATTTACCACAGGTGGACTCCAAGTTGTAGAAACATCAAGGATGATCAATGGAAACAGGATGCACCTGAGCTCAACTTCGAGTCTCATAGAAAAGCGTCTGAATACCTAGGTAAATACATTTGATTTATTATTTTTAATAAATTAACAAAAATTCAAAACCTGTTTTCGCTTTTCCATTATAGGGTATTGTGTGTAGATTGATGAGGAATAAATTACATACATTTTAAAATAACACTAACGTAACAAAATATGGATAAAAGGGAAAGGGTCTGAATACTTCCCAAATGGACTACATTACAAAACCGTTCAAAAGTTTGGGGTCATTTAGAAATATCTTGTTTTTGAAATAAAAGCACATTTTTGGTCCATTAAAATAACATCAAGTTGATCAGAAATACAGTGTAGACATTGTTAATGTTGTAAATGACTATTGTAGCTGGAAACAGCAGATTTTTTATGGAATATCTACTTAGGCATACAGAGGCCCATTACCAGCAACCATCACTCTTGTGTTCCAATGGCACATTGTGTTAGCTAATCATTTTAAAAAGGCTAAATTATCATTAGAAAACCCTATTCCATAAAGATGTTTAAAAAAACATACATAGTTTCCAGCTACAATAGTCATTTACAATATATGTATGCAATGCATTCCTGATCAATTTGATGTTATTTTAATGGATCAAAAATGTGCTTTTCTTTCAAAAACAAGGACATTTCTAAGTGACCCCAAACTTTTGAACGGTAGTGTAAATCTACGCACAGTGCATTTTGGAAGGTATTTAGACCCCTTGACTTTCTCCACTTTGTTACAGCCTTATTCGAAAATAGATCAAATAAAACATGTTCTTCGTTAATCTACACACAATGCCCGAAAAACAGGATTTTAGAAATGTTTGCACATTTAAAAATAAAAACAGAGAAACCTTATTTACATAAGTATTCAGACCCTTTGCTATGAGAAACGAAATGGAGCTCTGGTGCATCCTGTTTCCATTATCATCCTTGATGTTTCTACAATTTGGTTTGAGTTCACCTGGTGTAAATTCAATTGATTGGACATGATTTGGAAAGGCACACACACACACTGTCTATATAAGGTCCCACAGTTGACAGTGCATGTCAGAGCAAAAAACAGATCTGGAGCAAAAACACAGATCTGAAGAAGGGTAGCAAAACATTTCTGCAGCATTGAACGCCACCAATAACACAGTGGCCTCCATCATTCTTAAATGGAAGAAGTTTGGAATCACCAAGACTCTTCCTTACAGCTGGCCACCTGGCCAAACTGAGCAATCGGGGGAGAAGTGCCTTGGTCAGGGAGGTGACCAAGAACCCGTCTCTGCAGCACTCCACCAATCAGGCCTTTATGGTAGAGTGGCCAGACAGAAGCCACTCCTCAGTTAAAAGCACATGACAGCCCGCTTGGAGTTTGCCAAAAGGCACCTGAAGGACTCTCAGACCATGAGAAACAAGATTCTCTGATCTGATGAAATCAAGCATCACGTCTGGAGGAATCCTGGCACCATCCTTACGGTGAGGGATGGTGGTGGCAGCATCATGCTGTGGGGAAGTTTTTCAGCTGCAGGGACTGGGAGACTAGTCAGGATTGAGGGAAAGATGAACGGATCAAATTACAGAAAGATCCTTGATGAAAACCTATTTCAGAGAGCTCAGGACCTCAGACTGTGGTGAAGGTTCACCTACCAACAGGACAACGACCCTAAGCACACAGCCAAGACAACGAAGGAGTAGAAACGAAGTCTCTGAATGTCCTTGAGTGGGCCAGCCAGAGCCCGGACTTGAACATCTCTAGAGAGACCTGAAAATAGCTGTGCAGCGATGTTCCCAATCCAACCTGACAGAGCTTGAGAGGATCTGCAGAGAAGAATGGGAGAAACTCCCCAAATACAGGTGTGCCAAGCTTGTAGCGTCATACCCAAGAAGACCTCTAGGCTGTAATCACTGCCAAATGTGCTTCAACAAAGTACTTGAGTAAAGGGTCTGAATATTTATGTAAATGTAATATTTAATTGTTTATATATTTGCAAACATTTCTAAAAACGTTCTTTCATTTGTCATTATGGGGTAGTGTGTGTAGATTGAGGGGGGACAATTTAAATCGATATTAGGATAAGGCAGTAACGTAACAAAATGTGGAAAAAGAGCTCTGAATACTTTCCAAATGCGCTGTACATACAGTACCAGTCAAAGTTGACACACCTACTCGTTCCAAAGTTTTAGTTTTACCATTTTCTACATTGTAGAATAATAGTGACGACATCAAAACTATGAAATAACACATATGGAATCACGTAGTAACTAAAAGTGATTAACAAATCAAATTTGAGATTCTTCAAAGCAGCTGGCCTTTGCCTTGACAGCTTTGCACACTCTTGACATTCTCTCAACCAGCTTAATTAGGTAGTCACCTGTGCCTTGTTAAAAGTTAATTGGTGGAATTTATTGCCTTCTTAATGCGTTTGAGCCAATCATTTGTGTTGTGACAAGGCAGGGGTCGTATACAGAAGATAGCCCTATTTGGTAAAAGACCAAGTCCATATTATGGCAAGAACAGCTCAAACAAGCAAAGAGAAACTACAGTCCATCATTACTTAAAAACATGAATGTCAGTTTCTTCAAGTGCAGTCGCAAAAACCATCAAGCGCTGAAGAAGCTGGCTCTCATGAGGGCCACCACAGGAAAGGACAGCCCAGAGTTACTTCTGCTGCAGAGGATAAGTTCATTAGTTAACTGCACCTCAGATTGCAGCCCAATTAAATTATTCAAGTAACAGACAGACAACGAATCAGACCTTCATGGTCGAGTTGCTGCAAACCACTACTAAAGAACACCAATAAGATGAGAATTGCTTGAGCCAAGAAACATGAGCAATGGACATTAGACCTGTGGAAATCTGTCCTTTGGTCTGATGAATCCAAATTTGAGATTTTTGGTTCCAACCGCCGTGTCTCTTTGTGAGACACAGAGTAGGTGAACAGATGATCTCTGCATGTGTGGTTCCCACCGTGAAGCATGGAGGTGGTGTGATGGTGCTTTTCTGGTGACACTGTCAGTGATTTATTTAGAATTCAAGGCACACTTAACCAGCATGGCTAGCACAGCATTCTGCAATGACACACCATCCCATCTGGTTTACGCTTAGTGGGTCTATCATTTGAAGGAAAAGCAGCCAACAAGTGCTCAGTGTGTGGGAACTCCTTCAAGACTGTTGGAAAAGCATTTCAGGTGAAGCTGGTTGAGAGAATGCCAAGTGTGTGCAAAGCTGTCAAGGCAAATGGCGGCTACTTTGAATAATCTCAAATATAAAATACATTGATTTGTCTAACACTTTTTAGTTCGTTTTGATGTCTTCACTATTATTCTGCAATGTAGAAAATAGTAAAAATAAAGAAAACCCTTGAATGAGTAGGTGTGTCCAAACTCTGACTGGTACTGTACACACAATATAAGGTCATTGGGGAAAATGACTTCTAGAACTTTCTGAATCATAGGTGATTGAATGCCAATGTGTTTTTTTATTCTGTTTCTTTTGATACATTTTGAAAAGTAACGTTTTGCGAGTCATTCTGAGATGCTCAGCTGAGAAACAGAACAGTTATACATGACAGCAACAAGACCACAAACCCATGACTTACCTGGGAGGCAGTGAGTGGCAATGCATCAGCTCTGCTAGTCGGGGCTCAATTTCAAGGTACTATAACATTTACAATATGGCTGACATAAGTTAATCAGTCTATTGTATAGGGGCAACAGTGTGGAGAGAGCCAAAACTAAAGCCGTGCTGTGTCTGGACCGTAACGCATATCGATATTTTTGCTGTCAACCTCCAACAAATGTTGGGCACTAGGGCAGTCAGTGTGTTGTCAGTCTTGTCTGAAAGCGCCTGATAAATACCTAAAGTCAGTCATCTGTGCACTATAACTGTGGTAGAAAACAGATAATACCTCCAAGCAATCTCCTGGTAGTAACTTCACTGTAAGGGATCAATGCAAATTTAGTGGGGCTCAAGGCATTTTTTTTTTTGGTCCTTTTCTCGATGTCACCAGAGCATGTCATTCTACACAAAGGCTTAGACCTCCTGAATGGCCACAGATAAATAAAATACATCTATTTGACTGGCGAAATAGGGGGAGTGTTGAGGTACCCCCTGCTACCAGTGCTGAGACAGACCCTCAGAAGCCCTGCAGGAAGCCAGCGGAGACGCAGACCTAAAATCTGAGGAGGGAGGAGAGAGCTAGAGAGACCTGAGGACTGAGAGGACTGGAGCAGAGGCACTTACAGTGGGAGCCGTCGGCCGTCTGCGCACTGTTTTGGGGATTACGGTAGATGTTTTGAATCAAGATGGTCTGGAAGGAAAAATAAAAATATTTAATAAAAATACAAAATCCCCAAATCCTGATACCTAGAACCTATAGCAAAAGGGTAGGGGGGAGAAAATCTCTGGACGTAGAGGAACCTTCAGTCTGTAGGAGGGGAGGCTGGTGGCAAAACAAAGCAAGAGTCCGTGCTTGACCGGAGGACACAATTTCTTTGTCCGGAGGAGGCGAGCTGTAGGGAAACCTAGAGCAAGCCTAGAGTACAGCAGCGCTGTTTTATTATTTTATTTAAATGTTTATGCCATTTAGTAGATGCTTTTATCCAAAGCGACTTAGTCATGCGTCTCTACTCTACACGCTGAGAGGGATACATCGGACTTTGAGGTGGGGGAAATTAAGCTCAGTGTGTCAGTAAAGTTTAGTCTAACGCAATCCCACAATATGTATTAATGTGGGAACGAGGGACATCAGCCGCTTGAGTATGACAATAATCCTTAGTCAAATGTTATGAGCTCTGTCAAAACAAAAAAATACAAAAAAGGACTGCCAACAACCTGAAGTGAATACTCTAAGACACTCTAGTGTCAGCTCTAACTATACTGAAGAAAAATATAAACGCAACATGTAACGTGTTGGTGCCATGATTCATATCCATGCACAAAAAGCTGGGGACAACAAAATACCAATATTAAAATGTGCAGTTGTGTCACAACTCAAAGCCACAAATGTCTCAATTTTGAGGGAGCGTGCAATTGGCAGGAATGTCCACCAGAGCTGTTGCCAAAGAATTGAATGTTAATTTCTCTCATTTCTCAACATCGTTTTAGAGAATTTGGCAGCCCGTCCATCCGGCCTGACAACCGCAGACTACGTGTAACCACGCCAGCCCAGGACCTCCACATCCAGCTTCTTCACCTGCGGGATCATCTCAGACCACCCGGCCAGCTGATTAAGCTGAGCAGTATTCCAGTATGTATTGAAGCCCTTGCGGGGAAAAACAAATTCTGATTGGCTGGGCCTGGCTCCCCAGTGGCTGGGCCAAGCCCACCCATGGCTGCACCCCTGCCCAATCAATTGAAATCCATAGATTAGAGCCTAATAAATGTATTTCAATTGACTGATTTCCTTTTATGAACTGTAAGTCAAAAAATAATAATTGTTGTTCAGTATACATACACTAGCAACACTTTTTGTCTTATTGGGGTTAGAAAAAGTACCTCTGTTCATTAATAAATGGACCAGCGAAAGAAAAATGGCAAAGCAGGGAGAATGTTGTGTGGGACGTGTTTGTCTGGTATATTGAGATGCGATATGCAAAAAACGCTTTGGCTATTTGAGGTCACAGAACAGACTTGGACCAGCAAAAGAGGAAGTATGTTTCACTGTGCTTGTTTCAGTAGTATGGTTGCATAAAACACTTCCTGTTTCATATATTTAGGACACTAACTAGTGCTGTATTTAGTCATCTACATTCAAAGTACATTTTTATATTTTAGTAGTATTGTTATTAAAGATGATTGACAAGCCCCTCTGTATTTATTTAAACACACATCAGTAGATGTTAATGGGGTGGGGGGGTGGTCATGCACAAAATGTTATCACTTCAATGTTAATCAATTACAATATGGTGCTTCACTATCAGAACACCTGATAAGTGTGTTCTGTGCTGATAAAACTTGCCCCGTCCCCGTTTAGAAGAACAAGCTAAACAAAGCACCAATCACTGGATCAAAGTTACACCAAACCAAAGAAAATGTAGCAATTTGACAAACCCTAACCCTGCCTAGAGCCTGACAACCATTTCATCTTGGCAGGAGAAGTTTTACACATGCCCTTTAATGCAGGCCCCTGGTAGATGCAAATATTTTAAACAAGTTTCCTTTACTGAATTGACTTACCTGGCTGAAAGTTGGCTTATTATGTAACCTGGAGCACCGGTCACCATGTCGGCAGGCACCAATTTTAAAGTAGAAAGAACAGTTAACCCTGGGAAGAAAAAAAAATGCTGATAAATACCTAAGTAATCAGTGCTGAAATGCATAACTAGCTACAGAAATGCACTCTATCACATGCAAATTAAGAGAAATATGAAACTTTCCATCATGTGATAAAGGTAGGAAAACAGCAGCCTGTTGAAAGTACAGTAGAGCTAGCTAGATCAGATTGTCTAGCTAGAGCCCATATTAACCCATTCAAATAGACAGTAAATGTTATTAAACACTATACTGTCTATTCACGAAGCTGGCTGCCGCCTGAGGGGATTTCGCTCTGTCTAAACAAATATACCTAGCGCACGATACAGTTCTGTAAACATTTTGACTTTCATTTAAGACATAATTGTTCAAATACAAAAAGATAAAAACGTAATGTACGCAGTTTAGGAAAGTTGCACCTGGCTGAATTGAGACACAGGAATTGTGGAATGGGCCAATTGAAACGCAAGTGGAAGGTCAGAGGCAGAGTGTGAAAACAGCAGGGTGTAACTTTGCTAAACAAGTTCAAGTTATCACATGCACAAGTACAGTGAAATAATAAAGCATGCAAGCTCTATCCAACAGTGCAGTAGTCAATATCAAAAATAGCATAACTAATTATATAGAGATAGATATCTATCTATTGAAAACACAAGAAAAAGGAGAGGAAGCTATATACAGGGTCAGTGCCAATACCAAATGTACAATGTGCAGGGATAGTGGAGTACAGAGGTAGATATGTACATGTAAGCAGGGATTAGGAGAAAGTGAGAGGAAGCAGTAGAAATAATAACAGTAACTAGTTAGGCAGCAGCTGAAGTGGTGAGTGTGTGGGCGTTAGTGGGGAGTGTATGCAAGAGTGGCAGTGTAGGTGTATATACACTTGTAAACAGGGATGAAAAGTGACTGATAGCAGGAAGGAATATGTAAATACTTATGGTAATATACTAGTGGCAATATATACATGTAAACAGGAGAAAGTGACCAGTATCAGGAATAGATAGGTAGTGCTACTAATAATAATGGCATCAATAATCAATGAACAGCAGTGTAGTGGTAGTAATACATCTAATCAATAATCATTTTAGCAGCAGTGTAGGTGTGAAGGGGAGCAGTAGATGTTAGCCACTTAACAGTCTTATGGCCAGGGGATAGAAGCAGTTTAGAAGTCTGTTGGTCTGAGCCTTGATGCACCGGTACCATCTGCCAGACAGAAGTATGGAGAACAGTGCATGTCTCAGGTGGCTGGAGTCTGGATGGTTGGGAGCTCACCCCCAAAGAAGCGCAGTTTGCAACCAGGCGGTGATACAACTAAATCTAAACTAATTTTATTCGTCACATGCGCCAAATACAACAATTCTTACTTACGAGCCCTTAACCAACAATGCTAAATAAATACATTGAAAATAGTACATTGAGCCTCTGGAAGAGTCAGTGCAAAAAATTATAAGAAATACAAATAAAATAAGGGGGTCAATGTAAATAGTCCAGGTAGCCATTTGATTAACTGTTCAGCAGTCTAATGGTTTGGGGGTAGAAACTGTTAAGGAGCCTTTTGGTCCCAGACTTGGCACTCCAGTACCGCTTGCTGTGCGGTAGCACAGAGAACAGGGCCTTCCTCTGACACCGCCTGGTATAGAGGTCCTGGTATAGAGGTCCTGGGTGACAGGAAGCTCGGCCCCAGTGAAATACTGGGCCATATGCACTACCCTCTGTAGCGCCTTGTGGTTGGATGCCGAGCAGTTGCCATACAAAGCGGCGATGCAACCAGTCAGGATGCTCTCGATGGAGCAGCTGTAAAAGTTACTAAGTATGTGAGGGGCCAGGCCAAATTGATTCAGCCTTCTCCACGAATGCGCTGATGTGCGAGGACCATGATAAGTCCTCAGTGATGTGGACACAGAGGAACTTGAAGCTCTCTACCCTTTGGGGGTGTTTCCTGAAATCCATGATCAGCTCAAATCATAAACTGTGCACTGTAAGTGTATATTTTGTAATTGAAATCTTAGTTACTCGAATGTCCGTTATTCCAGGAGGTGCAATATTTTTTAAGTGATACATTCGTATCAATGTTCAATTCAATTGCACAAAATGCATAAACAAAATCATTCACTGTGAAAGTTGACACATGTACAGGCTATGCGCAGCACTTTGTTCAATTTATCGAATCAGTTATTGTTTTCTTGCTCAACCCGCATGGAGCTATTATCATCAGAGGATTTTGACAAAAAAAAAAAAAACAGTATGTTATTCTGGTTAGTCAATGTCCAGATTTCAGTTTCAATTTAACCCATCAAAACAGTAGGCGACAGTTCCTTTGGCATGCCATAGGTCTATTTGAAATCCCGTCTTGTGACTGTCACATTTGTATAGAGCCTCACAATCAATCATCACAAAAAATCTGGCCCTCCCTTCTCTTTATATTCAACTGTCCTTTTGCAGCTTTTCTTACTGAATTAAACTTCGACAATGTACTTTTGCCTCCATGGACTGACGTTAACTTTTTTCTACCCGTTCCCCAAAGTATTATTTGGCGATTGGCTGTGTAGACTATTTGGCGCACGTACAGTTAAACCATAAAGTTTAGGCTTATGCAGTAATACCAGATATCCTAAAATAATGAAAGAAAAACCTCAAATGTTGCCTATATAAATTTCACACTAATTATACATTTCTGGATTTGAAGGTATTGTTTCTCTTTATTCAACCCGCCCGTCATATTTAATGACCCTAAACCCGTCTGCCCCACGGATATAACCGCGGGTTGAGTCGACCGCTGCATCTTCAACCTTGGACACGCCACACATTTTACAGGACAAATACTATGAGCATCTGGATGATCTTGGGAGCTAGCTAGCTGACGTTGGCATTAAAGCTAACGTTATTGGATGTATATCAACAGTTGACAATCCTTAGTATAACTAGTTAATTTAACAATTTAGGACACTTGGCAGTGTGAGTTACCATCAGTGTTTCCCTAACTTGAAAATAACTAGTGTCACACAAATTAATGTCTAGATGTTGTACATTACACAGGTGAGACTGGCAAACTGCTCAGCACACACAACAAAGATCCCTTATCCATCTGTGTACATATGTTCAACAACATGCTAACGTTTTCCAAATGACCATACCCATCATTCTAACACGTTAAGTACAGTACTAACTAGCCAGCCAAGCTAACGTCATTACCATTTCAATCATAACCTAGTATGCCAAGTGTGGAAGTTCTCCTCATAGGACTAGAGGATGATTGTTAGACCAAACAATAAATATATATTGCTTATTTGGTCTAACAATTTAAACATTTACTCACTTATCTTTCTCTGTACCGAAAATGGACGCCAGGTACTCCGCCATTTTCGATCTTATCGACTACACTATTGACGTCAGAAATTATACTCTTCCGGTCTCGTCTGCCCACTGATTTAAACTTTTTTAAATTATTATTTTATATAACCTTTATATAACTAGCCACGTCAGTTAAGAACAAATTATTGTTTACAATGAACCCAGCGCCAATTGTGCGCGGCCCTATGGGACTCCCAATCATGGCCGGATGAGATGCATTCGAACCAGGTACTGCAGTGATGGACGGAGATGCAGTGTCTTAGACCACTATGCCACTCGGGAGCCTTAACCAAACACTGGCCATCAATCGATCTGGATATTTTTGATGAACATGAACATTAAGTTTCAAAGCTTTTATTTACCTAGCCTGGACCATTGTAGCGCAGTTGGTGGTCATTAAGAAATGTTGTTGGTTGTGTGCTTAGGGTGGTTGTCCTGTTGGAAGGTGAACCTTCGACCCAGTCTGAGGTCCTGAGCGCTCTGGAGCAGGTTTTCATAAAGGATCTCTCTCTACTTTGCTCTGTTTATCTTTCCCTCGATCCTGACTAGTCTCCCAGTCCCTGACGCTGTTAAACATCCCCACAGCATGATGCTGCCACCAAATCAAATGTTAATTGTCACAAGCGCTGAATACAACAGGTGTAGACCTTGCAGTGAAATGCTTACTTACAAGCCCTTAACCAACAGTGCAGTATTAAGAAAAATAAGAGTTAAAAAAAAATAGATAAGTCAAAAATAAAAGTTACACATAATTAAAGAGCAGCAGTAAAATAACAGTAGCAAAGCTATATACAGCGGGTACCGGTACAGAGTCAATGTGCGGGGGCACCGGATAGTCAAGGTAATTGAGGGAATATGTACATGTAGGTACAGTTAAAGTGGCTATGCATAGATAATAAACAGAGAGTAGCAGCAGCGTAAAGGGGAGGGGGGCAATGCAAATAGTCTGGGTAGCCATTTGAATATCTGTTCAGGAATCTTATGGCTAGGGGGTGGAAGCTGTTAAGAAGCCTTGTGAACTAAGACTTGGCGCTCCGGCACCGCTTGCCGTGCGGTAGCAGAGAGAACAGTCTATGACTAGTGGCTGGAGTCTTTGACAATTTTTAGGGCCTACCTCTGACACCGCCTGATACAGAGGTCCTGGATGGCAGGACGCTTGGCCCCAGTGATGTACTGGGCCGTACGCACTACCCTCTGTAGTGCCTCGAGGTCGGAGGCTGAGTAGTTGCCATACCAGGCAGTGGTGCAACCAGTCAGGATGCTCTCGATGGTGCGGCTGTAGAACTTTTTGAGGATCTGAGGACCCATGCCAAATCTTTTCAGTCTCCTGAGGGGGAATAGGCTTTGTTGTTGTGCCCTCTTCACGACTGTCTTGGTGTGTTTGGACCATGATAGTTTGTTGGTAATGTGGGCACCAAGGAACTTGAAGCTCTCAACCTGTTCCACTACAGCCCCGTCAATGAGAATGGGGGCATCCTCGGTCCTCCTTTTCCTGTAGTCCACAATCATCTCTTTTGTCTTGATCACGTTGAGGGAGGTTGTTGTCCTGGCACCACACGGCCAGGTCTCTGACCTCCTTCCTATAGGCTGTCTCATCGTTGACGGTTGTTGTGTCATCGGAAAACTTAATGATGGTGTTGGCATCGTGCCTGGCCATGCAGTCATGAGTGAACAGGTAGTACAGGAGGGGACTGAGCATGCACCTGAGGGGCCCCTTTGTTGAGGATCAGCATGGCGGATGTGCTGTTACTTCACCCTACCACCTGGGGGCGGCCCGTCAGGAAGACCAGGATCCAGATGCAGAGGGAGGTGTTTAGTCCCAGGGTCCTTAGCTTAGTGATGAGCTTTGAGGGCACTATGGTGTTGAACGCTGAGCTGTAGTCAATGAATAGCATTCTCACATGGGGGTTCCGTTTGTCCAGGTGTGAAAGGCAGTTTGGAGTGCAATAGAGATTGCATCATCTGTGGAGCTGTTGGGGAGGTATGCAAATTGGTGTGGGTCTAGGGTTTCTGGGATAATAGTGTTGAGGTGACCAATGACCAGCCTTTCAAAACACTTCATGGCTACAGACGTGTGTGCTACGGGTCAGTAGTCATTTAGGCAGGTTACCTTAGTATTCTTGGGCACAGGGACTATGGTGGTCTGCTTGAAACATGTTGGTATTACAGACTCGGACAGGATGAAAATATCAGTGAAGACACTTGCCAGTTGGTCAGCGCATGCTCGGAGTACACGTCCTGGTAATGCGTCTGGCCCTGCGGCCTTGTGAATGTTGACCCGTTTAAAAGTGTTACTCACATCGGCTCCGGAGAGCGTGATCACACAGTTGTTTGGAACAGCTGATGGTCTCATGCATGTTTCAGTGTTGCTTGCCTTGAAGCAAGCATAGAAGTAATTTAACTCGTCTGGTAGGCTTGTGTCACTGGGCAGCTCGCAGCTGTGCTTCCCTTTGTAGTCTGTAATAGTTTGCAAGCCCTGCCACATCCGACGAGCATCAGAGCCGGTGTAGTACGATTCAATCTTAGTCCTGTATTGACGATTTGCCTGTTTGATGGTTCGTCGGAGGGCATAGCGGATTTCTTATAAGCTTCCGGGTTTGAGTCCCGCTCCTGGAAAGCGGCAACTCTACCCTTTAGCTTAGTGCGGATGTTGCCTATAATCCATGGCTTGGGGTATGTATGTACAGTCACTGTGGGGACGACGTCATCGATGCACTTATTGATGAAGCCAGTGACTGATGTGGTGTACTCCTCAATGCCATCGGAAGAACCCCGGAACATATTCCAGTCTGTGCTAGCAAAACAGTCCTGTAGTTTAGCATCTGCTTCATCTGACCACTTTTTTATTGACCGAGTCACTGGTGCTTCCTGCTTTAGTTTTTGCTTGTAAGCAGGAATCAGGATAGAATTACGGTCAGATTTGCCAAATGGAGGGCGAGGGAGAGCTTTGTACGCGTTCTCTGTGTGTGGATTAAATGTGGTAAATGCCGTAATACAGCTCATTGATCGCGATCTTAGAGCCAGCATCGGTTTGTGGTGGTAAATAGACAGCTACGAAGAATATAGACAAAAACTTACTGGTAAATAGTGTGGTCTACAGCACCCACAGCATGATGCTGCCACCACCATGCTTCACCATAGGGATGGTGCCAGGTTTCCTCCAGATGTGACTCTTGGCATTAGGCCAAAGAGTTCAATCTTGGTTTCATCAGACCAGAGAATCTTGTTTCTCATGGTCTGAGAGTCTTTAGGTGGCTTTTGGCAAACTCCAAGTGAGCTGTCATGTGACTTTTACTGGGGAGTGGCTTCCGTCTGGCCACTCTACCATAAAGGCCTGATTGGTGGTGCTGCAGAGATGGTTGTCCTTCTGGAAGGTTCTCTGTCAGAGTGACCATCGGGTTCTTGGTCACCTCCCTGACCAAGTCCTTCTCACCCGATTGCTCAGTTTGACCGGTCAGCCAGCTCTGGTTAGAGTCTTGGTGGTTCCAAACTTCTTCCATTTTAGAATGATGGAGGCCACTCTGTTCTTGGGGACCTTCAATGCTGCAGACATTTTTTGGTACCCTTCCCCAGATCTGTGCCTTAACATAATCCTATCTTGGACCTCATGGCTTGGTTTTTGCTCTGACATGGACTGTCACCTTATATAGACAGGAGTGTGCCTTTCCAAATCATGCCCAATCAATTAAATTTACCACAGGTGGACTCCAATCAAGTTGTAGAAACATCTCAAGGATGACCAATGGAAACAGGACGCACCTGAGCTCAATTTTGAGTCTCATAGCAAAGGGTCTGAATATGTATGTAAATAAAGTACTTGTTTTTTTGCAAAAATGTCTAAAAACCTGTTTTTGCTTTGTCATTATGGGGTATTGTGTGTAGATTGCAGAGGACTTTTATTTACTTAATCCATTTTATAATAAGGCTGAAACGTAACAAAATGTGGAAAAAAGTCAAGGGGTCTGAATACTTTCCGAAGGCACAGAGTCAATGTGCGGGGGTACAGGTTAGTCGAGGTCAATCAATCAAATGTATTTATAAAGCCATTCTTACATCAGCTGTCACCAAGTGCTGTACAGAAACCCAGCCTAAACCCCCAAACAGCAAGCAATGCAGGTGTAGAAGCACAGAGTGCTAGGAAAAACTCCCTAGAAAGACCAGAACCTAGGAAGAAACCTAGGTAATGTGTACATGGGCAGGGGTAAAGTGACTATGCATAGATAATAAACAGCAGTAGCAGCAGTGTAAAACCAAGGAGGGGGGTCAATGTAAATAGTCCAGGTGGCTATTTGAATAATTGTTCAGCAGTCGTATGGCTTGGGGGTAGAAGCTGATTATAGTCAATAATTATGCGTGCTATCAAACATCACATAACCAGAATGATATACACAAAAATATGATTTCTTTGATACAACATTTAACTCGTCTGTCTAAAAAGCAAGCTAGTCCCCGCCCCCGTCTTGTTGTCCAAAAACTTGCATGAAATCGATGAGTGGAAAGGCTAGCTTGCTATTCTACATCGACTCATATATCAAGTCCACAATCTTGGAGTGCACATTTTAAGAGGTATGTGTACGACCAACTATTTTTGATGTATATATGAAATCCGTTACATTGTCTATCTGAAAGGAATTGTATATTCTTTCACTAGCTATGCCTAATCGGTCTTCCCGCTTTTTGTATTAAACTGTTAGCTAGCTGAAAGCTGGCTACAAAGCTATCTAGCTTGTTGATCCGCTATACCACATGCATTAGCCTAAAAACAATATCTTACACTACCAAAGTCTAAATAATGTACTGGATTGAGTGGTTTTCAGGTTACTTCCCAACTACAAAATAGCTATCCAAATGACCCGTCTACGATTTGCCTTCAAACGTGTCCATAGAAAAGCCAACTTTCGACACGTTAGCTAACTAAGCAATGGTAGCTGCTAGCTAGCTACTATTGCTAACGCCAACGACAGCTTGTACATTGTAGTCCAGTTGTTCGCCCTGGTGATACGTTATACTTTTAGCCATATATAAATGCGTTTTCCCAATGTTATAAATATCACTTTATTGTGTTTTAATCGAGCAAATTACTCCGGTATTTCCCCCTGACCGCTCTCGGAAGTCTGTAGACAACACTAAACTTAGCCAGGATTTCCGGCTCCTTTGCGTTTGCCCCTCTGCTGTTTTGTTTCCGTTTCTTCCATTTCCGTTTTAAAGTTTTCCAGATTCTAAGTTTCAGAGTATATTTAAATCGACATTTAAATCAGTTATTTATTGAATTGTGTTTCTTACAGTCAGCATAAATTGTGTATTTCATGAGACCGACCCCCGTTTTGCGCGTGCCTCGCCCCTCCACGTAACATCGCTGAGAAATATGCTGGATAGCTAGCATTGTATTGTACAGCTATGCTACACGTATAATTAACATTGGTACCGATATATCTGAGAAGTGTTTGCTTTCATAAGAGTTCAAATTGATCAAGTTTATATAATGATTTATCAACTAATGGCCCACAGTAAGGCCTATGCTTTGGAGAGGCCTCGCCCTCGCGTTAGTACTTTAGCTCGCACATAACTCTCTGCCGCCCAATGAGAAACCGAGGCTCCCTCAACTGGGTGATTCTCATGAAATCAGTTTTAAAATGTAAAGCAAATTGAGTTTCATGGTTCATCTTCAAAAATCAACTATCATTCTGAGAACTAGATGTCTAGATTTTGGGAAAGTATCTTATATTAAATAAATGTTACATTTTGTCAGAATTTTGTAAATTGTTACCCCAAATTCTCATTGCTGAAATGCGTCCGGATTAAATTCGTTAGAAAAATCACATTTATTTGAATACAACACCAAATATATTGCGGTAGTTTGTCCATAAATAATACAATTTTTACACTATTTGAAGTTTACATGAAACTATAATATTTATTACATGCAAACAGTATCTGTGGACATGTCTCATTACATAACACTTTTTAAAGTAAAGCTTTATTCAACCATGATGCATCATCTAGAGGAGGAGTCCTTAGATGAGCACACTGTTTTAAGTGAATGTATATGCTGATTAGCCTTCAGAATGAGGTTATTAATCTCACTGCACTAGGCCTTCTCATTACCAAAACAGCTAAAGAGCTCAAATGTCCAGTGTTATGCTTTACACAGGCTTTGTCATTAGGCAATGTTGAAAAATATTAGAATTTTGATTTGTTTATAACTTTTTTGAACTTTGAAAATTTTTACGGTAATGATAATTTAGCAATTTTTTTTGTGAAATGCATAATATCTGACCAAAAACGTAATAATTCTGAAATGGATAACTACGGATCCTAATCTCAGTGTTTCAAGAGGAAATTTAGTGAAAAATGACCCCTGAGATTTTTTTTCTTTTACAGTTTCTGGAGAAGGACCCAACTTCATTCACATCAAGACCCACTAGCTAGATATTAACCTTTTCGATTTTATTTTAAACAACATTTTACTTGAAATAGTGCCACTGTTCATAGAATGCGTTCATGATAGTTTACTAAAGTCTCAATGATGGGGACAGTTTTGCTACTAGTCCTCAGTTGTTTTTATTGTGTATCTGATGATATTGGATTTGAACCCTTTGTAGCGATTGTGTTTGTACCATCACATCTGAAAACATTTGATGTCACCTTAATGTTGATTGATACCCCCCTGTCTGTCTTTTCCTCAGAATAGGTTGAATCTTGGGGTACAGCGATGTCTAAAAGTGAGACAGAGGAGATGATAGAGATTGAGATCGACGGACAGGAGAAACAGGAGTGCCTGGAGGAGGGGTGAGTGATATATTTTACAATGTGAACAGGCACCCATAAGCACATCAATTCAAACCCAGCTCCCTCCCTACTTCTGATGATTTAACATTACTATTTGTGTGTTTTTGTTTTTGTGGTCATGCCATTTTCAGGGTTGAGGAGCAGACCATTACATCAGCCGATCTGATCCAACAGGACATTGACATCAATGAGCCAATCGGTAACCTGAAAAAGCTCCTGGAGCCCCGTATCCAGATGTCATTGGATGGATATGAGATCTGTCTACAGGACATCCAGGTATTGATGGAGGCCTGTATTTATGGAGTTGAAATACCTGATCAGACCTGATAATGTATTTATGGGGTTAAAATAGCTGCCCCACCTGATCAGACCTGATGCTGATGGAGTCTCATGTGTTTAGAGTTGTCTCTTTTTCTCTCCCTTTCTGTCTCTCCCATTTGCTCCATCTCAATCCTCTCTCTTATTTACCTGTCCTTCCCTCTCTCCCGTCCTCCCCTCTCTCCCCCGCCTGTCCACCTCTCTCCCCCGCCTGTCCTCCTCTATCCCCCGCCTGTCCTCCTCTATCCCCCGCCTGTCCTCCCCTCTCCCCCGCCTGTCCTCCACTCTCCCCCGCCTGTCCTCCCTGCTCTCCCCGCCTGTCCTCCCTGCTCTCCCCCGCCTGTCCTCCCTGCTCTCCCCGCCTGTCCTCCCTGCTCTCCCCCGCCTGTCCTCCCTGCTCTCCCCGCCTGTCCTCCCCTCTGCCCCCGCCTGTCCTTCGCTCTCTCCCCGCCTGTCCTCGCCTTGTCCTCGGCTCTCTCTCGCCTGTCCTCTCTGCTCTGTCCCTCGCCTGTCCTCCCCTCTCTCTGTCCTCGCCTGTCCTCCCCTCTGTCCCGCCTGTCCTCCTCTGCCCCGCCTGTCCTCCCCTCTGCCCCGCCTGTCCTCCCCTCTGCCCGCCTTGTCCTCCCCTCTGCCCCGCCTGTCCTCCCTCTACTCCCGCTTGTCCTCCCTCTGCCCCGCCTGTCCTCCCCTCTACCCCGCTTGTCCTCCCTGCTCTCCCCGCTTGTCCTCCCTGCTTTCCCTCAGGTGTCCTCCCTGTTCTCCCGCCTGTCCTTCAGCTCTGTCCCTCGCCTGTCCTCTGCTCTGTCCCTCGCCTGTCCTCCCCTCTGCCCCGCCTGTCCTCCCTGCTCTCCCCCGCCTGTCCTCCCTGCTCTCCCCCGCCTGTCCTCCCTGCTCTCCCCGCCTGTCCTACCTGCTCTCCCCCGCCTGTCCTACCTGCTCTCCCCGCCTGTCCTACCTGCTCTCCCCCGCCTGTCCTCCCTGCTCTCCCCGCCTGTCCTCCCTGCTCTCCCCGCCTGTCCTCCCTGCTCTCCCCGCCTGTCCTCCCTGCTCTCCCCCGCCTGTCCTCCCTGCTCTCCCCCGCCTGTCCTCTGCTCTGTCCCTCGCCTGTCCTCCCCTCTTGCCCTCTCCTTTCTCTTTCTTTCTTTCTTTCTGTCTCTCCAGCTGCATCCAGACCACAGCCTCTTTGATCAAGGAGTGAAGACAGACGGCACAGTGCAACTCAGCCTACAGATCATCACCAAGCCAGGTACACAAACGACAGTTTCAGCACCAAGAATTTATCAAAACCCAGGCACCCAATCTATAGATGCACACCAATATGGCACCATACAAATTAGGCTGTTGATACAAATCACACTCTAACCTCCCATCAAATCCTTCCATCCAGGTGAGGAGAAGCTGAACATCCTGGAGATTGTGAAGCCAGTGGAGACGGTGGAGGTGGTGATCGACCCGGATGCGGCAGGGGAGGAGGGCACCCTGATGGAGGAGGGCCAGCTGATTGCTGTGGAGCACTCCTCCCTGTCAGATGACACTTCGGAGCAGGTGACACGCTGGGCCGCCGCCCTGGAGGGCTACCGAAAGGAACAGGTCCGTCTGGGGATACCCTACGGTGAGGAGGACACCAACACACACTTGCACTGACACACAAAAACAAGCAGGACACAAACAAATACAGATACACACACATATACTGAAACACAAAACCACAATTAATCAGGCAGTTACACACCGTTGTACAAAGTGAGACCAGTTTGCTGCAATTGCCTTGCCATTTATAACAGACAAGAAAAGCTGTAGTCAGCATTGTCAGTCTTGTAATGTGTCTGTCTCCTCTCAGACCCAGAACAGTGGACTGCGGACCAGGTGATCCACTGGGCCGTGTGGGTGATGAAGGAGTTCAGCATTGACGAGATGGAGGTGGGAGGGATTCACATGCCGGGTCGCGACCTCTGCTCCTTCACCCAGGAAGAGTTCCTGCAGAGGGTCCCCAGTGGAGAGATCCTCTGGAGCCACCTGGAGCTGCTCCGCAAGTGTGAGTTTGTGTTGTAGCTTCTGTATGTTGAGTCACTGTGTTAGGGTTAAGGGCTAGCACCATTTCAAGACTAAGTCGAGTCATAATACTAACCTTGCGGCAGGTAGCCTCGAGGTTAGAGGGTTGGACCAGTAACCGAAAGGTTGCTGTGCCCTTGACCAAGGCACCTAACCCTAATTTCTCCAGGGCCGCTGTACAATGGCGACCCTGGCCGTGGACTCCCACTCCCTGCGGGTGTCTCAGGGAGTTGGGATATGCAAAATATATAAGCCCCCCAAAAAAAAAATAGTTATTGTTATTATATTGGTTGTATACAGTATGCCTGAAAATTAGAGGCTAGGGGAAGGGGATGGGAGTTGTTCTGAGCCTAGGCAAGCATGTTTGTTGAAGTTGGTTTTAGCTCACATACTGTATCTGTCCATGTTCTTTACAGATGTGTTGGCCAGTCAGGACCAGTCTGGCCAGGAGGCCACAGTCACCATTGACCAACGTAAGTTTATTTCCTGTCTCTCTCACTCATTGTCACCCTGCATGCATCTACCACACTATATTGTTCTCCTCTATGTGGGAGTTGTTGCCTATAGGCACAGATCTAGGATCAGCTTACTCACCCAAATCCTTACCTGTGCCAACATGGGTAGAAACACCAAACTCACCATAGATCAGGTGGTATCTTCATCCTGTATGTTTCTGGCTGTTTGAACCTTCTGTCTCCGTCCCCAGAAGTCCAGATCATCCCAGCTGCCGTGCAGACCACACCCACCACTATCAAGGTACTGAAGCAGAGCCGCGGCCCCAGAACACCCCGCATCTCAGGAGGAGAGGAGCGCAGCTCACCTGGCAACCGCACAGGTAGCCATTTGTGTGTCTTGGGTGTTGTGTATGTACAGGTGAAGTTGGAAGTTTACATACACCTTAGCCAAATCCTGACATTTAATACTAGTAAAAATTCCCTATCTTAGGTCAGTTAGGATCACCACTTTATTTTAAGAATGTGAAATGTCAGAATAATAGTTGAGAAATGATTTATTTCAGCTTTTATTTCTTTCATCACAGAGTCAGAGGTTTACATACACTCAATTAGTATTTGGTAGCATTGCCTTTAAATTGTTTAACTTGCGTCAAATTCTTCGGTTAGCCTTCCACAAGCTTCCCACAATAAGTTGGGTGAATTTTGGCCCATTCCTCCTGACAGAGCTGGTGTAACTGAGTCAGGTTTGTAGGCCTCTTTGCTCGCACACACTTTTTCAGTTGAGCCCACAGATTCTCTACAGGATTGAGGTCAAGACTTTGTAATGGCCACTCCAATACCTTGACTTTGGAAGTATGCTTGGGGTCATTGTCCATTTGGAAGACCCATTTGCGACCAAGCTTTAACTTCCTGACTGATGGCTTGAGATGTTGCTTCAATATATCCACATAATTTTCCTTTGTCATGATGCCATCTATTTTGTGAAGTGCACCAGTCTCTCCTGCAGCAAAGCACCCCCACAACATGATGCTGACACCCTCGTGCTTCACGGTTGGGATGGTGTTCCCCCTTTTTCCTCCAAACTTAACAATGGTCATTATGGCCAAACAGTTCTATTTTTGTTTCATCAGACCAGAGGACATTTCTCCAAAAAGTACAATATTTGTCCCCATGTGCAGTTGCAAACCGTAGTCTGGCTTTTTTATGGCGGTTTTGGAGCAGTGGCTTCTTCCTTGCTGAGCAGCCTTTCAGGTTATGTCGATATAGGACTTGTTTTACTGTGGATATAGATACTTTTGTACCTGTTTCTTCCAGCATCTTCACAAGGTCCTTTGATGTTGTCCTGGGATTGATTTGCACTTTTCGCACCAAAGTACGTTCATCTCTAGGAGACAGAACGCGTCTCCTTCCTAAGCGGTATGACGGCTGCATGGTCCCATTGTGTTTATACTTGCATACTATTGTTTGTACAGATGAACGTGGTACCTTCAGGCGTTTGGAAATTGCTCCCAAGGATGAACTAGACTTGTGGAGGTCTACAATTTTTCTTCTGAGGTCTTGGCTGATTTCTTTTGATTTTCCCATGATGTCAAGCAAAGAGGCACTGAGCTTGAAGGTAGGCCTTGAAATACATCCACAGGTACACCTCCAATTGACTCAAATGATGTCAATTAGCCTATCAGAAGCTACATAATTTTCTGGAATATTCCAAGTCAACTTAGTGTATGTAAACTTCTGACCCACTGGAATTGTAATACAGTGAATTCTAAGTGAAATAATCTGTCTGTAAACAATTGTTGGAAAAATGACTTGTGTCATGCACAAAGTAGATGTCCTAACTGACTTGCCAAAACTATAGTTTAACAAGAAATTTGTGGAGTGGTTGAAAAACGAGTATTATTGACTCCAACCTAAGTGTATGTAAACTTCCGACTTCAACTGTATGTGTACCTCGAGCAGTAGTCTCGGTATGCTTTTTTAAGTAAATGTGCATGTGCTCGTATCTGATGTGAACACACAAACACACACGTCCTCTCACCTGTCCCTTTAGGTAACAATGGCCAGATTCAGCTGTGGCAGTTCCTGTTGGAGCTGTTGACGGATAAGGATGCTAGAGACTGTATCTCCTGGGTGGGAGAGGAGGGAGAGTTCAAACTCAACCAGCCTGAACTGGTGGCCCAGAAATGGGGCCAACGCAAGAACAAGCCCACCATGAACTATGAGAAACTCAGCCGAGCGCTCAGGTATGTCAATCTGCCAGTTTCTCTCCCTTTTGCACTTTAACATTTTCGTTGCACAAGTTCAGGCGCTCTTACATTATGACTTGTTCCCTTACCTGAACCTTCTAGTTGTCATTTTAATTTCGGACTATTTTCTCAGGTATTACTATGACGGGGACATGATCAGCAAGGTGCAGGGCAAGCGCTTTGTCTACAAGTTTGTGTGCGACCTGAGGACTTTGATTGGCTACAGCGCTGCCGAGCTCAACAACCTGGTGACAGAGTGTGAGCAGAAGAAGCTGGCCCGCATTCAGCTGCACGGGATTGGCCAGCCCATCACCACGGTGACACTGGCCACCTCAGCACAGGACAGCTGAGGGGGGAGGGGCATGGGGCTCCCTGACTGCCCCAGGTAGAAGTTGCCCATTGGCACAAATCTAGGATCAGATTACTGAGACCAGCCCTAAGCTTTACCATTAATAGGTGGAAATGATGAACAGACTTTAGATCCATGTCTATGGGCAACTTTGTCCTTCTCCTTTTGGGTTTGATTGGGGAGGTTGTTTTCTTATTTTAACCAGGGAAGAGATGCTTGTTGGAGGGAGAGAGAGTGTGTGTGTGTATATGGGTGTCTGAGAGTGGGTGTGTTTGCGTATGCTGGAAAATCAAATGAGCTTTGCATTTTCTGTTCCTTTATCTGTAGCTTAGTATAGTTTCCATTGTATATACCGGTACTCCATGTTTTTGATAGCCACAAGGGCAGTGTATTTTCATATTTTCCATTTATAAAAGGATCAGTTTTGTATTTTATTTTATGCTTTTTTCCCCTTAATGAGTTGGACCTTTATTGTCCACCAGGGGAAATAAAGTGGCAGATGTTTTCCTAAGGACTGAGTCTGTCCTTGATCCAACAGCTCCAATGCAGAGCCACATAATTGCATGTTGTGTATTCTACTGTGCTCATTCAACAGTAAGCAGAGACCCCAATGTAGTTCCTAAAAAAAAAATGTTTGGTGGGGGGGACCCTACGCAGAGTAGTCTGTCTATGGGCAGAACTGATCACACACACACACACCTCTCTCTCTTACCACTCAGGTGGGTTCTAATGTTTTTCCTATATGACCAGTACTCAATCACTCAGGATTCAAGCTCTGTCATGAACACACACAGATTTAACAACAGATATTTGTATGTACATTCAACATTTTATTGATGGGATAGTGTAGAAAGCTTTTTCTCAGTCTAAGCAAATTGTTTGTATAGGTACACAGAAAAAGTCACAGAATTAACAAATGAAACCACTAACCCCTGGAGATACCCTGTACGCGTATCCTTGACAACACCAAAACATTTACCTGATTTAAGAGCTTCAGTGTGTGTGTAGGGAGGGAGTGTAGTAGTGTGTAGATCTGTGGCATAATTGCACAATATGAATGTCACATTCATGTCTATTGGAGGCTCCGTTTTGGGTATGGGGAATGTCTCGTCTACTACGGCCTCAATACTGATCCCAGATCTGGGGTGCGTTCAGTTAGGTGAAACATTCCGAATGTTGCAGATGGAAATGTAACACAAAACTACCTGACAGAATGACATCTGTTCCACATAACACATTTATATCTGAAAATTCTGTGAAGATGCGCCTTTCTGAACAGGGTCCCTGTATTTCGCCTCACGCACATTGGCCTGAGATCAGTACTTCTTTAGCCTCTGCTTTTAAAGCCAGGATGTCTGAGACAAGAGAGATTTGACGAAACAAGCAAGAGGGGGATATCCACCACAGAACACATACTGTTTTTCCTATCTTTCCTTGGTTGTTTGATACATGTACATCAATAAGGGATCATAGCTTTCACCTGGTCAGTCTATGTCATGGAAAAATAGTGTATGTTCTGTGAGACATTATGGAGGGAATGTTTTTGATGATCAGAAAGACAATAGATTAGGGAATGTCAGATTTGTACATTCTATCACACTCCCATTCCCCCCTCTCTCTCTCTCAACTCAATCTAATTCTCTCACACACCAAGCCGACAGCGAGGGATAGAGGGGAGGAGGAGCAGGGCTGAGGTCTATGGGATAGACAGAGGGAAGGAGAGATAGAAAGAGCCTGAAAGCCTGAGAAAGAAAAAATAATAATAATTTTTGTTTCCATTAATGATATTCACAGACTGTATAGGAATGAGGAAAGATCGGGTGGAATGCTGAGATTTCTGGAATGATAAAATGAGGAATGGAGCTGAAACAATTCCTAGTCGTGGAATATCAGTTAAGGGACATAATACCAACAAACAGAGCAGTAACAACCAGACTAAATGAAACAGAGTGCATAGAATGCAAACAGTAACACAATCGACTTCCTTTCAGATACTATTACACTTCATTATATTAACTACATGTAGATAGAGAGAATTGGATCCATGTAGGTAACACAGAGCGAGGAAGGGGCTGGAAACAAAGAGCACAGGTTCTGTAAAGATTGTCGCAGTGACAAAAAAGCAGACCAGATTCTAAATACTTTTTTTCCTTTTTTCTCCTTCATATCACAAGATCACAAAGAAGACACAGAAAATGTACAATCCTGCTAAAAATCTATATGGGAGGCCCAGTCCCGCGACAGGAGCCGGGTTCTCTACCTATATCTGGCATCAATATCACCATGCACTACATATAGCTACAGCTAGTTGTTTCTGCCTTATTTCAATACATTACGCACAAAATAAAAACATTCAATATTTCTTTGCCTTTTACATATTTCTGATGTTTTAGTTATATATTTTCGTTTTTTTATATATTTTTTCTGGGAAAAAAAACTGAAAAGCTTGTGGTATAATCCTGCAGAGAGGAGCTCAGGGCAGACTGAGCCCCTCCTCCCTTCGCTAGTGCTAAGAGCTGTTATGTCATCACCAAACACAGCACAGCTGTCATCTGAGAGAGGGGAAGTGGGAGAAGAGTGCGTGGGAGAGATGGAGGGGGAGGGGAGAATGCGTCAGAGTGAGTGAGGAAGAGTCAGGAAGATTGCAGGGATATTTGGGGCCTCTGTTTCACCCTCTTAGACCTGCGAGTGCTATCCTGAGGGGGAGGGCTCACCCCCAGATAGACGGACAGATGAATCAATCAATGAGCTTCTCTGTTCTGTACAAACACTACAGGATATTATAAAAAAATATGCAGGTGAAGAAGGATATCCTTGTCTGACCAATAGCAGCTATGAATGTTGATGTGCTGCACTTTACAAGGAAAGGATGAAGGGTGAGTGTGGCTTGGTTGCATTTCAGCCCCTAGCTCCTTGGCACTACCCGTGGATAGCCGTAAGTAAAATGACTACAACTATTTCTAACCCAATTCATTCTAGATTTTTCTGGCGCTTCAGTCATACTGGTTTCACCTACTCAGTCCTTTCAGATCCATTGACAGCAATAGAGTAGGAGTTAGAAAGGTTTATGGACCAAAATGGAACGGGCCCTAGGTGTGAGGGGTTTATGGACCAAAATGGAACGGGCCCAAGGTGTGAGGGGTTAAAGGAAGTTCAGGGTCAGGGAGGGGTCAAAGGGTAGCTCCTTAGTTCTGCATCTGTTCAAAGAACTTGTAGGTGGGGTTCTCATAGCCGTTCTGCTGCATCTTGGACAGGTGACGCTCCTCTGGGGTCACTGCAGCATCCACCTAGAACACACACACCAGGTTAACACACAGGTACAGAACACCAACGCGCAGACACACAGAAAACACTCTCACCTCGATGATTCCGTGGTGGATGGAGGTATACTGCTTCTTCCTCAGCATAATCAGAGAGATGACGATGACTGTCGCTATGACAACCCCGCCCACCATCAGGCCGATGATGGCACCCTTGTTGGAGCCCACATCCTCAGCAAAGAACACCTGGTAATAATCAACACAACAACACCCGTCAATCAAACTGGAGGTGTTGAGTGTTTACGCAGTTATATATATTGTGAAGGCAACATTATTTACCAGTCTCCAATTCATAGATAAACCACTCTACAAATGTTCCCATCATAAACATGTGAACTTGGGCTACTGAGCCAGTTTGTGATACACATGTATGAATATGTACCAGTGTATATTGTATGTTTCCGTACCAGTTTTTGATGATGCACTTCATAGCTGGCGCTTTGCCGCTCCTCCTTCTCCACCCGTACCTCAGGGAACTCCTCAGGCTTCAGAGCAGACACTGGACACGCAGCGAGGGAGAGACAGCATCCAAACATACACACATCATCAAAGAGACAAACACACGCATAACCCAAACCACAAACATGCCAATACAGTATAAACACAATCATAGACACACTTACCAGGTCGAGTGGGCAGACCTCTATCTGGAACTGGACGAGCGTCAACAGGCTCAACTGTTTTAACAGAGGAAACAGTCACTGACTAAAAGCTTTAAAGCATGACCAATTTAATGGATAATGCATGAAACATCTGTCTTGTGTGTATGGCTGTGGTTTTGCTAGGCTGTGTGTTAAGGCTGGTTGTGTGAGCATGTGTTGTGTGTGTGTTACCATGGTTGTCGGTGTTGGGCTGGTTGAAGCTCTCTGGGTGGATGAAGCCCAGTCGATCCAGGCCCATGCCAGGGTCCAGAGGGGCAGAGCTGTAAGCCTGGTCGGGCATCAGGGCATCGTTTCCATAGCTCACCCTGCCATCAGTCTACAAACACAGGATACACATCACTGACATTCTATCTGTGTGTGTGTGTGTGGGGTTTGTGAGATAGGAGAGATTGTACTATTTTTATGAGCAAGAGTGTGCGTGCCTGTGTATGTGTGAAACTCACCCTCCCATCGCTCTGCAGAGATGAGACTTGCTGTGACAGCTCTGACTGAACCCTCTGCATCAGGACAGCTACACACACAGAGAGAGAGAGAGAAAATGAGAGAATGAACAACAGGCAGAAAGGAAAAAGCATAATCTGTACAATATCTCAGTAATAACAACCCAGTACTACACAGTGTATAGACTGAATAATATCATGACACGGCAGTATATGGGAAGGACTAGGGCAACACTCACAAACTTGGTCTTGGATTTCATTGGCCACGCTGGGCACCTTGTAGAGCAGCCCCAGGGATTGGTTCATCCTCTCATCAATCACACGCAGGTGGGTCATCACCTAGAGGTCAGAAGGGCAAAGTGCAGAGGTCAAAGGAGTTACACAGGACACAGAGTGGCTGTAGGGGCTTGTGGGTAGTGTAGGGTGGTTGAACGGTGAGCTTAGAGGTTTGTGCGTAGTGTAGTGTATTATAGTGGTTGGGGGTTGTTGGGGTACCTGGGGTCGGATCTGAGCAGCCTTTTTGGGGTCCACCATGCGGACGTGTTCGTAGTGTTTCAGGGTGTGTTGTCTGTCCTTCTGTTCTGCACGGACATACTTCTTCAACAGTCCAAGCACCTGACGAGGCTGAGAGACAGACAGAGACAGGGGGATGAGGGACAGAGACAGGAGGATGAGGGACAGACAGAGACAGGGGGATGAGGGACAGAGACAGGGGGATGAGGGACAGACAGAGACAGGGGATGAGGGACAGACAGAGACAGGGGATGAGGGACAGACAGAGACAGGGGATGAGGGACAGAGAGAGACAGGGGGATGAGGGACAGAGACAGGGGGATGAGGGACAGACAGAGACAGGGGGATGAGGGACAGACAGAGACAGGGGGATGAGGGACAGACAGAGACAGGGGGATGAGGGACAGACAGAGACAGGGGGATGAGGGACAGACAGAGACAGGGGGATGAGGGACAGAGAGACAGGGGGATGAGGGACAGAGAGACAGGGGGATGAGGGACAGAGAGACAGGGGGATGGGGGATGAGGGACAGAGTGAGGGAAAGGGACACAGAGATAGATGCAAAAAGAGAGAAATAAGGGGTATTGATGTGGACAACGTGTGTGTGTACTAGTGAGAATGTGTTTAAGTATAGTGATAATGCACGTATACCTGTAAGTGTGTATCCACAGTGAGAGTGTACAGCAGGGGTGGCCAACCAGTCGATCGGGAGATGATTATACATCTACTAAAATTCGGCCACACAAATCAATGCCTATAATCTCTGTTTTAACATTCGACAGTCCTCCATTCACAGCAATGTCTGAAAAGTCACGTGATTTATATAAAATATGACCAGTCCCTGCCCACTTGACGTATGCATAGTTGGCGGGCGGCATCTGACCACGCTAACTCAAAGTCAAGGACACGGTGATGCCAGGCAGGTAGCTAGCTAGCTAACTTTGTAGCCAGATTCATTCTTAAGTTGTGTGGTCGACAGAAGCAATAATGAGTAAAGGGAAGGATACAAAAAATCATCTCCACAAGGAATGGGAGGATTCTTTTTTTGTCATGTCAAACTCAAAATGTGTGTGCCTCATCTGGCATAATAGCATCGCTATCCCAAAGAAAGGTTACATAGAACAACATTTTAAAACTACACACAAAACCCAGGAAAGAGATTTTCCAGCAAAGACTGAATTACGAAGAAGTAAGGAACAAGAACAAAACAATCAACTGGCTACGCAGCAGTCAACTTCCACAAGGCCTGTGACCAAAGGGAGGCGCAGCAGTCAACTTCCACAAGGCCTGTGACCAAAGGGAGGCGCAGCAGTCAACTTCCACAAGGCCTGTGACCAAAGGGAGGCGCAGCAGTCAACTTCCACAAGGCCTGTGACCAAAGGGAGGCGCAGCAGTCAACTTCCACAAGGCCTGTGACCAAAGGGAGGCGGCAACTATAGCCTCTTATTGTGTGAGTCACGAAAGAGGTGATGGATGTTGCGATGAAGATTGTGTGTTCTATTCGAGCAAGAAGCCTACAGTGGAGGCTATTTCGCGCTCACTTAGAAGAGACTGAAGCGGAGCACACAGACCTGCTGCTGCACACGGACATGCGGTGGCTGAGCCGAGGGACATTTTTAGGGAGAGTCAGTGAGTTGTTGCCTGAATTTAAGGAGTTTCTCAAGGTCTCCAAACATGCAGAATACGCACAGCTAGAGGACACACAGTGGCTCCTGGATTGAGCTTGTCTCACTGACCTAACTTACATGCTTAATGAATTGAAAGTAGAGCTGCAAGGAAAAGGAAAAACATGTCATTGACATGATCAGCTCTGTGAACACTTTTAAATGCAAACTACAACTGCTCACAAGAAAGCTGCAACGTAAGGACCTGCACTTCTTTCAACACATGCATTCAGAAGGACACAGCACAGCTTGACAGTGCACGCTACGTGGAGCAAGTCCAGAGCATCTTATCGGAGTTTGACAGTTGTTTCACTGACTTTGCATCACTTCAGCCTTTGCCACTTATATGTGCTTTCCGTTTGGCACAGACATAAATGTGGAAGTCACTGCCTCCAAAATGGGATCACTTTTTCAGTTGGACACAACCATATGGGAATCTGAAATTCTCACCCTTCAAAATGCCATTCAGCTGAAATCCAGGGCAACCACTGAGATGAAGAATGAGTTCTGGGAGCTACTGCTAGAGGAGAAGTATCCAGACACAAGAAGATGTGCTCTCAACTTATCAGCCCTTTTTGGATCAACCTTCCTCTGTGAGTCTGCATTTTCTCAAATGAAGATAATAAAGTCCAGGTACAGATCTACTATGATTGATGACCACCTTATGGCCTGCATGAGACTGGCAACAAGCTGCTCCAGCCCTGACTATGAAAAACTACTTGCCTCCACCCAATGCCAAAAGTCACATGAAGGTAGGACATGAAATTGGTTGTTATTGGTCCACATTATGTTATTGGTCCACATTATATTTGGGTATCAAATAGGTGTCATAGTGGCAGGTCCATACTCAGTGGTGTGTTGCGTTTCATACATTCTTTTGGTTGGTTTAGATTTGGAGACTGGTAGATCTCATCAGGCTGGCAAATGAAAAAGTAGATCTCACGTCAAAGAAGGTTGGGCACACCTGGTGTACAGTGTGTACGGAGTGTAATATGTGCATTATGCATGGTGAGAGGGTGTGTATATCACAGCAGGTTGGTGGCACCTTAATTGGGGAGGACAGGCTCGCGGTAATGACTGGAGAGAAACGAGTGGAATGGTTTCAAATTGATACCATTCCATTTGCTCCATTCCAGCAATGATTATGAGCTGTCCTCCCCTCAGCAGCCTCTACTGGTGTACAGTGCACTGGGAAAGTATTCCGACCTGTTGACTTCTTCCACATTTTGTTGCGTTAGCCTTATTATAAAATGGATTGATCATTCTTGAGATGTTTCTACAACTTGATTGGAGTCTACCTGGGGTAAATTCAATTGATTGGGCATGATTTGGAAAGGCACACAACTGTCTATACAAGGTCCCACAATTGGCAGTACATATCAGAGCAAAAACCAAGCCATGAGGTCAAAGGAATTGTCCATAGAGTTCCGAGATAGGATTGTGTTGAGGCACAGATCTGGGGAAGGGTACCAAAAACTTGAAGGTCCCCAAGAACACAGTGGCCTTCATCCTTCTTAAATGGAAGAAGAGTGGAACCACCAAGACTCTTCCTAGAGCTGGCTGGCCGCCCGGCCAAACTCAACAATCGGGGGAGAAGGGCCTTGGTCAGAGAGGTGACCAAGAACCCAATGATCACTCTGACAGAGCTCCAGAGTTCCTCAGTGGAGACGGGAGAACCTTCCAGAAGGATAAACATCTCTGCAGCCCTCCACAAATCAGACCTTTATGGTAGAGTCGCCTGAAAGAAGCCACTCCTCAGTAAAAGGCACATGACAGCCCGCTTGGAGTTTGTTAAAAGGCACCTAAAGGACTCTCAGACAATGAGAAACAAGATTCTCTGGTCTGATGAAACCAAGATTGAACTCTTTGGAATAAATGCTGTGAAGGTTATTTCTTTATTATCAAGTGCCAAGCTTGTAGCGTAATTCAGACACGAGGCTGTAATTGCTGCCAAAGGTGCTTTAACAATTTACTGAGTAAAAGGTAAATAAAATAAAAAAACATGTCTAAAAACCTATTTTTGCTTTGTCCTTATGTGGTATTGTGTGTAGATTGATGTGGTGAAAAAACGATTCAATCCATTTTAGAATAAGGCTATGAAGTAACAAAATGTGGAAAAGTCAAGGGGTCTGAATACTTTCCGAATGCACTGTATATATGTACCCTGGGTGTGTTGGCCAGCAGGGAGCCGAGGTAGTTCTCCAGGGCCATGTGGCGGCGGCTGTTGAGCAGGGCCTCCACCCGGGCCATGTGGGTCTCCACCAGCTGCTGCCTCTCTCCTGCTGCCTCCTGCTCCAGGGCCTCCACCTTCTCCTGGAAGTGCTACACACAAAAAAATTAACACACACTAGAATACACACACCCACACACACACATACATATTACCCACACACACAGCCCAGGTACTGTACCTGGATGACTGCCTTCTTGTCAGCGCGAGGAAGACTCTTGGCTTGTCTCTCTGCTTCCTCCCACTCTCTCATCACCTGGCGAGACACGTCAGTCACACATCAGAGGATTGTGGGTAGTGTAGTGAACTCCCTTAATGTCCTTAGTTCACATCAGAGAAGGGATCCTCTCCCCCCTCTCTCTCCCATACGTTCTCCCTCTTTCACAAACAAACAGGCTATCTTTCTCTATCACTCTCATACACACAGACCTGGGACATCCTCTCGCGGTGCTTGGCCTCCAGACTCTCCTTGGCCTGCTGGAAGTTGGCGTGTTCGCTGTCGTCTCCGGGAGACTCCAGGTAACGGTCCACCGCGTCAGGGGGGGAGGGAGCCGTGGTAGGCACTGGGAGAGGAGGGAGGAAAAGCGATAGAGGGGAGAGTAGAAAGGAGATTTCCACAAAAAGGGTCCAAAGACAGAAGGTAACTGTTACATACTGATCACTCAAAAGTTAAACAGTGGCATATCCTCCTCCCACATTTCTACCTTATCTGTCACTGTAATCTGAAACTGTACTAAGACTTTCAGGGTCTGAACACGAAGACAGATAGGTAGACCTGGCAGTTAGGTAGAGAGACAGGTCAACCACACAGACAGGTAGAGAGACAGGTCAACCACACAGACAGGTAGAGAGACAGGTAGAGAGACAGGTCAACCACACAGACAGGTAGAGAGACAGGTAGAGAGACAGGTCAACCACACAGACAGGTAGAGGGACAGGTAGAGAGACAGGTCAACCACCCAGACAGGTAGAGAGACAGGTCAACCACACAGACAGGTAGAGAGACAGGTCAACCACACAGACAGACAGAGAGACAGGTCAACCACACTGACAGACAGACAGACAGAGATACAGGTCAACCACACAGACAGGTAGAGAGACAGGGCAACCACACAGACAGGTAGAGAGACAGGTAGAGAGAGGTCAACTCCACAGACAGACAGACAGAGACAGGTCAACCACACAGACAGGTAGAGAGACAGGTGAAATACCGGTCTGCCTTGACATTTTTTTTGTGTGTGTGTATGCGTGTGAGTGTGTGTGTGTGTGCATGCGCGCACACACGTGTTTGTCTGTGCGTATGCATGCGCAAGATACGGGAGACTGGAGATCAGATAAGTGAATTCTGCCCCGTCAGGATCAGGGTAAGCGCTGCGTCATCCTCTCCCGCTGAGGAGCGTTGTGCTTAACTGGGCGGAAAGTACCAGAAAAGAGTGGAACGGCCAGGCTGGGGCCGGGAAACAGACAGACTCAACCAACTGACACACACAAGAACACACACTGATACAGTGATATAAAGAGACACTGCTGCTGTTAGGTTAAGCCGGTTAGAACATCAACTCATTAACCCACACTGCCAGGTCAGGCCACCATAAATCACCAGACAAACATTGTCACACACACACACACACACACACACAATGTTATTGAGTTGGTTAGTGAGTGATAGAGTGAGTAAGATAATCATTCCAAAAGCAAAAGAGTGAGTGAGTGAGTGAGTGAGATGGCTATTTTCCACCAGTGACATTCTCTGCTAATGTCAGCGCAGATACTTCCTAATATCTCGTCCGTTTCTTGATTAAGTCATTATACATGTATATATTTTTTTTTTATCAGAATGACTTAATTGAAAGGTCAACCTCTGTCTGTACCAAGCCATCTGTTCACACACTAGAGCAGACTATTTTGATAGGAACACTCTGCACTTCCTCAAAAGCTGAGATGGATCCAGACCCTCAAGGTTTGTTGCAGTAAACCAGTCTTCGCTATCCAGAGTAATGGTTCATCTGTAATAACTACTATTGGAGGGAAATGAAAGATCAATAAAAGTCTTAAAAGGCTGTGCTTTTTACTGACCTTCCATTTTCCTCTAAGAGTGGCAGAATATCTCTTTAATGAAATTCGATGAAAACTTAAAGTATCCATCGTTGATGAATATGATGCAAAATTTACACTGAACAAAAATATCAAAACAACATAAAGTGTTGGTCTCATGTTTCATGAACTGAAATAAAAGATCCCAGAAACGTTCCACATGCACAAAAATATTATTTCTCTCACATTTTGTGCACAAATGTGTTTACATCCCTCTTAGTGAGCATTTCTCCTTTGCCAAGATAATCCATCCACCTGACAGGTGTGGCATATCAAGAAGCTGATTAAACAACATTATCATTACACAGGTGCACCTTATGCTGGGGACAAAAGTCCACTCAAATGTGCAGTTTTGTCACACAACACAATGCCACAGATGTGTCAAGTTTTGAGGGAGCGTGCAATTGTTGAGCTGTTGCCAGATAATTTAATGTTAATTTCTCTACCATAAGACAACTCCAACGTTGTTTTAGAGAATTTGACAGTACATCCAACTGGCCTCACAATCACAGACCACGTGTATGGCATTGTGTGGGTAAGCGGTTTGTTGATGTCAATGTTGTGAACAGAGTGCCCCATGGTGGTGTGGGGTTATGGTATGGGCAGGCATAAGCTATGGACAATGAACACGACTGAATTCTATCAATGGCAATTTGGCTTCACAGAGATAGTAACGAGACCCTGATGCCCATTGTCGTGCCATTCATCCACCGCCATCATCTCATGTTTCAGCATGATAAATCACGGCCCCATGTCGCAAGGATCTGTACAAAATTCCTGGAAGCTGAAAATGTCCCAGTTCTTCCATGCCCTGCATACTCACCAGACATGTCACCCATTGAGCATGTTTGGGATGCTCTGATCGACGTGTACGACAGAGTGTTCCAGTTCCCGCCAATATCCAGCAGCTTCGCACAGCCATTGAAGAGGAGTGGGACAACATTCTGATGAACTCTATGCAAATAATATGTTGCTCTGCATGAGGCAAATGATCACACCAGATAATGACTGGTTTTCTGATTCACACATCTACATTTTGTTTTTTAAGTATCTGTGACCAATAAAATGGATATCTGTATTCCCAGTCATGTGAAATCCATAGATTAGGGCCTAATGAATTTATTTCAATTGACTGATTTCCTTATATGAACTGTAACTCAGTAAAATCTTTGAAATTGTTGCATGTTGCTTTTATATTTTTGTTCAGTATAGAACTCAAACATCTTCCCCTTTCAGAGTAGGTAGTACTTCACTTACATTACGGCCCCATGTGTCTAAGAGCCATCAGACAGACAGGTAGATGGTGTTAGACAGACAGACAGCTCAGAGAGGCAGACAGCAGGGAGGATAGTCCCCAAGGCAAGGGGCCTAGAGCTCCATTTCGTGGGTCCAGGCCAGGAACTTACACACACTGGTGCTGCAGACAGACAGGCAGTACTCCTCTGAGTCAAAGTTATTCCGGTTGCCCCCGCACCCTCCAAAGAGGAAGGGGGCACAGGTGCCCTTCTCTGGCACGAAGTACCAACGCTCCAGAATGGCATGGCACGGGCCCGACTCAGCACGCGCCCAACACACCTCTGAGAGAGACACACACTCTTAAAACACACACTCACACAGAGCAATCACACACTGCTTGGGTGTGTTTACACAATATGTTCAAACATACACACATTCCACAAGCATTTCGCTACACTCGCATTAACATCTGCTAACCATGTGTATGTGACCAATAAAATTTGATTTGATCTTATCCATCTTTGAAACCTCTCCACAAATCCTTGGGTAAAAACAAACAAGTAGGTTTCCTGGTCTTTCAATCCATGGCTTGTTCTTACCTCTGACGACTTCTTCAACCGACTCAGTAGTGGTCGTGGTGGTGGTTGTCATGGCGATGTTGGAGGTGCCTTCACCACTGTCCCGTTCGTCGGTCACATCATCCTCATCGTCTTCATCCTCATCATCCTCATCATCATCCTCAAGACCATCTCCGTCCTCGTCTCTGTCAAGGGCATCCTCTTCCTCATCCTCCTCAGTGGTGACAGCCCCCTGATCCGCCTGGCGAGGCATGCTGTAGAGAGAGAGAGGGTGGAACGTGAGTCTATCAGTGTGTGTAGTCTGGTTGTGCAGGTTATCTGTCAAAAGGATTTAACCACTGGTTTAGGAACTTGAGTAAGTATTTAAGATGTGTGTGTTCTTAAATGTCTGTTTGTGTCTGCCTGTATCCACCTGTGCTTGCACCTTTATGTGTGCACGCATTGTGTGCATGCATTGTGTTTGTGCGTACGTGTATGTGTGTTTGTGTGTACCTGTTATCGGTATATTCAGTCTCGGCTCCGCCCCACCACACATCAGACTCAGTCAGCTCCACACTGTCTGCCTCACGCTGCGTCTCCGCTGGGCAACACACAAACTCCACCCCTCGGAAACGGTCGATGCCGCATGGCAACAGCATCCCGTAGTCATGGAGATTCATGGTGCGGTCTCCGCAGGACTGATAATAATATTAATTAGAAAACATCTCATTTTCCTATCACTTTTTAAGACCCAGATCTTTACATATCACCAGTGTCAAGATGGTTTCCTGGTCAGGTACATGGTCAGGATAAAACTACGCAAAAGACAGAAGGTGATACAAATAAATAATATGAAGCAAATCAATCATTGGTAGAATTCTAGCTTATAGAATCAGTCCAAAATAATAGGAGTACGGATGGGGTGAGAAGCAGGGAGCAGTCATGCCTGCAGGGGAGGATGGACCGAGATAAAGGGCTGAGTCATCACAGCCCAGCACACACTCCCCCAGAATATGAGAGAGGAGAGAATACTGATAGTGTGAATCATCCAGAGGTATGGTGGTCAATGGGAGTTAGAGGGGCAGGGGCCCTCAGGGAATCCCTGCTGACTTCACAGGATTCCCCGAACCCACCCCTTATTACCAGTGCAGGTGAAGAAAGTATGCACTAGGAAAAAATGGATCAAAGGAGAAGAGGGGTGAAATAAGGAGAACTATAGAACTATAGAACGAAGAAACCAGAAAAGGAAAGAACAGGACATTGAGAGACCGTGACAAAACGGATTAAAAGATGAATGTGTGTGAGTGATTCCCGTAGCTGCGAGCCAAAGCCAAGCTTAGTCACAGTAGAGATTATTTTGTTGATTATCGAAAGGATCTTTGGTTTGTAAGTGAAGTGCTCTGAACCGAACTAGGATTTTGTTTCCCTTTCTTGAACCGTCCGAGTGCCATTCTGTGAACATTACATTTTATATATATTTTTTTAAAGCTGACTCTTCCTCTGTTTACACCACCCCTTGCTACCGCATAGATCAGAACCCCTCTGGACTGATAACACTAGATAGATAGAGGAGAGAATACTAGATGGATAGATAGAGGAGAGAATAATAGATAGATAGAGGAGAGAATAATAGATGGCTCGATAGAGGAGAGAATACTAGAGAGGAGAGAATAATAGATGGATCGATAGAGGAGAGAATACTAGAGAGGAGAGAATAATAGATGGATCGATAGAGGAGAGAATACTAGATAGATAGAGGAGAGAATAATAGATGGATCGATAGAGGAGAGAATAATAGATAGATAGAGGAGAGAATAATAGATAGATAGAGGAGAGAATACTAGATAGATAGAGGAGAGAATACTAGATAGATAGAGGAGCGAATACGAGATGGATAGATAGGAGAGAATACTAGATGGATAGATAGAGGAGAGAATAATAGATAGATAGAGGAGAGAATACTAGATAGATAGAGGAGCGAATACGAGATGGATAGATAGAGGAGAGAATACTAGATGGATCGATAGAGGAGAGAATACTAGAGAGGAGAGAATACTAGATAGATAGAGGAGAGAATACTAGATGGATCGATAGAGGAGAGAATACTAGAGAGGAGAGAATACTAGATAGATAGAGGAGAGAATACTAGATGGATCGATAGAGGAGAGAATACTAGATGGATCGATAGAGGAGAGAATACTAGATGGATCGATAGAGGAGAGAATACGAGATGGATAGATAGAGGAGAGAATACTAGAGAGGAGAGAATACTAGATGAATAGATAGAGGAGAGAATACTAGATGGATCGATAGAGGAGAGAATACTAGAGAGGAGAGAATACTAGATGAATAGATAGAGGAGAGAATACGAGATGGATAGATAGAGGAGAGAATTCTAGATAGAGGAGAGAATACGAGATGGATAGATAGAGGAGAGAATACGAGATGGATAGATAGAGGAGAGAAAACTAGATGGATAGATAGAGGAGAGAATACGAGATGGATAGATAGAGGAGAGAAAACTAGATGGATAGATAGAGGAGAGAATACTAGATAGATAGAGGAGCGAATACGAGATGGATAGATAGAGGAGAGAATACTAGATGGATAGATAGAGGAGAGAATAATAGATAGATAGAGGAGAGAATACTAGATAGATAGAGGAGCGAATACGAGATGGATAGATAGAGGAGAGAATACTAGATGGATCGATAGAGGAGAGAATACTAGAGAGGAGAGAATACTAGATAGATAGAGGAGAGAATACTAGATGGATCGATAGAGGAGAGAATACTAGATGGATCGATAGAGGAGAGAATACTAGATGGATCGATAGAGGAGAGAATACGAGATGGATAGATAGAGGAGAGAATACTAGAGAGGAGAGAATACTAGATGAATAGATAGAGGAGAGAATACGAGATGGATAGATAGAGGAGAGAATTCTAGATAGAGGAGAGAATACGAGATGGATAGATAGAGGAGAGAAAACTAGATGGATAGATAGAGGAGAGAATACGAGATGGATAGATAGAGGAGAGAATACGAGATGGATAGATAGAGGAGAGAAAACTAGATGGATAGATAGAGGAGAGAATACGAGATGGATAGATAGAGGAGAGAATTCTAGATAGAGGAGAGAATACGAGATGGATAGATAGAGGAGAGAAAACTAGATGGAGAATACGAGATGGATAGATAGAGGAGAGAATACAAGATGGTTAGATAGAGGAGAGAAAACTAGATGGAGAATACGAGATGGATAGATAGAGGAGAGAATACGAGATGGATAGATAGAGGAGAGAATACTAGAGAGGAGAGAATACTAGATGAATAGATAGAGGAGAGAATACGAGATGGATAGATAGAGGAGAGAATACTAGAGAGGAGAGAATACTAGATGAATAGATAGAGGAGAGAATACTAGATGGATCGATAGAGGAGAGAATACTAGAGAGGAGAGAATACTAGATGAATAGATAGAGGAGAGAATACGAGATGGATAGATAGAGGAGAGAATTCTAGATAGAGGAGAGAATACGAGATGGATAGATAGAGGAGAGAAAACTAGATGGATAGATAGAGGAGAGAATACGAGATGGATAGATAGAGGAGAGAATTCGAGATGGATAGATAGAGGAGAGAAAACTAGATGGATAGATAGAGGAGAGAATACGAGATGGATAGATAGAGGAGAGAATTCTAGATAGAGGAGAGAATACGAGATGGATAGATAGAGGAGAGAAAACTAGATGGAGAATACGAGATGGATAGATAGAGGAGAGAATACAAGATGGATAGATAGAGGAGAGAAAACTAGATGGAGAATACGAGATGGATAGATAGAGGAGAGAATACGAGATGGATAGATAGAGGAGAGAAAACTAGATGGATAGATAGAGGAGAGAATACGAGATGGATAGATAGAGGAGAGAAAACTAGATGGATAGATAGAGGAGAGAATTCTAGATAGAGGAGAGAATACGAGATGGATAGATAGAGGAGAGAAAACTAGATGGAGAATACGAGATGGATAGATAGAGGAGAGAATACAAGATGGTTAGATAGAGGAGAGAAAACTAGATGGAGAATACGAGATGGATAGATAGAGGAGAGAATACGAGATGGATAGAAAGAGGAGAGAATTCTAGATAGAGGAGAGAATACTAGATGGATAGATAGAGGAAAGAATACGAGATGGATAGATAGAGGAGAGAATTCTAGATAGAGGAGAGAATACTAGATGGATAGATAGAGGAAAGAATACGAGATGGATAGATAGAGGAGAGAATACGAGATGGATAGATAGAGGAGAGAATACGAGATGGATAGATAGAGGAGAGAATACTAGATGGATAGATAGAGGAGAGAATACTAGATAGAGGAGAGAATTCTATAGATGGAAGGAATGTAGTTTGGAAACCTACCAAAAAACAATTAGGCAACAACAAATTCAATCCCTTTTAGATAACTTCCTGGACAAAACGTTCCACTGTAATAGTGAAGGTGTAAATGTGGCAGTAGAAAATCTTAACAGTATATTTGACCTCTCAGCTTCCCTATCAAATCTTAAAATCTCAAATAGAAAACCAAAGAAAATGAACAACAATGACAAATGGTTTGATGAAGAATGCAAAAATCTAAGAAAGAAATTGAGAAACCTGTCCAACCAAAAACAGAGACCCTGAAAACCTGATTGTACGCCTTCACTATGGTGAATCCCTATCAAATCTTAAACAGAGACTACACAGTGGCAGAATACCTTACCACTGTGACTGACCCAAACTTAAGGAAAGTTTTGACTATATTCAGACTCAGTGAGCATAGCCTTGCTATTGAAAAAGGCCGCCATAGCCTGTCTTCTCTTGAGAGCCAGATCTGCCTATGTGCACACTGCCCACAAAATGAGTTGGAAACTGAGCTGCACTTCCTAACCTCCTGCCCAATGTATGACCATATTAGAGACACATATTTCCCTCAGATTGCACAGATCCACAAAGAATTCGAAAACAAACCCGATTTTGATAAACTCCCATATCTACTGGGTGAAATACCACAGTGTGCCATCACAGCAGCAACATTTGTGAGCTGTTGCCACAAGAAAAGTTGAACCAGTTAAGAACAAACACCATTGTAAATACAACCCATATTTATGCTTATTTATTTTCCCTTTTGTCCTTTAACCATTTGTACGTCGTTACAACACTGTATACATACATAATATGACATTTGTAAATGTCTTTATTATTTTGGAACTTCTGTGAATGTAATTTTTATTGTTTAATTCACTTCTGTATATTATCTACTTCACTTGCTTTGGCAATGTTAACATATGTTTCCCATGCCAATAAAGCCCCTTGAATTGAATAGAGGAGAGAACACAAGATAGTTAGAGGAGAGAATACTAGATAGATAGAGGAGAGAATACTAGATAGATAGAGAGAGAATACTAGATAGATAGAGAGAGAATGCTAGATAGATAGAGAGAATGCTAGATAGAGAATACTAGATAGAGAGAGAATACTAGATAGATAGAGAGAGAACACTAGATAGAGAGAGAACACTCATCTAGTATTCTCTCTCGTGTTCTCTCTCTATCTAGTGTTCTCTCTCTATCTATCTAGTATTGTCTCTCTATCTATCTAGTATTCTCTCTCTCTCTATCTAGTATTCTCTCTATCTAGTATTCTCTCTCTCTCTATCTAGTATTCTCTCTCTCTCTATCTAGTATTCTCTCTATCTATCTAGCATTCACTCCTCTCTATCTAGTATTCTCTCCTCTATCATCTAGTATTCTCTCTCTAGAGAGAATACTAGATAGATAGAGAATACTAGATAGAGAGGAGTGAATACTAGATAGAGAGGTGTGAATACTAGATAGAGAGGTGTGAATACTAGATAGAGAGGTGTGAATACTAGATAGAGAGGTGTGAATACTGGCAGAATACCTGACCACTGTGACTGACCCAAAATTAAGGAAAGCTTTGACTATGTACAGACTCAATGAATGAGACCTGGTTCTCAAGAGAAGACAGGCTACGTGCACACTGCCCACAAAAGTAGGTGGAAACTGAGCTGCACTTCCTAACCTCTTGCCAAATGTTCGACCATATAGACAAATTTCCCTCAGATTACACAGACCCACAAAGTATTTGAAAACAAATCCAATTTTGATAAACTCCTATATCTATTGGGTGAAATACTAGTGTGCCATCACAGCAGCAAGATTGGTGACCTGCTGCCACAAGAAAAAGGCAACCAGTGAAGAACAAACACCGTTGTAAATACAACCCATATTTAAGTTTATTTATTTTCCCTTTTGTACTTTCACTATTTGCACATTGTTACAATACTGTACACAGTCATAATATGACATTTGAAATGTCTCTTCCGTTTGAGTGTAATGTTAAGAGAGAATATAACATTAGACTGAACAAAAATATAAACCCACATTAAAAGTGTTGGTCCCATGTTTCATGACCTGAAATAAGAGCCCAGAAATGTTCTGCACAAATTTGTTCACATCCCTGTTAGTTTACATCCCTGTTAGTGAGCATTTCTACTTTGCAAAGATAATCCATCCACCTGATAGGTGTGGCATATCAATAAAAAGCATGATCATTACACAGGTGCACCTTGTGCTGTGGACAATAAAAGGCAATGAAAACGTGCAGTTTTGTCACAACACAATGCCACAGATGTCTCAAGTTTTGAGGGAGCGTGCAATTGGCATGCTGACTGCCGGAATGTCCAACAGAGCTGTTGTCAGAGAACGTGTAACCACGCCAGCCCAGGACCTCCACATCCAGTTTCTTCACCTGCAGGCCTGTCTGAGGAGGGGGTGGTGCTGAGGAGTATTTCTGTCTGTAATAAAGCTCTTTTGTGGGGAACTAATTCTGATTGGCTGGGCCTGGCTCCCAAGTGCCATGGCTGCAACCCTGCCCAGTCATGTGAAATCCATACATTTGGGTCTAATGGATTTCTTTCAATTGACTGATTTCCTTCGATGAACTCTAACTCAGTAAAACCTTTGAAATTGTTTATATTTTTGTTCAGTATAGACAGATCGAGAGGAGAGAGAGTACTAGATAGATAAAGGAGAGACTAGAGAGCAGAGACCTGAACACAACAGAAGTGAGTGATGAGCCATGAAAGTGTCCTGACCTCTTTAGCCACGGTGTGCCAGTGCAGGTGGCTCTCACACATGTCCATTCTCTCCTGGTGCAGGAACTTGCACTTATCAGGAACCAGCAGGGCATCACTCACAAACTCCCCAACTGCAAAACACAGATTAATCGCACACGCACGCACACTGTGTTAGTGCCACTGACAGAATGTGTAAGGAAATTGTGCAATATGTATAATGTATGTGGCTATATGAGAAGCGTACAATTTGTATGACTGAGGTAACGTACAATGTAAAGTGCATTCAGGAAAGTATTCAGACCCCTAAACTTTTTCCACATTTTGTTACATTACAGCCGGTTTCTAAAATGGATTAAATAGTTTCCCCCCCTCATCAATCTACACAAAATATGCCATAATGACAAAGCAAAAACAGATTTTTTTTTTAAGCAAATGTATAAAAAAAACCCGGACATTTCACATTTACACAAGTATTCAGACCCTTTACTCAGCACATTGTTGAAGCACCTTCGGCAGCAATTACAGCCTTGAGTCTTCTTGGGTATGACGCAACAAACTTGGCACACCTACAGAACCAGTCAAAGGTTTGGACACACCTACTCATTCAAGGGTTTTTCTAAATTTTTTACTGTTTTCTACGTTGTAGAATAATAGTGAAGACATCAAAACTATGAAATAACACATATGGAATCATGTAGTAACCAAAGAAGTGTTAAACAAATCAAAATATATTTCATTTGAGATTCTTCAAAGTAGCCACCCGTTGCCTTGATGACAGCTTTGCACACTCTTGGCATTCTCTCAATCAGCTTCATGAGGTAGTCACCTGGAATGCATTTAAAATCAACATGAGTGCCTTGTTAAAAGTTCATTTGTGGAATTTATTTCCTTCTTAATGCGTTTGACCAATCAGTTGTGTTGTGACTAGGTAGGGGTAGTATACAGAAGATAGCCCTACTTGGTAAAATACCAAGTCCACATTATGGCAAGAACAGCTCAAATAAGCAAAGAGAAACGACCGTCCATCATTAATTTAAGACATGAAGGTCAGTCAATGTGGAAAATGTCAAGAACTTTGAAAGTTTCTTCAAGTACAGTCGCAAAAACCATCAAGCGCTATGATGAAACTGGCACTCATGAGGACCGCCACAGGAAAGGAAGACCCAGAGTTGCCTCTGCTGCAGAGGATAAGTTCATTAGAGTTACCAGGCTCAGAAATCACAGCCCAAATAAATGCTTCACAGAGTTCAAGTAACAGACATCTCAACATCAACTGTTCAGAGGAGACTGCGTACATCAGGCCTTAATGGTCAAATTGCTGCAAAGAAACCACTACTAAAGGTCACCAATAAGAAGAAGAGACTTGCTTGGGCCAAGAAACACAAGCAATGGACATTCGATTTTTGGTTCCAACCACCGTGTCTTTGTGAGACGCAGAGGTGAACAGAGGATCTCCGCATGTGTGGTTCCTACCGTGAAGCATGGAGGAGGAGGTTTGATGGTGTGGGGGTGCTTTGCTGGTGACACGGTCTGTGATTTATTTAGAATTCAAGGCACACTTAACCAGCATGGCTACCACAGCATTCTGCAGCGATGGTACCCTTCCCCAAATCTGTGCCTTGACACAATCCTGTCTCGGAGCTCTACGGACAATTCCTTTGACCTCATGGCTTGGTTTTTGCTCTGACATGCACTGTCTACTCGGACCTTATATAGACAGGTGTGTGCATTTCCTAATCATGTCCAATCAATTGAATTTACCACAGGTGGACTCCAATCAAGTTGTAGAAACATCTCAAGGATGATCAATGGAAACAGGATGCACATTAGCTTTACTTTGAGTCTCATAGCAAAGGGTCTGAATACTTATGTAAATAAGGTCTGTTTTTTTATTTTTAATACATTTGCAAAAAAATTCAAACAACCTATTTTTGCTTTTTCATTGTGGGGTATTATGTGTAAATTCATGAGGATTTGTATTTATTTAATACATTTTAGAATAAGGCTGTAACGTAACAAAAAGTGGAAAAAGTCAAGGGGTCTGAATACTTTCCGAAGGCACTGTATGTATTATGTTGAGTGTGTAATGACCAGTAATTACTATTTTGTATACAGCGTTACTGTTGGTCTAAGCCAATTTCCCCCTCAAGGACATTAAACGTTGTCCTATCCTATACACACACACATAACTTACCCAGGCAGCGGTAGGGCACCACGATGTGTGTGTGACTGCTACACTCCTTGCGTCCCTTCTTGCGTCCCTTCTTGCACCAGCTCTGAATGCTGACTGGCTGGTTGGCCTCCACCACGTTAGTGATCTGGAGCTCAGGGTACACCTGGGGGAAGGAGCAGGCTTTAATGAATGTACTTCACACAGTTTTCTATGGGTTTAATATTCCAGACATTTACCTCAGACCTCCTGTCGCTTCCCTTGTTCCTTTTTCTCTCCCTAATCTCATTCTGTTTCCACCCCTCTATCTTCCCACTCAACCACCCTCTTCCACTACTTTCCCCCCTCTCTCCTACCACTCGCTCTTTTCTCCCACCTCTCCCTCCCTTCCACCCTCGCCTCCCACCTCTCCCTCCGTCTCCCACCTACCCCTCTCCCACCTCTCCGTCTCCCACCTCCATCACTCTCACCTCCCTCCCTCTCTCACCCAACCTTCCTTCCCTCTCTCACCTAACCCTCCCTCTCCCACCTAATCCACCCTCTCCCACCTAATCCACCCTCTCCCATCTAATCCACCCTCTCCCATCTAATCCACCCTCTCCCACCTAATCCACCCTCTCCCATCTAATCCACCCTCTCCCACCTAATCCACCCTCATCTGATGCCTCTTCCACCTATCCCTCCCTCTCATCCCCCCTCTCCTCCTACCTCCTGGCAGTACTGCAGGATGCCCTCCTTGGTTCCGATGCAGCTCTTGGTGCCGAAGGGATCCGACTCCCACTTGCCACTCTGAACGTTGACATGCATGTTGAATTTCCCACAGAACATGGCTACCTGGGGCTCTGCCAGCAGACCCACCGAGTCATCAGAAGGCACCTGCAGTGAAGAAAGAGTGCAGAGGGAGTAAATTATTAAAAAAATACACATCTGCCCCCCCGCCTTTGCTCTTTCCAACAAAGTTAAAAGCAAAGCATTCAGGGATCATTGTTTTTTCCCCACTCTTTTTGTTCCGTAATACAATGGGAGGAAGTTTCATTGTAGCTGGCCGTCTGGCTCTCCTATTTGTCTCGCGCACGTCGGGAAAAGAAGGATGCCGCAAACTAACAAAACAGAAGCCTGCTGCCATTCTGCTGGTAAATGGCCTGTTATAAGAAAAACACACCGATCCGTTCACTAGATTGATGATACTCATTAAAAGAAAACTAGGCCCTAGTTATTTCTGCAGCCTGTAGTGTAGCAGAAACTTGGGCATATCTGCTATATCTTTTCTCCCCATATTCATGGTTGCCATTTTGTATGCAATACACGTTATAGATGGACACATAGTGCCTTCGGGAAAGATTTCAGACCCCTTGACTTTTTCCACATTTTGTTAGGTTACAACCTTTTTCTAAAATTTATTAAACTGTTTTTATTTAAAAAAAAGAAAAAGTTAACTGAAATATTACATTTACATAAGTATTCAGACCCTTTACTCAGTACTTTGTTGAAGCACCTTTGGCACCGATTACAGATTGAGTCTCCTTGGGTATGACACTACAAGCTTAACACACCTGTATTGGGGATTCTCCCATTCTTCTCTGCAGATCCTCTTTAAGACCGGGCTCTGCCTGGGCCACTCAAGGACATTCAGAGACTTGTCCTGAAGCCACTTCTGCGTTGTCTTGGCAGTGACCTTAGGATCATTGTCCTGTTGGAAGGTGAACCTTCGCCCCAGTCGGAGGTCCTGAGAGCTCTGGAGCAGGTTTTCCATCAAGGATCTTTGTACTTTGCTCCATTCATCTTGCCCTCGATCCTGACTAGTCTCACTGTCCCTGCCGCTGAAAAACATCCCTACAGCATGATGCTGCCACCACCATGCCTCACCGTAAGGATGGTGCCAGGATTTCTCCAGACGTGACGCTTGGCATTCAGGCCAAAGAGCTCAATCTTGGTTTCATCAGACCAGAGAATCTTGTTCCTCGTGGTCTGAGAGTCTTTAGGTGCCTTTTGGAAAACTCCAAGCGGGCTGCCATGTGCCTTTTACTGAGGAATGGCTTCTGTCTGGCCACTCTTCCATAAAGGCCTGATTGGTGGAGTACTGCAGAGATGATTGTCCTTCTGGAAGGTTCTCCCATCTCCACAGAGGAACTCTGGAGCTCTGTCAGAGTGACCATCTGGTTCTTGGTCACCTCCCTGACCAAGGCCCTTCTCCCCCGATTGCTAAGGCAGCCAGCTCTAGGAAGAGTCTTGGTGGTTCCAAACTTCTTCCATTTAAGAATGATGGAGGCCACTGTGTTCTTGGGGACCTTCAATGCTGCAGAAATGTTGGTACCCTTACCCAGATCTGTGCCTCGACACAGTCCTGTCTCGTAGTTCTACGAACAATTCCTTCGACTTCATGGCTTGGTTTTTGCTCTGACATGCACTGTCAATTGTGGGACCTTATATAGACAGGTGTGTGCCTTTCCAAATCATGTCCAATCAATTTAATTTACCACATGTGATTTCCAATCAAGTTGTCGAAACATCTCAAGGATGATCAATGGATACCTGAGATCAATTTCGAGTTTCATAGCAAAGGGTCTGAATACTTATGTCAACAAGGTATGTTTTTTATTTAGAATAAATTACCAAGCATTTCTAAAAACCTGTTTTCGCTTTGTTATTATGGGGTATTGTGTGTAGATTGCAGTTTTTTTAATTTATTTAATCCATTTTAGAATAAGGCTGTAACGTAACGTGGAAAAAGTCAAGGGGTCAAAATACTTTCTGAAGGCACTGTATGTTGCCCTTTAATTTTATATAGCAGCAGTGAAGAAACAAGCATTTTTCAATAGATGCTATTAATGTGTGGAATTCAGGGAGGCTGGTTTGCACTCGTTTTGTTATAGCCTACCTTAGGGCTGACCCCATTTAGTCGACTAGACGATTATTTGGTCGACCAAGATTTTTTCAGCCGAGTAGTGGCAAATATATATTTTAATTATGGAACACAAGACACCTGTCTGATTCACATCGGTCTGAGTGGACTAATCCATTGGAGGCTGTGAGGATGGCACCCCAGTAACACATTTACCGTTAATTACTATAATTTCTCATCTACAATGTTAGTTTGGTTACGGTCATTTCTGTTAATGCATTCAATATATTCATATTACAGTCTTACCATTGTCATTGTAGGAGTGGACATGTTTGCAGAGCGCACAACCTAGGTGACACTTGAGGAAAAGGTTTTGGTATATTTCATTCCAAGTTTATTTTTAGTTTATTTCATTCCAATTTATTCATTGTCTTTTGTTTAGAGCGCTCCTGTCAATCTTGAGTAAGGACACGCACCTGATTACGCATTGAACTAGGCCTAGGCTACCTGGCCTGAGCACAAATGTAGACCTATAAATGTGTCCATTTGGGGATCTGATACGATTTCTGGTTATCCTACCTCACCATCACTGTGGAGCTTCTCAAAGATACATTTTCTTCGCTTCAAAAAGTAAGTAAAATAAGTCTGTTTTTAAATTCACTGAGAATGACAATAGTTCCTCAACGTAGCCTATTTGAAAAATCTTTACAGCACTCACCCTTTTGATAACCACTCAGTATGTAAGGGGATAACAATTATTGTTCTGATCAGGTGGAAATGTCATAAAAAAGGCGTACCTGATTACTTATTATCACTTGTGCAAATAGCCTACAGCTGTGTCTGTCTGTCCGGAGCTCACAGGCCCAGGGAACCCTGAGGGCCCAGAATATTTTATACAATGTTACAAGTTTGCTAGTACCAGCTTCAAGCTGGACCCAAGTTAAAAGTTATTATTTGTAGGCTTTATGTAGGCAATTGTTTTACATATTGGCAATTAGATGTTACTTTTAGATTTGTATCATTTTAACTTAGAGAGAATTTTGATGAATCATATGACATTGATTTGGAGATATGAAGACTTTATTATAAATGAAATGAAGCTGTTCCAAGAAAAGGTGCATATGAAAATCCTAACTGGCATGCAGATAGGTAGAAATGGTACAATAACTTGACACAAATGGAAAAGGTTGCCGACCTCTGGTGTAGCCTATTACCGGCAACTTCAGGAGCTTAAAGGCAGAGTCTGTGAAGACCAGCAGCATCGGGCAGGCTATATTCTGGTTAGCCTATATTGATCTCTGGCTCCCTCTTTAGTAATTTGTGTGTCTTAATTTGTAATTGCAGTGCTTAAAGCTTCAGGCAAAGTAGCCTACATATAGTTGACTTTATTCAAACACCGGATGTGTCTATATTTCGAAAAATACACATTTGAAAATGTGGACCAATCGATTGTTCCAAAGAACCAACGAGTCTCGGTCAAACAAGATTTTTTGTTGTTGTCGGGGACAGTCCTTGCCTACCTGCAGGGAAGCTCTTTGACACTGCTGGTTAATTAAGTCTTTGTATATTGTATGTGTGTTTAATTGTAAGGGGCCCTCGAGGAACATGGCTGACATGAGGAACACAAACATGAACCATAGTTATCATCCATTAAGGAGCCTGCATGGATGTTGATATTATGAGGTGGTAGTGGGATGCCAGAACCAACTGACGCAATGGGGAGAGGACTACAGCATTTCCAAGATGGTGTCAACAGCAACAATGTTGGTATGGCAACGGAAAGAGAGACAGCATCAGCTGGGTTGCTGGCCCCTTGAGCCTTCTAGAATCTTAATTCACCTTCTGGTCAGTGAAGACACTCACCATAGATTCACTAGGCCTGAGTCAGCACACTGACATTTCTTTCATTAGTCCACTGTCCCAACATTTCTCAAGATATTGGACTTTCAAGAAGCAGTCTCATTTGTCATATCTTCATGATGATGTGTTTTACATCAATTTAGGAATTTCACATCATCATGATTATGTGGTAAGTGACTGCTTATTGAGTGGATTTTTCCCTTAAGCACAGATCTAGGATCAGATACCCTCCCTGAATCCACCAATCGTCAGCCAGGGCTGTCCTGGTTCCACAGGCTTCCTCAGGCTGTGCCGATCTCTGAACAATTTGTTCATAGAGGAGGAATCCCTGTAACAGTAGCGGGAACGGGACAGCCTGGTTTTGGTCACTCAACATTATACAATATGTGACAGGCAAGCAGTAAAACTATCCCAAGAAAAGTCCTTGTTATTGAGGGGGTCAGTTGCAACAGGGGTAACAACAGAAATATCCCATTCCACATGATTAGGACCTTGGGAGTGCCTGTTATGCTTAGGAAAAAGGAAGCTTGTGTTTATGTAGCTTGTCTTGTTCCAACCCTGCCAGGATTTGATACCTGCCACTGGCTGACTAGCACTCTGGTACCAACCATAGCTTACCATGAGACTAGAGCAAGAAGCTAGCTAGGTGACAGACAGTTGACTTCAGGTCCCACCGTCTCCGGGAAGGTGACATCCCAAGGAGAGGCTGCACTATAGCAGAGAGTAAGAACCACCTCCCTGATGGGAAATGACGTGGCATGTGATGGCGTGGTGGGCACAATTCGTCCAATGAATCTTAAAATCTGAGAAATTAGCCAATAACTAATTACACTACGGATAACAGAAAACGTTGAACTTTTTATAGACAGCAAATCAAAGCAACCAAGAGGGATTATTTAGTCCAGCAAAACAGAAGGAGAAACGTCCTTCCAAACAATCAAACATAACAATGGAAGAGGATGCGGGTACAACAATGCCCAAAAAGGACAGTGCATTGATGGCAAGCATGAACATACAGCCTCAACAGCTTGATCAATTGCCTGGAGTAATGGAGGACGTCGAGGCCCTCAAGGTAGGAATGGATAACGGCAACAAATGAATGGAAGAAATAAGGACTGAAAACAAAAGTTTGAAAGCCACATTAGACTCCCTACAAATCAACGACGGAGAAACTCCTGAGTGATAACACTAAAATGAAAGTGGAGCTACTTGACTTAAAAATGCAGAAGCATGACAAATAGTCATAAAGGCAGTGAAAGAGAATGAAAATGAAGAAAAGGTGAAGGATTTTATTAAACAATCTTAAAATGGCCAACGAAGGGTTTCCCAGAAACCCTGACCCATTCTTGCTAGACTCTCACATTACAAGATGAAGTGGCCGTGTTGGAAAGGGGTAGGGAGTTGAAGGGCACACCATTCTCTATCAACGAAAAACTTTCCCATGAAATAGAGACAATGCATTCTTTATCCCATTTTCAAAAAACAGAGCAGAGAACCAGAATGTGCGCTTAGTATTGGATAAGCTGTACGTAAACAACCAACTCTTCAGGGAATCAAAGGTTACAATGTGGCTGTGAGTAATTCTGGCATGCTAAGCTAGTTCCTAATACACAGCATTACCACAATATTTGGTAAAATCAGGCTACTAGGCCACGAACAATCTGTAAAGGGCAAGGTGCCCTTACAGTAGGGCTGTCCTCGACAAAAAAAAAAATCTTGATCGCCCGAGAGTTGTCTGTTCTTTCGACCAATCGATTGGTCAACATTTTTAAAACGTGTATTTTTCCATATATAGACACCCTATGTTTGAATAAAATCAACTATACTAAAAAATAAAACTCAACATGCAACAGTTTCAAATATTTTACTGAGTTACAGTTCATAGAAGGAAATCAGTACATTAAAATAAATTCATTAGGCCTTAATCTATGGATTTCACATGACTGGGTTGGCATAGGTCTACAAACTTGGGAGCCAGGCACACCCACTGGGGAACCAGACCCAGCCAATCAGAATATTTTTATCCCCACAAAAAGGCTTTATTACTGACAGAAATACTCCTCAGTAGCACCCCCCTCCTCAGAAGATCACGAAGGTGAAGAAGTCGGATGTGGAGGTCCTGTGCTGGCATGGTTACACATGGTCTGCCAAATTCTCTAAAAAGACATTGGAGGTGGCTTATGGTACATTCAATTCTCTGGCAACAGCTCTGTTGGACATTCCTGCAGTCAGCATGCAAATTGCACACTCCCTCAAAACTTGAGACATCTGTGGGATTGTGTTGTGGCAAAACTGCACATTTTAGGAGTGGGCTTTTATTGTCCCCAGCACAAGGTGATCATGCTGTTTAATCAGCTTCTTGATATGCCACACCGGTCAGGTGGATGGATTACAGTGACAAAGGAGAAATGCTCACCAACAAGGCTGTAAAAAAAATTGCACAACATTTGAGAGAAATAAGCTTTTTTGAGTGTGAAACATGTTCAAATCAAACCAAATTTTATTGGTCACATACACATGGTTACCAGATGTTAATGCGAGTGTAGCGAAATGCTTGTGCTTCTAGTTCCGACCATGCAGTAATATCTAACAAGTAATCTAACAATTTCACAACAACTACCTTATATACACAAGTGTAAAGGAATGATTAAGAATATGTGCATATAAATATATGGATGAGCGATGGCCGGAGGGCATAGGCAAGATGCAGTAGATGGTATAGAGTACAGTATATATATATATGAGATGAGTAATGTAAACATTATATAAAGTGGCATTGTTAAGTGACTAGTGATACATTTATTACATCCAATTATTAAAGAGATTGAGTCTATGTTGGCAGCAGCCACTCAATGTTAGTGATGGCTGTTTAACAGTCTGATGGCCTTGAGATGTTTTTCAGTCTCTCTGTCCCAGCTTTGATGCACCTGTGCTGACCTCGCCTTCTGGATGATAGCGGGGTGAACAGGCAGTGGCTCGGGTGGTTGTTGTCCTTGATTATCTTTTCTGGAGGGCAGGTAGTTTGGTGATGCGTTGGGCAGAGCGCACTACCCTATGGAGAGCCTTAAGGAGCAATTGCCGTACCAGTCGGTGATACAGCCCGACAGAATGCTCTAGATTGTGCATCTGTAAAAGTTTGTGAGTGTTTTTGGTGACAAGACAAATTTCTTCAGCCTCCTAAGGTTGAAGAGGCGCTGTTGCGCCTTCTTCACCACGCTGTCTGTGTGGGTGGACCATTTCAGTTTGTCCGTGATGTGTACGCCGAGGATCTTAAAACTTTCCACCTTCTCCACTACTGTCACGTCGATGTGGATAGGGGGGGGTGCTCCCTCTGCTGTTTCCTGAAGTCATCATCTCCTTTGTTTTGTTGATGTTGAGTGAGAGGTTATTTTCCTGACACCACACTCCGAGGGCCCTCACCTCCTCCCTGTAGGCCATCTCGTCGTTGTTGGTAATCAAGCCTACCACTGTAGTGTTGTCTGCAAACTTGATGACTGAGTTGGAGGCGTGCATGGCCACGCAGTCATAGGTGAACACGGAGTACAGGTGAGGGCTGAGAACGCACAATTGTGGGGCCCCAGTGTTGAGGATCAGCGGGGTGGAGATGTTGTTTCCTACCCTCACCACCTGGGGGCGGCCCGTCAGAAAGTCCAGGACCCAGTTGCACAGGGCGGGGGTCGAGACCCAGGGTCTCGAGCTTAATGACGAGTTTGGAGGGTACTATGGTGTTAAATGCTGAGCTGTAATCGATGAACAGCATTCTTACATAGGTATTCCTCTTGTCCAGATGGGTCAGGGCAGTGTGCAGTGTGGTTGCGATCGCGTCGTCTGTGGACCTATTAGGGCGTTATTAAGCAAATTGGAGTGGGTCTAGGGTGTCAGGTAGGATGGAGGTGATATGATCCTTGACTAGTCTCTTAAAGCACTTCGTGAGGACAGAAGGGAGTGCTACGGGGCAATAGTCATTTAGTTCAGTTATTTCTGGGATATTTTATTTCAGCTCATGAATCATGGGACCGACACTTTACATGTTGCGTTTCTATTTTTGTTCAGTATATATGTAAGCTACTGAGTTTATCTGATGCTTTAAGCACTGCAATTACAAATGAAGACACAATTTACTAAAGAGGGAGCCAGAGATCAATATAGCCTAACCAGAAATAGCCTACCTAAAGCCAACAAATAAAAACATTGCAGCCTGCAGGTCGAAAAATATCCTGATAAAAATAAATATCCTATAAATCACATTGGCTACACATGGCCTGTCTGCAAGGAACTTGAAACATTGTAGCAACAATTAACTTGGTCAGCTGAAGCTCCTGCTAGCAAACTTGCTACACTGTATAAAATATTCTGGGCCCTCAGAGTTTCCCCTGCCAGTGAGCTCCGGACAGACACAGCAGTAGGCTATTTGCACAAGGTATAAGAAGTAATCAGGTAGGCATATTTTATGATGTTTCCACCCGGCCAGAGCATGAAATAGTTTCCCCCTTTCATGCTGAGTGGTTATCGAAAGGGAGAAAGCTGGAAAGATTTTTCAAATTGACAATAGTTCCTCAACGTAGCCTTTTCTCAATGGGTGTAAAAACAGACAACCTTTACCTACTGTTTGAGGTGAAGAAAAAATTACCACAGTGATGGTGAGTTAAGACTATCAGAAATAGGGCCCAAATGGACACATTTAAAGGTCTACATTTATAGGTCTACATTTGCGCTCAGGCCAGGTAGCCTAGGCCTAGTCCTATGCGTAATCAGGTGCGTGTCCTTACTAAAGATTGACAGGGGCGCTCCAAACAAAAAGACAATGAATAAATTGACAACTCGTTAAATGAAATTAAATAAATCTAAACTTTTCTCACAAGTGTCACCTAGGTTGTACGATCTGGAAACAACATGTCAACTCCTACAATGAAAACAGTAAGACTGTAATAATAATATATTGAATGCATTAACAAAATTACAGTAACCAAACAAATGTACATTAGAAATGATCGGAATTAACGGTAAATGTACTCCTGGTGATACTGATATGCCATACCCGCTGCCTCCGCAATGGATTTTTAATTTTTCTTTTTTTATTTCACCTTTATTTAACCAGGTAGGGAAGTTGAGAACAAGTTCTCATTTACAACTACGACCTGGCCAAGATAAAGCAAAGCAGTTCGACACATACAACAACACAGAGTTACACATGGAGTAAAACAAACATACAGTCAATAATACAGTAGAAAAAAACAAATCTATATACAAAGAGTGCAAATGAGGTAGGATAAGGAAGGTAAGGCAATAAATAGGCCATGGTGGCAAAGTAATTACAATAAAGCATTTAAACACTGGAATGGTAGATGTGCAGTAGATGAATGTGCAATGTAGAAAAACTGGGGTGCAAAGGAACAAGATAAATAAATAAATACGGTAGGGGATGAGGTAGTTGGTTGGGCTATTTACAGATGGGCTATAAACAGGTGCAGGGGTCTGTGAACTGCTCTGTCAGCTGGTGCTTAAAGCTGGTAAGGGAGATAAGTGTCTCCAGTTTCAGAGATTTTTGTAGTTCGTTCCAGTTATTGGCAGCAGAGAACTGGAAGGAGAGTCGGCCAAAGGAGGAATTGGCTTTGGGTGTGACCAGTGAGATATACCTGCTAGAGCGCGTGCTACGGGTTGGTGCTGCTAAGGTGACCAGCGAGCTGAGATAAGGCGGGGCTTTACCGAGCAGTTACTTGTAGATAATCTGGAGCCAGTGGGTATGGCGATGAGTGTAAAGCGAGGGCCAGGCAACGAGAGTGTACAGGTCGCAGTGGTGGGTTGTATATGGGGCTTTGGTAACAAAACGGATGGCACTGTGATAGACTGCATCCAATTTGTTGAGTAGAGTATTGGAGGCTATTTTGTAAATTACATCACCGAAGTTGAGGATCGGTAGGATGGTCAGTTTTACGAGGGTATGTTTGGCAGCATGAGTGAAGGATGCTTTGTTGCAAAATAGGAAGCCAATTCTAGATTTAATTTTAGATTTGAGATGTTTGATGTGAGTCTGGAAGGAGAGTTTACAGTCTAACCAGACACCTAGATATTTGTAGTTGTCCACATAATCTAAGACAGAACCGTCCAGAGTAGTGATGTTGGACGGGGGGGACAGGTGCGGGCAGCGATCGGTTGAAGAGCATGCATTTAGTTTTACTTGCGTTGAAGAGCAGTTGTAGGCCACGGAAGGAGAGTTGTATGGCACTGAAGTCGTCTGGAGGTTGGTTAACACAGTGTCCAAAGAGGGGCCAGAAGTATACAGAATGGTGTTGTCTGCGTAGAGGTGAATCAGAGACTCACCTGCAGCAAGAGCGACATCATTGATGTCATCATTGACAGAGAAGAGAGTCGGACCAAGAATTGAACCCTGTGGCACCCCCATAGAGACTGCCAGAGGCCCGGACATCAGGCCCTCTGATTTGACACACTGAACTCTATTGGAGAAGTAGTTGGTGAACCATGCGAGGCAATCATTTGAGAAACCAAGGCTGTCGAGTCTGCCGATAAGGATGTGGTGATTGAGTCGAAAGCCTTGGCCAGATCAATGAAAACGTCTGCACAGTAATGTCTCTTATCGATGGCGGTTATGATGTCATTTAGGACCTTGAGCGTGGCTGAGGTGCACCCACGACCAGCCCTGAAACCAGATTGCATAGCGGAGAAGGTACGGTGGGATTCGAAATGGTCGGTAATTTGTTTGTTAACTTGGCTTTCAAAGACCTTAGAAAGGCAGGGTAGGATAGATATAGGTCTGTAGCAGTTTGGGTCAAGAGAGTCACCCCCTTTGAAGAGGGGGATGACCGCAGCTGCTTTCCAGTCTTTGGGAATCTCAGACGTCACAAAAGAGAGGTTGAACAGGCTAGTAATAGGGGTTGCAACAATTTCGGCAGATAATTTTAAAACAAAAGGGTCCAGATTGTCTAGCCCGGCTGATTTGTAGGGATCCAGATTTCGCAGCTCTTTCAGAACATCAGGTAACTGGATTTGGGAGAAGGAGAAATGGGGGAGGCTTTGGCGAGTTACTCTACAGTGGAATAAGACAATAAACACTAACCAGAACAGCAATGGACAAGGCATATTGACATTGAGGAGAGGCATGCTTAGCCGAGTGATCATAAGGGTTCAGTTAGTAGTGAGGCTGGTTGGGGACACGGCAATTCAGACAGTTAGCCGGGGACAGCAACCTAGCAAAGGCTAGCAGGCCGGCTAACAAAGACGGAGGAAGTCTGTTTATAGCCTCCTCCTGCGTTTCCGTCAGTAGACTAGTCGTGATGGGTTAGTGGGGTTCCATGTGGTGAAGGGGACCAGGCCAATTGGCAAAATAGGTAATAGTGGCCCAAGAAATTGTCCGATGGACCTGTTTAGCTAGCAGCCGATATGCTCTAGACAGCAAACGTTAGCAGGCCGCAGTTAGCTGATGGCCGTTCAGGTGACGTCGCGACGGAGGGCCGGGTTGAATAACCCCCTCGGGCAGATAACGTCGGTAGTCCAGTCGTGAAAGCCCGGGGGGGCTCCACACCGGCAGTAAAAATGGGTCCAGATAGTTGTTGTAGCCCAGGAGTGGCTGATGGGATTCTTCAGCCAGCCGGGAGATGGATCAAGAACAAGCTAGCTTCAGGCTAATTGGTGCATTGCTCCGGGACCGACGTTAGCCAATAGGCCCTCGGGTAGCAGCTAGCTAGCTGCAGGATCCAGGTGAAAATGGCCAACTTGCAGTAGGAATCCGGGGATACGGAGAGACATTTTCTTTTTAAATAGGTCCGGTAAGCTCTGGTTTGAGTCGCGTTATACGAACGGCGAGAGCTTTTCCGAGCTAAAGGTTAGCTGATGTCCGTTAGCAACGGTAAGCTAAATACTAACGTTAGCTAGTGAAGTTAGCTAGCATTTGTTGGGCGACTCAGGATCATTTTTTTATTTTTTTAAACACAGTTCCGCACCACATTGGGTGAGGCAGGTTGCAGGAGAGTGTTTTGAAGTTGAATTTTAGAAAGCATATATAAAAAGATATGTGAAGAAAATATATAAAAAGATTATAAAAACGATATTTACACGGGACAGGACGGGACAAGACAAACACCGCCGACTGCTACGCCATCTCGGATTAGTCCACTAACACAGGTGTCTCGTGTGCCATACTTTTCCCATGGTGCCGGACAATTTTGATCTTATTTGTTTTGTCTACGCTCTAGTTTTCTCCCTCCACACCTTTTCCACGTTTTGTAAAACAGCTTTGGAACAGCGACCCTGGTGCAAAAGGGGGATGTCCTGGAATCATATTTTATAAAGATCTCTAGTTACAATATAAAACAAGTCACTATAATTACAATTTCTGCATACTATGTTTTATTATTATTTTTCCCTATTTGTCCTTTAGCGTCAAGGGCAATTATACATTAGGATTATGTATTATTTTCAAGGGTGTTGGGATGTATAAATCATATACCCATCATCAGTTATTGCAGGTTCCTCAAATTATATTTGCAATGCTACAATATCAACAAGGATGAAATTGACAACGTGTTTTCAATTTATTCATCTTGTTTTACTGACATTCTGATCTAATGAAATTAAGGAATGTCTTTCCTCTATTGTGATTGTAGGAATGTGAATTAGTGAGCCTAATTTTAAGCAGAATTTGGCTTTGCTTTGTTGTGTTTGACAACTGCCAATTTGGAAAGTGAGCTAATAATGAGCAGCTGTATATGGATATTTGTGCATCACTTTTTTTTTTTGATGACAGTGATGAGGATATAATTATTTATTATTAGTAGTAGTATTATGTTCTACATTTTGTTGATGTCTGGGTATTTGTTTATTAGGTCTTATTGTCCTCAGTACTACCGAATGTATTTATTCATTTTCTTTCACTTTTATTTGTTATGTGGCTAATTCCTAAAGAGGATGCTCCTCTCGTGGTCATGCCATAGGCTTATAGGTTTTATGGCTGGGCGCTTGAGGGGTGGCAGCATTGAAACAAGTTCATGGGACAGTCCCGATTTCTTACCTGGACCATGCCATTCGGCAGTTGAAGGTGTGTTTTAGGACGCTAAAGGCGTGTTATGGGTACGGGGGTGGTATGATAGTATCAGGGACAACACCCCCTTCTGGGATGGGGGAGGCATTTGCGGATGGGATATTGGAAGACAATTGGAGGTTTATTTAAGAGTCAGTTTCAGCTGCAGTATGTTTAGCAGTGCATATATTATGGTACAGCTAAATGGGTAGATGTCAGACATTGATACTGGTAGTATTGGTAAGTATGGATTAATTCTGGGCGTCTACTACTTTTTGGTAGTACGTTTACAGGCATATATTATGGTAAGTATAAGTTATAACTGTAATGGCTTAGCAGATTATAAAAAAAGACGATCAGTCTTTACCTGGCTCAAAGAGAAGGAATATAATATTTATTGTTTACAGGAACTCACTCTCCAATTACAGATGAGGTTATATGGAAAAAGGACAGAGGGAGAAATATATTTCTGTCATGGGCATAGACACTCAAAAGGGGTGATCATATTAATTAAGTTGTTAGGGAGTGGCAGCTGAGGGGTCGGTTTTGGAGAGCCTGGCGTGCCCAAAGTAAAATGCCTCCCATTCAGGCCCAGAAAATAGGATATGCACATAGGAATAGGAAACACTCTGAATTTTCCAAAACTGTTAACCATTTGTCTGTGAGTAAAACAGAACGCATATAGCAGGTGAAACCCCGAGGAATTTCTGTCCTGGAAAATGTGATTTTGACACATTTGGGAACCCCTCCCTCATGAAAATGACCATATAAGGGCATATGAATGCAGTACCCATCGCTTCCTTTAGATGTCAACAGTCTGGAGACAGTGTAAAATTTCATTTTGGATGAATAAGACCAGAGAATAAGAGCAAACCAGGAAGTGTATCTTTTATGTCAACAGTACCCGGCGCGCGCTCCCGAGAAGTCGCGCAGTATCTTTTTTACCGTCGTTATCGATCAGTTTATATTCGGGTTGATTTATAATAGTAAATATACGTAAAAGTGTTCCTAAGGATACATTTAAAACTATGTTTGATTGTTCTTGGACAAGTTTATAGGCATAAGATGAACGAGTTTGCGTCACGTTTCAATGGAGGAGTGGAGGCTGTCGTTTCTGATTATAACGCGAACCAAATGGAGGATTTATGGATAAAATACATTACTTTTTCTAACAAAAGAACCATGGATTGTCTTCGTTGGACACTTAGGATGACCTCAGCAGAAGTTCTTCAACAGGTAATTGATTTGTTTTCGCTGTGAAATGTGTTATGTGTGTGCCATGATGGCTAATGGATTCATGGCTATGGGAAAAATATGTGAGGTGCTACCCTCAAACAATCAAATGTGCTGCTTTCGCCGTAAAGCCTTTTTGAAATCTGACAACGCTGTGATATTGCCAAGAAACAGAGCTTTTGATGAGTATGGAACACTTGTATATTGGTGGATGTTTAATAATTCAACTTTTGGATTTTGAATTTGGCACTTTACATTTTACCTGGTAGTGTCGGGAGCAGCCCGCTAGCGCCCCAGTGATACCTGAGAAGTTAATAACAATTTTGATCGGAATGTGCAAACAGATCCGAAAGGAAGGTGGATCATTTTAAAACATGCTATTGGACGATAAACAGATGTTGCTAATTAATCTATATGGTCCAAATAATGATTATCCACACTTCTCCTAAATGATATATACTAATCTCTCAAGCAACAAATGACTATTATTATGGTGGGAGATTATAATACACTTGTAAGTAGCCCAATGGATCGTAAATGAAATCACCAGCAATTTGGGAAATTACAAATATCATGGACACATTAGAACTATTGCATATATGGAGGCTTAAAAATCCAGACTTAGTGAGATATACATTGAGGAGGCTTAATCAAGCGAGTCGTCTCTATCTTTCGCGCTGACACCAAAAGTAAAAAAAAAAAAAAAAAACTTTTGATAGGGAAAAGCACTCAGTCGGACCATAAAATAATTGGTATCCACATGAATTTCCACGTGGGCGAGGATATTGGAAATGTAATCAAAGCCTACAGGATGACGATCTGTTTTAAACCTAGACAAAATATTATATAACTAACTTTTTCCTGCATAACATACAGTGCATATTCAGAACCCTTGACTTTTTCCACAGTTACGTTACAGCCTTATTCTAAAATTGATTAAATCGTTTTTTCCCCTCATCAATCTACACACCATACCCAATAATGACAAAGTACAATCAATCGATAATAAAATTGACTAACTACGATCACATATATCCTACCAACGGGACATTCAAAACTGTAATATCTTATGTTTTACCGAGTCGTGGCTGAACGACAACATGAATAACATACAGATGGCGGGTTTTAAGCTTTTTCGGCAGGAAAGGACAGAGGCCTCTGGTAAGACAGGGGTGGCGGTCTATGTATATTTGTAAACAACAGCTGGTGCATGAAATCTAAGGAAGTCTCTAGGTTTTGCTCGCCTGAGGTAGAGAATCTAATGATAAGCTGTAGACCACACTATTTACCAAGAGAGTTTATATCTGTATTTTTCGTAGCTGCCTATATACTACCACAAACCGATGCTGGCACTAAAACCGCACTCAATGAGCTGTATAGGGCCATAAGCAAACAGGAAAACGCTCATCCAAAGGCGGCGCTCCTAATGGCTGGGGACTTTAATGCAAGGAAACTCAAATCCATTTTACCTAATTTCTACCAGCATGTTAAAATGTGCAACCTGAGGAAAAAAAATATATATATATATTCTAGACCACCTTTACTCCACACACAGAGACATGTACAAAGCTCTCCCTCACCCTCCATTTGGAAAATATGACCATAATTCTATCCTCCTGATTCCTGCTTACAAGCAAAAACTAAAGCAGGAAACACCAGTGACTCAGATAAATAAAAATAAATAATTATAATAATATTTTACCTTTATTTAACCAGGTAGGCCAGTTGAGAACAAGTTCCCATTTACAACTGCGACCTGGCCAAGATAAAGCAAAGCAGTGCGACAAAAACAACAACACAGAGTTGCACATGGGATAAACAAACATACAGTCAATAACACAACAGAAATATCTATGTACAGTGTGTGCAAATGTAGTAAGATTAGAGAGGTAAGGCAATAAATAGGTCGTAGTGGCGAAATAATTATAATTTACCATTAACACTGGAGTGATAGACGTGCAGATGATGATGTGCAAGTAGAGATAGTTGGGTGCAAAAAAAGCAACAACAAAAAAATAACAATATGGGGATGAGGTAGTTGGGTGTGCTATTTACAGATGGGCCGTGTACAGGTACAGTGATCGGTAAGCTGCTCTGACATATGATGCTTAAGGGAGATATAAGTCTCCAGCTTCAGTGATTTTTGCAATTAGTTCCAGTCATTGGCAGCAGAGAACTGGAAGGAAAGACGGCTAAAGGAAGTGTTGGCTTTGGGGATGACCAGTGAAATATACCTGCTGGAGCGCGTGCTACGGGTGGGGGTTGCTATGGTGACCAGTGAGATAAAGCGGGGGCTTTACCTAGCAAAGACATATAGATGACCTGGAGCCAGTGGGTTTGGTGACGGATATGTAGCGAGAGCCAGCCAAAGAGAGCATACAGGACGCAGTGGTGGGTAGTATATGGGGCTTTAGTGACAAAACAGATGGCACTGTGATAGACTACATCCAATTTCCTGAGTAGAGTGTTGGAGGCTATTTTGTAAATGACATCGCCGAAGTTGAGGATCGGTAGGATTGTCAGTTTTACGAGGGTATGTTTGGCAGCATGAGTGAAGGAGGGTTTGTTGCGAAATAGGAAGCCAATTCTAGATATAATTTTGGATTGGAGATGCTTAATGTGAGTCTGGAAGGAGAGTTTACAGTCTAACCAGACACCTAGGTATTTGTAGTTGTCCACATATTCTAAGTCAGAACCGTCCAGAGTAGTGATGGTAGTCGGGCGGGCGGGTGCGGGCAGCAATCGGTTGAAGAGCATGCATTTAGTTTTACTTGCATTTAAAAGCAGTTGGAGTTCACGGAAGGAGTGTTGTATGGCACTGAAGCTCGTTTGGAGGTTTGTTAACACAGTCCCCAAAGGAGGACCAGATGTATACAGCAGCATGGTGTCGTCTGCGTAGAGGTGGATCAAGGAATCACCCGCAGCAAGAGCGACATCATTGATATATAGAAAAGAGTCAGCCCGAGAATTGAACCCTGTGGCACCCCCATAGAGACTGCCAGAGGTCCGGACAACAGGCCCTCCAATTTGACACACTGAACTCTATCTGAGAGGTAGTTGGTGAACCAGGCGAGGCAGTCATTTGAGAAACCAAGGCTATTGAGTCTGCCGATAAGAATGTGGTGATTGACAGAGTCAAAAGCCTTGGCCAGGTCGATGAAGACGGCTGCACAGTACGGTCTTTTATCGATGGTGGTTATGATATTGTTTACGACCTTGAGCGTGGCTAAGGTGAACTCATGACCAGCTCGGGAAACCAGATTGCATAGTGGAGAAGGTACGGTGGGATTCGAAATGGTTGGTGATCTGTTTGTTAAATTGGCTTTCAAAGATTTTAGAAAGGCAGGGCAGGATGGATATAGATCTATAACAGTTTGGGTCTAGAGTGTCTCCCCCTTTGAAGAGGGGGATGATCGCGGCAGCTTTCCAGTCTTTGGGGATCTCAGACGATACGAAAGAGAGGTTGAACATGCTAGTAATAGGGGTTGCAACAATTTCGAGGTAGGGGTAGCCAGGTGGAAAGCATGGCCAGCCGTAGAAAAATTATGATTGAAATTATTGATTATCGTAGATTTAAATAGGTGGTGACAGTGTTTAGTAGCCTCAGTGCAGTGGGCAGCTGGTAGGAGGTGATCTAATTCACCATGGACTTTAGTGTCCCAAACCTTTTTGGAATTAGTGCTACAGGAGGCAAATTTCTGTTTTAAAAAGCTAGCCTTAGCTTTCCTAACTGACTGGGTATATTGGTTCCGGACTTCCCTGAAAAGTTGCATATCTCGGAGGCTATTCGATGCTAATGCAGTATGCCACAGGATGTTTTTGTGGTGGTCAAGGGCAGTCATGTCTGGGCTGAACCAAGGGCTAAATCGGTTCTTAGTTCTACATTTTTTGAACGGGGCATGCTTATTTAAGATGGTGAGGAAAGAACTTTTAAAGAGCAACCAGGCATCCTCTTCTGACAATATCCTTCCAGGATATCCGGGCCAGGTCGATTAGAAAGGCCTGCTTGCTGAAGTGTTTAAGGGAGCGTTTGACAGTGATGAGGGGTGGTCGTTTGACCGCGGACCCATTACGGATGCAGGCAATAAGGCAGTGATCGCTGAGATCCTGGTTGAAGACAGCAGAGGTGTATTTAGAGGGCAAGTTGGTCAGGATGATATCTATGAGGGTGTCCATGGTTATGGATTTAGGGTTGTACCTGGTAGGTTCATTGATAATTTGTGTGAGATTGAGGGCATCTAGCTTAGATTGTAGGACGGCCGGGGTCTTAAGCATATCCCAGTTTAGGTCACCTAACAGTACGAACTCTGAAGATGCATGAGGGGCAATCAATTCACATATGGTGTCCAGGGCACAGCTGGGGGCTGGGGGGGGGTCTAAAACAAGCGGCAACAGTGAGAGACTTATTTCTGGAAAGGTGGATTTTTTTGGGCACAGACCTGGATAGTATGACAGAACTCTGCAGTAGATTGCAACTCCGCCCCCTTTGACAGTTCTTGTCGGAAAATGTAATAGTTAGAGATGGAACTTTCAGGGTATTTGGTGGTCTTCCTAAGCCAGGATTCAGACACGGCTAGGACATCAGGGTTGGCGGAGTGTGCTAAAGCAGTGAATAAAACAAACTTAGGGTGGAGGCTTCTGATGTTAGCATGCATGAAACCAAGGCTTTTACGGTTACAGAAGTCAACAAATGAGAGCGCCTTGGGAATAGGTGTGGTACTGGGGGCTACAGGGCCATGGGTTAAACTTTACATCACCAGAGGCACAGAGGAGGAGTAGGATAAGGGTACGGCTAAAGGCTATAAGAACTGGTCGTCTAGTGCGTTGGGGACAGAGAATAAAAGGAGCAGATTTCTGGGCGTGGTAGAATAGATTCAGGGCACAATGTACAGATAAGGGTATGGTAGGATGTGAGTCCAGTGGAGGTAAACCTAGGCATTGAGTGATGAGAGCGGTTGCGTCTCTGGAGGCACCAGTTAAGCCAGGTGAGGTCTCCGCATGTGTGGAGGATGCGACAAAATAACTATCTAAGGCATTTAGGGCGGGGCTGGGGGCTCTACAGTGAAATAAAACAATAACTAACCTAAACAGCAGTAGACAAGGCATATTGCCAATAGGGAGAGGCATGTGTAGCCGAGTGATCATAGGGTCCAATGAGCAGCAATAGGTGAGTCAGGGAGCCGTTCGGTAGTCGATACTACGCTAGGCGAGCTGGAGACACGGCAATTCAGAAAGCTAGCGGGCCGTGGCCAGCAGATGGGTCTTCGGGGACATCGCAACGGAAAAGCCTGTTGAAACCACCTTGGACGATTACGTCGGCAGACTAGTCGTGATGGATCGGCGGGGCTCCGTGTCGGCAATAAAGAGTCCAGGCCAATTGGCAAAAGAGGTACTGTAGCCCGAGAATTGGCTGATGGACCTCTTTGGCTAGCCGGGAGATGGGCCTAGCTCGAGGCTAGCTCAAGGCTAACTGGTGCTTGCTTCGGGACAGAGGCATTAGCCAGGAGTAGCCACTTGGATTGCAGCTAGTTAGCTGCGATGATCCGGTGTAATGGTCCAGTGCTTGCGGTAGGAATCCGGAGATGTGGTGAAAAAAAGCAGTCCGATATGCTCTGGGTTGATATCACGCTGTGCAGACTGGCAGGTATTGACCGAGCTGAGGCTGGCTGGCGTCTGAGTTAACGGTGAAGACCGCTAGCAGTGGCTAACTGACTACTAGCAGTGGCTAACTGACTACTAGCTAGTAGCTAGTTAGCTGGCTAGCTTCTGATGGGGGTTCCGGTTCTAAAGTATAAAAATAGCAGATCCGTACCACATTGGGTGAGGCGGGTTGCAGGGGTGTATATTCAGTCTGTAGATGGAAAGTGATATTAAAATATATATTTTTATATTAAGCTAAATTACTTATATGCAAGTAACACTGAAGCATGCATGAAAGCATCAGCCGTTCCGGACGACTGTGTGATCACGCTCTCCGTAGCCGATGTGAGTAAGACCTTTAAACAGGTCAACATTCACAAGGCCACAAGGTACTCCGAGCATGCGCTGACCAACTGGCAAGTGTCTTCACTGACATTTTCAACCTGTCCCTGACTAAGTCTGTAATACCAACATGTTTCAAGCAGACCAACACAGTGCCTGTGCCCAAGAACACGAAGGTAACCTGCCCAAATGACTACCGACCAGTAGCACTCACGTCTGTATCCATGAAGTGCTTTGAAAGGCTGGTCATGGCTCACATCAACACCATTATCCCAGAAACCCTAGAACCATTCCAATTTTCATACCACCCCAACAGATCCACAGATGACGCAATCTCTATTGCACTCAACACTGCCCTTTCCCACCTGGACAAACGTTACACCTATGTTATAATGCTATTCATTAACTACAGCTCAGCGTTCAACACCATAGTGCCCTCAAAGCTCATCACTAAGCTAAGGACCCTGGGACTAAACACCTCCCTCTGCAACTGGATCCTGGACTTCCTGACGGGCTGCCCCCAGGTGGTAAGGGTAGCTAACAACACACCCACCACGCCAATCCTCAACACGGGGGCCTCTCAGGGGTGCGTCCTCAGTCCACCCCTGTACTCCCTGTTCACTCATGACTGCATGTCCAGGCACGACGCCAACTCCATCAAGTTTGCCGATGACACAACAGTGGTAGGCCTGATCACCAACAACGATGAGACAGCCTATCGGGAGGTCAAAGACCTGGACGTGTGGTGCCAGGACAACAACCTCTCCCTCAACGTGATTAAGACAAAGGAGATGATTGTGGACTACAGGGAAAGGAGGACCGAGCACGCCCCCATTTTCATCGACGGGGCTACAGTGGAGCAGGTTGAGAGCTTCAAGTTCCTTGGTGTCCACATCACCAACAAACTATCATGGTCCAAACTAGGGATGCACGATATATCGGTGAACATATCGTAATCGGACGATGTTAGCTATAAATGCCAACATCAGTATCGGCCCGATGTCTAGTTTAACGCCGGTGTGCAAAACCGATGTCAAAGCTGACGTCAGTAAAATACGCTTTTACAACACAGCATTCCTAACCTAGCCCACAATGTCTGCTGTGTCGATCGAGCAGTCATTTGAAAGAGTAAGAACATTTCAGCGAGACTCTAAGGCGAAATCCATTAACGCCAAGATAATAGAATTCATTGCCCTTGACAATCAACCGTTCTCTGTCGTGGGTGATGTTGGCTTTCGCCGACTGGTCAAGCACCGGTACACATGTTGCCCTGCTGGAGTTACACGGTAATAACATCACTGCTATTAACTTTCCGACATACTATGGAACGCCGTCTGGGTCTTTGCGTGTCAAAAAAAGATACACGCCAAATAACACTATGTGACAAGTTAAATACGCTTTTAATTTGACACGTCAAATAACACAGTTCTATTATATAATGTTGTGTGTTCGGAATTTGCACGTGCAAGCCAAACGCCACCACTACTATCAGTAGCACTGTCAAAGCTGTACAAAAGCCTGAAAACAAGTAAACACCAGACACGAACAATGTTTAAAATACTGCGTTGGTAATAAAGCATTGTTTGTTCGACCGCAACTTCAGGGGTAGCTAGCTTTAGCCTGAAAACAATGACCAGTAGAAACTGCAGTCATTTTCATTATTCATAGCAATGGTTAAGGAATCCTTGTGAGTAAGTATTTGCTAGGTAGCCACTTGTTCTTCGCCTATTGAAATTGAACTTCAGTTCATGAAAATAAATAGCTAGCCAGCTACTTAACCCTGTTGCCTAAAGCTAACGTTATAAGCAGCCAGCTAGCTTCATCTGGCTAGTGAGGCTCGACCGGACTGGGTTGTGAAGCTAGCCACAATAAGGATTAGGCACAATAGTGGAATTTGCAGTTTGCCTTCAAAATAAAAGTACCTCTTTCAAAGTGATGGAGAAGGTTACAATTGGTGGAATCATGCCATATTTAGACTAGATAATGTAAAACAAGGTTGGAATGTGAATCAATGAAATGGGGTATCAGTCTACTCTGTGACACCCACAGAACACAACTGTGAAGAGTTTACACAAATATTAGCATTGTAGCTGTTATCGCGGGACTGTGACATCACCTCCCCAGTCAGCCTATTGTGTGTATTGACATTCATATTGCGCTGTACAGCTTTACCTAAGGTTTGGGGATCAATGAAATGGGGTAACAGTCTACTCAATACCTAATATATTTTTTCCCAACGTCCTCCTCAGAGTTATCAGACTCCAAAACATTAACACAGTAATGTTTTTCTTCAGGTATAGAGTTCAATACACATAGGTTGACAATAAATTCACAGAGTCGCGCAATAACAGCTATAATACTAATGTTCTCTGGGTGTAACTGAGTAGACTGATACCCCATGTCATTGATCCATAGGTACGGCTGTCCAGTGAAATAAGTATGCCCCCAATGCAATTCTAAAGTATAATACATCCAACGTGATTTCAACAGATTTTTGTCAAATTAACAAATGACTGTCTTTTGTTAATTTTATATAACATTCCAACCTCGCTTAGCATGGTCTATTCAATTATGGCATAATTCTACTATTTGTATTCATTTGATTCACTGTCAATGACATACCTTTATTTTGAAGGCTAACCGCAAAGTTAGCCTGGCTAATCCTTATTGTGGCTAGCTTCACATAGATGGGTCTGACCATTCATCAAATAAGAACTGTCTTATAAATTAGGGTTATTTTAGATGATGACACCTAGCTAACTATAGCTACTGAAACAGACTGTCGTTTTGCTACATTGTTTGTATCCATGAGCTAGCTAGCTTTTGTTTATGACCAGCACTGTAGGTGCGCGAGACAACTTTACCAGCGTCATAGCATGCGTATCGATGAATCGTTGTGACATATGAAATGCGGGTGAGTGTAATCAATGTGTAATAACTGCGTAAAAAATGTATGTGACGTGCAGTCATATTCAGGTCCTGATTGGTCAACAAGCTTATTTGACACGTCAAATAGTGTTATTTGACACACTAAGACCCAAACTGCGTTCCACGGTGTGAGAAATCCTGGTTTAAAAGGAAATGACTGAACAAATGAACAACGAAACAGCACAGCAAGTAAGTGAAATAAATAGGTTTTGATTATGTTTTACTGGTAATGGGGACATGCTTAAATGCCAACAAAATAACTTTTTGGTCAGTGTGGTGTGTGTGTGTGTGTGTGTGTGTGTAACCTTTATGTAACTAGGCAAGTCAGTTAAGAACAAATTCTTATTTATAATAACGGCCAAACCCGGATGACGCTGGTCCAATTGTGCGCCGCCCTATGGGACTCCCAATCACGGCCGGATGTGATACAGCCTGGATTTGAACCAGGGACTGTAGTGACACCTCTAGCACTGAGATGCTGTGCCTTAGACCGCTGTGTCCATGTGTCTGTTAACTATTTAACTGTACTAGAATGCTTAAAAAGGCCGCAAAAATTTTAAATATCGGTTATCGGTATCGTCTTTTTTTGGCAAGGAAAATATCGGAAACGGACAAAAAAAGTCAGAAGTCAGCCTGCAGGCGCCCGGCCCGCCACAAGGAGTCGCTAGAGCGCGAAGAGCCAAGTAAAGCCCCCAGCCAAAACCTCCCTAACCCGGACGACGCTGGACCAATTGTGCGCCGCCATATGGGACTTCCGGGTCATGGGATCGAACCCCAGGCTGTAGTGATGCCGCAACACTGTGATGCAGACCGCTGCGCCACTCGGCAGGCCAGATTTGGTTTTTATTGTTGATGGTGCTTGATTAGGCTACTTGGTGTGGCCAAGTAAATGTGCCTACAGTTGAGTTTTTATTTCTCCATCAGTTACAGGCACACAAAACAAACGAACACACACATACACACTGCAATCAAAGTAGGCCATTCTTTCCCTAAACGCCTTCAAAATGATATAAAGATGATAAGCCAACTTTAAACTTATTGTTTTATGTTTCTAATAGAGCAGCTTTCAAACATTAGAGACTTGCCCATGTCTTTTAGCATGTCGGTGTTGACCGACTGTTTTGGTATGCGCACTTTGTTTACTAGTTTCCAGTGCAATTATCCTGTTGGTCTTATGCTTACAGTCAAGGCACCAAGGAATGGCGTAAAACAGCCTAGATGCAACATAAGCTACTACTATCGACCCAGGCCCATTGTGAGGCTTTACTCACATACATCGACAATTTGATGTTGTGACATAACTCTTAAATTGAATAAGGCACTGTTAAAAACAGCAACCTTCTCAGTGCCGTCTAGCCACTGTGTATCTCAGCACTGCAGCACTGACGCCATCTTGCTTGTGTCAAGCTTCACTCTTTTCCATTCTCCACTCCACATAACCTACCAGCATCCACTGACCGGTTATGTGGCAAATGCAACATTGTATCATGTTAATGTCCATTCAATAAGTATCCATATGCACAGCAGTTCCATATTTCCTTGTATCAGAAAAGCAACAATGTATCCTCACTCTCAAAAGGAGTAGGCTAACACAAACTGATTTATAGACTAAATTAAACCCTGCTATGTGAATCTAACAGAGATTTGAAAATGGGTCACAGCATTTGTAGTAACCCAGAGAGCAAAATTATGTTGAAAAGTTGTTGAAATGGAATCTAACATACAAAGATTATAAAAGGGTTGACTGTTGGCTCTGAACGAAAGATGAAAAAACGTTTCTGGACGCATTTACTGTACTCTACTGTACTGAACTATTACTCTGCTATACTCTACTGAACTATTACTCTGCTATGCTGAACTATTACTCTGCTATGCTCTACTGTACTGAACTATTACTCTGCTATACTCTACTGTACTGAACTATTACTCTGCTATGCTCTACTGTACTGTGCTGTCCAAACTTGTGAAACAAAGACATCTATTATCGTCAGAACCAAATCATAACCAATCATAAATGTCTATGTTTGGGACAAATCGAGGCCGGTCTGGACCGGACGTCTGTGGACGTTGAAATCAAGGCCATGGTGGACGGAACACATTTTTACAACTTTTCAACATCCATGGACATCAGGTGTCGGATGTGCTCACTGGGAGGCCCTAGGCTAGTTAAGGCTAAAGTGTAAAATGCCCAAAGCATGTAACCTGTAGGTCCCTCATTTAATATTGATAAGAAGATAGCCTATCATTGCAATAAAATGGCATTTTCGTGGTTCATTGCGACTTTAATGGTAGGTTAATTTTAGGCACCGATTCTTTGGGGGGGGTATTGATATCCCCATTGATAACCCACGGGTTGCAGCGTTGCTTGCAGTTGAACCGGTCGACCACTTTAAAATGATAATAGACTGCTTTATGGACCTTTGTCCTTAGGCCTAATTATGTCGTTTATCAGGTCTAAACGCGTGTCTTGCCTAATCTGTTCAATATTCCTGGAATGGATCACACACCCTTGAAAAATACAAAATGTGGGGTGTATTAATTAGTCAGATTCCGTTGCAAAACATTTTGCAAAGGAAATTGTTTACTCCAAACGGAAAACGTTTTGCAACGGAAGCTATACTTTCTATTGGACAAAACCTGGTATGTCCCTCCCCGTTTTATTTATTTTTTTGCTCTGTTTGCGTTCGTTTGGTTCCTATAGTAAATTGTAAATGGTTTCGGATGCGAAACGTTTTGTAACAGACAAAACGTTTTGCAACCGAATCCAACTAATTAATACACGCCAGCATACGTTTACCACCATTGCACAACGCAATCCCACAATATAGCTAGGCCCTACCATTTTTGCCTATAGGCTACATGAGTAGTATGTCAGTAGAGAAACGGACCAATACTTTATTTTGTCATTCCAGGTCCCTGTAATCTAGTGCCAAACTGTCAATCCAGTGTCGTTGACAGATACAACGGTAGGGCAATTATAGGCCTAAAAATAAATATTGAATGTTTTTGCTTTACGCATTTGGATATTCCACTCCATAGATAAAAGCAAGCTATTATCGACACTCCTACGCAGGCTGCAATTAGCAGAAAGATGGAGTGGTTGGAGCAAGATGAGAAATGTAGCCTAGTAATCGCATTAAAACCTATTGTGTTTAACGTATAGTGTCTTAAAAACATTGTAGAATTTTGTAATTTAGTAACATTTCTTTCTTCCTCCAAATGCAATCTTGATTCACCGTGGGTCTGAATTCCGTTATTTTCACTCCTCCTGCCTTTAATTCACCCTCCGCTGCTACAGGGACGGGAACTAGTTTATGGAGGTTCGTGCTTTGCCCGATACACGAAGAACGCTGACCAGTTCTCCCCTTTTCTTACCTCAGATGCCAGTGTCAAGGTCACCACCCATAACAGCAGAAATGCCGTTCGCTCGCCCATGCCGTTGACCCTAAATCAGTTTTGTCCAATATCTGGAAAATATTCCGATAAATCCGATGCTCTATCCCGTTCCCGTGCACTCCCGGTTGGCGATGGCGTGTTTGATGATGGAAAGCGAGAACGAGGCTGGCCAGCTTTCCCAAAGCCTGTCACCTGACCGGGCCAGTAGTGTGTGATTGCGGCCCGAGAGAATAGGCTAGCCTATGGGAAGAAACTAGAGGGAGGAAGGACTGCAGCCAGCTCCTATTGTGGGGTATAGGCTGATAGGTGAGCAGATGTATAACACACGTAGTCATACACTTTATAGAGAAAGATCTCTCTTTCCCCTACAAACATGAAGGTTTCCTCATGTTTAATCTGCTCTCATTCATTCTTTGTTTATGAAATATCCCGATAGGCTAGTTCTGATGATACACACAAAGACATACCACTAAAACCTAATTTCACAATCCTAAAATAATTAGCCAATCTCAAAATGCTTAAAGACCCAATGCAGCAGTTAACGCAATATCAAATCATTATATATTTTCAATTGTTTAATTTAACCTTTATTTAACTAGGCAAGTCAGTTAAGAACAAATTATTATTTACAATGACGCCCTATTTCTGGGTAACATTTAATATTAAGTATCTTACTGTTATTTTTTTCAATTAAAATTGTCAAAAATAAACATACACCATATACACAAAAGTATGTGGACGCCCCTTCAAATGAGTGGATTCGGCTATTTCAGCCATACCCGTTGCTGGCAGGTGTATAAAATCGAGTGCACAACCATGACGTTTCCATAGACAAACATTGGCAGGAGAATGGCCTTACTGAAAAGCTCAGGGACTTTCAACGTGGCACCGTCATAGGATGACACCTTTCCAACAAGTCAGTTAGTCAAATGTCTGTCTTGCTAGAGCTACCCTGGTCTACTGAAAGTGCTGTTATTGTTAAGTGGAGTCTAGCAGCAACAATGGCTCAGCCACAAAGTGGTAGGCCACACAAGCTCACAGAACGGGACCACCGAGTGCTGAAGCACATAGCGCATAAAACTCACTAACAAGTTTCAAAGTGCCTCTGGAAGCAACGTCAGAACAAGAACTGTTCGTCGTGAGCCTCATGGAATGGGTTTCCATGGCCGAGCAGGCGCACACAGGCCTAAGATCACCATGCGTGTGCAATGCCAAGCGTCAGCTGGAGTGGTGTAAAGCACAACACCATTGGACTCTGGAGCAGTGGAAATGCATTCTCTGGAGTGATTAATCACGCTTCATCATCTGGCTTTCCGAAAGACAAATCTGGGTTTGGCGGATGCAGGGAACGCTACCTGCCCCAAAGCTTAGTGCCAAACTGTAAAGTTTGTTGGAGGAGGAATAATGGTCTGGGACTATTTTTCATGGTTCGGGCTAGGCCCCTTAGTTCCAGTGAAGGGAAATCTTACCGCTACAACATACAATGACATTCTACGATTCTGTGCTTCCAACTTTGTGGCAACAGTTTGGGGAAGGTCCTTTCCTGTTTCAGCATGACAATGCCCCCGTGCACAAAGCGAGGTCATGTAGAAATGGTTTGTCGAGATCGGTATGGAATAACTTGACTTGCCTGCACAGTGCCCTGACCTCAACCCCATCAAACACCTTTGGGATGAATTGGAACGCTGACTGCGAGCCAGGCCTAATCGCCCAACATCAGCGCCCGACATCACTAATGCTCTTGTGGCTGAATGGAAGCAAGTCCCCGCAGCAATGTTCCAACATCTAGTGGAAAGCCTTCCCAGATGGCAGCAAAGGGGGGACCAACTCCATATTAATGACCATGATTTTGAAATGAGATGTTCAACGAGCAGGTGACCAAATACATTTGGTCATGAAGTGTAGCTTCTTAGCAAAGAGAAATATCACAAGCAAGAACTTTGCTAGGACTGTCTGTAAGTGGTCTGAGTGAGGGGCCTAATTGGATGAGCCTAATGGGAGAGATATATAATGTGAAAACTAGCTGTTATTGGCAGAGAGGTCTATTTTTGTTATTGGTCTATTAATTTTTACCACCAGGTGATGTCGCCAGGCAGGCCCAAACTCCATCCCACCAAAACAGGCTGAAATTTCAGACAGTCCATTTCAGACAGTCCAACAGTTCTTGCACTAAAACGGCATTATCGTCATTTTAACAATTACACAGTATTATTCCAACCTCAGTCTGAAAATATAAAACACAGGAAAATCACGTTTTTGACGTAATGTACTTTAATACTCCAGAGAAACGTGTCAATCTGAAAATAACTTAGCTGAAATTGTTGTTTACCTTACTTTTTGCCTCACAGTGGTCAGATGGACAGAGGAGAGTTTAAATCAAATTTTGTTTGTCACATGCACCAAATACAACAGGTGTAGACCTTACAGTGAAATGCTTACTTACAGTGGCTTGCGAAAGTATTCACCCCCTTGGCATTTTTTTTCTATTTTGTTGCCTTACAACCTGGAATTAAAATAAATATTTTTGGGCGTGGTTTGTATCATTTGATTTACACAACATTCCTACCACTTTGAAGATGCCAAATATTTTGGGGGGTGAATCAAACAAGAAATAACACCAAAAACAGAAAACTTGAGCGTGCATAACTATTCACCTCCAAAGTAATTACTTTGTAGAGCCACCTTTTGCAGCAATTACAGCTGCAAGTCTCTTGGAGTATGTCTATAAACTTGGCAAAAAAGCTACATTTTAGTCTCATCTGACCAGAGTCCCTTCTTCCATATGTTTGGGGGAGTCTCCCACATGCCTTTTGGCAAACACCAAACGTGTTGCTTATTTTTTTTTTTCTTTAAGCAATGGCTTTCTTTCTGGCCACTCTTCCATAAAGCCCAGCTCTGTGGAGTGTACGGTACAGTTATCTTTGGTCTCTTTGTCTCTGATTAATGCCCTCCTTGGTTGGTCCATGTGTTTTGGTGAGCAGCCCTCTCTTGGCAGGTTTGTTGTGGTGCCATATTCTTTCTATTTTTTAATAATGGATTTAAAGGTGCTCCATGGGATGTTCAAAGTTTCTGATAATTTGTTTATAACCCAACCCCGATCTGTACTTCTCCACAACTTTGTCCCTGACCTGTTTGGAGAGCTCCTTGGTCTTCATGGTGCCACTTGCTTAGTGGTGTTGCAGACTCTGAGGCCTTTCAGAACAGGTGTGTATATATACTGAGATCATGTGACACTTAGATTGCACACAGGTGGAATTTATTTAACAAATTATGTGACTTCTGAAGGTAATTGGTTGCACCAGATCTTATTTAGGGGCTTCATAGCAAAGGGGATGAATATATATGCATGCACAACTTTTCCATTAATTAATTTTATTTTGTATAATCTTTTGAAACAAGTCGTTTTTTTCATTTCACTTCACCAATTTGGACTATTTTGTGTATGTCCATTACATGAAATCCAAATAAAAATCTATTTAAATTACAGGTTGTAATGCAACAAAATAGGAAAAACGCCAAGGGGATGAATACTTTTGCAAGGCACTGTACAAGTCCTTAACCAACAATGTAGTTAAGAAGAATAAGAGTTAAGAAAATATTGACTAAATAAAGTTAAAATAATTGATCATAACGAGGCAATATACAGGGGGTACCGGTACCAAGTCAATGTGTGGGGGTACAGGTTAGTCGAGGTAATTGAGGTAATATGTACATGTAGGTAGGGGTAAAGTGACTATGCATGGTTAATGAACAGCGAGTAGCAGCAGCGTAAAAAGGGGGCTTGGGGGTAGAAGCTGTTAAGGAGCCTTTTGGACCTAGATTTGGCGCTCCGGTACCACTTGCCTTGCGGTAGCGGAGAGAACAGACTATGACTAGGGTGGCAGGAGTCTTTGACAATTTTGTGGGCCTTCCTCTAACACTGCCTGGTATTGAGGTCCTAGATGGCAGGAAGCTTGGCCCCAGTGATGTACTCTGTAGCGCCCTTCAGTCGGAAAGTTAACAAAAATATGTGATCCACTTGACAGGAGGAATATAATGGTCAATATCAACTTAATTAGGTATAATACAACTTTATTTGTCATTTAATTTAAATATAGTATTTTGTTTTTACACTGTCCCAAGCAATGGTTCTATAATCCTGAGATTTGGTTCTGGGTTGAGACAATGTTGACCTCTCTGATGTAGATATACTGCCCTCTGGTGGCACGTGCTTTAATGCTCATTTCTGCCAGTGCAAGTATTACTGTACCAATTTATTAGGATGAAAAGACAAAGTTGTCTGGGTGGTCGATGAAGTTGATGTAGGCTATTCCATCAGATTCCACAGTTATACTGCCAAATACATTTGATTGAAAACGAAGAGATTAAACACCTGCAGCATCTCTAGCTATAGCCAATAAAAACGATATGAGGGGAAAACGTTGGTCACTCACCCACTCCTCCATTGACATAACATACTCCCAGCAGCTAGCTAGATAACGGTTATACTGTGTGTCTTTAGCTTGCTAAATAAATAGCAAGTTACATAAATTGATACGCTAGCCCAGGGTGTCAAACTCAATCAGAAAAAACTATGGATTCAGACATACCTATTTGTTTTGACAATAAACTGTCCAACTAGACCCAAACTGGACTATGTTTTATTTGAAAAAATATGGCCCTTTATCACGTTCACTTACACTGAACAAACATAAATGCAACATGTAGTGTTGGTCCCTTTTTTCATGAGCTGAAATAAAAGATCCCAGACATTTTTCATATGGACAAAAAGCATATTTCTCTCAAATGTTGTACACAAATTTGTTTACATCTTTGTTAGTAAGCATTTCTCCTGGATTTTAAATCCACCTGACGTGTGGCATATCAAGAAGCTGATTAAACACCATGGTCATTACACAGACTCAAATCTCTGGACACTTTAATAAATGGATGTAATAAAGGTATCACTAGTCACTTTAAATAACGGCACTTTAATAATGTTTACATATCCTACATTACTCATCTCATATGTATATACTGTATTCTATACCATCTATTGCATCTTGCCTATGCCGCACGGCCATCACGCATCCATATATTTATATGTACATACAGTTGAAGTCGGAAGTTTACATACACCTTAGCCAAATACATTTAAACTCAGATTTTCACAAATCCTGACATTTAATACTAGTAAACATTCCCTGTCTTAGGTCAGTTAGGATCACCACTTTATTTTAAGAATGTGAAATGTTAGAATAATAGTAGAGAGAATGATTTATTTCAGCTTTTATATCTTTCATAACATTTCCAGTGGGTCAGAAGTTTACATACACTCAATTAGTATTTGGTAGCATTGCCTTTAAATTGTTTAACTTGGGTCAAACGTTTCAGGTAGCCTTCCACAAGCTTCCCACAATAAGTTGGGTGAACATTCCTCCTGACAGAGCTGGTGTAACTGAATCAGGTTTGTAGGCATCCTTGCTCGCACACGCTTTTTCAGCCCACATATTTTCTATAGGATTGAAGTCAGGGCTTTGTGATGGCCACTCCAATACCTCAACTTTGTTGTCTTTTAAGCCATTTTGCCACAACTTTGGAAGCATGCTTGGGGTCATTGTCCATTTGGAAGACCCATTTGCGACCAAGCTTTAACTTCCTGACTGATGTCTTGAGATGTTGCTTCAATATATCCACATCATTTTCCTTCGTCATGATGCCATCTATTTTGTGAAATGCACCAGTCCCTCCTGCAGCAAAGCACCCCCACAACATGATGCTGCCACCCCCGTGCTTCATGGATGGGATGGTGATCTTCGGCTTGCAAGCCTCCCCCTTTTTTCTCCAAACATAACGATGGTCATTATGGCCAAAGAGTTCTATATTTGTTTCATCAGACCAGAGGACATTTCTCAAAAAAGTACGATCTTTGTCCCCATGTGCAGTTGCAAACCATAGTCTGGCTTTTTTATGGCGGTTTTGGAGCAGTGGCTTCTTCCTCGCTGAGCAGCCTTTCAGGTTATGTCGATATAGGACTCGTTTTACTGTGGATATAGATATTTTTGTACCCGTTTCCTCCAGCATCTTCCCAAGGTCATTTGCTGTTGTTCTAGGATTGATTTGCACTTTCCGCACCAAATTACGTTTATCTCTAGGAGACAGAACGCGTCTCCTTCCTTAGCGGTATGACGGCTGCGTGGTCTCATGGTGTTTACACTTGCGTACTATTGTTTGTACAGATGAACGTGGTACCTTCAAGCGTTTGGAAATTGCTCCCAAGGATGAACCAGACTTGTGGAGGTCTACATTTTTTTCTGAGGTATTGGCTGATTTCTTTTGATTTTCCCATGATGTCAAGCAAAGAGGCACCGAGTTAGAAGGTAGGCCTTGAAATACATCCACAGGTACACCTCCAATTGACTCAAATGATGTCAATTAGCCTATCAGAAGCTTCTAAATCATTTTCTGGAATTTTCCAAGCTGTTTAAAGGCACAGTCAACTTAGTGTATGTAAACTTCTGACCCACTGGAATTGTGATACAGTGAATTATAAGTTAAATAATCTGTCTGTAAACAATTGTTGGAAAAATTACTTGTGTCATGCACAAAGTAGATGTCCTAACCAACTTGACAAAACTATAGTTTGTTAATTGAAAAGGGAGTTTTAATGACTTCAACCTAAGTGTATGTAAACTTCTGACAGCTGTATTCTTATTCCATTCACTTACATTGTGTGAATGAGGTCGTTATGAATTTGTTAGATTACTTGTTACATATTACTGCACTGTCGGAACTAGAAGCGCAAGCATTTCGCTACACTCGCATTAACATCTGCTAACCATGTGTATGTGACCAATAAAATTTGATTTGATTTGACAGATGCACCTTGTGCTGGGGACAACAAAAGGCCATTATTAAATGTGCCGTTTTGTCACACAACACAATGCCACAGATGTCTCAAATTTTGAGGGAGCCTGTAATTGGCATGCTGACTGTAGGAATGTCCACCAGAGCTGTTGCCAGAAAATGTCATGTTCATTTCTCTACCATAAAACAATGTTTTAGAGAATTTGGCAGTACCTCCAACAGCCTCAGAACCACAGACCACGTGTATCTACGCCAGCCCAGAACCTCCACATCCGGCTTTTTCACCTGCAGGATCTTCTGAGATCAGCCAACTGCACAGCTGATGAAACTGTGGTTTTGCCCAAATGAATAATTTCTGTACAAAATCTAAGAAGCCGTTTTAGGGAAGCTCATCTACGTGCTCGTCGTCCTCACCAGGGTCTTGACTTGACTTCAGGTGTCAAAAGCTCACTTTCGCTGGCCACTGACGCTCTAGAGAAGTGTGCTCTTCACGGATGAATGCCAGTTTCAACTGTACCTGGTAGATGGCAGACAGTGTATGGCACCGTGTGGGTGAGCGGCATTTCGCTACACTCGCATTAACATCTGCTAACCATGTGTATGTGACAAATAAAATTAGATTTGATTTGATTTGAATGTTGTGAACAGAACCGAGGTAAAGACAGTTTCAGGTTGGATATTCAACAGATATTTGTATTTTCAATCCTCATAAGCTTTAAAACTACTTGAGCCACAGACTCCAAATAAGTGTCATGATGTTGGAAAAATTGCACACAACATTGCAGAGGTCTTATTTTCACGATCTGGACATTAATTCGCTTTGTAAAACTGAGCAGCATTGTGTATTCCTAGTTGAATAAGTTAGGGAGCGTAAAACAAAGTACAAACTTTTTTTACATTCGAATTTCAATAGCTCCTTTGGTCATGTACAAACTTTTTTTACATTCGAATTTCAATAGCTCCATTGGTCATGTGACCTACTGACTTCAAACAAGGTTCAGAATGTACACTCAAGGGGCCTACACATTGCACACCCTTTAGTTTGTCCATTTATCTCACAATTTTACATGAATTCTGTATGTTTTTCAATGTTTCTAATTTCAATAGCTCCTTGGTCATGTGACCTACTGGACTCAAACAAGGTTCAGAATGTCTACTGACTAAACTTCTATATTGCACATACATTTTTCATAGCTCCTTGGTCATGTGACCTACTGGACACAAACAAGGTTCAGAATGTCCACTGACTACCCTTCTATATTACACACCCTTTTGATTTGTCACTATGTTGATGGCCCCTAACTGCTGTTGGTGGACATAAGGAAAACTACAGGCGAATATCCGCCGAATATCCAACCTGAATCTGTTTTTACCTCAGTGTGAACAGAGTGCCCGATGGTGGCAGTGGGGTTTTGGTATGGGCATTCATACGCTACGGACAATGAACACAATTGCATTTTATCGATGGCAATTTGAATGCTCAGAGATATCGTGACGAGATCCTGAGGCCCATTGTCGTGCCATTCGCTCCCCTCACCTCATGTTTCAGCATGATAATGCACGGCCCCATCACAAGGATCTGTACACAATTCCTGGAAGCTGAAAATGTCCCAGTTCTTCCATGGCATGCATACCCACCAGACATGTCACCCATTGAGCATGTTTGGGATGCTCTTGATCGTCGTGTACGACAGTGTGTTCCGCCAATATCCAGCAACTTCACCCAGCCATTGAAGAGTAGTGGGACAACATTCCACAATCAACAGCCTGATCAACTCTATGAAAAGGAGATGTGTCACGCTGCATGGGGAAAATGGTGGGCCCACCAGATACTGACATTTCTTTTAAGGTAACTGTGACCAACATATGCATATCTGAATTCCTAGTCATGTGACTCATAGATTGAGCCCTAATTTATTTATTTCAATTGACTGATTTCCTTTAGCTCCGTAATTTATTGTTGTTCAGTGTATGTACGTAGGATGCTGTACATAGCATTTTTATATATTAAAACAAAAGCGATAAATCATATTTGTATTGTAGTTGAGTAGCCAAGGCGATGTGCGCTGAGAGTCAGGAAGCAAGTTCAGGGAGTGAGTGTTTTAATAAATGAAACGTAATACGAAACACGAACAACGCACAGGCAGGAAACTGAAACAATGACGCTTGGGGAAATAACAAAAGGGAGTGACATATAGGGCAGGTAATCAAGGAGGTTATGGAGTCCAGGTAAGTGTCATTATGCGCTGATGTGCGTAATGATAGTGACAGGTGTGTGCCATAACAAGCAGCCTGGTGACCTAGAGGCCGGAACGGGAGCACTACTGCTCAAATGTTGCTGTAATAGGCCTACATGTTTCTCTTTTGCATGGTGTTTTGTTGCTCGGTTATTCATTGTCAAGCTTTAAAACCCAAAGCCAGACTGCAACATTTAGTAGCCTAGCTATGACTGTGGCATTTGTACACTTTCTCTCTGCTGCTTGCTGTAAATGCCAGCGCATCAGGCTGTAGTTTCATGAAGTAGATGACTCAAATGTTGACTAATTTGTGTGTCCTATTCGGCATGCGGGCCTTGTGTTTGACACATGTGCGCTAGGCTATTAGCCACGTTATGACTGACTTGTGATCTTTGCCCTTGCTTGTTTGGTTGTCTTGACATTCCCCAGCCTTAGCTGCCATCTGTCAGTTTTTGTTCAAAATATTGAGTCATTACTGAAAGGTGCATCCCGAAAGGGTGGTGGCAGCAAACAATGTACCAGGTAGCTGTGATTTACAACCTGATAGCAATATGTTTTTGGACTACCAAGAAATGTATTAGTGAATTATATGAATCATGGATGGAACTGCATCCATCTATTCTGCCAACAATGCCTTACTGTATGTTATGGAATTCTGAGTAAAATATAACCTATTTTTAAAACCTCGTGTAAAGGTGTGTTCAAGCAATCGCTCTGGGCGGTCGTTAATTCAGAGCGTTGTCAGATTGTCCGGTCATAAATTCTGAGCGTTTCGCTCTTGGAGCGTTCAGAGAGCGCACACTGAACACTAGCCGAGGAGTAGGACTGATCCGAGCGTTCTGAACTCACAACCGCAGTCAAAGTCAAAAACACAAGCGAATTGCCCAATTTCTGGAACCGTGACGTCAAAGAAAAAAATTCGACAGTTGACACTGCTGACTTTCACTCGTTCCACGTTTGCCGTCCAACCCGGATTCACGACAAACTTTTATCTCCTTCTTACATTCATTATAATTTCTGCAGAAAATGGAAACCTATAGGTAAGTTAATGATAATATGTTCATGCAATATACTTTGACTAGATCGGTAGTAAGAAATGGAAGTGAATTTAATGCATTTTGTGGGAGGAGGGAATTAAGATGATTCCTATTTCACATCACAAAACATGATTTACTTAATTTTACGGGGTTTTTATTACAGTGTGAATACACGTCTTGTAGTGAATTGTCATTACAACATGTAACTATGGTAGTAATTGCAGTATGTAATTACGGAAGTTTTAACAACAAATGTTTGTTACCATACTTGTCACAAATTCACTGATTTAGTGTTCTTTCTTCCCAACTGCATCCGATTAACCCATTTAATCCCGATTTTTTTTCCCAGACATGAAAATATCCAAATCATGTGTCATTAGTAACCCTTTTGAAATAATCAATTGTTTTTTTTACATTTTCATGGGAAGTAGGTCAAAAAGTGTGTTTTATGTTCGGTCACAATTGGGGTAATGTGATGTATACTGAATTAACATATTTCTCCTATGCAGTCATCAAAATTCTTATATATCCCAGCCCAATTATTAACACATTTAAAACTGTCACTGGCAGTCCCCAGCATTGCCACTAGAATGCCCCATCACGTTCTAGTGTGACTATTTTACATATCAAAAACCCTTACGCAACACCGATATGAATACTGATAGCCAGCCTCCGGCATTTGAAGACAAAAAAACAACCACCATCAACGTATTGAAACATTGTTACTTTATTGCAACATGTATTGAAACATTAATATTGTAACTTTTGAACTTATTCAAATATTCATTAGTGCAACATTCACTAACAACTGTATAGCAGTCGTGTGATTCATTCACATTGAACATAAAGGTAACATTTAGGATAGAGGTAGGCTGTAGAATATACATTCAAGTAGAGGCCTACACTGAACATATCATAGAGGGAGGCTTCAGAACCAAGTGCACGATTAGTTTGTGCATCACTATTTTGAACTACGATCTGTCAGACCTGTCATACAGTTGCTTGTCCTTGGTCTGGGTGGAGTAGAGGTTGGACATTTCAATGGTGATCTCTCTTAGGGTGGGTGGATACATTAGTAGGAAATCATCCATTTGGTTGGGGCAGCTTTGTTTTACACACATTCTGCAGCCTTTGGGCTGTATACTATGTTTTGGAATCACAGCGGTGGCAGGCCTCTTCGATGGCAGGCCACTCCATCTTTATTTTTGACCACCTGCAGCTTTTCCCTTGGCTCTTCTGACTGGACCCTCTGGCGGGTAGAGGCCCTTGGCTCTTCATTATCAACAGTGGAGGCTGGGGGTGGGTGGGAGGTGAGGGTTTGGTCATCATCACTGATAATGTTGTTCCTGTAATGATATGTTTGCATAGGTTCAGCATATGCATTCAACAGCCTGGCTGGCAAATGGCCTGTCTCCCCCTCATAGTCCATATCTGACCCAGCGCTATCACAATCCCCCGAGGACAGCATCTTTCTCATTTTGAGGGATAACTGAAATGTTGCATGCCTTGTCTGGGCGGTCACCTAGATCCAATATATCCAGAACTTGACTCAAAGTGAAACTAAAAGAAAGAACAGAGTAGAAAGTTATGTAGAACAAGAACTATGTATGTACATAAGTATGTGTATACCTAGATGCACTGTGTTATCCCGCCGGTCACTATTGTTGCCGTCAACATGTTTACTCATTCAATGACCACACTTAACAAAGTTGAGTCATTGCAAATGCATATATCAATACTCAACACCTTAAAGATAATGTGTACCAAAAATCATTATGTTAACATACTTTACTAACCTTTTGTTTGGGAGCTTTGATGCAACCATCCTCTTCTCATGGTGCAACCAGGAAGTGAACAGCTCTGGTCATGAGGCAATTTACACTAAACATGTGACACTGCACATCTTTCATTGAGACCCTTTATTATTTCAATATTTCCTGGAAATGCATTGATACATCATTCAGTAAAACTTTTAGAGCCTTATAACTGAACGTTTTTTTACAGTCACTATTGTGACTGATGGGATTAAATAGGTTAATTAATAACTGTCACAAGCTTTTAATATCATGTGGACATATACACTGGGTGTCCAATATTACAAGGGTTGGAGGCTCAATAGGCTCTAATTACCTACCAGTGAATGCACACTCTTCAAAATCTCCACTCCATGTTGTTGCTAGCACATGCCCCCCAAAAAGGGGGCATTACAGCCTTATTCTAAATTGGATAAAATTGTTTTTTCTTCTCATGAATCTACACACAATACCCCATAATGACAAAGCAAAAACAGGTTTAGACACTTTAAGAAAAAAAAACAAAAATATCAAATTGACATAAGTATTTAGACTGTTTACTCAGTATGTTGAAGCACCTTTGGCAGCGATTACAGCCTTCAGTCTTCTTAGGTATGCAGCGTCGCTGCACAGCTTTTTTTCAAGTCACTCCAGAGATGTTCAATCGAGTTCAAGTCCGGGCTCTGACTGGGCCACTCAAGGAGATAGAGACTTGTCCCGAAGCCACTCCTTGTCTTGGCTGTGTGCTTAGGGTCGTTGTTAGGGTCGTTGTTGTCGATCCTGACTTGTCTCGGAGTCCCTGCCGCTGAAAAACATCCTCACAGCATGATGCTGCCACCGCAATGCTTCACCATAGGGATGGTGCCAGGTTTGCTCCAGATGTGACACTTGCCATTCAGGCCAAATAGTTCAATCTTGGTTTCATCAGACCTTAAAATCTTGTTTCTCATGGTCTGAGTCCTTTAGGTGCCTTTTGGCAAACTCAAAGTGGGCTGTCATTTGCCTTTTACTGAGGAGTGGCTTCCGTCTGGCTACTCTACCATAAAGGCTTGATTTGTGGAGTGCTGCAGAGATGGTTGTCTTTCTGGAAGTTTCTTCCATCTTCACAGAGGAACTCGGGAGCTCTGTCAGAGGCCATCTGGTTCTTGGTCACTTTCCTGACCAAGGCCCTTCTCCCCAGATTGGTCAGTTTGGCCGGGCGGCCAGCTCCAGGAAGAGTCTTGGTGGTTCCAAACTTCTTCCATTTAAGAATGATTGAGGCTACTGTGTTCTTGAGGACCTTCAATGCTTCAGACATTTTTTGGTAACCTTCCCCAGATCTGTGCCTCGACACAGTCCTGTCTCGTAGCTCTATGGCCAATTCCTTTGACCTCATGGCTTGGTTTTTGCTCTGACATGCACTGTCAACTGTGGGACCTTATATAGACAGGTGTGTGTGCTTTTCCAAATCATGTCCAATCAATAGAATTTACCCCAGGTGGACTCTAATCAAGTCGCAGAAACATCTCAAGGATGATCAATGGAAACAGGATGCACCTGAGCTCGATTTTGAGTCTCATAGCAAAAGTTTGGAATATTTATGTAAATAAGGTATATTTTTTTATACATTTGCTAAAATCTCTCTAAAAATCGGTTTTCGCTTTGTCATTATGGGATATTGTGTTCAGCTTAATGAGGAAAACAATTAATTTAAGAATGTAAAATAAGGCTGTAACTTAACACAATGTGGAAAAAGGGAAGGGGTCTGAAGATTTTCCGAATGCACTGTAGACCCACTAGTGACATAATGCTGACTCTACTTTGGTCTGACCCTGCTACAGGCCTTCCAGCAAGAACCAGGCAGATGTGTCCATATCCAGAGTTTTATTCTCTAGTTCACCACCACACATCAGCACACACACACATAGAAGTGATTTTTGGGTGGTTCTAAGGAAAGGCAGAAGAAACTATCATTAGGATCCATATACAAGAGGCTAATGAAATATACATAAAATAGTAAAGAGATGGCTTGATATATAGCATGCTGTTCTAACAGTGGATGCTATAGTATAACATGCAAACACTTGGATATTCACACAGCAGAAATATAGAAGTAGCCAGAGGGAGAAATAGAAGGCCTAGGCACTTAAGATTTATGTCCCTCTCTCAGGCCTGGCTACAGATCTTATCTGATCTTAGAAGGCACTGTTACCAGGCTCCTAGGTCGTTAATCAAAGTGCACATGCAAATAGGATTTGTCCGTTCTGGAACCTCTAGAAACTCTGCAATGTTGCCCTCTAATACACATACTGAGTATGCAGCAATAATAATGACCATAACACTTATTACAAATGTAGTAAGGATAACCACATTAAACCGAGGTAGCATGCACGGGATACACAAACAATCATTAGCTGGAAGCTCACAAAATAACATTACTTACCTACAAATATCTAGTGCAGGGCAGATGTAAACAACAATCACATCCAAATATCCCCAAATTTACATGCCAACGGACGCACACAACACGCTAGTAAGGAAACAGCATGATAAAGGTCTGTCAGCATCAAACACTTGATTCTTTCTCAAGCACCCTGATTGGTTGGATGAACAGAGGCGTGAAGGGTCTGAAGGCCATTCAGATTGAGAGGGCCGGCTCTTTTTTCTTTACAGCCGCCCCTAGATTTAAATGGCCTCAATGCGGGACTTAGTCCTGAAAGGGCCTAGTTCTATCCAGCAGGACAGGTGGGGCAAAACAGCGAAGGGACCAGACATGGCCGGGTCCAGTCCTAGTGTGCATCTGGCTGAACTAGAAGGGGAGCTGATCACTTTAGAGGACCATGTGGGCCAGTAGGGTGCTGGCTCCAATGTGCATAAGGGGCTTAGGGGCCTCCCCATGAAGAAGGTGCACGAGGATGCAGGGACAGTCCTGCTTCCGCCCCATGGAATGCCACTGGTATGGCGGAGGATTTTCTGACTCTTCTGGCCCATCCGTGAGCGCTGAGTACAATGCCGGAGGCTGGCTACAGCTGGAGGAAGTAGCTCGTCTACTGCCGTGATGAAATTTGGTATTTCGGCCACAGCTGTCGTTTTGCAGCCCACTGGTTGGTGACTTTCTCCCCACTGCTGAAGACAATGGCTCCCATGGTGGAGCAGGTGGGGACCCCTGGGCGAGGCTTATCAGGGATCTGGAGGCAGGTAACGGCTGGGCCCCAGAGACGAGGTCAGGTGGTCTCTCGTGTGGCAAGGGCTGAGGGTCGTCCAAGTCAGGGGGCTGAGGGCCTAGCAGGGCAAGAAACTCAGGGCCTGACAGGGCAGGGGTATTGGAACCTACTACTGAGACTGAGGACTGCAACCCAGGTATGGAGGGAAGCTGCGAGCTGAGCAGGGAACTTTTAGCCTAGCGCTAGTATAAGTGAATGGGCGCCGGCTGAGGTTGGGGGCTACGAACTGGCTAGGGACAGACTGCGTACCTAGAGAAGCAGATAACTTTGAGCCCAGCGGGACAGGAAACCCATGGCCTAGAACAAGGGCAGGTGGTTTGGTGTGTAGCACTGAGGGAGCTGACTGCTTGCTGACTGAGACTGCGGACCAACTGAGGTCAGAGAACCTATTGCCTAGCGGAGCAGTAGACTGAAGGCCGACTAGAGCTGGAGACAGCAAAACAAGAACGACCCTACCGGTATGGAATGGAACTCTGACCCTACCAGGGAGGTAAAGAACTGGACAACTAGCTCAGGGGGACATCAGGGGTGACTTCTGATGGGTCACCTGCAGTGATGTCTGGCGGGTCCCCTGAGGCGAGGTCTGGAGGTAGAAGGACCCTCGGTGCTGGAACTAGCACAGTGTTGGCAGGCAGGGCTGGAGAGGCACCCAGCTTCCTGGCTGCACTTGACATCTGCATTAGCTGCAGGCTGTGACACTATTCTAGGAGCGGGCGAAGAATCCACTGCGGGCTTGGGCCTGGAGCAGGGAGGGGCTCATGAGGGAGAGCAGGTGGAATCTTTGTAGCTGAAGGTTCCAGGGTAGCAGACAGTCGAACCTCGAGCACCAGAGTGTCTGCCTCGGCCAGCAGGGGGCCCCCACTGGGAGGAGAGGACGACTCTGCAACGGCAGCCAGAACAGGCCCCATGGCAGCAGCTGGCTGTGGCTCCACGACTAGAGCAGGAGTCTACTCAACTGTGGCTAGTTGAAAAGCTGGCTGAGGGGGGGGTGCAGAAATAGGTGTCGTGGACTGTGCACTCTGTAGTTGCCTTTATCTGATGGGGAGCTGGGCCGCCCTGGACAGCAGAAGCAGACCCGGCGATCTGTTGGGTTGGGAGGAACTAACAGGACGTCGGTCGAAATAACCTTTTTGTGCAGCTCATGAAACATATAAACACCACATATAAAGTGTTGGTCCTATTTTTCATCAGTATATGGCATGCTGTTCTAACAATGGATGTTTAACATGCAAACACCTGTATATTCACACAGCAGGAATATATACAGTATGTAGCCAGAGAGAGAAATAGAAGGCACTTAAGATGAATGGCCTTTTGGTGCAGCGGTCTATCCTGGTTCAAGCCCAGGCTGTGTTGCAGCCGGCCGCAACTGGGAGACCCATGAGGTGGCGCACAATTGGCCCAGCGTCGTCCGGGTTAGTGGAGGGTTTCGCCGGCCGGGTTGTCCTTGTCCCATCACGATCTAGCGACTCCTGTGGTGGGTCGGGCACAATGCACGCTGACACGGTCGCCAGGTGTACGGTGTTTCCTTCGACACATTGGTGCGGCTGGCTTCCGGGTTAAGCGAGCATTGTGTCAAGAAGCAGTGCGGTTTGGCGGGGTCGTGTTTTGGAGGACGCACGGATCTCGACCTTCGCCTCTCCTGAGTCTGTACAGGAGTTGCAGCGATGGGACAAGAATGTAACTACCAATTGGGGAGAAAAAGGGGTACAAATAAAATAAAAAATAAATAATATTAATTAAAAAATATTTTAAAAAATAAATATTAAATACTTAAATATTTATGGCCCTCTTAGGCCTGACTACAGATCTTATCTGATCTAAAAAGTCACTGTTACTAGGCTCCTAGGCCGTAAATCAAAGTGCACATGCAGATAGGATTTGGCCATTCTAGAACCTCTTGAAACTCTGCAATGTTGCCCTTTAATACAGCAGTATCATCTAAGGCTATACATTGCAGCGGTAACATACAAACAATATAAACCGGCTAACCACACTAACCCGAGGTAGCATGCACGGGATGCACACAAATACCGAATATCCCCAAACTTACATGCCAATGGACGCACACTTTAGTAAGGAAACAGCATGTCAACAAGCTCTAACTTGGTGTATGAACAGAGGTGTGAAGTGTCTGAAGGCCAATCGGATTGAGAGGGCCGGCCTTTTTTACAATACCCGCACTGTATCTGCGAGCTGTTGGCTAGAGCGCACGTGCAATGGAAACCCAATTAACTTGTATTTTCTATTCGGTACATGGGAATTTAACCGCAGAAGTAATTTTTATATGCACTACTGTAGGTAATCACGCACAGCATTTTACCAGCAACAAGGCAATTTGATGGAACATGAGCAGGAACATTTGCATATTGTTTTTATGCAGATTTTTGAATATTTGTGTGAAAATCTGTCGCCAATTGGATGGAAACCTAGCTAGTGTCTCCTTTTTTACATTTATGTTCTAAACAATATCCTAAATCTAAAGCAATCCACCAATCAGACAATATCAACCCACCACCTATCTTGCAATGCAATTTGTGATTCTATTATGGTTCTTCATGTTGATCAGCAAGCCTCTGACATATGTATCCAATTTCACCTTCAGAACACACATTGTCATGTGGACTGTCCTGTGGTTAGTAGAGGTCTTCCTGTGTGCCTCAGGTAAGTAATTCTCATTGCCTCAATAGAGACATGGTGTAGATGCAAAGTTTAGGAGGGGTGGTAATGGTCAACAATACATCTCAATTGCTCATAGTGTTCTGTTGTCTTAATAACTCATGTCTCTTGTTGTAACACATCCTCAACCTCTGTGGATATTCAGTATATCTTCAACTGAGACATGGTTCTGAGGTGAAGGTCGTTGTTTCTGGTTTCTTCAATGAAGACGGTTTATCAAGCAGAATCTTTATAATTGCAGTTGTCTCGCCTTAAACCTTTTTGTCACTCCCACACATCTTCAGTTCTCCTTTCTACTCCCCCTCGTGTGTGTGTGTTTAAAGTAACATCCGATTCATCCATTATTGTGTCAAATCCAATCTAATTTTATTTGTCACATGTTCCAAATATCGTCACACGTCCTCAGTTCTCCTTTCTACTCCCCCTCCTGTGTGTGTTTACAGCAACATCCCATTCATCCATCTATGAGTGTGTTAAATAAAATCCAATCAAATGTTATTTGTCACATGCACCGAATACAACAGGTGTAGGCCTTACTGTGAAATGCTTACTTACCAGCCCTTAACCAACAATGCAGTTTAAAAAAAATAGAGATAACAAAATATTTAGTACACACACACACCCTCTGTTGTCCTTCGCGAGAGATATCACTTTTGTTACAGCTTCAGGACAGGAAGAGACTTGATCTGAGTTCAAGATCAGCAAAAAGTTGTTTACTCCGAATGGCAAACATTTCACCCCAAAAATTAAAAAAAGGGTTTGGCCATTCTAGAACCTCTAGAAACTCTGCAATGTTTCCCTGTTGCCAAAACACAGCTGAAGTCAAGCCTGGGTGGGGAGGCTTGACTTACAAGTTTAGATAGCTGTCCGCTAGACTCATTTACCAATCTTAAAACGTTTAGCTGACTTTTTTTTTACCACTACATCACTGGCTAGCGGTAGACCTATTTGAAGTTCATGGTAATAGGCCTACACATTGTAGCCTAGTCTAGTAAATTGACCTTGTGTGTTAGGGTGACCATCCCATTTTCCCCGGGACAATTTCAGCCCTATTTCAGGCTAGAAAAAAGGTACATTTGTCAGTTTGACGCATCAATTAATATAGGCCTAATCAATGTAGGCCTAATCAATGGCAATCGCCGAATGTCATTAGGCACACATTTTGGTGTTTTGTAAACACCCAATAGAGACCCCCCCCCAATCCCCTTAATTGAAATCCTATCCAGTCTTGTCTGTTGTTTTGTAGTTTGATATTGAGCTAATGTCATTTGTGCTTTGGTGTAATTCTTATGTATTGAAATCTCAACACTAATATTCAACCTTAAATTTTGGGTAAAGTTTTTTTGGATGGGAGGAGGGTCAAGGTGAGGAGGAGGATTATTTAAGATGCTGTTTGAAGAGGTAAGGTTTCAAATCAAATGTTATGTCACATGCGCCGAATACAACAGGTGTAGACCTTACTGTGAAATGCTTAGTTACAAGCCCTTAACTATTAATTTTGTTTAAGAAAATATTTACAAAATAAAAAAAGTTACAAAATAACAATAACGAGGCTATATACAGGGGGTACCAATACCGATTTCAATGTGTGGGGGTACAGGTTAGTTGAGTTAATTGAGGTAATATGTACATGTAGGTAGGGGTAAAGTGACTATGCAGAGAATAAACAGCGAGAAGCAGCAGCGTAAAAAAGAAAATGCAAATGCAAATAGTCCGGGTAGCCATTTGATTAGCTGTTCAGCAGTCTTATGGCTTGGGGGTAGAAGCTGTTAAGAAGCCTTTAGGACCTAGACTTAGCGCTCTGGTACCGCTTGCCGTGCGGTAGCAGAGAGAACAGTCTGTGACTAGGGTGGCTGGAGTCTTTGGTACTTTTTAGGGCCTTCCTCTGACACCACCTGGTATAGAGGTCCAGATGTTTTTGGAAGATGGGCAGGGACTCTGCTGTCCTAGCTTCAGGGGGAAGCTGGTTCCACCCTTGGGGTGCCAGGACAGAGCTTGGACTGGGCTGAGCATGGGCGGGGTGACATGAAATAACTTGAAGGTTGAAAACCAGGTGGGCTGCAGCGTTTTGGATAAATTGCTGGGGGTTTGATGAAATAAGAGGAGAGCCCAGCCGACAGCGAGTTGCAGTAGTCCAGACGGGAGAGGACAAGTGCCTGGATTAGAACCTGCGCCGCTTCCTGTGTGAGGTGGGGTCGTACTCTACGGATGTTTTAGAGCATGAACTTGGAGGAGCGGGTCACCGCTTTGATGTTTACAGAGAACGACAGGGTGTTGTCTAGTGTCACGCCAAGGTTCTTGCAGTCTGGGAGGGTCGACACTGTGGAGTTGTCAACCGTGATGGAGAGGTCTTTGAGTGGGCAGGCCCTCCCCGGGAGGAAGAGCACTTCAAGGTTGCGCTTAAGGTGGTGGGTCGACATCCAAGTTAAGATATCTGCCGGGTCTTCTGAGATGTGTGTCGCCACCTGAGTGTCAGAAGGGGGGAAGGGGGAAAATAGTTGAGTGTCATCCGCATAGCAATGATAGGAGACACCATGTGAGGATATGACGGAGCCGAGTGACTTATAGAGAAAAGAGGAGAAGGCCTAGAACTGAGTCCTGGGGGACACCAGTAGTGAGAGAGAGAAAAGGAAACACAGTCGTGATCAGAGACCTGGAGGGGGGGTTGCAGTGAGATTTGTAGTTGAGCAGCCTCTAGTAAAGATGAGGTCAAGCGTATTGCCTGCCTTGTGAGTTGGAGGGGATTGGAAAAATGTGAAGTCAAACGAGGCAAGGAGGGAAAGAGTTGGAAAGAAATGAATCGAAGGCCGACGTCATGAGGTTGTGTTTAAAGTAATAACCTGTCATCATTTCTAATCTCTCAAAATATGAGATGTCAAATATGATCTCAAACCACCTGCACCGCCAGCTAATTGACTAAACAAAAATAGAAACGCAACATGTAACAATTTCAAAGATTTTACTGAGTTACAGTTCATATAAGAAATCATTTAAATGAAATAAATTAGGCCCTAATCTATGGATTTTACATGATTGGGAATACAGCTATGCATCTGTTGGTCACAAATATCTTAATAAGGTAGGGGCGTGGATCAGAAAAACAGTCAGTATCTGGTCTGACCATCATTTGCCTCATGTAGCGTGACACATCTCCTTTGCCTAGAGTTGATCAGGCTGTTGAGTGTGGCCATACCTGCCTTGCAAAAGTATTCATCCCCTTGCCGTTTTTCCTATTTTGTTGCATTACAACCTGTAATTTAAATAGATATTTTATTTGGATTTCATGTAATGGACATACACAAAATAGTCCAACTTGGTGAAATGGAGAAAAAAAAACTTGTTTCAAAAAATAACAAAACGGAAAGTGGTGCATGCATATGCATTCACCCCCTTTGCTATGAAGCTGTTTCAATCTTCCAGAGATTTGAGACTGGGATGGAGGTTCACCTTCCAGCAGGACAATGACCATAAGCACACTGCTAAAGCAACACTCGAGTGGTTTAAGGGGAAACATTTAAATGTCTTCGAATGGCCTAGTCAAAGCCCAGACCTCAATCCAATTGAGAATCTGTGGTATGACAAAGATTGCTGTACACCAGCAGAACCCATCCAACTTGAAGGAGCTGGAGCAGTTTTGCCTTAAAGAATGGGCAGAAATCCCAATGGCTAGATGTGCCAAGCTTACAGAGACATACCCCAAGAGACTTGCAGCTGTAATTGCTGCAAAAGGTGGCTCTACATACTTATGCACGCTCAAGTTCCTTTTTTTTTGTCTTATTTCTTGTTTATTTCACAAAGTGGTAGGCGTGTTGTGTAAATCAAATGGTACAAAAATCGATTTTATTCCAGGTTGTAAGGCAACAAAATAGGAAAAATGCCTAGGGGGTGAATACTTTCGCAAGCCACTGTACAAGTCAATCCAGAGCATCCCAAACATGCTCAATGGGTGACATGTCTGGTGAGTATGCAGGCCATGGAAGAACAAGGACATGTTCAGCTTCCAGGAATTGTATACAGATCCTTGCGACATGGCGCTGTGTATTATCATGCTGAAACATGAGGTGATGGCGGTGTATAAATGGCACGACAGTGGGCCTCAGAATTGTGTCATGGTATCTGTGTATTCAAATTAGATCAATAAAATTAAATTGTGTTCGTTGTCTGTAGCTTATGCCTGCCCATACCATAACCCCACCGCCACCATAGGGCACTCTGTTGACAACATTGACATCATAAAACCGCTTGCCCACACGACACCACACACACACACATTCTGCCATCTGCCCGGTACAGTTCAAACCAGGATTCATCCGTGAAAAGCACTTTTGTGCCAGTGCCAGTGACCATCGAAGTGACCATCAAAGGTGAGCATTTGCCCACTGAAGTTGGTTACGATGCCAATCTGCAGTCAGGTCAAGACCCTGGTGACGACGATGAGCACGCAGATGTGCTTCCCTGAGACGATTTCTGACAGTTTGTGCAAAAATGATTAGGTTGTGCTAACCCACAGTTTCATCATGTGTCTGGGCGGATGGTCTTAGATGATATAGCAGGTGAAGAAGCCGGATGTAGAGGTCCTGGACTGGCGTGGTTACACATGGTCTGCGGTTGTGAGGCTGATTGGACGTACTGTCAAATTCTCTAAAACGACTTTGGTAGAGAAATTAACATTAAATTATCTGGCAACAGCTCTGATGGACATTCCTGCAGTCAGCATGCCAATTGCACACTCCCTCAACTTGAGTTAACTTTGGCATTGTGACAAAACTGCACATTTTAGATTGGCCCACTATTGTCCCCAGCACAAGGTGCACTTGTGTAATTATTCTGTTTAATCAGCTTCTTGATATGCCACACCTGTCAGGTGGATGGATTATCTTGGCAAAGGAGAAATGCTCACTCACAGGGATGTAAACACATTTTTGCACAGAATTTGAGAGAAATAAGATTTTTGTGCATATGGAACATTTCTGGGATCTTTCATTTCAGCTCATGAAACATGGAACCAACACTTTCAAATATGTTGCGTTTATATTTTTGTTCGTTATATGTCCCAAATGAATTGAAAAGATCGGCACCACATGCCCCCATGACTTCTAATCATTATTGATCCAATGAGGGGCCCAATGCTTGCTAGACACTGCTAAATATCACAAATGGGCACTTACAAACTGTCTCGGTTAATGAAAGACAGCCAAGGCTGGGTGTGTTAATCAACTGACGCAAAATTCCTCACTTTGTTTACCTAGCTAATTTAAGTACTACTTCAAGCTGTTGTGGTGACTGTATTACTGCCACACCAGCAGTCTGGAGTCATGACGGCAGTAAAATTCCACGTGATCGCTGAGTCATGGTAATCTCTTTTTGTGCACTCTGAACATGCGTTGATAGTACTCAACCCACTAACGACCATCAGGTCGCTAATGGCCTGGTACTCAGCACTCTATTGTCCCTCTAGCCACTCGGACATTAATGCAAATGAAATCGAAAATCACATCAAAATAGTATCATGCTTTTGATCAATTTGAAGAAAGAAGTTCAACAACTGGTTTAAACTGAGTGGAAAACATGGTCGTTGTAGAAGTTAGTTTCAAAGCCAAACAATGAAATGGACAGCGCTTTCTAAGGTGATGATTAATTCAAAACACCCATACGCATATTAGAGTTTATGCATAGGCATATATATATATATGAGCACAAGCCTGAAATAAAGAACTGAATTAAAATATTGACTGTGCCTTTATACAATACATAGTCTACCACATATTACGCACAGCTTTTGATTTTGAAAAGCCTGGTTATAGGGCAGTATTTAATATTTTCATAATTAATAGGCTGACACATTACCTTTCAGCTATACAGAATATTTAACCACCGTGCATTTACATCTCCTCATCCCTTCCTTTCTCGAGTGCGCAGAGAGAGGGTCTGTTAACAAATATGTTTAGTTGTGAAGACATTTTACTATCGATGTTCCCAACCAGATTTCACTTGGTTTCCCAATTTAAGCAATAGGTAGCTCCAGGAACAGTCTTGGAAAGCCCATGGCATACAGAGTTTGGGCGGAATATCACCTGTCGCGCAGTGAGAGCATGCTCCTCAAAGAGTGGTTGATGCATGTAGTGAAATCAATTTTATAAACCCAGACATTTCTATGCAATCCCGTGTGAAAGCTGAGTTTTGATGGTTGCCACTAAAAAGACGAGGATCCCAGCAGCTACTATATTTAATATTTATTTCTCAGCTGCTCTTGCTCCGGGAAAGAGGCGTCCATTCGCGATTCGAGTGCATACGGCTGACATGTACTGTATATTTCCACTGCCCCTTCCTGCCCATTTTATGGATTATTTTGACAAAGGAGACATGCTCATTAACAGGGATGAAAAACTAAATTTGTGCACAAAATCCTGAGAGAAGTCATCTTTTTGTGCGCATAGAATTTCTGGGATTTCTGGGCTATTTTTTTTAAGCTCATGAAACATGGGACCAACACTTTACATGTTGCGTTTATATTTTTGTTCAGTGAAGTTTTTCTAGATTTAACAAGGGAGGTTCTAGTGAGGTGAGAGAAGCTGTGTTTGCTAACATGTGAGTGTTGGTTTCTTTAGGAGAAAGGGGCAGATAGTCTCAAATAGAAATAAAATAAATAAAATGTTATTGGTCACATACACATGGTTAGCAGATGTTAATGCGGGTGTAGCGAAATGCTTCTGCTTCTAGTTCTGACAGTGCAGTAATATCTAACAAGTAATCTAACATTCACAATGACTACCTTATACACACGGATGTAAAGGGTTGAATAAGAATATGTAAATATATGAATGAGCAATGGCAAGATCCAGTAGATGGTATAGAATACAGTACGTACATATGAGATAAGTAATGTAGGCTATGTAGACATGATTAAAGTGGTTATTTAAAGTGACTAGTGATACCTTTTAATAAATCTATTTATGGCATTTATTAAAGTGGCCTAAGATTTTAGTCAGTATGTTGGCAGCAGCCTCTTAGTGGTGGCTGTTTAACAGTCTGATGGCCTTGAGATAGAAGCTGTTACTGGGATGTTACTGGAAACACATAAACAAGACTGCGAGTGTGTAACTTACCTTGTGGGGACACAATGTACAGTGCATTCGGAAAGTATTCAGACCCCTTGACCAAACTGAGCAATCGGGGGAGAAGGGCCTTGGTCAGGGAGGTTACCAAGAACCCATCTCTGCAACACTCCACCAGTCAGGTCTTTATGGTAGAGTGGCCAGACGGAAGCCACTCCTCAGTAAAAGGCACATGACAGCCCACTTGGAGTTTGCCAAAAGGTACCTAAAGACTCTCAGACAATGAGAAACAAGATACTCTGGTCTGATGAAACCAAGATTGAAATCTTTGGCCTGAATGCCAAGTTTCATGTCTAGAGGAAACCTTGCACCATCCATATGGTGAAGCACGGTGGTGGCAGTATCATGCTGTGGGGATGTTTTTCAATGGCAGGGACTGGGAGACTAGTCAGGATCGAGGCAAAGCTGAATGGAGCAAAGTACAGAGAGATCCTTGATGAAAACCTGCTCCAGAGCGCTCAGGACCTCAGACTGGGGTGAAGGTTCACCTTCCAACAGGACAATGACCCTAAGCACACAGCCAAGACAAAGCAGGAGTGGCTTCGGGACAAGTCTTTGAATGTCCTTGAGTGGCCCAGCTAGAGCCCGGACTTGAACCCGATCAAACATCTCTGGTGAGACCTGAAAATAGCTGTGCAGTAACGCTCCTCATCCAACCTGACAGAGCTTGAGAGGATCTGCAGAGAAGAATGGGAGAAACTCCCCAAATACAGGTGTGCCAAGCTTGTAGCGTCATACCCAAGAAGTCTCGAGGCTGTAATTGCTGCCAAAGGTGCTTCAACAAAGTACTGAGTAAAGGGTCTGAATACTTATGTAAATGTAATATTACGTATTTTTTAAAACCTGTTTTTGCTTTGTCATTATGGGGTATTGTGTGTACATTGATGAGGGGGAAAAAACAGTTTAATCAATTTTAGGTATTTTTATTCTAACAAAATGTGGGAAAAGTAATGGGTTCTGAATACTTTCCGAAGGCACGGTACACATTCAAAATCCTATTTTCCCTAAACCTAACCGTAACGTTAACCCCAAAATCTAACCTTAACCCTAACTCCTAAACCTAATTCTACCTTAACCCCAAACCCCATAGAAATAGCATTTGAGCTTGTGGGGACTAACAAAATGTTAGTGTGTTAGTTTACTATTCGTGTGTGGAATATACCCACAAGTATAGTTAAACACATCCATAGATGGATGACTGGGATTTCACTGTAAACACACACACACACACGAGGAGGAGTAGAAAGGAGAACTGAGGAAGTGGGGAAGTTTGTGTGGGTGTGACAAATGTATAGATACAATTGACTAAGTCAGATGCAAGATTCTGCTTGATAAACAGTCTTCATTGAGATATAAAAGTGTGTGTGCTTGTTTATATGTGTGTGGTTCATGCGGTATCATGTTTATTGGCAAACAACGTGTTGTGATATTGCACAATAACCATTATGAGAGAAACTACATACTGACGGTTAGCCCACACCGTCTGGTTCTTCTTGTTTACTATACTCCTTTGTACCAAGGGGAGATTTTTGTTGTTGTTGCTATTTCCCAATGTTTTTTCTTATCTTGTTAAAGACCAATGCAACTTCCCTAAAACATTATCGAAATTAACCTTGAACCTGCTCAACTCGGCTTTAAAAAAATATTCTAGCCCATTTGGAGCCGCTCCAAGCTATTGTGGGACAGAACGTCCTCCTGCAATGCCCCTGCAAGAAGAGAAACGAGAGAATGGACATTAAATGGCAGTTAGAAGACCATACCACCGTGCTTCACCACAGTGGGAGTCATAACACCACAAACATCGGGGAGGGATATCAAAACAGGGTCAGTCTCTTTCAGAATGAAGACAAGGACAACTGTTCCCTGCTCCTCTCAGGCATCACTGTCGCAGACAATGGGATGTACAAATGCTTCTTTCAAACCGAGCCTTTGGTCTACATTCACATCACTCTGCATGTGGTTGGTAAGACATTTGTTTTGCTTGTTTTTTTTTGTTGTTCATTGTCATTCTGCTATTGGTTGATTTATTTGTTTTCTCCCCCTTTCTACTTCATAAATGACTCCATTTCAGGCATGCTGTAGTTGATTTATCTCCGCTCTCCTCTCCAGCCAGCTACAGTGTCTGTATGTACCAGGTACCAGACCAGGCTTCAGGGGGTTCCGGAGGGGGAGAGGGGGTGTACCAGTGTAAAGCCTACGGGGGATACCCAAAGGGGCAGATTCACTGGAAGATGGGTGGACATCCTCTGGTGAACACCTCCAGGAGGGATGAGACCTACCTGGATAACTCTACAGGACTCTACAGTCTGACCAGCAACCTTACCATGGATCGGAGTCAGGGTGAAAAACTGCAGTGTATGGTGGAGAACACAGACCAGGCTTCTAAACTCAACTCCACCTGCAATGAAAAGCCTGGTGAGTACAGGAGACTAGTGACACCAATAGCCATAACACAGCAGGTACTGTAGTCAGGGTCTGGAGTTTCAGCCCCAGGGTGATTTCATTGAAGATTGTTGGTTATGTCTCAGCTTGTACCCCAAAATCCCAAAACATCTGCATAGGAATGCATGAGAATGAAAAGCTAGGAGTGGGTGTATGTGTGTGAAAGTGCATGATGGTGGGAAAATCTAGGGGCAAGCTCAGGAATGCATACAGAAAAGGAAAAAAACTCTAAGCTAGAGTGAAACAACAGTGTTATCTTTGGGACTAAACTATTAGCATTACCAATGTGTAGATAACTGTTTCCTCTGACTGAACACAAATGTTTGGATAAAAAAATTAAGAAGCTGGAATCCACAGTGATGTGTTGAAGATTAGTAACACAAAGAAAGTTACACTGCTGTGACAAATAGGGAGGAAGTTAGTTTCATTTGGAAAGCCTTCTCACCACTTGGTCAAGTTACACTAAGAGGTCTGCCTTTTCAAATTCCTCAGATTTTTTGCTTTTCTGTCTCATCTAAAACATGTTTTTGGAGCATTTTATAGTTTGTATTAACTATTTATATGTTTTCTGTTTCCTTTGCTTTCCAGTATACAGTATAAATAATCTATTGGAGAGTCCTGATAAAGTAGCAGTAGCAGCAGGTGTGTCTGTCAGTGTGGTTGTGATGCTTGTTGCGGGAGTCCTGCTGGTGATCTTCTTACTGACTAGATGTCACCGGCGTGAAACGTCAACGGTGAGCCCTTGTCCTTATTATACCACTGTGATATCAGTCCAAGTGTTAATGCTGCTTGGATCTAGAAAAAAATGCCAGCATCTGGGCACAAATCAGAGCGCAAACTGCAAAGGTGTTCGAATTACAAATAAAAAAAGACTAATAAGACTTAAACCTCATACCGTACTTGCACATTCAACTTGATATTGATGCACCTAAATAGTGATTGAATAGAGCAGTTTAGTCCTTGTGTGTGATTCATGTTTTGTTTTCCCTGGAAGAAGCAGAGAGACACGGAGGAAAGAAGCGTGACCCAGCAGTTGAACATGTATGAAGACCCTGTCTGTGTGTGTGGAGCATCTTCTCCTTCTGATACAACAATCTCTCCTCAACTAGTGGACGACAAAATGGAGGGATGGTGACTTGCAACGAGACCAAGAGTTTACTAACTACAGGTTCCTTCACATTTCTAAGAAGAGAGGCAGATGATACAGGACTACTATAATTAACAGCCATCATGTAATCTCTTGTTACATACATGTACCGCATGTTCCTGGTGTTAACCATTTGAATCATGTTGATAATTCATGTTGATAATTCATTTATGTACAGCAGTCATTTCACCATTTAAATGTGAATTTAATTATCTTAATATGTGAAGAATTGGACATGATCAATATTTTCATTGCTGCTTATTATGATTATGTAGCTTGCTGTGAAACAAGCATGTCATGGAATGACTACATCAAAAGATTAGTAACACTTTGTTCCAGTGTCAGTTTTGTTGTATTATTAACCATATTGGTTAAGCTTACAACACAGGAAGAGCTGATTGGAAATAAAATTTGTTTTTATAGGTCTTGTCCTGAGGGACCAATACAAGTTTCACATCTGTTTTCATATGTATTTTGTGAGAGAAAAAAAAAACTACAGACATTATACAAATACACATATATACACTATATCCACCCACCCCTCCCTTTCCACCCACATGATCTTCTTATTTGAGTACAAATATCAAAGTAGTGATTTTAATCTGTTAATTGTTGTAGTCCATATGTTTATACTTTGTTGCCTGGGTGTTCGGTACAGTGTAGTTAGTCATCATTAAGCAGTAAGAGATTGGAAAGACAAGGGATTGGTTTAGATAAAATGCTTGATAATGATGAAGCCACAGATTGCCAAAAGGAGAACATCTGTTTTAATAGTTTTATACCACTTGTATTTTATACTGTAAATGACAATACTGGCTGTTTTTCTGTGTGTGAAAGTATTGTTCAGCTGTTTGTATGTGTTTGTAGTGTTGGAAAGTAGCTGAAATTGTCTGCCCTCTTGGTGTTTATTTTTCAAATAAACTGTATGTACCCTGAATATGAAATGAGATAATAAACGCTATATTAAATCCTATATTAAAGCACAGCATTGATTTTCACTGCTACGCAGATGATACACAACTTTACATTTCTGTGTCACCAGAGGATTCTAGCTCCACGGATACATTAGACTGTATTAGTGATTTAAATACTTGGACGGCTCAACTTCCTCCAGCTAAAGACAAGACCAATGTACTTATTGTTGGAGCCAAAGCACAGCGAGAGAATCTAGCAGCATATTTTAATTGACAGGCAAAGATAAAACACCAGGTAAAAAAACCTAAGTGTTATTTTTATATTCTCAAGTAAATTTCGAATCACACATTAGGAATGTGACCAAAATTGCTTTTCACCAACCAAGGAACATTTCCAAGGTGTGGGTGTTTCTCTCTCAGCCTGATACAGAGAGACTCATCCATGCTTTTATTACAAGCAGGTTTGACTTCTGTAATGCTCCTGTCTGGTCTACCCAAGAAAGCCATTGGTCAACAGCAGAACATACAGAATGCTGCAGCACAGATACTGACCAAGACCAGACAGAGAGCACACATTACATCGGTTTTAAGGTCTCTGCACTGCCTGCCTGTGAGTTCTGTAAAGCACATTGCGTTGCAGTCCATGTCTGAAATGTTCTGTATAAAAAAAGCTTGATTTTATTAAAATGCCAAAATAAATGTTAAATGCTACATTCTAATCGTCCCTCTGTCTGAGATGCCCTCTGTCTCAATGACTTTAAGGATTCAGTTTCAACACTATATTTCCGAGAACAAATTAAAATCTCATTAAATTGTTGACTTAACTATGGCATGCCATCAGGTAAGGTAAGTCAAGTAAGTCAACAATTGAATGCAATATCTCAGCTTACTCATCGTCATAAATCAGTCTTGGCCTGATTTCTACTAGAGCAGACGGGTATATTGTAGTCTTGTTCATGTAAAAGATAAAGGTTTCAAGTTAAGCTAAGAGCTGCGAAGGCGGTGCCTTACTATAACCTTAATCACAAGTTTTTAGATAGATAAAACTATTGTTTAATATCTATTATAAAACTATAGATAAAACTATGTAGCTATATAGTTTACACAGGGCACACCCATACTCAATAGGTTATACGCATGTTACAGTAATCACAGGCGTACGTCAACCTCCACCGTCACTGGTTTCTCTTCTAATACTACTAACAGATGATATTACCTACTATGTACTTTGAATGTCAATATTCGACTAATAATAACTTAAAATATATACATCCATCACAGATGTCTTTGTACGTGTCCTGGAAGTTTCATGATCAAGATATTGTTCTCTCGAGATACAATGATCTATGTTCAAGTTAATATCAAAGAATAAAATCTGAAAGGTCAAGAGCACAGGAGGTTGGTGGCACCTTAATTGGGGAGAGCAGGCTAGTGGTAATGGCTGGAGCAGAAAGGTATCAAATACATCACACACACGATGCCATTCCATTTGCTCTGTTCCGGCCATTATTATGAGCCGTTCTCCCCTAGTTTCCTGTGGTGAAGAGTGGATATGAAAGTGTTAGCCACTTCCTGGTTTGCCTAGTTTTATCATAGTCTGTTGTAGCAGTGACGTGTACAGATTAGTTGAGATAACTGTTGTTAGAACATGAAATTCCCTCTGCCTCTGTCTAGACAAGCCTGTTTGTGTAGTAAATCAAGGGTAATCCATGCTTCCCACAGTTGTGTCAAGTTGGCTAGTGGACCATTCTTGATAACACAGGAATCTTTTGAGCGTGAAAAACCCAGCAGCGTTGCACTTCTCTACACAAACCGGTATGCCTGTCACCTACTACCATACCCCGTTCAAAGGCACTTTTATCTTCCCCATTCACCCTCTGAATGGCACACATACACAATCCGTGTCTCAATTGTCACAAGGCTTAAAAATCTTTCTTTAACCGGTCTCCTCCCGTTCATCTACACTGATTGAAGTGGATATGACAAGTGACATTAATAAGGGATTATAGGTTTCACCTGGTCAGTCTATGTAATGGAAAGAGCAGGTGTCCTTAAATGTTTTGTACAATCAGTGTATATACAGTATATATACAGTTGAAGTCGGAAGTTTACATACACCTTAGCCAAATACATTTAAACTCGGTTTTTCACACAATTCCTGACATTTAATCCTAGTAAAAATTCCCTGTCTTAGGTCAGTTAGGATCACCACTTTATTTTAAGAATGTGAAATGTCAGAATAATAGTTGAGAGAATGATTTATTTCAGCTTTTATTTATTTCATCACATTCCCAGTGGGTCAGAAGTTTACATACACTCAGTATTTGGTAGCATTGCCTTTAAATTGTTTAACTTGGGTCAAACGCTTCAGGCATCTTTCCACAATAAGTTGGGTGAATTTTAGCCCATTCCTCCTGACAGAGCTGGTGTAACTGAGTCAGGTTTGTAGGCCTCCTTGCTCACACACGCTTTTTCAGTTCTGCCCACAACTTTTATATAGGATTGAAGTCAGGGCGTTGTGATGGCCACTCAAATACCTTGACTTTGTTGTCCTTAAGACATTTTGCCACAACTTTGGAAGTATGCTTGGGGTCATTGTCCATTTGGAAGACCCATTTGCGACCAAGCTTTAACTTCCTGATTGATGTCTTGAGATGTTGCGTCAATATATCCACATCATTTTCCTTCCACATGATGCCATCTATTTTGTGAAGTGCACCAGTCCCTCCTGCAGCAAAGCACCCCCACAACATGATGCTGCCACCTCCGTGCTTCATGGTTGGGATGGTGTTCTTCGGCTTGCAAGCCTCCCCATTTTTCCTCCAGACATAACAGTGGTCATTATGGCCAAACAGTTCTATTTTTGTTTCATCAGACCAGAGGACATTTCTCCAAAAAGTACAATCTTTGTCCCCATGTGCAGTTGCAAACCGTAGTCTGGCTTTTTTATGGCGGTTTTGGAGCAGTGGCTTCTTCCTTGCTGAATGGCCTTTCAGGTTATGTCAATATAGGACTCATTTTACTGTGGATATAGATACTTTTGTACCCGTTACCTCCAGCATCTTCACAAGGTCCTTTGCTGTTGTTCTGGGATTGATTTGCACTTTTCACACCAAAGTACGTTAATCTCTAGGAGACAGAACGCGTCTTCTTCCTAAGCGGTATGACAGCTGCATGGTCCCATGGTGTTTATACAATTGACTCAAATTATGTCAATTAGCCTATCAGAAGCTTCTAAAGTCATGACGTCATTTTCTGTAATTTTCCAAGCTGTTTAAAGGCACAGTCAACTTAGTGTATCTAAACTTCTGACCCACTGGAATTGTGATAGATTATTTAATTTACTGTGTCTGTAAACAAAGTAGATGTCCTAACCGACCTGCCAAAACTATAGTTTGTTAACAAGAATTTTGTGGAGTGGTTGAAAAACAAGTTTTAATGACTCCAACCTAAGTGTATGTAAACTTCCGACTTCAACTGTATATAGTACCAGTCAAAGGTTTGGACACATCCATTCATTCCAGTTTTTAATTTTTTTATTTTGTATGTTCTACATTGTAGAATAATAGTGAAGACATCAAAACGATGAAATATCACATGGAATCATATAGTAACCAAAAAGTGTTAAATCAAAATATTTTTTATATTTGAAATTCTTCAAATTAGCCACTCTTTGCCTTGATGACATTTCTGCAAAAACCATCTCAGGGAAGCTCCTCTGTGTGCTCATCGTACTCACCGGGGTCTTGACCTGACTGCAGTTCGGCATCGTAACCGACTTCAGTGGGCAAATGCTCACCTCGATGGCCACTGGCCTTTTGGAGAAGTGTGCTCTTCACAACATTCCACAATCAACAGCCTGATCAACTCTATGCGAAGGAGATGTGTCGCACTGCAGAAGGCAAGTGGTGGTCACACCAGATACTGACTGGTTTTTCTGATCCACACCCTACCTTTTCTGTACGGTATCCATGACCAACAGTTGCATAGCTGTATTCCCAGTCATGAGAAATTCATAGATTGGGGTCTAATTAATTTATTTCAATTGACTGATTTCCTTATATGAACTGTAACTCAGTAAAATCTTTGAAATAGTTGCATTTAGCATTTATATTTTTGTTCTGTTTATATGGCGGTTGGCAACCAACTTTAAGGGGCATTACAGCCACCAACTTTCAATCACCCACATGGGTATATGCTCGTTAAAAACCAAATGAGGAGGCCTCCCCAGTGGTGCAGTGGTCTAAGACACTGCATCGCAGTGCTAGCTGTGCCACTAGAGATTCTGTGTTAGAGTCCAGGCTCTGTCGCAGTCGGCCGCGCCCGGGAGACCCATGGGGTGGCATAAAATTGGCCTAGCGTCGTCCAGGTTAGGGGAGGGTTTGGCCAGCAGGGATGTCCTTGTCCCATCGAGCACTAGCGGGCTGGGCACAGTGCACGCTGACACAGTCGCAAGGTGTACAGTATTTCCTCCGACACATTGGTGTGGCTGGCTTACGGTTTAATAAGTGGGCATTGCAGCGATGAGACAAGACTGTAACTACCAATTGGATACCATGAAATTAGGGAGAAAAAGGGGTAATAAAATATATAATAAATAAATAACCAATGAGTAGATGGGAGCGGTGGGAACCAAGTTCTATTCTATTATGGTTATGCAGATGCCCGTTGACGCATGAGCAGTTTGGGGCCAGGCTTCCTGCCATCCATGACCTCTATACCAGGTGGTGTCAGAGGAAGGCCCTAAAAATTGTCAAAGACTCCAGCCACCCTAGTCATAGACTGTTCTCTCTGCTACCACACGGCAAGCGGTACCGGAGTGCCAAGTCTAGGTCCAAAAGGCTTCTAAACAGCTTCTACCCCCAAGCCATGAACATCTAATCAAATGGCTAACCAGACTATTTGCATTGCCCGCCTTCTACGCTGCTGCTACTTTCTGTTATTATCTATGCATAGTCACTTTAATAACTCTACCTATGTAAATATTACCTCAATTACCTCGACACCAGTGCCCCCACACATTGACTCTGTACCGGTACCCCCTGTATATAGCCCCGCTAATGTTATTTACTGCTGCTCTTATCTCTTACGTTTTTTAATATATTTTTTTTAACACTGCATTGTTGGTTAAGGGCTTGTAAGTAAGCATTTCACTGTAAGGTCAACACCTGTTGTATCGGCGCATGTGACAAATAACATTTTATTTGTATTCCTACAGTTTGTGGAATCTAAGATGAAATGTTTTTGTGGTTTTGATTATTGCTGCAGGGGGTTGATCAGCTTTAATATTGCAGATAAATTGTGGCTTCTATCAATGTAATTATCTGCATTATTTCCAATCCCCCATATATTTTGGGGTAAATATACAGTGAGGGAAAAAAGTATTTGATCCCCTGCTGATTTTGTACGTTTGCCCACTGACAAAGAAATTATCAGTCTATAATTTTAATGGTAGGTTTTTTTTAACAGTGAGAGACAGAATAACAACAAAATCCAGAAAAACAAAATGTGAAAAATGTTATAAATTGATTTGCATTTTAATGAGGGAAATAAATATTTGACCCCTCTGCAAAACATGACTTAGTACTTGGTGGCAAAACCCTTGTTGGCAATCACAGAGGTCAGACGTTTCTTGTAGTTGGCCACCAGGTTTGCACACATCTCAGGAGGGATTTTGTCCCACTTCTCTTAGCAGATCTTCTCCAAGTCATTAAGGTTTCGAGGCTGACGTTTGGCAACTCTAACCTTCATAATCCCATAGAAAATCTGTGGAGGGAGCTGGTCTGGAGACTGGCTAGGCCACTCCAGGACCTTAATGTGCTTCTTCTTGAGCCACTCTATTGTTGCCTTGGCCGTGTGTTTTGGGTCATTGTCATGCTGGAATACCTATCCACGACCCATTTTCAATGCCCTGGCTGAGGGAAGGAGGTTCTCACCCAAGATTTGACGGTACATGCCCCCGTCCATCGTCCCTTTGATGCGGTGAAGTTGTCCTGTCCCCTTAGCAGAAAAACACCCCCAAAGTATAATGTTTCCACCTACATGTTTGACAGTGGACATGGTGTTCTTGGGGTCATAGGCAGCATTCCTCCTCCTCCTCCAAACACGGCGAGTTGAGTTGATGCCAAAGAGCTCCATTTTGGTCTCATCTGACCACAACACTTTCACCCAGTTGTCCTCAATCATTCAGATGTTCATTGGCAAACTTCAGACGGGCATGTATATGTGCTTTCTTGAGCAGGGGGACCTTGCGGGCGCTGCAGGATTTCAGTCCTTCACGGCGTAGTGTGTTACCAATTGTTTTCTTGGTGACTATGGTTGACATAGATCATTGACAAGATCCTCCCGTGTAGTTCTGGGCTGATTCCTCACCGTTCTCATGATCATTGCAACTCCACGAGGTGAGATCTTGCATGGAGCCCCAGGCCGAGGGAGATTGACAGTTCTTTTGTGTTTCTTCCATTTGCGAATAATCGCACCAACTGTTGTCACCTTCTCACCAAGCTGCTTGGCGATGGACTTGTAGTCCATTCCAGCCTTGTGTAGGTCTACAATCTTGTCCCTGACATCCTTGGAGAGCTCTTTGGTCTTGGCCATGGTGGAGAGTTTGGAATCTGATTGATTGATTGCTTCTGTGGACAGGGGTCTTTTAGACAGGTAACAAGCTGAGATTAGGAGCACTCCCTTTCAGAGTGTGCTCCTAATCTCAGCTCGTTATCTGTATAAAAGACACCTGGGAGCCAGAAATCTTTCTGATTGAGAGGGGGTCAAATACTTACTTCCCTCATTAAAATGCAAATCATTTTATAACATTTTTCACATGCGTTTTTCTGGATTTTTTTGTTGTTATTCTGTCTCTCAAATAAACCTACCATTAAAATTATAGACTGATCATTTCTTTGTCAACCATAGAGAGGCAGGGGAGGACAGAGGGGTAGAGGAACCCCAAGGGGGGCCCGGGAGTAGGAGTAGAAGGAACGCCCTGGATGACAAGGCCACCTCGACAGACGACACTGTACAATCCAGACTATCAAGACTGATGTGCGGTAGAGACAGGGACAGACAAAGGGGAAGTTGACACAAGTTGGAAAGAGGAAGTAGTTGAGGGACCAGAGTGAATTATTCCTAAAAGCCACTCTACAGTAAAAAAGGAACCTACTGTGGAGTCGATAATTTTAATTTTTGATACTGGGGCTGCAATGTCTGTAATTAGCTATAAGGCTATGGAAAAACTTCCCATGTCTAGTGAATCAGTAAAAACGGTGGGGGCATCGGGTATTCGCATGAGAGAATATCTCTCCATGCCCATACCAGTAAAATTGTGTGACAAAGATTACCAAAATGAGTTCCTCTTTTCTGATCACTGTCCTGTAAATCATTAAGATAACATGTGAAGCAGATGGGTTGACAATGACTCATGAGGAGGAAGATGGGGAGCAGCTAATGCTAATGTATGAATTTTGTGACTGGTAATATTCATGAGCGTTGATTCTATAGAACTTACACGACACAAGTCAGTTAAGAACAAATTCTTATTTACAATGACGACCTACCAAAAGGCAAAAGGCCTCCTGCAGGGATGGGGGCTGGGATTAAAAATAAGAATATAGGACAAAACAAACATCACGACAAGAGAGACACCACAACACGACATAAATAAAGACAACATAGAATGGCAGCAACACCACATGACAACACAACATGACAGCAGCACAACATGGTAGCGACAGAAAACATGGTACAAACATTATTGGAAACAGACAAATCAAATCAATTTCTTTTTGTCACATACACATGGTTAGCAGATGTTAATGCGAGTGTAGCGAAACGCTTGTGCTTCTAGTTCCAACAGCGCAGTAATATCTAACAAGTAATCTAACAATTCCCCAACAACTAACTAATACACACATCTAAAGGGGTGAATGAGAATATGTACATGTAGGTATATAGATGAGCGCTGGCCAAGCAGCATAGGCTGGTGCAATAGATGATATAAAATACAGTATATACATGTGATATGAGTAATCTAAGATATGTAAACATTATTAAAGTGGCATTATTTAGAGTGCATTCTACTTATTAAAGTGGCCAGTGATTTAGTGATTGCTGTTTAGCTGTCTGATGGCCTTGAGATAGAAGCTGTTTTTCAGTCTCTCGGTCCCAGATTTGATGCACCGGTGTTGACCTCGCCTTCTAGATGGTAGCAGTATGAACAGCTTGATATCCTTGATGATCTTTTTGGCCTTCCTGTGGCATCGGGTGCTGTAGGTGTCATGGAGGGCAGATAGTTTGCCCCCGGTGATGTGTTGTGTAGACCGCACCACCCTCTGGACAGCCTTGCGGTTGAGGGCGGTGCAGTTGCCCTACCAGGCTACCAGTTGCCCTACCGACAGGATGCTCTCGATTGTGCATCTGTAAAAGTTTGTGAGGGTTTTGGGTGACAAGTCAAATTTCTTCAGCCTCCTGATTTTGAAGAGGCACTGTTGTGCCTTCTTCACCACACTGTCTGTGTGAGTGGACTATTTCAGTTTGTCTGTGATGTGTACGCCGAGGAACTTAAAACTTTCCACCTTCTCCATGGCTGTCCCTTTGATGTGGATAGGGAGGTGCTCCCTCTGCTGTTTCCTAAAGTCCACGATCATCTCCTTTGTTTTGTTGACGTTGAGTGAGAGGTTATTTTTCTGACACGTCACTCCGAGTGCTCTCATCTCCTCCCTGTAAGCTGTCTCGTCGTTGATGGTAATCAAGCCTACTACTGTTGTGTCGTCTGCAAACTTGATGATTGAGCACAAAGGCATAAAGGTAGAGACGACAATACATCACGCTAAGCTGCCACAACTGTCAGTAAGAGTGTCCATGGTTAAGTCTTTGATTGATGAGATGGAGATAAGTGTCCAGTTTGAGTGTTTTTTGCAGCTCGTTACAGTCGCTAGCTGCAGCGAACTGAAAAGAGGAGCGACCCAGGGATGTGTGCTTTGGGGACCTTTAACAGAATGTGAGAGAGCACCCTTACCTGCCGATCTATAAATTACTTCTCTGTAATCTAGCATGGGTAGGATGGTCATCTGAATCAAATTTTGTTTGGCAGCTGGGGTGAAAGAGGAGCGATTACGATAGAGGAAACCAAGTCTAGATTTAACCTTAGCCTTCAGCCATACCTCCAAGTACTTGTGTGAGGTGACTACCTCAAGCTCTAGAGCCTCAGAGGTAGTAATCACACCAGTGGGGAGAGGGGCATTCTTCAAATCAAATCCAATTTTATTTGTCACATACACGTGTTTAGCAGTTGTTATTGCGGGGTGTAGTGAAATGCTTGTGTTTCTAGCTCTAACAGTGCAGTAATATCTAACAAGTAATATCTAACAATACATACAATCTAATGTAAAGGAATGGAATTAAGAATATATAAACATTTGGACGAGCAGACTGTGCAGACTGCACCCCCCCTCTGGAGAGCCATGCGGTTGTGTGTGATGCAGTTGCTGTACCAGCCCGACAGGAGGCTCTCAATTGTGCATCTAACGGTTTGTGAGTGTTTTAGGTGCCAAGCCAAATTTCTTCAGCCTCCTGAGGTTGAAGAGGCACTGTTGCGCCTTCTTCACAACACTGTCTGTGTGGGTGGACCATTTCAGTTTGTCAGTGATGTGTACGCCGAGGAACTTTAAGCTTTCAACGTTCTCCACTATGGTCCCGTCGATGTGGATAGGGCTGTGATCCCTCTGCTGTTTTCTGAAGTCCACGATCAGCTCCTTAGTTTTGTTGACGTTGGGTGAGAGGTTATTTTCCTGGCACCAGCTTAATGATGAGCTTGGAGGATACTGTGTTGTTATGGTGTTGAATACTGGGTACTATGGTGTTGAATACTGAGCTATAGTCAATGAACAGCATTCTTACATAGTTATTCCTCTTGTCCATATGGGATAGGGCAGCGTGCAGTGCGATAGCGATTGCATCGTCTGTGGATATATTGGGGCTGTAAGCAAATTGAAATGGGTCTAGCGTGTCAGGTAAGGTAAAGGTGAGATTCTTACCAACCCACATGACCTTTGTTTTGGAGGTGTTCAAAACAAGGTTAAGGGCAGTGAACGCTTGTTGGACACGAAGAAAGCATTGTTGTAGAGCGTTTAACAAACTCCTGTGATATCAAAGACAGTACAGTATATAGGCAGAAAATGCCGACCTGGTCAGCTTGGTCTGCTTCGCAAGCATTCCTGGAAGTCTTGCGATGTTGCGCCTTGTTGAACCGAAGACATTAAAACAAGGGTTGAGGTCCAAACACTTAAAAGACACACCTTATCCCCTCAGCCCTCAAATTAGGTGGACACTTCTGATGACGTATCATGACGTCTGACAAGTATACACTTGCAGGGCAAGGGAGGAAGGAATGATTTTTAAATGGACCACCCTTGGCTGGAAATTCGTCACTCGTTCATATTGCGACAATTGTGTTTTCAGCCACTGGTAGCTTGTGGGTGCTTTATATGCGCTACAGTCAATTATGATTGCATGTCTACTTATATTAACTAAATAATTATTAATATACGCCTACTGTATGATCGCTAGCAAATGAATTAGCTAAATAACGTTAGCCTGCCTAGCTGGAACTTCTGAAGAAGGAAAATGTTTTATTTATAAAAATTCCAAAAGATAACCCAACAAAAACATATTTCCTTTTATGCGGTAGCAAAATGTCTATCTTATTTGCATTCGTTTTTACTTACACTTGTATGTTGACTTCTCCATTGATGTTGTTTTTACATTTTCGCGGACTTTTCTTAGCAGGATGTACAATCGTGAATTAAATTATGGGGAGTTTCAGGCCCGTAGTGAACATAATTGTACACTTGCAAAGCCGACAAAAAAAACAAGGAATGAGGGGTTTACATTGCAAACTCCCTTGCTTGGCTAATCATTTGGACCACCCTCCAAGATGGCGGCGGGAATTCCTCCAAGGGCACAAGGCGAGGGTAAGCGGACGAGGGTGTGTCTTTTAAGTGTTTGGACCGCAATCCCAGGTGTTGAACGCACCAGATGCAGTGAGACTATTCCTGACTACTACAGCAGGAGGCAGCAATAACACCATATTCTAGAAGAAGAAGTAGAAGAAGACGATCTAAAGCGGACCAGGAAGTGACGACTTTGTTTTGATTGACAGAAATTTGTTGAATGAAGATGGACTGAGACAAAATGTAAGTTTATATCAAACAAAAAACAATTTCGCTTTGTTTTGAAGATAAGGTCGTAGTCTCCCAAGTCCCAATCATCTAAATGTTCTCGGAAGCATTACAGCAAACATACTAGCTATTTTACCTAGCCTAATTTCTAACTTGCTATCTACGTTAGCATGCTAACGTTACCTCCAAGCCACAACTTAATCGGTTATCTATAAGAATCGTTGTCCAAGCCACTACAAAGATAATTCGACTAGCTTACTTGCAAATGCTTATTCATAGATAACCTTTCCATACACTTCATGACCAAAGTGTATGTTGTAGTTAGATCAAGTCCTAGGTTAATCTGAGCAGATTGTGTAGTTGTAGCTAGCCATTGTAATTTTTATTTCATTGTTTACTCAGGTGCATGGTTGCTCTAAATGTAAGACGCCTGTATGAGTGACGCATCCCACCATATAGCCACCATGGGCCAGCGAAGGAGGGGGGCAGCTGTCCACGATCCCCCAGCCAAAAGACACACAGTGGCTCCCCAGGCCCCTGCCAAGAAGCACAACATCTGCATGGTGTCGGACTTCTTCTACCCCAACATGGGAGGGGTGGAGAGCCACATCTACCAGCTGTCCCAGTGTCTGATAGAGAAGGGTCACAAGGTGGTGATCGCCACCCACGCCTACGGCTGCAGGAAGGGGGTACGCTACCTGACCAACGGGCTCAAGGTGTACTACCTGCCCCTGCAGGTGATGTACAACCAGTCCACAGCTACCACCTGCTTCCACAGCCTGCCGCTGCTGCGCTGTGTGTTTGTCAGGGAGCGTATCACCGTAGTGCACGCCCACAGCTCCTTCTCCGCCATGGGCCACGATGCACTGTTCCACGCCAAGACCATGGGCCTCAACACGGTGGGTAGCAGTCTAGCAGAGTTGTGGGTAGCAGTCTAACAGAGTTGTGGGTAGCAGTCTAGCAGAGTTGTGGGTAGCAGTCTAACAGAGTTGTGGGTAGCAGTCTAGCAGAGTTGTGGGTAGCAGTCTAACAGAGTTGTGGGTAGCAGTCTAGCAGAGTTGTGGGTAGCAGTCTAGCAGAGTTGTGGGTAGCAGTCTAGCAGAGTTGTGGGTAGCAGTCTAGCAGAGTTGTGGGTAGCAGTCTAGCAGAGTTGTGGGTAGCAGTCTAGCAGAGTTGTGGGTAGCAGTCTAGCAGAGTTGTGGGTAGCAGTCTAGCAGAGTTGTGGGTAGCAGTCTAGCAGAGTTGTGGGTAGCAGTCTAGCAGAGTTGTGGGTAGCAGTCTAGCAGAGTTGTGGGTAGCAGTCTAGCAGAGTTGTGGGTAGCAGTCTAGCAGAGTTGTGGGTAGCAGTCTAGCAGAGTTGTGGGTAGCAGTCTAGCAGAGTTGTGGGTAGCAGTCTAGCAGAGTTGTGGGTAGCAGTCCAGCAGAGTTGTGGGTGGTGAAACTAAGCCAATTTTGACCGAAAGTGGTGCATTTTAGGGAAGATGATGCCATTGCAGGCGCATCCTAGAGCAAGATGATAGCATATCAAGTTCCTAAAATAGTTTTTGTGTGTCCGTTTAGTATAAATAACTAAAAGTTGTTGTCTGTTTACAGGTGTTTACTGACCACTCCCTCTTTGGTTTTGCTGATGTTAGCTCGGTGCTGACCAATAAGCTGCTGACGGTGTCTCTGTGCGACACCAATCACATTGTGTGCGTGTCGTACACCAGTAAGGAGAACACCGTGCTTAGGGCAGCACTTGACCCCGAGATTGTTTCTGTCATCCCCAACGCTGTTGACCCCACAGACTTCACCCCCGACCCGTCCCAACGCTATGACAACAGGATCACCATCGTAGTGGTCAGCCGCCTCGTCTACCGCAAAGGTAAGGAGGGGTGAGACTATATAATGATAAATGTAGACTCCACATAGCAAAAATATTAACTATGTACATTTGTCGTTTATCAATAAATAAATCCTGTAGATATGATTATAGGAATGTGAAGTCTCAACTGCTGCTTTTACACTTTCTAGGAATAGATCTTCTGGGAGGGATCATCCCAGAGCTGTGCCTCAAACATCCCGATCTACATTTCCTGATTGGTGGAGAGGGACCAAAGAGAATCGTGTTGGAGGAAGTGAGAGAGAAATACCAGCTACACGACAGGTAGAATTAAACAGTGATGTGTGTGGGTTGGTATATGTTTGTGGGTGTAGGTGTGCGTCTGATTTGCTTCTCTCTCTCCCCAGGGTGCGTCTCCTGGGGGCCCTTGAGCATAAGGATGTGCGGGGTGTCTTGGTCCAGGGACATATCTTCCTCAACACCTCCCTGACCGAGGCCTTCTGCATGGCTATAGTGGAGGGGGCCAGCTGTGGACTACAGGTCTGTTTGCCTATTATATTAATCCATATGAATATTAATCCATATTCATCCTCTGTTGCCCATACCTGGACACAAACTAGAAGGTGGTTGTACTGTTAATAGCTGTTAATAGACGGCTTTTTGGCCAAACAAAAAAATGATATGAATGCTGATAAATACAATTGCTGCAGGCCAATTGTCTGGCAGAAGAGAAATTATACTTTTTGGCCAATTTATTGCTGTAAATACCAGTTGATGGATATATATTTGGCTGGTCCTGCTTATAGGTCTATAGGTTCATTTGCATAATTTTGTGGAATTAAATTGGCGCGTGTGTACAGTATATTCGTTATGTATCTTATTTATCACATGCATACAGATACAGAGTCTTTGAGTGGAAAATCTGTCAGACAGCGCAAGAGCTACTGCTAAAACATCTCAAACAGCAAATGCATAGGCAACGGAAGGCAGGCTTCATCAGAGCGCCACACACCACTTTGCATTGAGCTGGAGGCAGTATCCATTTGAAAACATATACTTTATTGTTTGAATTCAGAAAGTTTTACTACATATTATGAGGCATGTCTTACCTTGCTTCAAAGTAGCCTAGCCAAAATCAGACCATATCCGTGGAGGCAATTATTTTAAATCCACTTTCTTTCATTAGCCAAAAGCACAATCCTATTACCAACCCATGCTAGTTGTTGCGTATTAGATCTCCCCTTTCTAAATTTCGAATGAATATTTTCATCTCTGTCACATGAAACCACTCATGTGCGGTGCGCTTTGGACAACGCTGTTTTCGCGCTAACTGCATTACAGAAGGAAACGTTTCTACTATAGTAGATTGAAATAGGCTAGTGATGTTGCTGTTAGTTACTGGTCTTGGTGGTTGAGGAAATGTAAATGTGGACAGTTATTCTAACATGTTCAAAGTGCACATTAGAATTCAGTAAGAACACCACACATAGTTGCATCCTCGACCTTTAATATGAATTACCATATTACCACGAGCACCGTGAGTGTACACCCTAATCAGGTTATGCACCCAAAGCATATGGGTCTGGGAATTTTCTCAAATGTCCAGTAAATTAAAATGCTGCCTGTCAAATGTCTGGCTCCACATTTTCCTAACGGAAACCCTGGTTGGTATCTGCGTGTGGCTGGTTGGTATCTGCGTGTGGCTGGTTGGTATCTGCGTGTGGCTGGTTGGTATCTGCGTGTGGCTGGTTGGTATCTGCGTGTGGCTGGTTGGTATCTGCGTGTGGCTGGTTGGTATCTGCGTGTGGCTGGTTGGATGGTAGTCTGCTTGTTATTCTTAGCATTGGTGGATTGATTACGTATGTGGTTAATGAGGTTCATGGAAGTGTGTGTGTGTAGGTGGTAAGTACGCGTGTTGGAGGGATCCCTGAGGTTCTGCCTGAGGATCTGATCACCCTGTGTGAGCCCACCGTGCGTTCTCTTTGTGCCGGCCTGGATAGTGTCATCGCTAGGCAACGATCGGGCAGCGTCACCTCCCCAGCTTCCATCCACGCCCACGTCCGCACCCTCTACACCTGGAGGAATGTCGCAGAGAGGACAGAGAAGGTAGGCTCATACATGCATAATATATTTTGTATGTTTCCTAAATCTAGACTGATACACTGCCGTAATACCTTTAATTGACACAGACTGAGATATTGATGAGGTTTAATTCATTGATACTAACACTGTGTGTGTGTGTCTGCTCTCTGTTCTCTCAGGTGTATGACCGTGTGGCTGGGGAGGAGGTTCTTCCTCTGGACAGACGGCTGCTCAGACTGAGAACCCACTGTGGCCCTGTGGCAGGCTCCATCTTTGCTTTCTTCGCTGTCCTCGACTTCCTCTTCCTGCTCCTTCTCCGCTGGCTCCTCCCAGAATGCCTCATAGACGTTGCCATGGACGCCACGGGCCCCCAGGGGCTGTGGAGGCAGGGCTTGGGCTATAGGAAAGGAACTCACTCTAAAAGTGCCATTTTGACAAAGGAGGAGCCAGGTGGTCAAAAGACCAAGCTATGTTAATAACTCCAAGCAAACACAACTCCTTACACTCAACCTTAATATAACTGCTTTAAACAAATCTTCTCTTGACTTCTGACCCCACTACCTAATCACCTGTGAATACTGACCACTCATTGCAGAATGTTTTAAGGGGAACCCTGATGTTTACAATAGGATGTGTTCTTGCTCAGGTTAAGACGGTTATAGATATACGTTTTATTCTTTGTAACCCCGGAATGAACCCCAAAACTGAAGCACTCCTGTATTAATATTCCACTCCTAGTTTTTGTATTTTAATTTCTTTATCAATGCTTTGCACTGAATAAAGAAGGAATATAAGTTCACAGAGAAATATTTGATTCAGGAAGAAGGCTGGGGGATATACCGTTATTACAAGAATGCCACTGGTTGCCATAGACAGCAGTCTAAACTTTAAGGGGAGTCTGTAATAGTGTTGTATTCCATTCCCACCCACTAACCAAGTTCCCTTCCTTGTCCTTTTATGCTTGAATTTAGGTTTTGTAGTTCTCTGCTGTTTTAACTTTTTTACTCATCATGCTTTGCCAATGTCTTTGTTGGGGGATTCCTCTCCTTTGGAGTGTTTGAAATGTTTGTGAGCTCATGCTTAAGGCTGTGTGTACCCTGATGATGCACTGATTCCTGAACCTTGACCTATGATGGATATAAGGAAAGTAAAGTCTGTTTCAGGATGACCTATTTTGTCACCCTTTTTTTCTGATCATGTATTTTCAATAGCTAGGGCCTCAAACTTCTTGTATTTCCTGGAACAAAAACGTCATGGTTTTCACTATAAACATCTTGCCAGACAACACATAGCAGTGAAAGGGGAGGAGGTAGAGATGGCATTCCTATCTTTTCAAGGCTGAGGGTAGTGCACCATTCACACATCGTTAGGGGTGTAGACTGGGTAAATAGCATCATTGTTGTCACTATAGAAACATGTTTTCTGCCTAAAGTGGTTAAGGGTATTCATGAGGGTCAAATGTTTCAAAGAGATGTAGGAGAGAGTGTACTGTATGCAGGGGAGGTTCCAGAGGTGCTGGACACACCCATTCCCCCCTATACATGTAACATACTAATCTATCTCAATAGTTTAAGAACAAGTCTGACAAGTCAATATGGTATGTATGTAGCCCTCATTCAGACTGTTTGAAGACTGAACCACGGTTTGGTAAAAACATGTTTTTTTGCACTATTGATAAGTTTTAACTTTCAAAATACCCAACTATTCACATTCCAATGTCGATGTACTAAAGGCACCATGTTTTGACTGGCTGTTTTGAAGTGATGTCCCTGAAGGAAACAGTGAACCGAACTTGAATGATGTAACGATGTGCAGATAGCTTTACTACCCCCCTCTTAAAATTGGCTTTTAGAAAGCCCTAAACAGATTTCTTAAATTCAATTGCGCCTTATCCAAATATGTTTTTCTTACGCCATAAGGTTGTCCTCTGCACATGTTGAAATACCACACCTTATCACCTAGATATGAGAATAGACACAGATGTTCCATTTGTGTGTGTGTGTGTGTGTCTGTGACCATCCAGTCTATCCGTCCTATGCTTACCTCTATTGTCCTGCAACGATTCCCCAATTCCACGGAAAGGGGGGTTGTAGGGGTGGTACTCCTCTCCTCGGGGTTGGGGGAGGAGGTAGCTTGGGGCCTGATAAGAGGTCTGGGAAGGCCAGCAGTGGGCAGACAGGTTTGTGGATCCCACCCATAGCTGGTTCATTCACTGTGGAGGAGGCTGCTGTTTGACCATGGCTGGTGTGCAGACGGAGATTGCCATGTGCAGTCGGCCTTGGAGGGGACCCTTCCACATCTATGGTGGACTGGCATGCAACTCACTCATGGCTGGTATGGTTTTCTATTTTTCTTCTGCTTTGTCAAAGTAAATTCTGTTTAGCAAGTTGTGTTCGGTGAGAGCAAGAAAGTTACACTTACAATTTGAGAGAGGCCAAGAGATCTTCAGTGTGTTCTGTGCTTTTGTCTGTGGTATTGGTGTTGTTCAACAGAGAATGGTTGGTGTCCTGAATAAATACATTATACAGTATGTTATCCTAAGAGTTGAGAACCAGAGTTGTTTCAGATATTTCAGGAAGTTGGTTGAGGAGATGAGAGATAGAGAGAGCAGTTAGGTCAAGAAATATTGCTGTGTTTTTAGAAGAAGAGTACTGTCTACCCACTGGGCAAAAACTGGTTGAATCAATGTTGTTTCCATGTAATTTCAACCAAAAAATTCAATGTTGGGATGTTGAATCAACATGGAAAACTGATTGGATTTGAAGAAAAAAAGTAAACAACTTAAGGGATTTTTCTATTTTTTTACCTAAATCCAATGACATCGTGAAATATTTTTGTTGACAAATCCAACCAAATGTTGACAAATCCAAAACTAAACGTTGAACTGATGTCTGTGCACAGTGGGTAGCCGACTGATGTATGTCCTGAATAAATATACTGCATATCCTTGTCTTAGTGAAAGTAAGGGAACCAAAGTCTAGTTTAGTAATACCCAGTGGTGGAAAAAGTAACCAGTTGCCATACTTGAGTAAAAGTAAAGATACAGTACATTCGGAAAGTATTCAGACCCCTTCAATTTTTCCACATTTTGTTACATTAGTCTTATTCGAAAATGTATTAAATTACAAATGTTCCTCATCAATCTACACACAATACCATGTAATGATAAAGTAAAAACAGGTTTTCAGACATTTTTGAAAATGTTGTTTTTCTCGTGTAGTGATATCATTTCGGGGTATAGTTCCATTTAGGATGAAATGCATTAGCATTGCCGGTGTAGTCATTGGAAATCAGATTACCAGCTGCTTGATGCATTACATGAATCTCTGAATCTGTGGGAGCACTGCAGGCGGACAGGCAGGAGAGGTGTTGTTCAGCATATCCTAGTAGTAAACGAATGGACATGAGGACTACCCTGAGCGACCTCTGGGATCAATTAACATAAATTGAAGCATTGGGGGTAGAGATGCCTGGGGGCTGAGACCTTTGATTGGCTTGTGTCATTATTATGGTGCCTTAGCGATGGCCGGAAACCTTCGCTGAATCTCAGACCGAACACGTTGAGCACTCAATATGTGAGTTCGCGACAGAATCAAGTCAATTTCAAAAGCTAGTTGTCGAGTCATCGAGGGCTCCACTGCGTCCTTCGGAAGCCTCTTATCGACAGTCACAACTACGTTCTTCTAAATTTTTCCCCGAACTTTTCGCACACTTTGTTACGTTACAGCCTTATTATAAAATGGATTAAATAAACACATTTCCTCAGCAATCTTACACACAACACCCCATAATGACAAAGCGATTTTTCTTTTGCAAATGTTCTAAATACAAAAAAACATACCTTATTTCCATAAGTATTTAGACCCGTTGCTATGAGACACGAAATTGAGCTCAGGTGCATCCCGTTTCCAATGATCATCCTTGATGTTTCTACAACTTGATTGGACATGATTTGGAAAGGCAAACACCTGTCTATATAAGGTCCCATAGTTGACAGTGCATGTCAGAGCAAAAAACCAAGGGAGGTGACCAAGAACCTGATGGTCACGCAGCGCCAGAGTTTCTCTGTGGAGATGGGAGAACCTTCCAGAAGGACAACCATCTCTGTCGCACTCCACCAATCAGGCCTTAATGGTGAAGCATGGTGATGCCAGCATCATGCTGTGGGGATGTTTTTCAACGGCAGGGACTAGGAGACTAGTCAGGATCGAGGCAAAGATCAACAGAGCAAAGTACAGCGAGATCCTTGATGAAAACTTTCTCCAGAGGGCTCAGGGCCTTAGACTGGAGCAAAGGTTCACCTTCCAACAGGACAACAACCATATGAACACAGCCAAGACAACGCAGGAGGGGCTCCGGAGAGAGTCTCTGAATGTCCTTGAGTGGCCAGATCCCGGACTTGAACCCGATCAAACATTTCTGGAGAGACCTGAAAGTAGCTGTGCAGCGACGCTCCCCATCCAACCTGACAGAGCTTGAGAGGATCTGCAGAGAAGAATGGGAGAAACTCCCCAAATACAGGTGTGCCAAGCTTGTAGCGTCATACCCAAGAAGACTCAACGCTGTAATCGCTGCCAAAGGTCCTTCAACAAAGTACTGAGTAAAGAGTCTGAATACTTATATTCATCTAAAATTTGTAAAAACTATTTTTTGCTTTGTCATTATGGGGTATTGTGTGTAGATTGATGGGGGGGCAATTTAATCCATTTTAGAATAAGGCTGTAACTTAACAAAATGTGGAAAAAGACATGGTCTGAATACTTTCCAAATGCACTGTACCTTAATAGAAAATGCCTCAAGTAGATGTGAAAGTCACCCAGTAAAATACTACTTGAGTAAAAGATGACGTATTTGATTTTAAATATCAAAAGTATAAATCATTTAAAATTCCTTATTATTAGGCAAACCAGACAGCACAATTTTATTTTTTATTTACAGATAGTCAGGGGCATATTCCAACACAGACATAATTTACAAATTAAGAATTTGTGTTTAGTGAGTCTGCCAAATCCGAGACAGTGGTGATGAGCAGGGATGTTCTCTTGATAAGTGTGTGAATGTGACAATTTTCCTGTCCTGTTAAGCATTCATAATGTAACGAGTACTTTGGGGTGTCAAAGAAAATGTATGGAGTAAAAAGTACATTATTTTCTTTGGGAATGTAGTGGAGTAAAAATACCCCCAAAAACTACTTAAGTATTTACACCACTGGTAATACTTGAGAATGTGAGACTACATTTCCCTTACAATGGGAAAGTGCCTCTCATTTGCACATGAACTCTCCTGGCTGTTCCAACAGGTTTGTCTGATGCATCTTCATTTACTTCTATTGATGAGACGAGCCAGTTAGTACGACCAGTTTGGGGGGAGACTGATGTGTTTGGATAGGCTAGGCTACAGTATGAATGGTGTGTGTGTTTCCAGACTTGTGGTCAGACAGGACTCCTCTTCACGATGCCGCGTACCAGGGTAGACTCCTGATCCTGAGGACTCTGGTCTCACAGGTACACAGTAAAAACCATGTCTTACAGTATAAAGCTGCCATAAAAATGACATACTGACATTAAACAAAATAAAACGCACACATATCACATAGACAACATGAAGTCCTCCATCTTCTCCACTCTCAGGGGTTTCCTGTGGACATGCTGACAATGGACAGGGTTTCTCCCCTCCACGAGGCCTGCCTCGGAGGACATTACGCCTGCGCCACGTTCCTACTGGAGAATGGGGCCAATGTAAGGACGGCTTTTTTTTTCTCTCGCTCAAACTAGGAAGAATCAAAGGTGACAAATTATGATTTTGTTTTACCAATATAGGTAGCGTCTAAACTAAAGCCGCTTCATGTTGCTCCCTGTGTGTCTGCAGGTGGAGATGGTATCGACTGATGGAGCCACACCCCTCTTCAATGCCTGCAGCAGTGGTAGTGTTGCCTGTGTCAGACTGATTCTACAGTACAGCCCCAACACACATGTCCATCACCTGGCATCACCCATCCACCAGGCTGCAAAGAGAGGTAAGTGTGCATGTGGATTTATTTTCTGTGCAGTGTGACTCAGAATGACCATTTCTTGCAGAATGATGGTGTAATGGTAAATATTGTACTCAGCAAAAGTCGTTTCCCTCCCCAGGTGACAGGGAGTGTCTAGAGGTGTTGCTGTCCCATGGATTCCACATAGACCTGGAGCTGCCTGGTGTGGGAACCCCTTTGTACACAGCCTGTCTGGCCCAGTCCACCGACTGTGTGGAGAGACTGCTGCAATCAGGTGTTGATGTCCAGGGTGGGTGTGGTCATGACACACCATTACATGCTGCAGTGCAAGGGGGAGGAGTCAGGGTGGTGGAGCTTCTGATGGACTACGGGGCTGATGGGAGTTGTAGGAATTCAGACGGGAAGACTCCTCTGGAGCTGGCGGCTTGCGACAGTACAGTCAGAACTACAATACAGAAAAGAGGTGAAAATACTTGTTTATTATTGCATTCACACGCACATCCACGCATACATGACTCTACCCAAACGTCCCACTGGGAACACAATGTTTGAATCAACGTTGTTCCCACGTCATTTCAATGAAATTAACTTGAACCAACGTGGAATAGATGTTGAATTTACATCTGTGCCCAGTGGGCTATTAGTGTACGTCTACTGATGGAAGGCTATCAACATATTTTCCATGTCTGACATATCTCCTTCTTACCTTCCCCTTCTTCGATCTACCTCCTTACCGCCTCACCTCTTTCTCCCCAGGTCCCTGCACACTTTCTCAGCTGTGTCGGTTCTGCATTCGGAGAAGTTTGGGACAGGCTCGTCTGGACAGAACATCAGCCCTCTTCCTCCCTTACAGACTCCAGGCTTTCCTGCTTTACCAATAACACTGAAACAGCAACCTTTTTTACAAATGTTGGGTTAAATTACTTTTTTTTTATCGACTTTTCTACTTGTTCAATGTTTTTAGCAGTGAGTTGGTGACTGAACAAATGAATGGTTTTGTTTTTCTTGGTTTAATAGAAACTGGGTTGACTGACTGTTTGGTAGGTTTTCTCAGGATGCTGTATTTTTCTAATAAAATGATCATATTCAACATATCCAAAATAGCTTTTCTTTTGTCATAAACCCCTTATGTGGACGTGTTTATGTAATTGGGTAACATAAACAGTAGGGGGAGCCCCATCACATACTGTATCAACCCCCTGAACCCTGGCCCAGCCATCTACTTGACAAAAGACAAGTTGTCTGGGCATTGCGATCCTTGATGCCTTTCCTTTATCTGTGAGAGCAGAGGGAGATTAAGGAGCTGACAGACAAAGGAACAAGGGAAGAGGCATAGCAGATGGAGGGGTGTGACTCCGGGGTGTTTCCTGTCCTTCTCGTATGCCAGTTTAGATTGAGATTGAAAAGGTCCTATCATCAAATGCCTGATGGCCAATCAGGTCTCCTGAAACCGATCACCTATGTCTCATTAATGGCATCATGAGATGCTGGAGTAACCATAACTATGATTGTTGTGATAATAATCACAGCCAAAATATCACTTAGGATCTAGATCAAACTATGAATTACCTTGGAGTCTAAGCATCCCACTGTGTGAAGGCGTCCAGAGAGAAACTGCCCTAAGGCCTTTAACATGGAGACGGAGTATGTTAAAATTAACTGTCCGCAGTAAATCGGTTGCACCAGATGTCTTCCACTCTAAGAAAGTTTGGTTGTTTGGAACGTTGCGTCATTCACTTCTATTGGTCAGGCAGCTCTGCGGGACTCCAGCCAGTGTTACATTGACTAAATAGATTTTTAACAACTAGTAAACACTGTTATTGACCCTGTTAATGTGTCTGAGTGTCACTACACAGGAGGGTAACATACCAGTTTACACAGGACATCAAGAACTGAACACCTCCAAGCACGTCCAACTGCCTTGGAAGAACTGAACAAATAAAAATGGTTTACCTACATGTCCCCCTATATAGTATATACTGTAGGTCTTTAGAGCTAATCTACATCAGGGTTTCCCAAACTCGGTCCTGGGGCCCCCACTGGGTACAGGTTTTGGTTTTTGCTGATTGATTCAAGTAACCAACTCATCATCAAGCTTTGGTTATTTTAATCAGCTGTGTAGTGCTAGGGCAAAAACCAAAAGGTGTACCCAGGGGGGGCCCCAGGACCAAGTTTTGGAAACACTGATCTATATGAGGTATTGATTTGCCTGAAAGTGTTTTGTGCGATGTTCTCAGAGTTGTGAATGAAAGTAGAACAGAGCAAGGTTCAATCGATTTCCAGAATCACAGTGTTGAATGACTTCACAACATCTTCACATTCTATATGACGACCTTAGGATTGAGAAAAAAATAACAGAAAAAAAGTGAATAGTAAATGAATAGTCCTAAATAGGGCTGTGTCCAGCCTTCAAGACAAGGTTAAGCTGAATGAAAAAGTGAAAACAACACTACAGAACGTACAGCTATTAATGGAACAATCATTGCAAAACGACAATAGGAAAAGCATGTCCGAGCTCTCATGGACACCAGAACAACTGTGTGTGATTGCTGGTGTCTACACAGCCATCTAAGGTAAGTGATGTAAATTAAATAAGAGCTTCCTTGATTGGCCTTAAGTGATTTAGAATATTTTGGGTTTTGAGCTTGTAACCATGTTTTCGTAGCTCCTTGTTCAATAAAGGTTCAATAAAAATTAAAAAAATGCTGAATAAAGCAAGTGGTTAGAATGTTGCCTGTGTTAGACTGGAGGGACATGCTATCAAAATCCAATCAAAGTTTATTGGTTGCATACATAGTTAAGCAGATGTTATAGCGGGTGCAGCGAAATGTTTATGTTACTAGTTACTAACAATGTAGTAAAATGTCAAACAGGTACACAAATATTTAAAATAATTATTATCATCTTAAAATGTCTGAACAAATCCAATTAACCCAAATAGCAATGTAACGTCAATCGAAATGCAATCTGTATGTATCTAAACCAGATGAATTTACACAAGATATACTAAGAATGATATGTACAGCAGTAGCTATATTATTAGAGTGAGCTATGTCAAGAATCCAGTACATAAATGAATATGTGGTGTGTATAAACAGTGTAACTATGAGACAATGTACAATAGTAGAAATGATGGAATGAGCTATGTCAAGAACAGAGTATTTAAATACACAGTGCAAAACCTTATGGCAGAATATACTGGACAAAAATATAAGCCTAACAAGCAACATTTTCAAAGACTGGACTGAGTTACAGCTCATATAAGGAACTCAGTCAATTGAAATAAATGAATTAGGTCGAAATCTATGGATTTCACGAGACTGGGCAGGGGCACAGCCATGGGTGGGCCGTGGAGGGCATAGGCCCACCCACTGGGGAGCCTGGCCCAGCCAATCAGAATGAGTTTTCCCCCACAAAAGGGTTTTATTACAGACAGAAATACTCTGTAGTTTCATCAGCTGTCCGGTTGGCTGGTCTCAGTTGATCCTGCAGGTGAAGAAGCCGGATGTGGATGTCCTGGGCTGGCATAGTTATACATGGTCTGCAGTTGTGAGGCCGGTTGGATGTACTACCAAATTCACTAAAACGAAGTTGGCGGCTTATGGTAGAGAAATGAACATTCAGTTCTCTGGCAACAGCTTGGTTGATATTCCTGCAGTCAGCATGCCAATTGCACGCTCCCCTCATAACATCTGAGGCACATTTTTAAGTGGCCTTTTATTGTCCCGATCACAAGGTGCACCTGGGTAATGATCATGCTGTTTAATCAGCTTCTATATATGCCACACATGTCAGGTGGATGGATTATCTTGGCAAAGGAGAAATGGTCACTAACAGGGATATGAACAAATTTGTGCACAGCATTTGAGAGAAATAAGCTTTTTGTGCGTATGGAACATTTCTGGGATTTTTTATTTCAGCTCATAAAACATGGGACCAACACTTTACATGTTGCGTTTATATTTTTGTTCAGTGTAGATAGAATTTCAGGAATTTAGCTTTAGCTTGAGGAAAAGTACAGGACAGCAGCGCAGGACATTGAAACACCACATACCATAATTTCCAACCATTTAATCAACACTAAACATCATAACGTAGCCTACATAAAAAATATAAAAAAATGAACTGCTAAAAATATATTGCCACTTATTTTTAACACAATTAAAACTTTGGCACTGTAAACAAGACAACACAAGCTTGTTATACAAATAAATGATGGCGTGCCAAGCTGTACTTTTACAGAGAGACCAGAAAATGCTCAAACAACAACAAAATATTCTACTCACAAAGAGAGAATTACTTTTTATATTTATCAAACATTGAGAAACACAAGTATCACTTTGGACAACATTGATCGGGTGATCGGGATCAAGTATGGGCTCTGGCTGGGACACTAAAGGACATTCAGAGACTTGTCCCGATGCCACTCCTGCGTTATCTTGTCTGTGTGCTTAGGGTCATTGTCCTGTTGGAAGGTGAACTTTTGCCCTAGTCTGAGGCCCTGAGCACTCAAGGATCTCTCTGTACTTTGCTCCGTTCATCTTTCCCTCGATCCTGACTAGTCTCCCAGTCCCTGCCGATGAAAAACATCCCCACAGCATGATGCTGCCACCAACACCATTCACCATTGGGATGGTGCCAGGCTTCCTCCAGATGTGACGCTTGGCATTCAGGCCAAAGAGTTATATCTTGGTTTCATCAGACCAGTTAATCTTTTTTCTCATGGTCTGAGAGTCCTTTAGGTCCCTTTAGGCAAACCAAGCAGTTTGCCTGGCACTAAGACCGCACTCAGTCAGCTGTATAAGGAAATAAGCAAACAGGAAACCACTCACCCAGAGGCGGCGCTCCTAGTGGCTGGAGACTTTAATGCAGGGAAACTTAAATCAGTTCTACCAAATCTCCATCAACATGTTAAATGTGCAACCAGAGGGGAAAACATTCTAGATCACCTGTACTCTACACACAGAGACGCGTACAAAGCTCTCCCTCGCCCTCCATTTGGTAAATCCGACCATAATTCTATCCTCCTGATTCCTGCTTCAGATGAAGCAGACGCTAAACTACAGGACTGTTTTGCTATCACAGACTGGAACATGTTCCGGGATTCCTCCGATGGCATTGAGGAGTACACCACATCAGTCACTGGCTTTATCAATAAGTGCATCGAGGACGTCGTCCCCACAGTGACTGTACGTACATACCCCAACCAGAAGCCATGGATTACAGGCAACATTCGCACTGAGCTAAAGGGTAGAGCTGCCGCTTTCAAGGTGCAGGACTCTAACCCGGAAGCTTACAAGAAATCATACTATGCTCTGCGACGAACCAGCAAACAGGCAAAGCGTCAATACAGGGCTACGGTTGAATCATACTACACCGGCTCTGACGCTCGTCTTATGTGGCAGGGCTTGCAAACTATTACAGAATACGAAGAGAAGCACAGCCGAGAGCTGCCCAGTGACACGAGCCTACCAGACGAACTAAATCACTTCTATGCTCGCTTCGAGGCAAGCAACACTGAGGCATGCATGAGAGCATCAGCTGTTCCAGACGACTGTGTGACCACGCTCTCCGTAGCCGACGTAAGACCTTTAAACAAGTCAACATACACAAGGCTGCGGGGCCAGACGGATTACCAGGACGTGTGCTCCGGGATGGGCTGACCAGCTGGCAGGTGTCTTCACTGACATTTTCAACATGTCCTTGATTGAGTCTGTAATACCAACATGCTTCAAGCAGACCACCATAGTCCCTATGCCCAAGAACACAAAGGCAACCTGCCTAAACGACTACAGACCCGTAGCACTCACGTCCGTAGCCATGAAGTGCTTTGAAAGGTTGGTAATGGCTCACATCAACAACATTATCCCAGAAACCCTAGACCCCCTCCAATTTGCATACCGCCCAAACAGATCAACAAATGATGCAATCTCTATTGCACTCCACACTGCCCTTTCCCACCTGGACAAAAGGAACACTTATGTGAGAATGCTATTCATTGACGTTCAACACCATAGTACCCTCAAAGCTCATCACTAAGCTAAGGATCCTGGGACTAAACACCTCCCTCTGCAACTGGATCCTGGACTTCCTGACGGGCTGCCCCCAGGTGGTGAGGGTAGGTAGCAACACATCTGCCACGCTGATCCTCAACACTGAAGCTCCCCAGGGGGTGCGTGCTCAGTCCCCTCCTGTACTCCCTGTTCACCCACGACTGCATGGCCAGGCACGATTCCAACACCATCATTAAGTTTGCAGACGACACAACAGTGGTAGGCCTGATCACCGACAACGATGAGACAGCCTATAGGGAGGAGGTCAGAGACCTGGCTGTGTGGTGCCAGGACAACAACCTCCCTCAACGTAACCAAGACTAAGGAGATGATTGTGGACTACAGGAAAAGGAGGACCAAGCACGCCCCCATTCTCATCGACGGGGCTGTAGTGGAGCAGGTTGAGAGCTTCAAGTTCCTTGGTGTCCACATCAACAACAAGCTAGAATGGTCCAAACACACCAAGACAGTCGTGAAGAGGGCACGACAAAGCCTATTCCACCTCAGGAGACTAAAAAGATTTGGCATGGGTCCTGAGATCCTCAAAAGGTTCTACAGCTGCAACATCGAGAGCATCCTGACTGGTTGCATCACTGCCTGGTACGGCAATTGCTCCGCCTCTGACCGCAAGGCACTACAGAGGGTAGTGCGTACGGCCCAGTACATCACTGGGGCTAAGCTGCCTGCCATCCAGGACCTCTACACCAGGCGGTGTCAGAGGAAGGCCCTAATAATTGTCAAAGACCCCAGCCACCCAAGTCATAGACTGTTCTCTCTACTACCGCATGGCAAGCGGTACCGGAGTACCAAGTCTAGGACAAAAAACCTTCTCTACAGTACCCCCAAGCCATAAGACTCCTAATCAAATGGCTACCTGGACTTTTTGCATTGTGCCACCCGATGATGGAAAAATTTTATTAATCAATTTTAGAATAAGGCTGTAAAGTAACAGAATTTGGAAAAAGTCAAGGTGTCTGAATACTTTCTGAATGCACTGTACTGTAGTCTGATCCGACAATGAACTGTATACAGATATTTACATCTCTTCCACCATTGCTGAGATGTTTATGAGTTGAGATGTCTATGTGTATGTAGATAGAACGTTTCCAAGCATTTGATGCAGGACTGACTACTCCTGGGCAACTGTTGTTAAGGAAGTTGATCTTTCAGTGTAGGCTACAGAATTCAAACACTCATATAAACAACTATCTAATATGTATCTTTCAAAGCACTGAGGTTGTTGGTGTTTTAGTCAGGTGGAGATATCCCTACAGAAATGTCCTTTAGGTGCGTGTACACAATGGCAGCTCCAGTACCTCTCTTCATTCCCTTGTCATCAGCATCTTATTCACACCTGGTTGGGTTGTCATGTTCTTTAACAACTTCTCTAATGGATCAATACAGTTCCAATGAGAAACCAGAACAGAACTGCATCTCCGGAGGACTGAGACTAGTGATCTGTAACTTCGAAAATATTCTGCTACATTGGTTTGCATACTTAGCAGCAGCTGTTAAGATGATACATTCTAAACTTAAAAAGGTGTAAAGTAACTAATTACAACTACTCCCGTTACTGAAATTGAGTAGCTTTTTCGAGTACATTCACTACTAATATTTTTTTTATCTCAATTACTTTTTCTGAGAATTTTTGAAATGAGCTACTTTTTACTTTTACTTTAGTTTTTTTTACACCAGTAAATGTACTTCTTCTTGAGTAAAATGTAGTTAAAGTAACAGTACTTCTACTTGAGTAGGATATTTCAGTACTCTTTTCACCCCTGCTTAAAATAAAACACTTTGTATCAATTATGGATCATGGGTTGCATATACTAAAGCCCAGCATATCAACCATTGAATTAGAATGATGTATGGTGCTACAATATCAACACTTGGAGTTAGAACACAGGCCCACTACAGTATATGGGTTACAGCCATAAATTAATCTGTGATTTGATTGGGTAGCAGTATGTCAGCATCATCTTTAGCCCAGTCACTACACACAGCCTTCCTGACTAACATGAGCCCCGTTGACGAGGCTGAAGTTAGCCAGAGACTGATTGTTGCTCTTGACCGAGGTCAGTTGCGTGTTGCTCCGCCCCGTGCCCTGAGCATTACAGCTGATTGGTGGACGGCGGCGGCAGTGGAGTTGCTTGTTGAACTGCTTCTGGAAGCTATTGCTGAGCAGGTAGAGGGCAAAAGGGTTGACACAGGAGTTGGTAAAGGCCAGGACGCGGGCACACACGCTGGCTATGAAGTGTCCCAGGGACGTGTCCACCTGGCCGTAGTGGTAGGAGCGGTACAGGTAGATCACATGACTGGGGAGCCAGCACACAGCGAACAAACCCACAAAAACCAGGACTGTCTTAGCCAGACGCTTCCTGGACTCAATCTGTGGGGATGGTAAAGAAAGCATCATTCAATTGGAGTATTCAGAAGAACGCACACAAACGCATACACACATTTCTAATTTTCCCATTTTACTATAACCCATGTCTCATTAAATGATAAACACCTAAACGTCCAGTGTCCAGACACACATTCACACACCTGTTTTTTGATGTGTAAGTGTGCCTCCACGGGCATGTCTGAGGCGCTCTGGATCAGGCTGCGTGTGATTAAGCAGTAGTACACAGAGATGATGAGGAGGGGGATGATGTAGAAGATGAGGAAGAAGGCCATGGAGTGGATCTTAGGGTGCAGTTCCCCGGCGTGGGGGTAGGGAGCGCATGTAACAAAGGTGTCGTTGGTCTGGCCAATGTTGAAGGTGTGAAGGTCGGAGAAGACCACCTCAGGAACGGCCAGGGTCATGGAGAAGAGCCATATGGCTGCTGCTCGGAAGCAGATCTTAGCTGTGGATGTCTGGATGTCCATGGGTTTGACAATGGCCTTGTACCTGGGACGAGCAGAAAACACATTTTATTACATTTACCAGTCATTTAGCACAGGGGTTCCCAACCATTTTTCCCCAAGGTCCCTTTTTCACATTTGAAAATAGATAGGATATTTAATAATAATAATAATAATAATGGATAAGGAAAATAAAGTCTAGACCCGATTTCCCCAAATATGTTTTATTATGATAATTTATATGAACTATTTTACAGAAAGTGAAGAGATCAAGTGATAGCGACAGAGCCACATATTGTAGAAGATTTCTTCCCAATGCAAAGTCACATTTCGTTGACTTCTCGACTTTAGAAGATCGTAGTTTAGCTTCTGAATATCATAGAGACAAACAAAAGCTTTTCATTCCCATGGGCATCAGAGTTGCGTCTACCTCTTGTTTCTAGCTTAAAGCCCACCCTCCCCCCAGATCCTTTATCATTAAAGAAACAACTGTCTCACATTGCTCAGGATTAAAAGAACCAGAGAATTCAATGAAAAGCAGCTGGTGTTGGCTAATTGAGTTTGATCATATCTGTAATGATTGAATATGGATGCAACATACATACATAAGGGTACTTCAGGACCATCGAAGAGTGCTAGAATGGCATTTGGTAATTAATGTATGGAAAAGAACAACTCTCATAATAAAACATGGATTTCCTGAATCAAAATCCACTGATTATATGGCATCAAATTTCTGCAAATAATTACAAAAACCTTTGTTAAAACAACTAAAATATATATACAGTACGAGTCAAATGTTTGGACACACCTACTCATTCCAAGGGATTTCTTTATTTTTACTATTTTATACATTGTAGAATACTAGTGAAGACATCAAAACTATGACATAACACATATGGAATCATATAGTAACCAAAAAAGTGTTAAACAAATCAAAATATATTTTAGATTCTTCAAAGTAGCCACCCTTTGCCTTGATGACAGCTTTGCACACTCTTGGCATTTTCTCACCTGGAATGCTTTTCCAACAAGATTTAAGGAGTTCCCACATGCTGAGAACTTGTTGGCTGCTTTTCCTTCACTCTGTGGTCCAACTCATCCCAAACCATCTCAATTGGGTTGAGGTCGGGTGATTGTGGAGGCCAGGTCATCTGATGCAGCACACCTAAGGACAGATTTCCCCCGGTCTAATGTCCATTGCTCATGTTTCTTGGCCCAAGCAAGTCTCTTCTTCTTATTGGTGTCCTTTAGTAGTGGTTTCTTTGCAGAAATTCGACCATGAAGGCCTGATTCACAGTCTCCTCTGAACAGTTGATGTTGAGATGTGTCTGTTACTTGAACTCTGTGAAGCATTTATTTGGGCTGCAATTTCTGAGGCTGGTAACTCTAATGAACTTACCCTCTGCAGCAGAGGTAACTCTGGTTCTTCCTTTCCTGCGGCAGTCCTCAGAGAGCCAGTTTCATCATAGCACTTGACTGTTTTTGCGACTGCACTTGAAGAAACTTACGGATTGAATATACGGATTGACTGACCATCATATACGGATTGACTGACCAACAGTAATGACTGTTGTTTCTCTTTGCTTATTTGAGCTGTCCTTGCCATAATATGGATTTCTTCTATATACCACCCCTAGCTTGTCACAACACAACTGATTGTCTCAAACGAATTAAGAAGGAAAGAAATTCCACAAATTAACTTTTATCAATGCCACAACTGTTCATTGAAATGCATTCCAGGTGACTACCTCATGAAGCTGGTTGAGAGAATGCCAAGAATGTGCAAAGCTGTCATCAAGGCAAAGGGTGGCTACTTTGAAGAATCTGGAATATAAAATATATTTTGATTTGTTTAACACTTTTGAGGTTACTACATGATTCCATATGCGTTATTTCATCGTTTGGATATCTTCACTATTATTCTATAATGTAGAAAATAGTAAAAATAAAGAAAGACCCTTGAATGAATGAGGTGTGTCCAAACTTGGTGACGTGTGACGAATGTAAAAGTATTCCCTATTTATTTGCCTAGATTGGTTACATTATTGATATTTAAAAGCATGAGCACTGAAGTGACAGGTAGGGTGTTAATGCGTCAGTTTTAATGTGTATGGTATTGAGTGGGTCGTCTGGGCCTGTAAGAAATGAAGACTGAGTAGACAGCTCTCTGGTCGCTAATTAACTGAGATAGGCCAGTCTGCCTGTCTTCACCTCACTAAAGGAACAGTCACTCTCTCTTTCAGCTCGGACTAATAACCTTTAAGAACTTGTTGAACTCCAGGTTCCAATGATGAAAGAACTTTGATGGACAAAGAACTCTGCAGAGCAAGAACAGAGGAGCTGAGAACATAGTGGAATAGAATAATAGAACAGAATAGAGCACAGCTCAGGAGCCTGCTGAGCATTCACGCCTTTCCTACTCACTTTTCAATATTTGGTATTCAGTCGTGTAAAGCACTCTGCAGGTGTGGCTACCTTGCACGCTCTGAATAAATATAATTCAAATGCTGCAAACCCTCCCACTTGCTGGCCAACAGATTTCCAATATAGTTGTTAGTATATTTACAGTATCTTAAGCCATCCCTTTAAATACGGTGTACCTTTTAGTTCGAATTTTGTCGACAGACTACAATTTATAGAGAGAATGGTTCAGAATATTAAGGATCAATGAAAGAACGAAATCTAAATATATGCCTATTGTCTCTGTTTCAGCACTAATTGGTAGATTTAAAAATACTCTGATTGTGTAGATTATTTAGGTTTAGGAAAGTATTTATAACTGCCTGCACTAACCATGGAATTGTTTGATAACACAGCCAAGTTATGCTCCATATGTCAGGTTCAACTGTTACCGCTTGGTCTGCGCTAACAATTGAGTTAGCCTACATGTCTTTTCTTTATGTTATCAACTGTTACTAATGCAAATGAAGGTCAATGAGACAATGAAATGAAATTGAATGATAATGTATACCAACTGAAGGGAACTAACAGTAAATTGGCAGTTGAATATGTGTGGTTATTAGGCCTACTGATAGTCGATACTGATAATGGCTAATATTTAACATGAAAGAAACAGGAAAGGGTAGCCTATAATTTAGACATTCGAGAGTTCCTATCCCTGGAAATGTATGCACACCTAACTCGGGTCGGAATCGGCCCCTTGGTGAACTGTCAAACGCAACAGTTTTCTTTGCATCATGAGGGCAATTCTAAAGCCATGATCAACATGCTGAAAATGGCTTTTATGCTGTCTCTGTGTGTCCTGACAAGTGATTGAATGTCCATGGGACTTCAGCACTGTGCCAGTTATACACTCTCACTAAAAGCCAAAAGCGGCCATTTAAGGACAATTTCTGCCATTATTTCTTGTGTGGCGCCACAAATGCCACAAGGGGTGCCACATCTATTTATTTCTGTTGATTGAAAATGTTAGCATAACAGAGTTTTGAGCATAACAGAGTTTTGAGTGAATTGATGAATAGAACAAAATAAAAGATTGGACTTGAATTACATTAGGCCTACACAGAATGAACATGTCATGCATAAACAAGATCCCTCTTTAAAGTATGTGAGCTAAACCCCACCAGTTCACTCTCTCTTCTGTGAGTTTGTCGGCAGTGAACAACATCTGCACCCAGGCTGAAAGTGTAGGCTATTGTAATAATGTGTCACCTAATTACACAACCTGCCTGTTCATGCTACCATACCTGCCTGTTCATATTACAATGCCAAATAATGGTTGGAAAACTTCAATGTAGACTGTTCTTTTGTTTTTACTAGAAAAGGTTCATTTAACTTCCCGTCGGAGTGACTGAGAAAACAACACATTCGATTATAAAAGCCTTACCTATCTGCAGAGAGCGCAGTGAGTGTGAAAACAGAGACGCCGACGGAGGTGAGTTGGATGAACGGGATGAGTTTGCATCCCACCCGGCCGAAGAGCCATTTGTCTGCGAGATACCGGCTGGCGTCCACCGGCGCGCACGTGACTAGAAGCAGCAGGTCCCCGAGCGCGAGGCTGGACATGAACAGGTTGGGCACCGTCCGCATGGATTTAACTGTGATAAAAGTCCTCATTAGCGTGACGTTACCAATAAGTCCAATAATGATTAGAAATCCGTAGACGGTGGCGATAGCAATACCGGGAAGCCAAATGTAGTGCTCGTGGACCTCTGTGTTGAGACTGGACACCTGCGATACGTTAAAAATCATGTTCTCAGGGTTTAAAATGAACGAGTCCTCCAAAGACATAGTTGGTGTCTTCTTTCTTGAAAGTGTGTAAAAAATATATTCTTAAAGTTACCTTTGGGATGGCTTGCTGTTAAATGAAATGTTGTGACTCATAACTGTATTGTTTTCCCAAAACCAATTAAGAATAGCCAAATAGCATCATAAAAAGCTGCCAATCTGAAACTAAACCTTTAAATATCAGGGCTCATCTGTAAAAGAGACCTTGGTCTCAGTATGACTCCCATATAAAATAAAAGTTACATAAAAATATAATAATTTGAATGATGCAAAGAATGTCAAACTATAAGATATATATGTAGGGTTCTCTCATCAACCCTCATCGTATATTGAGTCAGTATATGTGTGGGGGTTATAAACTCACTGACTGCGTGCGTCACTCGCGCCCTGCCCTATTCGGTGGAAGAGTTGCGACAGGTGGATGGATGGAGTTAACTCAGGAGATCCGGTCCATCACGCAACCAATGTACACTACTCGGATGTTTGTTTGGTGCATAGACGTAGGTTTGGTGCGCCTTATTCACCTTCATATTCCCTTTGCATTAACTCAGTCCCAACCCAGACCTTAGCCTGTGCTCTGTCTATCTGACCATTAGAAACACCGTTGTCATGTATAACTGTAATTTGCTTGGGCAAAAAATACCCCAAATAACGGTGGTAAAAAAAAAAACATAACATTCTATCTGTCTCAATAATTCAACTACATCACATTGTCCTCGTTTATTTTGAGCCTGTGGTAAGTGTTAATTCTCTGAGAATAACCCAGTCCACTGTAAATTGGTTTTGTCACGATCCTCACCAGGAGGCCAATAATTGAGCTCGGATAATGGTGGAATTGACTGAATATTCATCACACATGCAATGATAAGACGTTTTCGTGATGGACACACACGAATTTTCCCATTTCACGTTTCTCATTAAATGATAAGCACTAAACGTCCAGTGTCCAGTCTGTAATGTGTATACATAACAGTGACATTAGCTATTTTCTGGGATTCACTGACTCTGAAATTACAGCCCAAAAAATGGGTTATATTGTCACATACACCAGATAGGTACAGTGAAATTAGTTGTTTTACAGGGTCAGTCATAGTAGTACGGCACCCCTATTGAAAATGTGGGTTAAGTGCCTTGCTCAACGTCACAACGGCAGGTGTTTAACCTTTTCGGCTCGGATATTCAAACCCGTGACCTTTTGATTACTGGCCCAAGGCGCTAACTGCTAGGCTACCTGCCGTGACTGGTATTTTGTTGAAATACACTGCACTCTATTCCACGAAGACAAGGGGACCGTTGAATTATAGACACACAGGATCTGAATATTAATTTACCTATGGAAATCAAATCAAATCAAATGAGCAGTAGACAACAATGTGCAAATCAAATATGCTGATTTCTCAAGAGGTCTGCTGAGAAAATGAAGCTTTTAATGGGCAGCTACTTATTTCAATCCTTACATCATCAACATCATCATTCCCTAATGAATCTTTGTGTTCTTCTCAATTAGATGATTCATGTTATTCCCTGATTAGAAAGTTATTGTTGTTAAACCAGCTCTGTTCAATGCTCAGGCTGTGCTGACAAAATGAATATTTTAATTGACAGCTACTTACTTCAACCCTTACATCATCATCCCCTAATGAGTATATTAGATCTATGTGTGGCTGCATACCTGAAGGCTGCCCTAACCCATCAGCAGAGATACTGCATGCCAACCTCGGTAGTCCCCTGTGATCCTCCCAAGGATTGCAATATCTCTATTGCCTCTGTCTGGTTGTTTGATATTTATTGAGCACCACAATCAACTCATAGCCAAAAAAGGGTCTGTAATAATTAATTACATCATGAATTATCCAACACCCTCAAGAGTCCACCTTCAACATTGCATGAATGTGTGCAGAATTCACAGCATTCAAGGATAAAGTTGACATCAGCAGTTGATGTAGGCATTCCAAGGGTACAACTTTGCTCTCAGGAAATTAAGTTGTTAGTTTATATATGTACATGTTATATATGTACATAGTTTCATATTTCTACCTCATCACTAGTAGCAGCAGTAAAAGTATGATTATTACAGTGTCTAGTATTATTAGTGTCTAGTTTGAGAAACAGACGCCTCACAAGTCCTCAACTGGCAGCTTCATTAAATAGTACCCGCAAAACACCAGTCTCAACGTCAACAGTGAAAGAGGCTCCGGGATGCAGGCCTTCTAGGCAGAGTTTCTCTGTCTAGTGTCTGTGTTCTGTTGTCCATCTTAATATTTTAAGTTTATTTGCAAGTCTGGGATATGGCTTTTTCTTTGCAACTCTGCCTAGAAGGCCAGCATCCCGGTGTCACCTCCTCACTGTTGACATTGAGACTGGTGTTTTGCGGGTACTATTTAATGAAGCTGCCAGTTGAGGACTTGTGAGGCGTCTGTTTCTCAAACTAGACACTCTAATGTACTTGTCCTCTTGTTCAGTTGTGAACCTCAGAAGAAATTTCTTTGTTTCAGGCCATTTGAGCCTGTAATCGAACCCACAAATGCTGATGCCCCAGATACTCAACTAGTCTAAAGAAGGCCAGTTTTATTGCTTCTTTAATCAGAACAACAGTTTTCAGCTGTGCTAACATAATTGCTAAAAGGTTTTCTAATGATCAATTAGCCTTTTAAAATGTAAACTTGGATTAGCTAACACAACGTGCCATTGGAACACAGGAGTGATGGTTGCTGATAATGTGCCTCTGTACGCCTAAGTAGATATTCCATACAAAATCTGCCGTTTCCAGCTACAATAGTCATTTACAACATTAACAATGTCTACACTGTATTTCGGATCAATTTTATGTTATTTTAATGGACAAAAATTGTGCGTTTCTTTAAAAAACAAGGACATTTCTAAGTGGTCCCAAACTTTTGAATGGTAGTGTATCTCTTGTCCCCCTATTTGAGGTTGGTATAAAATGCTACCATCTGGCTCGTCACATGCATTACAGTCCACAGGCAGCTCCTGTGGCTTCTACTTGAATGACAAATTACCCTGAATTTAATTCCGCTGCTCTATCGATCGCTACATACATTCAGTCTGAATTTGCAAGTTGTTTCTGTGACTTCAAAATGAGGGGTGTTGTATAAAACAAATTACTGGATAATCTCTAACAAATCTGACCAATCAGAGTATCAAAGTTGACAAAAGTCATCATGTAGGCTGGCTCTGGCCCAACCCATCGGTTTTGGAGACCAATCAGAACGGTCAGAATGTGTTCCTATTCTAGAAATCATAGGAGAGGGAGGCAAATCTAGTCATTGTGGAGAAGAAACCTCAGTTTGTCCGGAGCGGTGTGGATGGGTAGCCAGGCTTATACAGTTTATCAAAGAGCCTGATAAGGTGAGTCTACCCAGATGCTGGTAAATGTCACACTGCAGATGATAACCTTTTTTACATGCTGTAATTGTATTTCATGTAAGCAATGTATTGTATTGTTTATATGATTAGGGAAAACATTTGAAAACAGTAAAACTCAAAGGGTAGCAGTGTGACAGTGAGTCCTGTTTTGTTGCTGGTGATTGTGGCTTGACATTTTTGGTGTTGGGGCGAAGAGGTGACCAGTAGGGGGTGACCAGTTTAGCCACTTCATTGCTCTCAGTCACGACTCCTTAGAAACTGTAAAATAAAAATACATTAACCAAATGACATTCATCCACTCCATAACAGCACACTAATGGTTTTATCCAATGATTGAAGGAGGCACAATATCCCCTCATACTTGATGAATAGATCTCCAAAAGTCCCCAGCATTTCTCTGTACCCCGGACTAAAAGCAGCAGATGATGTCTCATGCCGTGCACCACTTCAGAGAGAGCATACTAGTATCTCACTAAAATAGGTGCAATTTTCAGAACTAGGCTGTGTTGGAACATCCGGTACAGTTATGTGTACCAGTCTATTTTGTAGTATACTTTGGTGTGAAATAGTCTAACATGCTGCAAAGTGCATATTTTATACCTTAACTGGTGGATTAGAGGAATATTCTAAAAACTTTAGGTCACAATCTCAAAACATTTAGGATCCAGCTCCCAGAACGTCCTCCTATGCCCAGCAGGGTATAAACATATTATAGGAGTAGACATGGCACAAAGCATCTGCGCCTGTGCATGGTTCTACATTGGCTCCCCCTCATGCCACAAAACTGTGTTAGCCAGCTGAAATAACACCTAGATATTAGAATTTGATTAATCAATCACATGGGGTTTACCGTTCAGTAGTTTGATATTACAGAAGAAAAATACATTGTCCGTTCTTTCAGAGTGCTCTGGGATATCTGATTACCACTGAGATCTTGCTCAAGCATTGCCACGGCTGGAAGTTATTATTAATTTAAGATAAGGAAAGGGCACTGGTTGCAGAGCATTGATGGCATTTTATTTTTCTAACTCAATCACAAATGACATTCAGCCTCTCTCCCTGTCTTCACTTCAATGAAAGGGGACAGAATTTACATCATAGTTCAGATTATTATCTGGATTTCCCAGGCAACCAACGCTCCCCTCTATCGCACAGAGAACTGATTATTCATCTCTAATGTTCAGTTCATTTGACTGGAATAGACTGTGGATATCCCAGACAGAAATCGGTTACTTCTAAAAGCCAGTCATTCAAGACTCCTTATACAATTACCACCTCCCATACGGTTAGAACCCCAGCAGGAAACACATAGGAATAAAAGTAATCTAAGAAATATAATATAATAATATTAAAAACACTTTCTTGAACTTCGTGAACTCTCTGAACTATATTACCATTATTGATATAATGTTGTCTTTGTGCAGCTCATGGTGCCGCAATGAGTTTTAGCACCACGAATAGCAACTGGTCCGACGGTCTAGCCGTATAGGGAACCGCGAGAACATCTGTGCATTCCGCCCTCATCCTCTCCCGTTTGAAAAATATTTCTCAACGTGGGGCTCCGGTCAGCTAAGGCACTCTTGCTTTAATCTGCAAGCAAAAAAACGTGACTACCGTCTGTTTGTGGACATCGTTCATTATATTTAGCTGAGTCCTGTCTACTCGCATTGCGTTCAGTGATCAAAGGAGAATAGAACGTTCCCATAGGCCCGTTTGGTCTTTCGCCTAATAACTATGTCCAACTTTGTTTGGTTTTAAACTAAATGAAAAAAAGTATACTTTACATTTGAGGTTCATTGCATGATAAACAAGCCTTGTGTATACGTGTGCATATACCACCATCTACTGGTAACACGTCTGTACTTGGAAGGCATGTATGGCTATGAGATAAGGCTTTGACTGATTGCTGGTCTATGATTTTTCTGACCAAAGGTGGTTGGCATAATTTGCTTTAATCGATTGATTAACAAAAATAATTGTCTTCAAACACTAAGCATTTGTGATGTTGGAATAACAATAACAAATCGGCATTGAGAATGCGGTGTTGAGAATACAAGTCTTCATAAATCTTAGGTAGTTTATGTTTGGTAGATTAAGACATTTCCGGGTTCCATGAAGATCATCACCAATATTAGGCTACTATACATTTTATACTAGGCGTTTAACAGTCAGTGGTAGGCTATTGGCCAGTGCATTGCTTCTTTCCATTGGTGATGGAAGCCAAGAGAGACATTATTTCGCTGACTACAAAGGTGCGTTTCTCGTAGGTCAAGGCGTCGAATCGGTGGTACCCACGGTCAATGCCTTTATAGAGGAGATTCTAAACAAGGTGCCACTCGGATCCACCGACTGCGATGGTGGGCTATACGACGGTCCCGCTGGGATGGCATACATGCTGTACCATGTCTCCGAATGTGCCTTGTTTTCCGACCACAGGGATAGTTATCTCAAAACCTCAAAGCAGATCATTGACGTGTCTGTGGGTACGTGGATGGAGAAGGACACAAACATGCAGGCCTCCTTTCTCCTCGGCGAAGCGGGCATCTATGCCGTCGCCGCGATGGTGTACAAAGCCCTGGGATTGGCGGACTTCGTCAAGCCGCTTACCAAATTTCGGAACCTGTGAAAGATATGCTCAACCGTCAATTTCTTGGAGTGCGGCTCTAACGAGCTGTTCGTGGGGCAGGCGGGGTACCTGTGCGCTGCCCTGTGGCTGAACTGGGGATAGAGGGGAGAGCCTGAGGGAACAGGGAAAAGACCAATGACTAAAATCAAAGAATGATTAGGCCTACTGACCAGGAGAAATATGACCTGAAAAAGAATGTCTCTCTTGGCTCCATATTCCCTGATCTCAAGCATTACTTTAATGAAATAACACTTCTCAAATCTAATTTCACAGATTCTTAGCAAGGATCAGATCCAGGCCATTTGCCAGGCTATCATAGAGTCTGGTAAACAGTATGCCACGAGGAAGAGAAAACCCCCACTCCTACTATGGGACTGAGTATTTGGGTAAGTAGGCCTACATGTCAAGCCTACGTGGTTGAGTGGCAGGAAGCGGGATGCTAATGAGTTTATATTGTCATGGGGGCCTTAAATGACCTCTTTGTCATTTGTGTGACGCCTTCGCTCTTATCTGAAAGGACTAGATAGGTGAAAGCCCAGTAGCAGCCACAATACCCAGCCCAGACCCACTGCCTCAACAGAACACAGTACCCAGACCCAGACCCACCGCCTCAACAGAACACAGGAACCAGACCCCCGCCTCAACAGAACACAGTACCCAGACCCAGACCCACCACCTCAACAGAACACAGTACCCAGACACACCGCCTCAACTGAACACAGTACCCAGACCCCCGCCTCAACAGAACACAGTACCCAGACCCAGACCCACCACCTCAACAGAACACAGTACCCAGACCCACTTCCTCAACAGAACACAGTACCCAGACCCACCACCTCAACAGAACACAGTACCCAGACCCACCGCCTCAACAGAACACAGTACCCAGACCCACTGCCTCAACAGAACACAGTACCCAGACCCACTGCCTCAACAGAACACAGTACCCAGACCCACCACCTCAACAGAACACAGTACCCAGACCCACTGCCTCAACAGAACACAGTACCCAGACCCACCACCTCAACAGAACACAGTACCCAGACCCACTGCCTCAACAGAACACAGTACCCAGACCCACTGCCTCAACAGAACACAGTACCCAGACCTGGACCCACCACCTCAATAGATGTTCCATGTGGCCAGCATTTGACCGCAAGAGTCACAGGGTATTCTCTGATGGAATCAGAGAGGCTGTCTTTTTGAATGAATGCTGGCTATTGAATCATGTGCTTTATGTTTGTATGTGCTGCTTGTGTGTATGGTGTGTGTGTGTGCACCTATGTTTCTCTCCCCAGGTGTGGCCCATGGCCTGGCGTTGGTGCTGCAGATGCTGCTGTGGAGGTTCTGAGTGGAGGGGACAGGGATCTAGTCTGGCAGAGTGTGGACTTCCTCATGAACCAGGAGCAGAACTGTAACTGGCCGGCCGAGCAGAGAGCCATGACAGAGAGGGAGAATGAGCTGGTGCACTGTTGCCATGGAGCCCCAGGTACACTTTCAATATGGCTCTTAATTGATTGATGTACTGATTTAGATAATATAGATACGATAAGAGGTAAGTGGTTTCCCAGGTTTCCAATGTAATTGATGCTCATGCCTCTTCCCAGGCCTACCTCTTTGCCAAAGCCTACCTGATCAATAGGAAGCCCCAGTACCTGGACACATGCGTCCGCAGTGGGGAGCAGGTGTGGCAGAAGGGCCTGCTGAAGAAAGGTCCAGGGATCTGCCATGGGGTGGCAGGCAGCGCCTACGTGTTCATGTTACTGTACCGCCTCACAGGGAACTCCAAATACATCTACCGTGCTCAGAGGCATGGAGGCTCAGTTGGACAAATCACTGCTGTTCTCTGTTTCCCTCTCTCTCTTTCTCTGTCTCCTGTACTATTCTAATATCTCCTTTCTTCATTTATCTCCCCTTATCTCACCCTTGATGAAAGTCCATAGCTTCAAGTGGCTTCCTCTCCTTGGTCTGCACTGATCTGAAAACACAGGCTGGGTTAAAGCAATGTAGTGGATTCCTTGCAGCGAAGTGCTTTCACCTGACGTGCTCTTTCACATCCGCGCATATGTGGAGATAGGACATGAGAAGAGGAAGACACTTTTGACTATTGAGATGCAACCCCCTGTCCTGCTTCACCCTCACCAAAGATACTGTATATAATGACGAGATGGTTTTGTCTCCACTCTAACAATGGGAGTCGTTGTCCCAAAGGTGGGAAGACAGGCAATATTCTTATCAGTCTGCTTATTAAGCACAATGAGCCCATAGAAACACATTGAATAATGCTGCGTGTACAGATTTTTATGGTAGTGGACCCACACGCTTCACCTCTTCCTCTCTGCCCTGACCCAGGTCTCCTCTTTTCTCCCCACAGGTTTGCAGAGTTCCTGTTTACGGAAGAGTTCAAGGTGGGCTCCTGCTCAGTCACCAGTGTTTATAGTCTGTTTGAGGGCCTGTCTGGAACCGTTTGCTTCCTGGTTGACCTCCTTCAGCCCGACCAATCCGAGTTCCCACTCTTCTGTGTGTTTGTCTGATTAAGGCTACGGTTGAACAATGCATCCTTCCTTCCTCCTTACATTACAAGGATGGCTCACCACAGAATTAAAACTTGAACTGGTTATGTGATCACTGATTGTTCTTTTATTATTGTGAAGTGTTTATGTGATTCTTAGATTAAATGTGTTGTTAATATCTGAGGGTGAGGGTGTCGCTATCAATGTGGGACATTTCTCCCAGAACAACTATGCTCTGCTGACATTGACGTTCTGCTTTATTTCCTGTCAGGTAAAAATACAAAGGCCTCCCTTTCAAATCAAATCAAATTTAATTGGTCACGTACACATGGTTAGCAGATTTTAATGCGAGTGTAGCGAAATGCTTGCGCTTATAGTTCCAACAGTGCAGTAATATCTAACAAGTAATCTAACAAATTTACGACTACCTTATACACACAAATGTAAAGGGATGAATAAGAACATGTACATATAAATATATGGATGAGCGATGGCCGTGCGGCATAGGCAAGATGCAGTAGATGGTATAGAATACAGTATATACATATGAGATGAGTAATGTAGGATATGTAAACATTATTAAAGTGGCATTATTTAAAGTGACTAGTGATACCTTTATTACATCCATTTATTAAAGTGGCCAGAGATTTGAGTCTGTATGTTGGCAGCAGCCTCTATGTTAGTAATGGCTGTTTAACAGTCTTTTTTTGGCATTCCTGTGACATCGGGTGGTGTAGGTGTCCTGGAGGGCAGGTAGTTTGCCCCTGATGATGCGTTGTGTGTAGACCGCACTACCCTCTGGAGAGCCTTGTGGTTGAGGGCGGTGCAGTTGCCGTACCAGGCGGTGATACAGCCCGACAGGAGGCTCTCAATCATCCTTTAGATGATGATGCACAGTGGTCTAAAACACTGCATCTCAGTACAAGAGTTGTCACTGCAGTACCTGGTTCAAATCCAGGCTGCATCACATCCGGCTATGATTGGGAGTCCCATAGGGCAGCGCACAATTGGCCCAGCGTTGTCTGGGTTTGGCCAGAGTAGGCCATCATTGTAAATAAGAATTTGTTCTTAACTGACTTGCCAAGTTAAATAAAGGTTAAATAAAAATAAATAGTTCCAATAATGGAACTGCCACAGAATTATTTCTACTGCATTACAAGTTCAGCCTAGGGGCAATGAGAGAGTGTCAAATTTAGTGAAGATAAAAATGAATTGCTATTTTGATAGGTGAGGCTTATTTGATCTAATAGTAGTTTCGTGATGGTTAGGTTGTTAGCGGTATACTGATTAAAGTGTGATAGACGTGACATCCCGGCAACCTTTAGAAAAAAACACTTTGTATCTGAGATGTCCCTGTTAAAATTTGAGATGATCTATGCGTATTCTATGCATAGCATCATACTCTCCATTGAATACAGGTGGTTGACGTCGACACCCATCAACTAATATTCAAAAATATATTTAAATAAAGAGATGTATTCACCAATCCAAAGAGAGAAATAGGCGGGAGCTTGACAGCCCGTCGTTGCGCCCTGTGGACTACGAATGGCATTGTTAGGGCGGAGACACACGCATCTCGACATTATATCCAGTATCTCTTTTTACTGTGCTAATGCAGATACAAATAAGAGTAATTGAGATAACTGTATAATACGGCATACTTAGCATACTGATAGGAATTAGCCCTACACAGATCAACACATGGTTCACTTATTGCATCTTTCTTAAGACACATTAAACGGAGGTTTTAACATGAGCCACCTGCTTCACTGTATGGCAACAGCCGTACATTCATTTGTACCCTGATATTTGGTGAGCTACTCTCCAGTTGAAAAATGCCCAATTTCTTATGGACGCTATCTGTGATGTTACTCTCTGAACTGGCCTTACTTGAGAACACTAGATTAGACTGTATCTGTGATGCAATTTTTTGGGGGAAATCTGTTGAGGTCATTGTTTCCATGTGTTGCATTGTCAATATGTAGATAGCCTAAAGGCTTCCTGTTCTTTAAAGATAACCTCTTGATAATGTATACTGTATACTATAATGTGGGCCTATTGATATTTTCATGTAAAGCCTCCTGTAATATTGTGGCCTTTTTTCCTTAAATGTGTAATTTATTGATTTGCAAGATCATTAAAGCCTTCTAAATTGAGGATAATTACTGTTATTTTGTTGTTGTTGAACAGCGATTAGGGCGCCTCTGAATGTGTTTTTATCATTAGTTCTCCACACACGAGCGCAATGCGAGCTCACTGCGCCACCTACCGGTCCTTTCCGGGACAACACCACTAGACGAGAAAACAGCCTGTCAAATAGATGAGCTCTAGACACAGCAAGCGCCCGACAGGAGAGCATCTCCCTCTCGGAGTCGGCTCTCGGTTAATGCACGATGGTAGGGAGGAGCGTCCTGCCTTCCCCGATGGCTGAGTGAGTGAGGATGCGACTCCCCAGCTCCATATTTGTGTCGGTGTCTCTGTTCACGGCCGAGACCACGGCAGCCCTCTACCTCAGCTCCACATACCGCTCCGACGGCGACCAGATCTGGCAAGGGCTCACCCTCCTCTTCACCCTGGTAACTTCAGTGCTCGTGCAGCTGACACTCACCTTCATTCACCGGGACCTTAGCAGGGACCGACCGCTTGTTCTGCTGCTTCACATCCTGCAGCTCGGACCCATCGTGAGGTAAGTGGCCGGTGGAATAGGGGAGAGAGCCGTGCTCTCCTACAGTTTCCCGTTATTTATGTGCGCTCTACCATCACCACACCGAGCCACCTCCAGATCCGTAGCATCATGCAGTTGTAAGTAGGCTAGTCCACCACCACTGCTGATCTCTAAAATTGCCTGGCAAAGATTGTACAATATCTCGCCTTGAATGAAAAGGTTTGGTAGACAATGACCAAACCGTGGCTGAAATGTGTGACAGCGTCGTGCGTGATTCAATGTTGTTTCAATACAATGGAGATTTAAATTCCCCCACCTGTCGGGGGAATGCTCAATGTGTGACCTCATAAGAAGATTATAGACTGACGATGGAGCATCGGAGCGCAACGTGTCAGTCTTGCTGTCTTTGTTGTTGTGGCCCTTTTGTCTCTTGCTACAGGCCACAACACACACTGCGCCGTGCGCAGTAGGGCCTGCAGAGCCAGGGGCGGATTTAGTCATTTGGATGCCCCAGGCAGAGCCCAGGTTTTACAACCTGGACTCAGGGGCAGAGATAACATTGTAAGTGTAAATCTGGGACACCCGGAATAGTATGATATGTTATGTTTCGTATGGCATGTATTAAGTTGTGGATGTCCATCATCCATTTTGTATGATATATTATGATGACAATTTGTATGATATATGACAACTTGCAATTCGTACAATATGTTGTTGCTAAATGTATGGTATCTTACGAATTACAATGTTAGCATTCTAATGTTAGCATAGCTAGGTGGCAAATCAAATCAAATCAAATTTTATTTGTCACATACACATGGTTAGCAGATGTTAATGCGAGTGTAGCGAAATGCTTGTGCTTCTAGTTCCGACCATGCAGTAGTATCTAACAAGTAATCTAACAATTTCACAACAACTACCTTATACACACAAGTGTAAAGGAATGAATACGAGTATGTACATATAAATATATGGATGAGCGATGGCTGACCGGCATAGGCAAGATGCAGTAGATGGTATAGAGTACAGTATATACATATGAGATGAGTAATGTAGGATATGTAAACATTATATAAATGGCATCGTTTAAAGTGGCTAGTGATACATTTATTACATCCACTTTTTAATTATTAAAGTGGCTAGAGATTTGAGTCGATGGCCGAACGGCATAGGCAAGATTCAGTAGATGGTATAGAGTACAGTGTATACATTTGATATGAGTAATGTCGGATATGTAAACATTATATACAAAATTGTTTAAAGTGGCTAGTGATACATTTGTTACATCCAATTTTCTATTATTTAAAGTGGCTAGAGATTTAAGTCAGTATGTTGGCAGAAGCCACTCAATGTTAGTGGTGGCTGTTTAACAGTCTGATGGCCTTGAGATAGAAGCTGTTTTTCAGTCTCTCGGTCCTAGCTTTGATGCACCTGTACTGACCTTGCCTTCTGGATGATAACGGGGTGAACAGGCAGTGGCTCGGGTGGTTGTTGTCCTTGATAATCTTTTTGGCCTTCCTGTGACATCGGGTGGTGTAGGTGTCCTGGAGGGCAAGTAGTTTACCCCCGGTGATGCGTTGTGCAGACCTCACTACCCTATGGAGAGCCTTACGGTTGTGGGTGGAGCAGTTGCCGTACCAGGCGGTGATACAGCCCGACAGGATGATCTCGATTGTGCATCTGTAGAAGTTTGTGAGTGTTTTTGGTGACAAGCTGAATTTCTTCAGCCTCCTGAGGTTGAAGAGGTGCAGTTGCGCCTTCTTTACCACGCTGTCTGTGTGGGTGGACCATTTCAGTTTGTCCGTGATGTGTACGCCGAGGATCTTAAAACTTTCCACCTTCTCCACTACTGTCACGTCGATGTGGATAAGGGGGTGCTCCCTCTGCTGTTTCCTGAAGTCCACAATCATCTCCTTTGTTTTGTTGATGTTGAGTGAGAGGTTATTTTCCTGACACCACACTCCGAGGGCCCTCACCTCCTCCCTGTAGGCCGTCTCGTCGTTGTTGGTAATCAAGCCTACCACTGTAGTGTCGTCAGCAAACTTGATGATTGAGTTGGAGGCGTGCTTGGCCATGCAGTCATGGGTGAACAGGGAGTACAGGAGAGGGCTGAGAACGCACCCTTGTGGGGCCCCAGTGTTGAGGATCAGCGGGGTGGAGATGTTGTTTCCTACCCTCACCACCTGGGGCCGTCCCGTCAGGAAGTCCAGGACCCAGTTGCACAGGGCTGGGTCGAGACCTAGGGTCTCGAGCTTAATGATGAGTTTGAAGGGTACTATGGTGTTAAATGCTGAGCTGTAGTTGATGAACAGCATTCTTACATAGGTATTCCTCTTGTCCAGATGGGTTAGGGCAGTGTGCAGTGTGATTGCGATTGCGTCGTCTGTAGACCTATTGGGACGGTAAGCAAATTGGAGTGGGTCTAGGGTGTCTGGTAGGATTGAGGTGATAGGATCCTTGACTAGTCTCTCAAAGCACTTCATGATGACGGAAGTGAGTGCTACGGGGCGATAGTCATTTAGCTCAGTTACCTTAGCTTTCTTGGGAACAGGAACAATAGTGGCCCTCTTGAAGCATGTGGGAACAGCAGACTGGGATAAGGTTTGATTAAATATGTCTGTAAACACACCAGCCAGCTGGTCTGTGCATGCTCTGACAACACTGCCAGGGATGCCATCTGGGCCGGCAGCCTTGCGAGGGTTAACACGCTTAAATGTTTTACTCACGTTGGCTGCGGTGAAGGTGAGTCCGCAGGTTTTGGTAGCGGGCCGTGTCGGTGGCACTGTATTGTTCTCAAAGCGAGCAAAGAAGTTGTTTAGTTTGTTTGGGAGCAGGACATCGTGGTCCGCAACGGGGCTTGTTTTCTTTTTGTAGTCCGTGATTGACTGTAGACTCTGCCACCTTCCTCTCGTGTCTAAACCGTTGAATTGTGACTCTACTTTGTCTCTATACTGACGCTTAGCTTGTTTGATTGCCTTGTGGAGGGAATAGATACACTGTTTGTATTCAGAGAAAGGGATTGCCTTGCGGAGGGAATAGCTACACTGTTTGTATTCAGTCATGTTTCCGGTCGCCTTGCCCTGATTAAAAGAAGTGGTTCGCGCTTTCAGTTTTGTGCGAATGCTGCCATCAATCCACGGTTTCTGGTTGGGGAAGGTTTTAATAGTTGCTATGGGTACAACATCACTGATGCACTTGCTAATAAACTCGCTCACTGAATTAGCGTATACATCAATGTTGTTGTCTGATGCTATCCGTTAGCTAGGCTAGGGGTTAGGGGTTAAGGTTAGGGTTAATGTCAGCAGAGGCTCCTCAGAGGAGGAAAGGGAGGACCATGCTACTCAGTCAATTTCCTAAAAATAAAATAGTGAAACATTTAAAAAGTTAGCCTTTTTAGAAAAAACTATACTAAATATATTCATGTCACCAAACTGATTAAAACACACTGTTTTGGAATGAAGGTCTACTGTAGCCCAAACAGCACTCTTTGGGGTTGCACCATGGTGTAGCCAGAGGACAGCTATTTTCCATCCGCCTCTGGGTACATTGACTTTAATACAAAACCTATTGAACCCCATCCATAGACTTACACAGTAATTATGACGACTTACGGAGGATGTCCTCCAAACTATCAGAGCTCCTGCAGCATGAACTGACATGTTGTCCACCCAATCAAAGGATCAGAGAACGAATCTAGTACAAACAGCATAAGCTACAGCTACCTAGCACTGCAGTGCATAAAATGTGGTGAGTAGAGAAAGACGATAGTTGAACAGTTTTGAACGAATTAATTTATAAAAAAATTAAGGAGAAGCAGCAGAGAGAGAGAGCTATATTTAGGTTTTTACTTTCACTTACATAGCTAGCTAATTTAGCCTACTCAAACACCCAGCTCAAAGAGAGAGAAATGCTATTTATATTAGCTGGCTATCCAACACAGGAACTCTTCCAAGTCAAGGTAAGCTTTCGGTTTTATTAATTTATTGCCACTATGGCCCGCCGGTGTTACTGCTAAACTGCTTGCTTTACACTGTACTGCGTGATTGTAGCGGGTTTACTAACACATTAGTTCTAGTAGCTATGTTGACTATGACGTTAGCTAATATGGTGACATTGACAACGATGTAGGCTGTGTGTAGTGGTTAGTGGTTATGGTATGAAGGTTTGGCTTGAAAATGTTATTTTGCCTGGTCACAGAGAGCTGTTGTGTTGTGCACTGAATTCCACAAGCGAAGGGAAAAGGTGAGAGAAGGAGAGCAGGTAGATGCAAGAAGGAATTATACAATGAGCAAAGTGATGTTGCTGTTTGTATGTGGCTGCTATGAAACTGAACTGTGTGTGCGGGTGATCAGCGGTGTATTCATTCCGCTGATTCTGTTGAAAAACTTTTCTTAAACAGAATGAAACGGGGATAAACCTACCTGAATTTGTCCAATAGAAACTCTTGTTTGCAACTGTTTTGTACTAATGATTACACCCTAGATCAGCTAGATGCAGGCAAGAGTGGGCAAGGCGATATTGAATGTGTCACTGTCTGTCACCTTGGTTACTCCAATTGTCTCTCGACCTGTGCTAGGTTGTAGCAACCTCATGATGGGTATAGGGGAAATTATCATGTAGTAGCCTAAACCTATCAATGTTACATTGAGCTGGGTGAATGGAATATGAATGAGGGGGCGGGGGGTGGCCTTGAGTGGAGCATGGGGGGGCCTCAAGCGGAGAAATTATAAAAAATAAATTATTCTTGGTAAGTCCGTCACTGTGCAGAGCTGATCAATAGGCCTAGTCCCATGATCAATATAGCACACCGCAAACCACTGCAGCACCGCATGAACAACACACCAACCGTTTAAGCTGCATAGGGAACCTTGATTTAAAGACCCTGGAAAGCGACCGACCATTGACCACTCATTACTCTAATCAAATGCCCAAAATAACACATAGGCATATCAATATACAGTAAATTCATTATGTAGGCCCTAACTGAAAATATATCAAATTTGTCCTTGCTGTAGCTGTCTGAGCAATAATCCACAGTGCAGGCCTATTGTGAGATATGAACTTGTGTTTTGTTTATATGTCTATTGTCCATGACAGCAGCTCAGTATTCCCATGACTGGTGTTGATTCAGAGGTAATATAACACCCATAGACATAATCTTATCCTGGTGAGTCTGTTGCTTAATGATTTTCCTGACCTCCCATGGCTCTGCTGTCTTTCTGTGTGAGGGCAAACCTCCAAGAATGCCTCGACAGTTCTGTCCTACTGGAAAAAAAGGTATACCCAAACACGCTTCAAGCCAGCTTAAAAGAAAAAGGGGGGATCAGGTGCTCGACTGAGGGACTTGAAAATCCAAAGAACATTCCTTCAACTGGTGACTAACCGGGAGAATAAAGAAAGAATAAAGAGGATCACTGTTTCTGTGTAAATCTGATAGATTTATTGACAGGACAAACAGTTCTGTCCTACTGTCATGGTCCCTGACCAACACATAACTAAGCTGGAATAGCAGTGAATATGCAGTATGTATCCCTACATAACCCCAATACATATATAGCCCATATATACCCCATAAAAGGCCAGGCCCTACCCTGTCCCAGACACTTAGTTATCAGTTATCAGTAAGCCCAGTGCTGGCCTGGCCATCTGCCCTTCATGGCCAGACTCAGTAGGAATTTATACTAATCCCATCTCTAGAGAGACACACTGACCACAGTTCTTCCTACTGGATGGATGCACCAAATAATCACAGACACGCACAGTTTTGGAATATGCAAACCAGAGGACTACAGAAAACACCCACCCAACAGCTACAGAATACACCCACAATGGAACTCACCAGAGCCCTCTGACAGAAGGCTTTGCAGCCTTCTGCAATGGAATATGCAAATAGTAGAATCCTTGGGTATTACCCTTGGACTCAAGGTGCTCAGTTGATTTGAGTTTCATTGACCAGGGCCATAACATATGAGGACACCAAGGTCCGGACCTCAGTAACTTTGTCTAATTTGAAGGAAAAAAATATAAATGTTATACACAATAAAGAATAAAGAAAATAATTTACAAATCAACATCTAAATATTGCCTGTTTACGAATGAGTGGAATCATGAACAGTGGTTTGTTTTTTTATGTTCGCCTGCGTCCACCCGATTTGCCTTTTTAGCAGCACATTAATCACTCTCTCAAACAGCTATTTCCGCCCTCTCACGGCACAGGCCAAAGGCCTGAGACGTGAAACAAGCCACCCCATCTAGGAGTCGACTCAAGTAGGCAACTAGAGACGCTGCTGACATTGTGTTTGCGAGATGCCGGACAAAAGGCCACTTTAAAACCGTTCTGCGACTCATGCCGTGTCAACAGACATCCCCCCCAAACAAACAAAAACCGACTCTCTGAGAATGCACAACTGGTAAATAGTCGCTTTTAGATATGTCAGTCAATGAGGGGCCAGTTGCCAGCAGATACTTCTATTGCAATAACGTTGAAGGGCTCTGGCTAGTATTACTTAGCCAGTTAAGCCACTACATCACTGATATTAATACAGAATCGTGAGTCATATTCTAATCATTCATGTGAATGTGATAATACCACAGATTTTTAAACCCAGAGGCACAACATCGCGAGACTTCCAGGAACGCTTGCAAAACAGACCAAGCAGACCAGGCCGGGGTTTATATTTAGTTGGGGTCTTTCACTTCTCAATGGGAGAAGTGAAAGAATATTCTTTGGTTGTTCATTTTCTCGAAATCTAAAGGCACATCCTAGATTCTTAAGTAGTTGAGCATGTTATTACTCCAACCTCGTTTTAATTTTCGTCAAAAAAACACTTTATCAAATCAAATCATATATGATTTGTCACATGCGCTGAATACAACAGGTGTAGACCTTACAGTGAAATGCTTACTTACAAGCCCTTAACTAACAATACAGTTAATAAAATACATTTTAAAAAGTAAGAGATAAGAATAACATATAATTAAAGAGCAGCAGTAAGTAACAATAGCGGGACTATATACAGGGGGTACCGGTACATAGTCAATGTGCTGGGGCACCGGTGTCGAGGTAATTGAGGTAATATGTACATGTAGGTAGAGTTATTAAAGTGACTATGCATAGATAATAACAGAGAGTAGCAGCAGCGTTCCAGAAGGGGGGGAGGCAATGCAAATAGTCTGGGTAGCCATTTGATTAGATGTTCAGAAGTCTTATGACTTGGGGGTAGAAGCTGTTTAGAAGCCTCTTGGACCTAGACTTGGCACTCCGGTACCCCTTGCCGTGCGGTACCAGGGAGAACAGTCTATGATTAGAACAGTCATTTTTAGGGCCTTCCTCTGACACCGCCTGGTATAGAGGTCCTGGATGGCAGGAAGCTTGGCCCCAGTGATGTACTGGGCCGTACGCACTACTCTCTGTAGTGACTTGCGGTCGGAAGCCGAGCAGTTGCCATACCAGGCAGTGATGCAACCAGTCAGGATGCTCTCAATGGTGCAGCTGTAGAACCTTTTGAGGATCTGAGGACCCATGCCAAATCTTTTCAGTTTCCTGTGTGGGAATAGGCTTTGTCGTGCCCTCTTCACGACTGTCTTAGTGTTTTTGGACCATGATAGTTTGTTGGTGATGTGGACACCAAGGAACTTGAAGCTCTCAACCTGCTCCACTACAGCCACGTCGATGAGAATGGCGGCGTGCTCGGTCCTCCTGTTTCTGTAGTCCACAATCATCTCCTTTGTCTTGATCACGTTGAGGGAGAGGTTGTTGTCCTGGCACCACACGGCCAGGTCTCTGACCTCCTCCCTATAGGCTGTCTCATCATTGTCAGTGATCAGGCCTACCACTGTTGTGCCATCGGCTAACTTGATGATGGTGTTGGAATCGTGCCTGGCCATGCAGTCATGAGTGAACTGGGAGTATAGGAGGGGACTGAGCACGCACTCCTAAGGGGCCCTCGTGTTGAGGATCAGCGTGGCTATCATCTGGGGGGCGGCCCGTCAGGACGTCCAGGATCCAGTTGCAGAGGGAGGTGTTTAGTTCCAGGGTCTTTAGCTTAGTGATGAGCTTTGAGGGCCCTATGGTGTTGAACGCTGAGCTGTAGTCAATGAATAGCATTCTCACATAGGCCTTCCTTTTGTCCAGTTGGTAAAGGGCAGTGTTGAGTGCAATAGAGATTGCATCATCTGTGGATCTGTTGAGGCGGTATGCAAATTGGAGTGGGTCTAGGGTTTCTGGGATTATTGTGTTGATGTGAGCCATGACCAGCCTTTCAAAGCACTTCATGGCTATAGATGTGAGCACTACGGGTCGGTAGCCATTTAGGCAGGTTACCTTAGTGTTCTTGGGCACAGGGACTATGGTGGTCTGCTTGAAACATATTGGTATTACAGACGTAGTCAGGGACAGGTTGAAAATGTCAGTGAAGACACTTGCCGGTCAGCGCATGGTCGGGAGTACACATCCTGGTAATCCGTCTGGCCCTGCGGCCTTGTGAATGTTGACCTGTTTAAAGGTGTTACTTACATCGTCTACGGAGAGCATGATCACACAGTCGTCTGGAACAGCTGGTGCTCTCATGCATGTTTCAGTGTTACTTGTCTCGAAGCGAGCATAGAAGTAATTTATCTCGTCTGGTAGGTTCTTGTAACTGGGCAGCTTGTGTCTGTGCTTCCCTTTGTAGTCTGTAACAGTTTTCAAGCCCTGCCACATCCGACGAGCGTGGGAGCCGGTGTAGTACAATTCAATCTTAGTCCTGTATTGACACTTTGCCTGTTCTTGGGATGTCTGGTTTGAACTGCTCTCTTGAGGTCATGCCACAGCATCTCAATCGGGTTGAGGTCAGAACTCATTTTCTTCTGTTGAAGCCATTCTGTTGTTGATTTACTTCTGTGTTTTGGGTCGTTGTCCTGAACTTGGGAATTCATTTTTCGATGATAGCAAGTTGTCCAGACCCTGAGGCAGCAAAGCAGCCCCAAATCATGATGCTCCCTCCACAATACTTTACAGTTGGGATGAGGGTTTGATGTTGGTGTGCTGTGCCTTTTTTCTCTCCACACGTAGTGTTGTGTTTTCCTTCCAAACATCTCAACTGTAGTTTCATCTGTCTACCGAATAGTTTGCCAGTAGCGCTGTGGAACATCCAGGTGCCCTTTTGCAAACTTCAGATGTGCAGCAATGTTATTTTTGGACAGCAGTGGCTTCTTCCGTGGTGTCCTCCCATGAACACTATTCTTGTTTAGTGTTTTACGTATCGTAGACTCGTCAACAGAGATGTTAGCATGTTCCAGAGATTTCTGTAAGTGTTTAGCTGACACTCTAGGATTCTTCTTAACCTCATTGAGCATTCTGTGCTGTGCTCTTGCAGTCATCTTTGTAGGACGGCCACTCCTAGGGAGAGTAGCAACAGTGCTGAACTTTCTCCATTTATAGACAATTTGTCTTACCGTGGACTGATGAACATCAAGGCTTTTAGAGATAATTTTGTAAGCCTTTCCAGCTTTATGCAAGTCAACAATTCTTAATCTTAGGTCTTCTGAGATCTCTTTTGTTCGAGTCATGGTTCACGTCAGGCAATGCTTCTTAGCAAACTCAAATTTTGTGTGTGTTTTTTATAAGGCAAGGCAGCTCTAACCAACATCTCCAATCTCGTCTCATTGATTGGACTCCAGGCTAACTGACTCCTGACTCCAATTAGCTTTTGAAGAACTCATTAGCCTAGGGTTTCACATACTTTTTCCAACTTACACTTTTTCCAACCTACACAATAATTTGTGTATTATTAGTTTAAGCACACTATGTTTGTCTATTGTTGGGACTTAGATGAAGATCAGATCAAATTTGATGACCAAGTTATGCAGAAATCCAGGTAATTCCAAAGGGTTCACATACTTTTTATAAATGTGATATTTCAGTTTTTTATTTCTAATACATTTGCTTTGTTACCAAATCGGTAACAGAATTTCCAAATAATTGTCACAAACCACAAATGGGATCACAAGTTTTGACAGTACAGCACAGTACAGTACAGCACAGTAGAGTAGAGTACAGTAAAGAAAAGTAGAGTATAGTTCAGTACAGTACAGCAAAGCACAGTAGTCTACAGTACAGTAAAGAAAAGTATAGTACAGTACAGTACAGCACAGTAGAGTAGAGTACAGTAAAGCAAAGTAGTGTATAGTTCAGTACAGTACTCTACAATAGAGTAGAGTTCAGTACAGTGCACAGTACAGCACATTAGAGTTGAGTACACTATAATGTACTGTATTGTACTGTACTATACTGAACTCTACTGTACTAGATTCTACTATACTGAACTCTATACTACTGTTCTGTGCTGTGCTGTACTCTACAGTACTCTATTGAGCTCTACTGTGCTGTACTTTGATGTCCAAACTTGTGAAACATGATTGGTTCAGATTTGGTCCGGTCCATACCAATCAAATTTGGTCTTGTTTGTGGGCAGAGCTCATTCAAATAATAGGCAGTGTGTAGAATAAAACCCAAATATTCAAATTAGGATATTGTATTGTTAGGTTCTTATTTTTCAGAGTGAATAACCCACAGACACCAGAGAAGCTTTAGCCAAATGTAATTCTTCCCAAATGTTCTATACAGCTGTAATCAGACAGCAAAACATTTCTCTCCATCACGGTTATATACATCCTACATAAGACACTCCCTCTCTCCCATCCTTACAGTTTATGCCCAACAGGAAGAAGTTAACCAGATACTAAACCCTGATTACTCCCTTAAGGGGAACTGACCTCCTGACCTCAACCGTTCCTTCCCCTAGTCCACAGATGTCCATCTGTCTCCCCTATCTCAACCGTTGTTCTATTCCCTTCCAACAACACATTCCAGAGCTATCTGTCTTCCCACAGAGAACCATTAACTTCTGACATAAAACCCAGTCTCTTTCACTCTTTCTATTCAAGGTGTCACGACTTCCGCTGAAGTCGGTGCATCTCCTTGTTCGGGCGGCGGTCGGCGTCACCGGTCTTCTAGCCATCATCGATCCATTTTTCATCTTTCATTTGTTTTGTCTTGTCTTCCCACACAGCTGGTTTCAATTCCATCCATTACATGTTGTGTATTTAACCCTCTGTTTCCCACATGTCCTTGTCCGGAATTGTTTGTATTGTTAGTTTGTTGCACGTCATGTTACTGGTGCGCTACGGGTATTTTGTGCCCATTTATTCTCCTGTTGTTTTGTACCGTTTATTTGGTCTTATTAAAACAACCATGTTTCTGTACTAAGCTGCTCTCCTGTTATTAAAACAACCATGTTTCTGTACTAAGCTGCTCTCCTGTTATTAAAACAACCACGTTTCTGTACTAAGCTGCTCTCCTGTTATTAAAACAACCACGTTTCTGTACTAAGCTGCTCTCCTGTTATTAAAACAACCATGTTTCTGTACTAAGTTGCTCTCCTGCGCCTGACTTCTGTGCCACCAGTACGCTGCCCTAACACAAGGCTTCTCTATCATTTATTTGATATCTCAAAGATCCAACAGTATATATATATATATATATATACATATATACCTTTGTGTACCTATTTAGGATATATTATCATGAAGAGAATTACATTCTTATTCATAATTATGCATTTCTGTGTAGTACAGATCAGGGACCCATGATGAAATTGCGTTACCATAATTCCGTTATCGGGTGTAAATCCACTTCACTTACTGTAGTTCAAAAACCAAAAGATTTTTTCAAAGTGAATGTTTCATGTCATAGCTGACACCCCATTCTTTCTGCAGACATTGTTGAATCTTAATTTGGAGCAGACATTTAACAAAGATTTTGGAAAACATAAAAAACGGAGGGAGATTTTACCGAAATTCTGTTACTAAACTTTGCATCTGCACAGTTCTTCCAGTAAATGTGTTTTTGTAAAATATTCAGTGTAAATTGTTAAAAGTAATCCTTATGCATAGAGTTGTTTTGTTTTCTCCGTTAATATGGATTTTTAAAATGTATTTTATTTATTTCAAATCAAATTTTATTTGTCACATACACATGGTTAGCAGATGTTGATGCGAGTGTAGCGAAATGCTTGTGCTTCTAGTTCCGACCATGCAGTAGTATCTAACAAGTAATCTAACAGTTTCACAACAACTACCTTATACACACACAAGTGTAAAGGAATGAATACGAGTATGTACATATAAATATATGGATGAGCGATGGCTGACCGGCATAGGCAAGATGCAGTAGATGGTATAGAGTACAGTATATACATATGAGATGAGTAATGTAGGATATGTAAACATTATATAAGTGGCATCATTTAAAGTGGCTAGTGATACATTTATTACATCCACTTTTTAATTATTAAAGTGGCTAGAGATTTGAGTCGATGGCCGAATGGCATAGGCAAGATTCAGTAGATGGTTTAGAGTACAGTATATACCTATGAGATGAGTAATGTCGGATATGTAAACATTATATAAAAAATTGTTTCAAGTGGCTAGTGATACATTTGTTACATCCTATTATTTAAAGTGGCTAGAGATTTAAGTCAGTATGTTGGCAGCAGCCACTCAATGTTAGTGATGGCTGTTTAACAGTCTGATGGCCTTGAGGTAGAAGCTGTTTTTCAGTCTCTCGGTCCCAGCTTTGATGCACCTGTACTGACCTCCCCTTCTGGATGATAGCGGGGTGAACAGGCAGTGGCTCGGGTGATTGTTGTCCTTGATGATCTTTTTTGGCCTTCCTGTGACATCGGGTGGTGTAGGTGTCCTGGAGGGCAGATAGTTTACCCCCGGTGATGCGTTGTGCAGACCTCACTACCCTATGGAGAGCCTTACGGTTGTGGGTGGAGCAGTTGCCGTACCAGGCGGTGATACAGCCCGACAGGATGCTCTCGATTGTGCATCTGTAGAAGTTTGTGAGTGTTTTTGGTGACAAGCTGAATTTCTTCAGCCTCCTGAGGTTGAAGAGGCGCAGTTGCGCCTTCTTTACCACGCTGTCTGTGTGGGTGGACCATTTCAGTTTGTCCGTGATGTGTACGCCGAGGATCTTAAAACTTTCCACCTTCTCCACTACTGTCACGTCGATGTGGATAAGGGGGTACTCCCTCTGCTGTTTCCTGAAGTCCACGATCATCTCTTTTGTTTTGTTGATGTTGAGTGAGAGGTTATTTTCCTGACACAACACTCCGAGGGCCCTCACCTCCTCCCTGTAGGCCGTCTCATCGTTGTTGGTAATCAAGCCTACCACTGTAGTGTCGTCAGCAAACTTGATGATTGAGTTGGAGGCGTGCTTGGCCACACAGTCATGGGTGAACAGGGAGTACAGGAGAGGGCTGAGAACACCCCTTTGTGGGGCCCCAGTGTTGAGGATCAGCGGGGTGGAGATGTTGTTTCCTACCCTCACCACCTGGGGGCGGCCCGTCAGAAAGTCCAGGACCCAGTTGCACAGGGCTGGGTCGAGACCTAGGGTCTCGAGCTTAATGTCGAGTTTGGAGGGTACTATGGTGTTAAATGCTGAGCTGTAGTCAATGAACAGCATTCTTACATAGGTATTCCTCTTGTCCAGATGGGTTAGGGCAGTGTGCAGTGTGATTGCGATTGCGTCGTCTGTGGACCTATTGGGACGGTAAGCAAATTGGAATGGGTCTAGAGTGTCTGGTAGGATGGAGGTGATATGATCCTTGACTAGTCTCTCAAAGCACTTCATTATGACGGAAGTGAGTGCTAGTCATTTAGCTCAGTTACCTTAGCTTTCTTCGGAACAGGGACAATGGTGGCCCTCTTGAAGCATGTGGGAACAGCAGACTGGGATAAGGATTGATTAAATATATTTCCATAAACACACCAGCCAGCTGGTCTGCGCATGCTCTGACAACACTGGGCCGGCAGCCTTGCGAGGGTTAACACGCTTAAATGTTTTACTCACGTTGGCTGCGGTGAAGGTGAGCCCGCAGGTTTTGGTAGCGGGCCGTGTCGGTGGCACTGTATTGTCCTCAAAGCGAGCAAAGAAGTTGTTTAGTTTGTCTGGGAGCAGGACATCGTGGTCCGCGACGGGGCTGGTTTTCTTTTTGTAGTCCATGATTGCCTGTAGACCCTGCCACATTCCTCTCGTGTCTGAGCCATTGATTTGTGACTCTACTTTGTCTCTATATTGACGCTTACCTTGTTTGATTGCCTTGCGGAGGGAATAGCTACACTGCCTTTAACCTATATTTAACTAGGCAAGTCAGTTAAGAACAAATTTTTATTTACAATGACAGCCTACCCCGGCCAAACCATAACCTGGATGACTCTGGGCCAATTGTGTGCCGCCCTACAGGACTCCCAATCACGTCCGGTTGTGATGCAGCCTGGAATCAAACCAGGGTCTGTAGTGACGCATCCAGCACTGAGATGCAGTGCCTTAGACCACTGCGCCACTTGGGAGCCCCTATCTATAACAGTGGACACTCATTGACACTATGGCTAGCCTGGGGGTATGTGTGATGTTGTGTTTCCTAGTTGAACGGATGGATGGATATGTGATGTCATACATCACTCAAAGCTGATGGGGTGTTGTTGAATGATGCTTGGCAGTAACGGCCTCTGGATATATGGCCTGCATCTCTTGAGTCTAAAATGTAATGATGGGTCTAAAAGCATGTATCTCTGACTCACACCCTTGCTCCTTCATTGCACAGGCAGTTCTAAGAATAGCACATGTTGCTGCTTCCTGGTTCTTATCTGTGATAACACAAGTAGAGGAAGGGAGGGTATCTGTCTGCACAGAAGCAGAAAGCCACATCCTGAAAACATCCAGCATACACTAGACTGAAGATGCACTAATGTGAAGTGAGGTCAAATGACCAAAGTGGACATTTCTGCTTCTGGAATGTTTGGAAATGTTTAATTTAATAGTTTTTATTACATTTATTTGAAAGGGGCAGTACACAGGAAACGAGTGCCACCATATGCCAGATTTAGCCAAGAGGACAATTCCCATCGACTCCCTGGGCAGGTGGTTAAAAGCAGCTTCATCTAAATTGCTTTGTTGATGTCTTTCTCCATTAACATGATTGAGTTGCCCATTTTGACTTATTAATTTATATTTTATTCACTCTCACCCTAGCTGCTCCAGTTCTCCATTACAAGTCTGTGATCACTTTCTGACTGTTGTAATTATGTTCTGAAGGCAGCCCCTTGCCTGCAGTCTCTAGTTACCACACACACACACACACACACACACACACACACACACACACACACACACACACACACACACACACACACACACACACACACACACACACACACACACACACACACACACACACACACACACACACACACACTAATTCATCATACAGGTCTAATTGGAAATGCTATGCGACGCTGGGACCCTAGATCCCTTAATTGCAATTTCAATAGCGCTTCACCATCAAGGTAGCTAGATGACGGACTGTATGTAGTATGTAGGGCCCAAAGATGTTTCTTCCCATGTGACCTAAACTATTCTGAGATCTATAGCTGCAGGCCCAGTGTACTTGTCAGGCAATATGGTCAAGTAAAATGCCTGGGCCTGGGCCTAGGCTACTACTACTACTGTATAGCATACTGATACATGATATTTAGCAAGTGTGTTGCTAAAGCTGTCAGGATTAGGATAGGGTTAGCAGTAGAGTTAGCAGTGCAGCCTTTTAGCTGATGCATACTATTACCACTTTGTGTGTCATTGGGATGCTGTTTAGCCTGATAAACAGCCTGTCCCTCACTGGCCCTGTGACCGTAAAGCTCCCTGCCTAGTATTTTATTGGCACTGTGGACCAGAGCTGCTTTACCCAGACAGAGTGAATGAGTTATCCTGCCCTGGCCCACAGCCCAGTCCCACACCCGCCCGCCCGGGCCTTTAGTCTTTAGCCGCATTGGAAGATGACTGCCTGGAGTCTACTGCTCTACTGAGAAGCCTGGGTAGGTCATGTTGACTAAGGAGTGGAGCTGCTCACGGATAGAGTTTGGGGTGTTACTATGGGATGTAGTAGATCCAGCTGGCTGTTGATAGTGGTGTTTATGTTGATAGTGTTGCAGGTAGTGTTTATGTTGATAGTGTTGCAGGTGGTGTTTATGTTGATAGTGTTTCAGGTGGTGTTTATGTTGATAGTGTTTCAGGTGGTGTTTATGTTGATAGTGTTGCAGGTGGTGTTTATGTTGATAGTGTTTCAGGTGGTGTTTATGTTGATAGTGTTGCAGGTGGTGTTTATGTTGATAGTGTTTCAGGTGGTGTTTATGTTGATAGTGTTGCAGGTAGTGTTTATGTTGATAGTGATTCAGGTGGTGTTTATGTTGATAGTGTTGCAGGTGGTGTTTATGTTGATAGTGATGCAGGTGGTGTTTATGTTGATAGTGATGCAGGTGGTGTTTATGTTGATAGTGATGCAGGTGGTGTTTATGTTGATAGTGTTGCAGGTGGTGTTTATGTTGATAGTGATGCAGGTGGTGTTTATGTTGATAGTGTTGCAGGTAGTGTTTATGTTGATAGTGTTGCAGGTGGTGTTTATGTTGATAGTGTTTCAGGTGGTGTTTATGTTGATAGTGTTTCAGGTGGTGTTTATGTTGATAGTGTTTCAGGTGGTGTTTATGTTGATAGTGTTGCAGGTGGTGTTTATGTTGATAGTGTTTCAGGTGGTGTTTATGTTGATAGTGATGCAGGTGGTGTTTATGTTGATAGTGTTTCAGGTGGTGTTTATGTTGATAGTGTTGCAGGTGGTGTTTATGTTGATAGTGTTGCAGGTAGTGTTTATGTTGATAGTGTTGCAGGTGGTGTTTATGTTGATAGTGTTGCAGGTGGTGTTTATGTTGATAGTGTTTCAGGTGGTGTTTATGTTGATAGTGTTTCAGGTGGTGTTTATGTTGATAGTGTTGCAGGTGGTGTTTATGTTGATAGTGTTTCAGGTGGTGTTTATGTTGATAGTGATGCAGGTGGTGTTTATGTTGATAGTGTTTCAGGTGGTGTTTATGTTGATAGTGTTTCAGGTGGTGTTTATGTTGATAGTGATTCAGGTGGTGTTTATGTTGATAGTGATGCAGGTGGTGTTTATGTTGATAGTGTTGCAGGTGGTGTTTATGTTGATAGTGTTTCAGGTGGTGTTTATGTTGATAGTGATGCAGGTGGTGTTTATGTTGATAGTGTTTCAGGTGGTGTTTATGTTGATAGTGTTTCAGGTGGTGTTTATGTTGATAGTGTTGCAGGTAGTGTTTATGTTGATAGTGTTGCAGGTGGTGTTTATGTTGATAGTGATGATAGAGATGTGCGTTTTTATAGTAGTGCCATATGTGTGATGATGCTGTTTATAAGGGAGCTCCGTATCTATGGCTGTTCATTGATGTTTGTTTTTGTTTTTATTGTTGTATGTTGTCATCACAGGATTCTAGAGACTATATTTTCCAGCGATTGCAGGATAAGATATTGTGTGAAAATACAGAAAAATGATTGCACACTGTTAAGAGTTTGAGACGCTCCCATGGGTTTGGTATCCACAGAAGTGTTCATAATGTCTTCCACATCTTCCCTCTCGTTATTTTAGTATTTTTGTGCTGCTGTAGGTGTGTGGAGGCCTTGGGTACACCACTGCATTAATCATGTTTTATGTGTGTGTGTTCCTCTGCTGCTGTAGGTGTCTGGAGGCGTTCTGTATCTACGGCAGTGTGGGCCGGGTAGAGGAGCCGTATGTCAGCATCACACGGAAGCGCCAGATGCCCAGGGGGGGCCAGTCTGAGGAGGTGGAGAGACAAGTGGGGCAGGCAGAGGGCAAGCTGTTCACCCACCGTGCCGCCTTCGCCCGCACCTCTGTCATCCAGGCCTTCCTGGGCTCCGCCCCCCAGCTCACCCTGCAGCTCTACATCTGTGTCCTGCAGCAGGGGGTGTCCATCGGCAGAGGTGAGTGGTGTGTGTGTGTGTGTGTGTGTGTGTGTGTGTGTGTGTGTGTGTGTGTGTGTGTGTGTGTGTGTGTGTGTGTGTGTGTGTGTGTGTGTGTGTGTGTGTGTGTGTGTGTGTGAGGTGGAGAAGTGAGACTTTTAGTTGTATGTTTCAATGTATGTGTTTCTGTGTGTGTGTGTGTGTGTGTGTTTTCTCTCTGTTTGATCACACTTGAGTCATCTTGATTTCCATGCATTGAGGAACAGAGGAGGCCCCCAGCTTTCTCAGTATATAGGAACCTCTTTGAGCCTGCACATGAACATAGTTGAGTTATATCTGCTGGTTACCCCTATAGAGGCTCACTACAGAGACACAGTCCTTCCCCCAAATCCCTCCCCTGAGGGAGCAGGCCGGTCCACCCCCCTCAGAGCACAGTTTGACTGTGGCGTGGGCTGATTAGCTAAGTGCCATGTTGGAAATAAGCGGATGGTGTTTTCATGACACAAAGTGGTATTACGCAACACGCTCTAGCACTCTGCTATCAAGGTATTTTATTTAGATCACAGTCTTCAAACTCAATAACTGTTTTCATCCACCATCTGAGTCATGATTATGCAGAATATAGCAACTAGTATCACATACACATTTGAGTTATGTCACACAGTCTGCTAATACTTTTTATTTTCTGTTATTGAGAATGTCATTCCAGACGGAGGAACTGCTTTGCTGTGTGAGACTGAGTGTGACCAGAGGAAAAGCTTCAAGCTGTTTTGGGGGTCAGGCAGAATCTGACAGTTCTATGCTATCAAAACAAAAGTGTCATGTGTTGACGACGTGAACAATGGAACTTGATATTGCAAATGCTAATCTGTAAATTGATCCAGTGGATCTTGTTGCTATTGTAATGTGTGTACACATTCGAATTTCTCTCAGCCTATCACACAATGCTATGCAAATGAGTTGATGTATGTGATGATGCTGGGGGCATGCTGGGGGCGTGCTGGGGGCGTGCTGGGGGCATGCTGGGGGCATGCTGGGGGCGTGCTGGGGGCGTGCTGGGGGCATGCTGGGGGCGTGCTGTGTCGCAGTGGGTTTGGAGAGGCGCTTGTGTTCGTCGGGTTAGTGCTGGGGTGCACTGTCTTCATCCAAATAAACAACAACTTAATTATTTCATGCGAAATCATCGTCCTAGACTGTTTATGCTAGTTAATAACCTACCTGTACGATTCGGTGGCCTTACAGGCTCGTTACAAATTGGTGTCGGCGGATTTTGGGATTAACAAATCAATTAGCTAACAGCAACTCACTAGTTTGGCTAACATTAGCTTGCTATCTGCATGGGAAAATGGAGGGAAAAGTCAAACAACCCGGGAACAGCAATCAACAACCGACAGATGGTGGTAGATCAGCCAGGTGCAATGGACAGGCGGATTGACTGGCTGGCGTTCATGCCATGTTTGAACTTTCCTATGCTTTCACTGAGGGGACATGTGCAGAGATTTTGCAGAACTACAACAGCGTGAAAATGCCTTTCGTCAGCCAACACCATTTTGAGCATGCTGACTGGAATCGTGCATTTTTTTCAGGACAGGAAACCTAAAGTGAGTGAGCGCATTCGTAAATTTGGGCATGATTTAAGCAGGCTAGCTTTAAAGGTTTTCCCAGCATGTGATTCGCTTGCATGAAACATTTTATTACACACATTGGTTGCACTGATCTTCGTATACACCTGCGCAAAGCAGTACCAAAAATATTGGAAGAGGGAATTAGCATTGATATAGAGCTTGATCAGATAAGACAGCTAGAATTGCTGGAAAGCCAAGACACTGCACAATACAAAGTGAACTTTTTTAGGACCAGCAAGGTCACTCTGCCTCTAGTTGGAGACAATGTCAGGGTTCCAAAAGAGATGTTTGAGTCATTGTGTGAGAGCTTTGCACAGTTGTGGTCCGAGGTGCAACATCTGGCAGAGAAGGAGCCACATCAGAGGGAGGCATATTAGAGCAGAAGATCATTTCCAGGGTCTTCTACAGCAGAAATGGGAGACTAAGGTTCCCCGGGAGCGACAGAGGACGACCTACAACAGAGGCCTGCTGGATGAAAAAAGATTGTCCTGACGTGGAAAAGGACAGTACAGCATCAGCTTAAACTACACTCACAGCTGACCAGTCCACAGCAAGTGTTGTGGGGAGGGGGGTTTACCTTGAGTGCAAAATGGCTGACTTCGAGTGTGAGGTCATGGTGGACTCGGGGGCCCAGGTTTCCATGGTACACAAACAGGTATGGAGAAATGCTACTGGAGGTAAGAGTGGTACACTGCAGCCATACCACAGCATGGTTAAAGTAGCAAACAGACAGTTTCTCTCAGTCCTGGGGAGCTGGTCCAGTCATGAACATTGACGGTCTGAAACTAACCGGGGACTTTGTCATTGCTAGCGACGCAGACCAGTGTGCACTGATAGCGACAGACTTCCTGGTAAAATACGGAGCTGTACTTGGTTTACAAAAGAAAACACGCTGTGTTTTGGGGATTTTCAAGGGAGAGGCATGAAGAGTGTATAAAGTGATGACTGACACGATTATACCCTCCAGAAGTTATATGTATATATGTTGAGGGTACAGTAAACAATGACAACATTTAGGATCTTCTTGAGCCGTGTGCTGAAGTCACTGATACGAGTTGGCAGCTCAGTGAAGGGGAAAATGCCAGTGCGTGTGATGAATGTAACCCCTGAATCACAGTTACTGAGGGAGGGCACTGAACTGGGGTTTCTCTATCTGGGAGAAGGGTAGTGAAGACACTATCGTTGCTAGCCTACAGGATTCCAACCAGCCGCCGTTACTCTCCCACCACATCAAAGTGGGACGTAGAACAGTTTAAGCAAGAGCTGGACATAGATTGCAGCCAGCTAACTGAGGTGCAGCTGAGAGCTGTAAAGGAAAAGGTGACACCGTCATAGGATGCCACCTTCCCAACAAGTCAGTTCATCAAATTTCTGCCTTGCTGAAGCTGCCCCGGTTAACTGTACTTGCTATTATTATGAAGTGGAAACGTCTAGGAGCAACAACGGCTCAGCAGCGAAGTGGTAGGCCACACAATCTCACAGAACGGGACCGCCGAGTGCAGAAGCGCGTAAAAATCGTCTGTCCTCAGTTGCAACACTCACTGCCGGTTCCAAACTGCCTCTGGAAGCAACGTCAGCACAATAACTGTTCATCTGGAGCTTCATGAAATGGGTTTCCATGGCCGAGCACCCGCACACAAGCCTAAGATCACCATGCACAATGCCAAGCGTCAGCTGGAGTGGTGTAAAGCAGTTTGGCGGATGCCAGGAGAACGCTACCTGCCCGAATGCATAGTGCCAACTGTAAAGTTTGGTGGAGGAGGAATAATGGTCTGGGGCAGTTTTTCATGGTTTGGACTAGGCCCCTTAGTTCCAGTGAAGGGAAATCTTAACGCTACAGAATAGAATGACATTCTAGATGATTCTGTGCTCCCAACTTTGTGGAAACAGTTTGGGGGAAGGCCCTTTCCTGTTTCAGCATGACAATGCCTCCGTGCACAAAGTGAGGTCCATACAGAAATGGTTTGTCGAGATCGGTATGGAAGAACTTGACTGGCCTGCAGAAGAGCCCTGAACTCAACCCCATCGAACACCTATGGGATGAATTGGAACGCCGACTGCAAGCCAGGCCTAATCGCCCTGTTGTGGCTGAATGGAAACAAGTCCCCGCAGCAATGTTCCAACATCTAGAGGAAAGCCTTCCAAGAAGAGTGGAGGCTGTTATAGGAGCAAAGGGGGCAACTCAATATTAATGCCCATGATTTTGGAATGAGATGTTCGACGAGCAGGTGTCCACATACCATTGGTCATGTAGTGTATGTGCGAGATTGTAGCACTGGTGATTTTAAATTGGGCAGCACAAAACTAGTCCAGCATAATATTAACACAGGGGACACCAGGCCTATCAAACAAGCGTTGAGGCGGGTGCCTGTTCATCTGCAAACAGAGTTTGACAAGCATTTGCAGAACATGTTAGTAATGGGAATAGTTAACCCATCCAGCAGTCCATGGGCAACACCGGTGGTGTTAGTAAGAAGAAAGGACGGCTTAATCAGGTTCTGTGTGAATTACAGAAGGTTATACGAGAACACTGTAAAATATGCATATCCACTTCCTAGGATAGATGAGACCTTGAACTCTCTTGCCGGTGCTCAGTGGTTTTCCACTTTAGACTTAGCCAGTGGGTACTGGGAAGTCGAGATGCACCCTGGGGGTCGTAGCAAAACTGCTTTTGTGACAAAGAGAGGGCTTTTCGAATTCCAGGTCATGGGGTTTTGGTTGACAAATTCTCCAAGCAGCTTCCAGTGTCTCATGGACCTGGTGTTGGCTGACTTATAAGGGACAATATGTCTGGTGTACTTAGACGACATCATAGTGTTTGGTTGTACATTCCAAGAGCATGTGAAGCGCTTATACGAGATTTTCAGAAGATTGGAACAGTCAGGATTTAAGGTGAAGCCATCTAAGTGCCATTTGTTCAGGTGACAGGTGAGCTACCTGGGACACATCATCTCGGCTGAGGAAGTATCCACTGACCCCACGAAAACGAGAGTCAGGTCATGGCCTAGCCCCAAGTCACAGACAGAGGTAAGAAGCTTTTTAGGCCTGGCGTCATACTACAGGAGGTTCATACCAGATTTTGCAGCTATGGCTAAGCCTTTGTACAGATTGACAGATAAGGGGAAAACGTTTGAGTGGAACGCAGCGTGTGAAGTGGCCTTTAATGAACTTAAGTCCAAGCTTACCACGTCCCCCCATACGTGCTTTCTCTGACCTAAATCTAGATTTCATAATGGATACTGAGACATGTGACACAGGCATAGGGGCAGTCCTCTCCCAGAAACACGAGGGTAGGGAGAGAGTAGTAGCATATGCCAGTCGACCACTGTCAAAACAGGAGAGGAAGTACTCAACTACCAAGAAGGAGCTTCTTGCTGTGGTAGTGTTTGTTAAACATTTCAGACACTTTCTGCTGGGGAGGAAATGTCTACTGAGAACTGATCACAGCTCACTGAGGTGGCTGAGTAACTTCAAACAACTTGAGGTACAGTTAGCTAGATGCCTAGAGAAACTGGAGAAGTATGACTATGTATTGTCCACAGGCCACTGCACAGTAATGCAGATGGTGTCATGCCGACACACAGACAGAGAGTGTAGAATCACAGGAGGCCACTGGCAATCTGACGGCTATGGTAAACAAGCCTCAGGATGTCACTATTGAGCCTGCAGTCTGAGCTCAAACAAGCCAGTCAGCTCCCACAAATGATGCAGCTCTCCTTTTGGAAGCACAGGATAGAGACCCAGTGGTCTCCCAGTTAAAGACATGGTAAAAAGATGGTAGAGCAGAGCTGGAATCTGAGCCAATGTTCAAGCGTTTCAAACAAGTGTGTGTGTGTGTGGGGGATTACATGTGAAGAATGAAGTGTTATGCCTTTAGAGTCAAAACTATGAGACAGATGACACCATCTGGGTTGTACCAGATGAGCTCGTGCATGAGATACGTACCTTTATCCCTAATGATAGAACAGCAGGCCATTTAGGAGTTAATACACTCACCAGTAAAATCAGAGCAAGATGTTATTGGCCAGGCTGGCAGAGAGCCATAAAGCAGTGGTGTAAGGGCTGTGGGGCGTGCGCTGCATACAAATGACAGGGTCCAGCCCCCAGAGCGCCCATGACAAGTTCTGTCACAGGTTGCTCTTTCCAGAGGATATCTGTAGACTTAATGGGTTCATTTACAGAGACTGGATGAGGTAACAAGCCCATTATGGTAGTGTCAGATTACTTTACTACAGTAGGTGGTCAGAGGCATATGCCATACCCAATCAGGAAGCAGTAAAAGCGGACAAGAAACTGGTAGAGGAATTTGTGTTGAAGCTAGGTGTTCCTTGCTCAATCTATAGCGATCAGGGGCAAAATGTTTTTTATTAAAAAAAATGTACCCCAATTGGTTGTTACAGTCTGTCTTGTCCGATCGCTGTAACTCCCGTATCGACTCGGGAGAGGCAAAGGTCAAGAGTCGTGCGTTCTCCAAAACACAACCCCGCCAAGCCGCACTGCTTCTTGACACAATCCTCACTTAACGCAGAAGCCAACCACACCAATGTGCCGGAAGAAACACTGTACACCTGGTGACCGTGTCAGCGTGCATGTGCCCGGCCTGCCACAGGAGTCACTCGAGCGCAGTGGGACACCGGCCGGCCAAACCCTCTCCTAACACAGATGACGCTGGGCCAATTGTGCGTTGCCTCATGGTTCTCTCGGTCACAGCCAGCTGGGACACAGCCCGGTATCAAACCAGGATCTGTAGTAACACAGCTAGCTCTGCGATGCAGTGCCTTAGACCGCTGCACCACTCGGGAGGCCCAGGGTTTTAGAGAGATGTACAATCTTTTACAAATTAACAAAACAATAACTACTAAGTACAACCCACAATCAGATGGTTTAGGGGAAAGAAGGAACAGAACTCGAATCAACATGCTGTCACTTTTTGTTGAAGACAAAATGAGATTCTCCCATATGTGATGATGTCATACAGGAGTAGTGTTCAATCTTCCACAGGGTTCCCACCGTACAAGGTGCTATTCGGTACTGAAATGACTACCTGTTGATGTGGTTATGGGAACACAACAAAATGAAGGGAAACAGTATGTTTCTCAGTATGTGTAAAAGGTACAAGGGTATTTAAGCACTGAAAGGGCCACAGGTAAACAAAAGCAATACTTTGATCTGAAGGTGACACCCCAGGGGTATGAGAAAATTGAGTATGTGTGGTTTAGAGACTACCAGAGGAAAATTGAGTTGTCACCCAAACTAAGAAAGAAATTCAAGTCAAATTGTCAGATGTACCATATGAAGTAGTACAGCGTAATGGACCTTATCATGGCGTGGTAAACTACAAAAGGCTGAAACAACTGAAATGTGTCTTCTGCATTTCACCCAACCCCTCTGAATCAGAGAGGTGCAGGGGGCTGCCTTAATCAATATCCGGGGAGCAGTTGTTGTTGGGTGTTTAGTGCCTTGCTCACGAGAAGAACAGCTGATTTTTCCACCTTGCCGGCTCAGAGATTCAAACCAGCGACCTTTTGTTTATTGGCCCAATGCTCTTAACCACTAGGCTACCTGACACATATTGGGGTGGCAGGTAGCCTAGTGGTTAGAGCGAATCCCGAGCTGACTCTGGTAAAAATCTGACGTTCTGCCCCTGGACAAGGCAGTTAACCCACTGTTCCTAGGCCATCATTATAAATAAGAATTTGTTCTTAACTGACTTTCCTAGTTAAATAAAGGTTAAATAAATAAATATAGAGAAGGCTGTTAATGTGTCAGCTGAAAAGTAACTGGACACTGTCAGGACTGAAAGCTCAGTCAGACACAGTGACTCATACCACGCAAACAGACGTAAACACTGAGATGCCCTGTGCACCTGCAAGAGAAAGTGTTTTGTGAGACGGGTCAAGCACCTGAGTCAGCAGAAGGTCACATGGGTCAGGGAGGTATTACTATAAGGAAGCCTGTTTGGCAAGAGGGCTTTGTATTGAACACGGTTATGTTTTAGTCTAAGAAGGTGGTAATGTAATGTGTGTACACATTTGAATGTCTCTCAGCCTATTGCACAATGTTATGCAAATTAGTTGCTGTATGTGATGATGCTGGGGGCATGCTGGGGGCATGCTGGGGGCATGCTGAGTCACAGTCAGTTTGGAGAGGCGCTTGTGTTTGTCGGGTTAGTGCTGGTGTGCACTGTGTTCATCCAAATAAATTACAACTTGATTATTTCATGAGAAATCATCGTCCTAGACTGTTTATGCTAGTTAACAAACTATGTGTGAGTTTCGGTGTCCTTACAGGCTGTTTACACTATGTACAGTTAGTGAATGAATGAACAGTCATATTAATTAAGAGCTCAGCCTCAAATGACAAAACAATTTTGAATGGAATATTCTGAATGGTCTCTCTCTCTCTCTCTCTCTCTCTCTCTCTCTCTCTCTCTCTCTCTCTCTCTCTCTCTCTCTCTCTCTCTCTCCCAGGCACCCTCATGGTGATCTCCCTGCTGTCCATCGTATATGGTGCTCTGCGCTGCAACATCCTGGCCATCAAGATCAAGTATGATGACTACGAGGTGGACGTGCGTCCCGCCGCCTATCTCTGCATATTCCTGTGGCGCAGCTTCGAGATCGCCACGCGCGTCACCGTCCTGGTCCTCTTCAGCTCCGTACTCCAGCTCTGGATCCTCCCTGTGGTGCTGCTCAACTTCTTCCTCTTTTTCCTCTACCCATGGGTGCTGTTTTGGCAGAGCCACTCACCCTTCCCGGAGAACATCGAGAAGACCCTAACCCGGGTGGGCACCACCATCGTCCTCTGTCTCCTCACGTTCCTATACGCAGGCATCAACATGTTTTGCTGGTCGGCGGTGCAGCTGAAGCTCAACGACCCAGACCTGATCAACAAGTCTCAGAACTGGTACCGCATGGCCGTGTACTACATGCTGAGGTTCGTGGAGAACGCCTCTCTGCTTCTGCTGTGGTACATCTACAAGACAGACTTCTATAGGTTCATCTGTTCTCCGTTGTTAGTGCTGCAGCTGCTGGTGGCCTACGCTATGGCCATCTTCTTCATGCTGGTGTTCTATCAGTTCTGCCACCCCTGTAGGAAGCTCTTCTCCTCCAATATGACCCAGGGCCTGTGGGACTGCTCCGCCCTGCTCTGTCTAGTCTGCTACGCTCCTGGCGGGGACGCCGTCAGGCCTATAGAGAAGGCTGGTCTGGACCCTCTGGCCCCCGACCCCACCCCCCACACGGAGACAGCCAATGACACGTCATATGATGTGGCCAATGACACGGCATACACCATGCCTAATGACACAATGACCTATGACATGCCCAATGACACGACTCATGAAGTGTTGAGCGAGATGAACGGCGACGTAAGCCACAGTCTGTCCAGCAACACTTAAAGAGCCGTGATTGGTTGTGTGTAGGGTAGGGCTGCACGATATGGGCAAAAACTCGAATTGCGATTTCTGGACCAAATATTGTGATTGTGATTTGACTTGCGATATAGATACAAAACCCTTGGCTGAACTGTTGGAATCATTGAAATAGAATGACTTACATTAAGAAACAAAGTGGAAAGTAGCGTTGGCCTTGTTTGGAACTGTTGACTGCATTTGACCTAACAGAACAGCATGCACATGTATAGTGAATCTAACAGCGAGGACTGGAAGGAACTGCACTGCTTGATTGACCAGGGCTAGAGCTTGGTGTGTGTGGGAAGCAATAGAAGAGGGAGAGAGATGACATAGTCAACTATAAAAACAGCTTAGTGCCGTTTCAAAATATTGCATGCGATAGGGATCTCTTGCGATATGGCTTTTGCAAATGTCAATATTGTGATTTTGATGTGAATTCTATTAATTCTGCAGCCCTAGTATAGGGTCAGGAGTGTTCCTAAACTTGTGACTGAACCAGGAAGAGGCTTTCCTGTTCAGGTCATGTGGTCTGGAAATACTCCTGGTCCTAGTTATGTGCCATTCAGAGGAAGGTGGACGTACTGTCTCCTTCTGTAATCCTTTAAGTGCCATATGAACCCCTCTGCCCTGTCAGTTAAGTTTACACTGAACTAGGGTTGCAAAATTCCAGTAACTTTTTTAAAAAATGTCCTGGTTTTCCAGGAATCCTGGTTGGAGGATTCCCCTATTTCCGGTTTATTCCCTCGTAATTCTAGGAATCTTCCAACCAGGATTTCTGGAAAACCAGGGAATTTTGGGAAAGTTTGCAACCATACTCTGAACCATACTCTGAACCATACTCTGAACCATACACTGAACCATACACTGAACCGTAATCTGAACCATACACTGAACCATACATTGAACCATACATTGAACCATACTCTGAACCATACATTGAACCATACACTGAACCATAGCCATAATCTGAACCATAATCTGAACCACACTGAGCAATACTCTGAACCATACATAGAACCATAATCTGAACCATACACTGAACCCTATGATCTTAACCGCATACCCATAACCTTATTCTACTGTGTGTCTCTAACCAAATAACTTGAATGCTATCATTCTGTTTAACCCTTAACCCCCGTTCTGTTACCAAGCCCCCTAACTGTAACCCTTTACTCCCCTAACCAATGCTGCAAAGGCAGTATCCCCTTGCCATGGAGAGAGACAACAGTTGAACATTGCTGTTGACAGCTTCACTGTTAGTGTATAATAGAAGAACAGGCAATGTATGATATCGTCCACCAGCCGGCTCTCTATGAATTTAGCCAGGGGACGAGGTTAGGCAATGTACAGGGATGCTGACGAAGTAGTTCTTGTGAGAATGTCCTTACGCATTCCGTGATGTTTATTCAACCTAAGACAGTATTACCGACCAACTACAGACAAATCATTGGTTGTAGTGATTCTTCAGCAACGGACTCAACTAGTGACATAGTATCAGTGTTTCAGTGTTGAACAGACTTTCCTACAACCAGAATGTAACTTGTCTGCAGCCTTTTCTATGGAAGTCAAGTCCTGGCGGTATGGACAGATCGCTACACTCAGACAGATTAAATTGGTCCGAAGTGAGTCTGCCACAATAACTTTTCTAATGAGGTTTCCTAATTTGGTTACGCATTTCATAGAACTAAATACTTTTCCATACAGTCACTCACATTAATCAATCAATCAAATGTATTTATAAAGCCCTTTTTACATCAGCAGATGTACAGAAACCCAGCCTAAAACCCCAAACAGCAAGCAATGCAGATGTAGAAGCACGGTGGCTAGGGAAAAACTCCCTAGAAAGGCAGGAACCTAGGAAGAAATCTAGAGAGGAACCAGGCTCTGAGGGGTGGCCAGTCCTCTTCCAATGGACATACATTGCATTACTACATTACTCATCAAAACTTACCAAGTATTTGGGAATTTGTGTATTTACAGTGTTTCACATTGGCATAGGAGTGTGCATGTACTGAACTGGACCCATCACCCACCACATACTCATTTTAGAGCTTTGTGTGGTGTAATGCTTTGTGTGGTGTAATGTAAATATTTGGTTGGGTTTACTGTTTTTTTCCTTAGTACTCTCTACTCTTACGGCTGCGACCAACGCTGCTTTCATACTTCCTTGAAAAAGAGCTTAATCATTGATGTGCGCGCTGCTTCTGTGGTGTTTCTAAGCGCTTGTGACAAGGGCGACAGTGATTTCTAAGCCAGCACTAGAGTACATGTAAAGAGACCCATCTCTCATCAAACAGACAAACACAGAACTGTATTTCAGACAGGAAACGCCACGTGTTTGTTTAACCATTTATTATAAAAGATTACAATACATGCAATACATTAGTCTTTGCGTTAGAGGCTCTGCTCTTTTGGGGTAGCTCACTGCCAGAGCATGCATAATGTTAAGATAATAATAATTACAGGCAGAGAGCAAGGTATGCTATACCAATCCCCCTGCAGGAAGGAAACAGAACCAAGCAGGTGGACATGGGTGGGAAGGCAGAAAACAAACATGCATGTCACAGCAATAGCATGTCAGCAAGAACACCAGTGCATGTTTGCGTGCGGCAGCCATCAGAGAAAGTGTGTGTAGAGCCTGGTGGACTAAATAGACCGCCATATTAATGTAGAGTGATGAATCTAATTGGTGCAATATAAGCTGCGGTTGCGCTTGATGTACTGAACCCACCACATGACCACGGCCACCAACGCACTGGGCGCGTTTGAGGGGATCACTTTTGTCAAGTCGGTGACCACCTTTCAAAGGGTGTTGCATTATAGAGATAAAAATTGTCAGACTTGCATGAACTTTACAACAACCATGTGATCAAAGGTTGACTGCTTGAACTTTACAACAACCATGTGATCAAAGGTTGACTGCTTGAACTTTACAACAACCATGTGATCAAAGGTCGACTGCTTGAACTTTACAACAACCATGTGATCAAATGTCATGAAGTTTCAACTGCAGTCGACTTCAATTTTCTGCAGTTGCTCCTCACCAGCTGCAACTTGCAGCCATCACCTGCATTGTGGGAGGCACTATTTGTCAACCAATCATGACAGTATTTTTGTTTGAGCCATGCAAACAGGACCACAGATGTGACTAAACAGGAAGCAACTTTTCCACGATTCATATGCACAGTGCATTTGGAAAGTATTCAGACCCCTTGACTTTTCCCACATTTTGCTTTGTTACAGCCTTATTCTAAAATAGATTTTATTCCCCCTCATCAATCTACACACAATACCCCATATTGACAAAGCAAAAACTGGGTCCACATCGAGATTTGTCAGGTTGGATAGGGAGCGTCGCTGCACAGCTATTTTCAGGTCTCTCCAGAGATGATCGATCGGGTTCAAGTCTGGGCTCTGTCTGGGTCACTCAAGGACATTCAGAGACTTGTCCCGAAGCCACTCCTGCGTTGTATTGGCTGTGTGCTTAGGGTTGTTGTTCTGTTGGAAGGTGAACTTTCGCCCCAGTCTGAGGTCCTGAGCGCTCTGGAGTAGGTTCTCATCAAGGATCTTTCTGTACTTGGCTCTGTTCATCTTTCCCTCGATCCTGACTAGTCTTCCAGTCCCTGCCTCTGAAAAACATCCCCACAACATGATGCTGCCACCACCATGCTTTACGGTAGGGATGGTACCAGGTTTCCTCCAGACGTGATGCTTGGCATTCAGGCCAAAGTTCCATCTTGGTTTCTTCTGACCAGAGAATCTTGTTTCTCATGGTCTGACAGTCTTTAGGTGCATTTTGGCAAACTCCAAATGGGCTGTCATGTGCCTTTTACTGAGGACTGGCTTCCGTCTGGTCACTCTACCATAAAGGCCTGATTGGTGGAGTGCTGCAGAGATGGTTGTCCTTCTGGAAGTTTCTCCCATCTCCACAGAGGAACTCTGGAGCTCTGTCAGAGTGACCAACTGGTTCTTGGTCACCTCCCTGACCAAGGCTCTTCTCCCCCGATTGCTCAGTTTGGCCGGGCGGCCAGCTCTAGGAAGAGTCTCGGTGGTTCCAAACTTCTTCCACTTAAGAATGACGGAGGCCACTGTGTTATTGGGGACCTTCAAAGATGCAGAATTCTTTTGGTACCCTTCCCCAGATCTGTGTCTCAACACAATCCTGTCTCGGAGCTCTACAGACAATTCCTTCGACCTCATGGCTTGGTTTTTGCTCTGGCATGCACTGTCAACTGTGGAACCTTATATAGACAGGTGTGTGCCTCTCCAAATCATGTCCAATCAATTGAATTTATCACAGGTGGACACCAATCAAGTCGCAGAAACATCTCAAGGATGATCAATGGAAACAGGATGCACCTGAGCTCAATTTCGAGTCTCATAGCAAAGGGTCTGAATTTATTTATTTTTTTATTTTCACCTTTATTTAACCAGGTAGGCCAGTTGAGAACAAGTTCTCATTTACAACTGCGACCTGGCCAACAACAACACAGAGTCACACATGGAATAAACAAACATACAGTCAATAACACAATAGAAAAATCTATGTTCAGTGTGTGAAAATGTAGAAGAGTAGGGAGGTAAGGCAATAAATAGGCCATAGAGGTGAAATAATTACAATTTAGCAATAACACTGGAGTGATAGATGTGCAGATGAGGATGTGCAAGTAGAGATACTGGGGTGCAAAAGAGCAAGAGGGTAAATAACAATATGGGGATGAGGTAGTTGGGTGTGCTATTTACAGATTGGCTGTGTGCAGGTACAGTGATCGGTAAGCTGCTCTGACAGCTGATGCTTAAAGTTAGAGAGGGAGATATAAGACTCCAGCTTCAGTGATTTTTGCAATTCGTTCCAGTCATTGGCAGCAGAGAACTGGAAGGAAAGGCGGCCAAAGGAAGTGTTGGCTTTGGGGATGACCAGTGAAATATACCTGCTGGAGCGCGTGCTATGGGTGGGTGTTGCTATGGTGACCAGTGAGCTGAGATAAGGCGGGGCTTTACCTCGCGAAGACTTATAGATGACATGGAAATATAGATTACTTATATAGCTGACTTGTGGAAATAAGGTATTTCTGGTTTTACAAACATTTCTGAAAACCTGTTTTTGCTTTGTCATTATGGGGTATTGGGTGTAGATTAATTAGGATTTTTATTTTTTTTCCGTTTTAGAATAAGTCTGTAATGTAACATAATGTGGAAAAAGTCAAGGGGTCTGAATACTTTCAGACTGCACTGTATACAGTACAGTGGATATGTACAAATGAATGTACTATTTGAGGCTCTCTCACCAATTGATAGTACATGCATATATTTACAGTTTGTGAGTGTGTAATATGGGGGTTGGAGACGTGTTTATTTTGATATTACAAAGAACAACTTTTATAAACAATGGCAACACTGCCATGTTGTGCTGAGCCTTGCTGTTGGAAAACCACATCAGTGTCCGACTTTCGGCTGTAGCAGACGCACCTCCACCGACTTCACTTCTCGACTTTCGTCTGCAGTCGGTTGCTTCAGCCTTACCACTCCCTCTCTGTCTCACACTTTTGCACGTTTCCAGCACGCTTTGGTTCCGCTTTGTAAGGGCAATAGTCAGCAGCAGCTGTTGATGTGGCGCCAGTGAGATGCTTTGAGTGGATGTCTATGGGTTTTGCTCATTCATGCTGTGCTATTGTATGTCTCTGAGTCTGTCTGGTGTTTCATTATGTATGGTAATATACACAGACTTGCACAATATCTATTTGAAAAGTGTTTCATATTTGTAATGGTAAAAAGTGTCTTTGCTTAGCTTGAATCTTACATGTATTAATGTGTGTGTTGTATATTTATTTTATATGTGTCTTTATTTGCACTAGCTCTTCTTTTGCAATGCAGTTGCACAGGGCTTGTATCATATGAATGCTCCATATAGTTTGTATTAAAAAAGACAATCTTTGAAGCCAAACAGAATTTTTGATATCTAGAAAAATCTAATAAACACACAGTATTGTGAATCAATTTCACAGAGAATAGGATTATTAAAAGATGAAATTCAAACAATATGTGAAGTACATTTATATGTATGTGATTTATTGAGTGATTGTTTTGTCTCATCATCGGACCCCATATACTGACTTATACTGACCTCTAGTGGCACAATACAGATACACGACTGACTGTGTAAATCTCATCCATCAAGACCAGAAAGGATGACAGTGGTGGGAAAAGTACCCAATTATTATACCAGTAAAATACTACTTGAATAAAAGTCTAAAGGTATTTGGTTTTAAATATACATAAGTATCAAAAGTAAATGCAATTGCTAAAATATACTTAAGTACCAAAAATTAAAAGTATAAATCATTTCAAATTGTTCATATTGAGCAAACCAGACGGCACAATTTTCTATTTATTTCATGGATAGCCAGGGGCACATTCCAACACACAGACAATTTACAAACAAAGCATTTGTGTTTAGTGAGTTTGCCAGATCAGAGGCAGTAGGGATGACCAGGCATGTTCTTTGTGTGTGTGAATTGGACACTTTTCCTTTCCTGCTAAGCTCAAGTACTTTTGGGTGTCAGGGAAAATGTATGAGTGAAAAGTAAATTATTTTCTTTGGAATATAGTGAAGTAAAATTTGCAAAAAATACAAAATGTACAGATACCCGCCAAAAACAAGGAGAGATAGCAAGTTTTGACAATGGAATCCAGCCAAGATTATTCCTCTAGTCTGTTAGGCTGGGACCAAATTCTTTACAAGTTCCATTTCTCCTTCTCTCCATCCTTGAAGTAATTGATCTGCCAAGCTTTGCTTGGTGAACAGAATAGTATAGAAGCAGCTTTCACTTTTACAATGAGTGATTACCTCAAGTGAGGGACAACAAAATGCTTAAAGCTGGGCCACAATCATCCAACTGAACGTTTAGTTTCACCAGCCATAACCTCACTCATCATTAGGCTTGGATAGCCTTGCTGTATCAGACCTGTACAGACAGACTCATCATCAGGCTCAGGATAGCCTTGTTTCACCAGACCTGTACAGACTCGGGATAGCCTTGCTTCATCAGACCTGTACACAGACAAATGATCAGGCTCAGGACAGCCTTCCTTCATCAGACCTAGACACAGACTCGGGATAGCCTTGCGTCATCAGACCTGTACAGACAGATTCTCATGTGTCGGCCTCTTTTCATGCTCAACATTTGCCTTAATGGAAAATGAATAAACTCTTTGAGACAAGCTAATAATGTGAGTTAATAGATGAGGTGAGTCTGTGTATGTTTAGACATTAAAGGCTTAAAGAAGATTTGCAGTGCCTGTTTTAAACATCTGTGATTAGTAAGCGTCCTAATTCCTCTTGATCTTATTTTAAAATCCCATCTGGTACATAGAATTGATTAAAACAACAATGCAGCAAATATAATTACCTTTTGTTGTTACAAATTGTCTAACATAACTACTACCTCAACCCCCTTATGTACAGGAATGTGTGTAAAGTAAGAAACCAGCAGTTGCACTTGTTTCACCCCATCCTAAACCTCACTAGCTATTCTGTCAACCTGCTTTACTGGTGAGACATCTCCATTAAACACCAGGAAGTCATGTGAAGATAGTTAAATAATACATTTAATGACAAAGGTCAATGGAAAAACACAGTCAGTCACAAGTCATACTTGTAGTGTCAAAAGCATTTGTCGATTTAATATTACATGATATAAGGGCTAGTGGGGTAAATGTGATACAACATGCAGGACAGCTACAACTTCAACAATCTAGAGGGAATGATCTTAGAATAAATCTAATACACATATTCTTAAATAAAAAGTACACCATCATAAACCTACAATGCTCCAATGGAACCTCCAATATGTCTCTCTCCGTACTCTGTTAGGAATGTATTAAACCTGATCTCTCTGCTTTGAAACTCCAATTAGTATTGTTTTATAGTGGTTAAACTACGACACTATTGAAACTGTAATTGGGATGTATTGATTTAGTTAATACTATTATTCCACATGTATAGCATAGTTGATGATGTTCTGTAATTATTCAACAAAGAATCTTTACGTGTGGTTAGTTCCATTTTCTAAGTCCATGCTGAGCATATCTCTACAACTACTGGTCTATTTAGATTTATACACAGACAACACTATGCATCCACCACTTATAGCAACATCACTGAACTCCCATCCTATGGTTCCCATTGGGAGTGGTCAATCTATGTGAGTGTGGGGTTGAAAGATGTTGTACAACAGACATGTATTTTCATGGGTAATCAGCATTGGATCTTCAAGGCTTGGTGGTGCTGGTGCATGCCAGGTTGTGTTCAGCTTAGTGCGAGAAGGGAGGGGGGTGTCGTGGGAAGGGGAACGGAGGGCCCCACGTTAACAGGTCAAGGCCACGGCGAAAACACTCACCACACAGTACATGGTGCGGTTCTCCCACCTGACCGTGCAGCTTCCTGTGGGAGGACACCACAAAGAGTAATCAGGTCAACTCACTAGATCTCAACCAATCAGAGTGAACACAACATCAGAACCAATTTGGACACAGAAAATACATTCCACAATGTGGCTTCTTCAGTGGAGAACAATGTTTCAAAACATATGCAGATAGAAACAGAGCATGACCAGATTCCTGTTTTCTGAAAATCATGTAAGTCCAGTACAATACTTTTCTATTAGAGCCCGTCCGATATGTTTTTTTTGGAGGGTCCAATACCAATTGGGGGGACAAAATGTACCAATATATCTGCCGACATACTGTTTTACAGCGGGAAAATGAAAAAGGGTCATTTTCCCACACCGGTTCTCATAAATTGCCATCCAAAAGAGCAATTGTCCAAGAAATATGCTTCAAATGTTGATTTCTTACATTGTGACAATAATGAAACTAGGGCTGACCCCATTTAGTGGTCTGGTCGATTGTTTGGTTGATAGGCTGTTGGACAACCAAGATTTATTTAGTCGAGTAGTAGCAATAAAAAAATATATATAATCATGGTGTACAAAACTGATTGGCTCCTGTCTGAGCGGACTTATAAATTGTGGAGGCCGGTGGGATGGCACAATCCATCAGTCTAAGACATGTGGTACTGAAATGTTATATGGTTATATTATGTAACAATGGTACAACACAAATCAAAATTTGAATATTTTATAACAAATGCACTTTCTGCCGTGTTGGATAGTGGTAGCTGTCCGGGGTTCTGAAACACATCAGTGCGCTGTTGAATTGGCGCATTATTTCAGACCATGTTGCTAGGTGCATAATAGCAAACAGCCAAACTGTTAAAGGTGACCTATGCTATAGGTCAGGCCCTACTAGTCACGTGCATGTGATGCATACATGTGTCACGTAAAGACAGCAAGGTTTGAGGAAATAGGGAATGTTTTGACTTAACAAATTAGGGATTTCGCCAACATCACTTTTCAGTCAGAAATGTCTAATTATGTTGCAGCTTCAGCAACACGGACAGCGTTGTACACACTGATGTTCTGTGGTGGTCGCTGCAGCAGGGAGGAGAGAGAGACAACGGGTGCTAGTCACAGTCACTCGCTGTCTTTTTTTTTTTTTAAACAAAACGCAGCAAGTCTGAGCCAGGTGGAAAAATACACGTTGTAAAATTTCAACCAATCAATTGGTCAAAAGAACAGATGACTCTTGGTCGACCAACATCTTTTTCTCGGGGACAGCCTTAAATGAAACAGAATGGACTCAAGTGTTCAGATAAGCATGAGATTCCCATTTTTCCATCCTATTTACTAAATATCGGTTATCGGTGGAATTATCGCCGATACCGATAAAGCTCTAAAAGGCCAATATTGGTCGGGCTATACTTTGTTGCACCCTTCTGAATAAATGTAATACACTGTTCATTAGCACAACAAAAGCAAATGCCTGTTCAAAAGGTTAGTATAATAGGCGTGGGGTTTTCCTCTCTCTCACCATCAGTAGCAGTGTCCCAGTAGCAGGAGTTAGCCGTGTGGAGACCAGCACCACTCTTCTGCATGATGGCACAGTTCACTGGAACAAGACAAGGTTGAAAATACATTTCCTGCTGTAAGCATTCTGTCATGCATAGGGCCTTGCTCCTGGTCACAAATGGCTATCATACAGCTATCATATAGATATTATAACGCTATCGTACAGCTATCATACCGCTATGTTACCGCTATTATACAGCACTTTGCAACCGGGAGAACACACAGGGCCCATCATCTAGCTTGTTAAGGGTGGAGTAGAGTAGCCTTCTTCTAAGGCAGTGGTCACCAACCGGTTGATCACCATGGACTTGTCGATCTCCAAGGCATTTCTAGTTGATCACCAAACATTTCTGTAAAAAACCCAACGATAAAGCCTTGTGTTTCTATTTATTTTATTAGCCTTGGGCTGTTGGTTGTAGGTGCAGCCAATTCAGCTGCCCTGCGCGCCGGGTAGGAAAACTGTTGCCATTTCATGTGTCTGAAGGTACAAACTCTGCCATCCCGGTGGGCCTGGAGAGGAAATTAAGTGCATTACGCCACCGGTGCCCAATCAGATTGCTCAGATGACAGAGTCTGCAGTAACATAGCAGGCATAAAAGAAAACTACGGCAAAATTTATACTGTGAGATTTAAAAACATTTAAAACAATGACTAGAGAGAGACTATCAACGAATACAGCAAAGAGCTGCTGTTTTTATGAGTGAGTTCATGTTTAAAGTTCTTACTCAGCACACTTTGTATTCAACAGTTTTATAACCTATAAAATGCACATTCTTCCTATTTCCACTCAGCGCTACAACAAGCAGTGCAGCAGTAATGAATGAGTAGGAAAGTGTATCTATAGGCTTCCGTTGTTATTATTAGCAGCTTGGGTCTTTTTTAATATCAAGGAATATTTCACTTTCTCTGTTCATAGGTGTAACAACATGAATTGTGCACGAGGCAGAAATAATGCGGTGCGACTCGAGTTTGGCCATCAGTTGGAAGACGGTGTCCCTTTGGTCAGTGTCAGAGGAAGAAAGGGAGAGCGGAGGGCTGTTGAGAGATGGACCCTCAGTCTGCTGCTCTCTCCCGCCGCTGAGACCATCAGATGCAGGCACCATCAGCCCAGTAAAATAAAAGCAAATTATTTAAAATGTATGCTCACTCAGCTGTGCCTCACAAGTAATACAACAATGGATATATTACCGGTGTGATCATATAGCCTACATCAAATTCTGAAATATATATATATTTTTTTGTCCCGAACAACAATGCATTGGCAGGTAAATTAAAGCAAAGCCAGTATGCAGTGATAATGTATTGGGCCTATAGCTTACTGCACAAACCTCAATGCTATACAGAACTGTTTTTAATTGGTTAATGTTGCACAGGCTTAGTCATGCAAATAAAAAAATCAGAGTGGTAGATCTCGGCATGCATTTTGACTCAGAAAGTGATCTTGACTCAGAATAGGTTGGTGACCACTGTTCTAAGGGATACCAACAACTTCAACTGCATCTACAGTATCAGTCAAACGTTTTAGAACACCTACTCACTCAAGGGTTTTTCTTATTTTCTACATTGTAGAATAATAGTGAAGACATCAAAACTATGAAATAACACATATGGAGTCATGTAATAACCCAAGAAAAGTGTTATAAAATACACTGCTCAAAAAAATAAAGGGAACACTTAAACAACACAATGTAACTCCAAGTCAATCACACTTCTGTGAAATCAAACTGTCCACTTAGGAAGCAACACTGATTGACAATAAATTTCACATGCTGTTGTGCAAATGGAATAGACAACAGGTGGAAATTATAGGCAATTAGCAAGACACCCCCAATAAAGGAGTGGTTCTGCAGGTGGTGACCACAGACCACTTCTCAGTTCCTATGCTTCCTGGCTGATGTTTTGGTCACTTTTGAATGCTGGCGGTGCTTTCACTCTAGTGGTAGCATGAGACGGAGTCTACAACCCACACAAGTGGCTCAGGTAGTGCAGCTCATCCAGGATGGCACATCAATGCGAGCTGTGGCAAGAAGGTTTGCTGTGTCTGTCAGCGTAGTGTCCAGAGCATGAAAGCGCTACCAGGAGACAGGCCAGTACATCAGGAGACGTGGAGGCCGTAGGAGGGCAACAACCCAGGAGCAGGGCAACAACCCAGGAGCAGGACCGCTACCTCCGCCTTTGTGCAAGGAGGAGCAGGAGGAGCACTGCCAGAGCCCTGCAAAATGACCTCCAGCAGGCCACAAATGTGCATGTGTCTGCTCAAACGGTCAGAAACAGACTCCATGAGGGTGGTATGAGGGCCCGACGTCCACAGGTGGGGGATTGGCAAATTCGCCATTGGCGCCCTGTGCTCTTCACAGATGAAAGCAGGTTCACACTGACAGAGTCTGGAGACGCTGTGGAGAACGTTCTGCTGCCTGCAACATCCTCCAGCATGACCGGTTTGGCGGTGGGTCAGTCATGGTGTGGGGTGGCATTTCTTTGGGGGGCCGCACAGCCCTCCATGTGCTCGCCAGAGGTAGCCTGACTGCCATTAGGTACCGAGATGAGATCCTCGGACCCCTTGTGAGACCATATGCTGGTGCGGTTGGCCCTGGGTTCCTCCTAATGCAAGACAATGCTAGACCTCATGTGGCTGGAGTGTGTCAGCAGTTCCTGCAGGAGGAAGGCATTGATGCTATGGACTGGCCCGCCCGTTCCCCAGACCTGAATCCAATTGAGCACATCTGGGACATCATGTCTCGCTCCATCCACCAACGCCACGTTGCACCACAGACTGTCCAGGAGTTGGCGGATGCTTTAGTCCAGGTCTGGGAGGAGATCCCTCAGGAGACCATCCGCCACCTCATCAGGAGCATGCCCAGGCGTTGTAGGGAGGTCATACAGGCACATGGAGGCCACACACACTACTGAGCCTCATTTTGACTTGTTTTAAGGACATTACATCAAAGTCGGATCAGCCTGTAGTGTGGTTTTCCACTTTAATTTTGAGTGTGACTCCAAATCCAGACCTCCATGGGTTGATAAATTTGATTTCCATTGATAATTTTTGTGTAATTTTGTTGTCAGCACATTCAACTATGTAAAGAAAAAAGTATTGAATAAGATTATTTCATTCATTCAGATCTAGGATGTGTTATTTTAGTGTTCCCTTTATTTTTTTGAGCAGTGTATATTTGGATTTGTTTATTTTAAATTCTTTAAAGTAGCCACCCTTTGCCTTGATGACAGCTTTGCACACTCTTGGCATTCTCTCAACCAGCTTCATGAGGAATGCTTTTCCAACAGTCTTGAAGGAGTTCCCACATATGTTGAGCACTTGTTGGCTGCTTTTCCTTCACTCAGTAGTCCAACTCATCCCAAACCATCTCAATTGGGTTGAGGTCGGGTCATTGTGGAGGCCAGGTCATCTGATGCAGCACTCCATCACACTGGTCACTCCATCACACAGCCTGGAGGTGTGTTGGGTCATTGTCCTGTTGAAAAACAAATAATAGTCCCACTAAGCACAAACCAGATGGGATGGTATATCGCTGCAGAATGCTGTGGTAGCCATTCTGGGTAATTGTGCCTTGAATTCTAAATAAATCACAGACAGTCTCACCAGCAAAGCACCCCCACACCATCACATCTCCTCCTCCATGCTTCACAGTAGGAACCACAAATGCGGAGATCATCCGTTCACCTACTCTGCATCTCACAAAAACACGGCAGTTGGAAACAAAAATCTCAAATTTGGACTCATCAGACCAAAGGACAGATTTCCACCGGTTTAATGTCCATTGCTCATGTTTCTTGGCCCAAGCAAGTCTCTTCTTCTTATTGGTGTCCTTTAGTAGTGGTTTCTTAACAGCAATTCAACCTTGAAGGCCTGATTCAAACAGTCTCCTCTGAACAGTTGATGTTCAGATGTATCTGTTACTTGAACTGTGAAGCATTTATTTGGGCTGCAATCTGAGGTTCAGTTAACTCTAGTGAACTTATCCTCTGCAGCAGAGGGAACTCTGGGAGTTCCTTTCCTGTGGAGGTCCTCATGAGAGCCAGTTTCATCATATGGCTTGATGGTTTTTGCAACTGCACTTGAAGAAACTTTTAAAGTTTTCCCGGATTGACTGACCTTCATGTCTTAAAGTAATGATGGACTGTCGTTTCTCTTTGCTTATTTGAGCTGTTCTTGCCATAATATGGACTTGGTCTTTTACCAAATAGGGCTATCTTCTGTATACGACCCCTACCTTGTCACAACACAACTGATTGGTTCCAACACATTAAGAAGGAAAGAAATTCCACAAATTAACTTAACAAGGCACACCTGTTAATTGAAATGCATTCCAATCGACTACCTCATAAAGCTGGTTGAGAGAATGTCAAGAGTGTACAAAGCTGTCAAGGCAAAGGGTGGCTACTTTGAAAAATCTCAAATATAAACTATATTTTGATTTGTTAAACACTTTTTTGGTTACTACATGATTCCATATGTGTTAATTCATAGTTTTGATGTCTTCACTATTATTCTGGTACTGGTACTGTTCTGACTGGTACTGTTGACTGACTCTCATAATACCATAGCTTCCTTGTGTTATAACATCCTTACAATCATACCTATGAACTTGAATGGTCTCCCTTGCTTGACCAGCTGGGTGAGAGAGTGTTCCACGATGCTGGCAGTCCACTGGTTCACTTTGTTCTGGTTGTAGTCTAGTCCTCCAATGATGCCTTCGATACACTGAGACACAGACACCAGACAGTCAGCAAGGGAGACAACACAGTAAAGCAGCTATGAAGGGATAATCAGTGTTTTTGATCATCTTTACCATCCAAGAAATAAGACTGCTGACAAAATCCCTTTACCTCTTTAACAGAGACACTGGCCTCATCTGCGTTGAAGGACACCTGTGATACCAAACGATATAAAAAAAATATATAAAAAGAGTAATTATGAAAAACATTTAACATAAATTGTGGATTACTTTGTTATGATACAACTCGAAACAAAAAGCTTGTGCTGTTAAGTGTTGGGCATTCATTCACACAAAAGGAGCTGGAGCTGACCTAGTTTTTCCTGGCTGCTTGCACAACAAATTAGGGTACACAGACAGCCATCCAGCCAGTCCACACAATAGCTGTCAAGACTGGATATCAAACGCTTTCAGGCAAGCCCAAGGAGGAAGGACTGCTGCAATAAACTCATAGCTAACTGTTGATAGGATCTTCAGAATAACTTGCACTGAGAAAATTGGGTATCGCAGCCTGTTACTGAAAGATTTATAGCGAAGTAGATTCAACATTACATATATACACTCTTAGTACCTTTTTTTCTATCTAGAACTTAAAAAGGTTCTTCGTCTGTCCACATAGGAGAACCCTTTTGGGTTCCATGTGAAACCCTATGGGGCCAGCCGAAGACTTCATCTCCATAATACTGTAGATATGCCTATGCTGAATGTCGAACCAATCAAGTCCTGCCCTGCCTGAATGATTTGACCACACCCAGCTAGCTGCTACGGTTATCAATTCCCCACATGCAATAATATGACAGAATTTGCATGACAAATGTTTACAAGGTGTATATTACCTTGTCAGTTTCATTTGACTACTTAAATACTCATGTACTCGTTAGTGACGTTTTCAAAGCCAGCACCCTCAGTGCATGCTAACGTTATCTAGCTGACCACTCATCTAGCTAACTCGGCCGTTTGAAATCAGTGTCAAAGTCTGAAATAATACATATGTATCTAGCTTAATGCACAATCTACCTCCTCTCCGGAATTGTACTCCTCCATTGCTTTAAAAGCAAAATGATCCTCTTTCGACAAGGTTTTTCACCGACTCTGCTGTTGTTTCTGATTAGCTGTCACCGAGATGAAGATAATCAAAGAAAGCGACCCAGTGAGGCAAGACACACCCACAACGGCTGCTAGTGAGAGCAGTAGATTATATTGACTGCCACCTGGCGGTGAGATGTGTTCGGGATTTTCTGGAAGTTAACGAAAGTGGATCATAACTAGGCTATGGAAACTGATAAAGGATCAATCATTATTTTATCCACAGAGATCCTATAATTCATTGGTGGTGATATAGTGGTAAACAATGTTGTATGTACTTTTTTATTTTATTGTAATGTTTGTTTATTGTTATTATTTGATTTGTATGTTTCTGTGTTTTATATTGTGTTGTTGACCGAGGTTGGGGATGGTGTTGGGCCGCCAGCGGTGCGTTTGTGATCAAAATGGGCATTTTATGTATATCTTTTTAATTGGTCTAATAAAAACAATTGTTCACAAAAAATAGATCCTTTAATTCAGTGTTCTGTGTAATTCTATAATTGTAATGCTATAATTGTATCGCCGTAACAGCTAAGGGTAGAACTAGGTACGATACCACAATCTGACCATAGTCCTGGACTACTTCTGCCTCACGCTTTTAACACAGACACACACGCATAAAGAAATACACGTAGGCACACTCGAAACTTTTCCCACAAAATGGGAAAAGAAACACATAGACACACATAGAAAGAGAGAGAGAGAGAAATCTGAACAAATAATGTGATACTGCGGTATGACTTATTGAGTCAATTGGATATGATTATGATATTCAATATCACGGTACATTGCCACTGGATAAATAAAAGCCTAAATAGGGTTCAGCAGACAGCAGAGAAGCTGCCCCAGCTGTCTCCCCGAATCGGTGACCACGCCCCCTACACACCGGAGCACCGGGCTGCCTCGCGGAGCGGGGCTGTTGGTACCACAGCTGTGATCACACGCCACAGAGGCGCGCCAAGAGACGGACTGACTGCACAGGCTCCTCCACCAGCCACTCTCACGACACACCAAGCCACCACTTGATGTAGTGCAATTCTCAGGTAAGAGGGGGGTTTCTGTTGCAATCTTTACAGAAACGTTGTAATTTTCTGATGATGGTTGTGTAAAACATGCACTGCGGTGTCCCATAATGATTCTGAGAAGGGGATTCCCGACGAAGACGTAACTAGCGACAAAGACCACAGCCATTCCCAACACGAAAGCATTATTATAGTGGTAAAAACGCATAGGATAGTCTAAACCACAGGCAGATTGCTACTAATTGCGGTAAAACTATATTAATTGATTTCATACTGTAACTTGTTACAAACATTCAAAATAATTTTATGATGGAAAATGTATGTAATACTATAGTAATTATAACATTTAACGTTTCAGTTCAGGTGAGGTCTCAACTAACCTACATCCGCCTACAAGTGTTTGTTTGGACAGGTGCAATGCAGCAAAATGGTTTTTTTATGCTCTCCACCCACGTGAAAAATACTATAGTATACTATGGTATAAATACTGTAGTATTACTATATTTATATACTATAGTATTCACTGTAGCCTAGTGTTATTTGTTTTTACTGTAGTATTAACCTAACGTAACAGCTGTAAAATAAATGCCTGAAACTACAACCCCTACATACTTGTCTTGACAAGAAGAAAACATACTGCCGGGAGAGATTCTCTTCTGCACTGTTCAACCAATCCAGGAAAATGTGGACGAGGAGTTAAGATGGTGTGTTGCCTTGTTAACGTCCAAAAGCTAAAGTTGCTCTCTTTCCATTTCCCCTGAAAACCAGAACATCCGGTTGTTAGGAACTCGGCAGAGGTTACTGTAGTATTTGTTTATTTTTAGGTGCAGTAAAATGTGCTGTAAAAGGTTAAGTGCCTTGGTCATCTGGTATTCTAACCAGAAACTTTTCAGTTACTGGCCAAACACGCTTAACGCTAGGCTACCTGTCGCCCTGTGGTATTTGCTGGCATTCAATGGTGGTATACTGTAGTATTTACTGTATTGTTTTTGCTGACATTAGTAGTATACTGTAGTATTTACTGTATTGTTTTTTTGCTGACATTAGTAGTATACTGTAGTATTTACTGTATAGTTTTTTGCTGACATTAGTAGTATACTGTCATATTTACTGTAGTGTTTTGAAGAAACTTACTGTAGGTAGTAGAAGGCAGCATACCTGCAGGATTGCCAGCGGGCTGTCCTGTAAAAGTGAAAGTCACCCAGTAAAATACTACTTGACTAAAAGTCTAAAAGTATTTGGTTTTAAATATAATTAAGTATCAAAAGTAAATTGAATTTCTAAAATATACTTAAGTATCAAAAGTAAAAGTATAAATTATTTAAAATGTCTCATATTAAGCAAACCAGACGCCAAGGGCACACTCCAACACTCAGACATAATTTACAAACAAAGCATTTGTGTTTAGTGAGTCCGCCAGATCAGAGGCAGTAGGGATGACCTGGCATGTTCTCTTGACAAGTGTGTGAATTGGACAATTTTCCTGTCCTGCTAAGCTCTTAAAATGTAAGGAGTATTTTTGGGTGTCATGGAAAATGTATGGAGTAAAAAGTACAATATTTATTTATTTATTTATTTACGGATAGCCAGGTGCACATTTCAAGACATAATTTACAAATGAAGCATTTGTGTTTAGTGAGTCAGTCAAATCAGAGGCAGTAGGGATGACCTCTTTTTATAAGTGTGTGAATTGGACCATTTTACTGTCCTGCTAAGCATTCAAAATGATGAGTAATGAGTACTTTTGGGTGTCAGGGAAAATTTATGGAGTAAAGGGTTCATTATTTTCTTAAAAAATGCAGTGAAGTAAAAGTTAATAAATATAAATAGTAAAGTACAGATACCCCCAAAAACGACTTTGAGTATTACTTAAAAGTATTCTTTACTTAAGTACTTTACACTACTGAAATGTTGATTACCCATTTATATGTCTCTGCCTGAAAATCGTCCCCCTAAAAGGTAGGCTTATATCCAATATGCAAAAACGTAGCTCAAGAAAAAATGCAAGTGTTCACTGTCATCATTCTCGCTGCTTCATGTTCAGTAGCCAAATGTGCGAGATCAGGTGCACGTGTGGTCTCAATTAAAATAGTAGGCTATAGCCTATGCATGGGTGGAGAAAGATGGGGATGGCATATTTCCAAGTAAATTTACTTCCTAAATATGATTAGGCTATAGTTGACTATTGCCTAGAAATAAATAGTGATTACCCATATTTGTCTCCATCTGAAAATCGTCCCACTCCTGAAAGGTAGGGTATAAAACATAGCTCAAGAGAAAGTGCAAGTCTCTCCAACTCTGTTCTCTTCAAGTTACGTCTAGCCTATTGGCTGATATAGCCCAGTAATACCAATTCATTGAACCTTTTTATTAGGTTATTTTTTGCACGTGTTGATATTGCCTTTAGGGCATAAAATGGCAAGTGAGCTGGGTCATATACGCCTAAAATAACATTGCAGGAATGCAGTAGTGGATGGGAGTTAGACAGAAAGCCGGTGTGGGTGGGTGGGTGGGTATGAAAAGCTCAGGGTGCAGGCAGAAGCAGGATGAATAAATCAATCCTGAGCAGACCTCTAGTAGGTAAGACTGGAGTGTAAATGGATAATTGCGGCTAATACTGTGGTATTTACTATAGTATTCTACATTATAATACTACACAATTGAGGGATACCACTGTGTGTAGTATAGTATTATACAGTATACTATACAATTCTATAATAAGCACTACATGATCAAGGAATACTACAGTGGGTAGTATAGTATTCTACAGTATACTACAACATGTTATAGTAAGCACTACATGGTCAAGGCATACTACAGTGTGTAGTATAGTATTCTACAGTATACTACAACATGCTATAGTAAGCACTAGATGATCAAGGGCTACTACAGTGTGTAGTATATTATTCAATAGTACACTACACAAATCTATAGTAGGTACTACACATGATTGAGGGATACTACAGTGTGGAGTATAATGTTCTACAGTATACTACAATTTACTACAGTTAACTTCAGTAAGTACTATAGTATTATATAGTAAACTATAGTATCATGTGGGCAGGTCTACTAGAAACTGGTTTGACGCTGGTAAATTTATTAGACTTTTATGTTGTCTAGACAGAGTTCTAGACTTCTTGGCTAATTATATATATATATATATACATATGTATAAACGCTTACAAAAATTATGCCCATGACAAATAGATTTTTATCAGGGCTACTTTGAAACAACAATTTACACATTTTGCCTGTTCTAACCTTGCCCATTAATATACGCTAACTACCTTTAGTGTCTTTTCATGAAGGTATCTTCTGGCCGGGTTAGTTTTGTGAAGAGCTAACGCTTGCGGTACAGTTTTCTAAACATATGGAATTATCTTTCATACCAGCGAGAAATAACAATAAAAAAAATGTAAGATTAAATTACTACACACGTTTATAGGGTTAGGGTTCCCACACGGCCATATCTCCATGTTACATAGGGTTAGGGTTCCCACACGGCCATATCTCCATGTTACATAGGGTTAGGGTTCCCACACGGCCATATCTCCATGTTACATAGGGTTAGGGTTCCCACACGGCCATATCTCCATGTTACATAGGGTTAGGGTTCCCACACGGCCATATCTCCATGTTACAGCGCTTGTTTACAGAAGACAGACAGAAAACAGAGACGACCACCTGTGCTAATTATCTATCTAGCGTGCTCAAACACCTGTGTGTAAGCGTAACTGGGGAGCAAGTGTAGTGGCAGTGTAGTGTGCCGGCTGGAGGGACACATCCGTATGGATCTGGCCTGCTACAGTAAGTGTATCTTTTTCATTTAAAAGATTCTTTCTCGCTGATATGAAAGATAATTCCATATGTTTCGAAAACCGTATCACAAGCGATGATTATTGACGTTTCTAAACATTAAAACAGAGCGTTGGGATTGTAGTTCAAATGGTCCCAGTGGTAAGTGGCGCTTATAGCTGAGAACCCTTAAGATAAGGTAGAATGCCTTCTTAATTACATTTAATGCCTTGGGTTCTCAAGAGCAAGTACTCCTACTAACCTAGTAATTAGTAGGCTATAGCCGTAGGGACCAGTCTTGCATTTGCAGTAGCATGAACTGAACCTATCAAAATGTTTTATAGTCACTTAGAACATCTTAAACTTACATTACTTCAAAGTTACAGGCCCACAGGCAAGTGTGACGGTCATTTTAATTGAATAGATTCAACTGGATCATTTGTAGGGCCTAGTCTAGTGGATTTTTCAAAACCAACGAGAGCGAATTTGACAGCGCAATGCAAGCTTGTCAAGCGAAAGCCTCGTGCTCCTCACGCAGGATGGAGAGGAATGGGAGAGAAATGGAAGAGGTGTCCAAGGAGATTATCAATGAACCATCAAAAAGACAAATCGTTTTCCCGTGCTATTGTTTGTTCAGATACCCATGTGACATTGGTAAGAATAATCTGGTTTTAGAATTATTGTAGCTCAATTTTAAACTTCATAAAAACATTCAATTATCAAAAATATGTCCCTAGCATAAGACCAGCACATTATAATGTAGTATTGTAGTCATTACACTCCCTGGATTTCCCCATCCATAAATCATCTGCACAACATTTAAGAGGGCCGTCTAATGTCCCTCTAACCACGAACAAGCACTTAGATAAGTCACACACAGGAGAGAGGGGGGAGAAGGAGGGAGAGCAGTGCATGTAAGAGAGAATAAAAAGCAAGGGAAGGGGGATGCAGGAGAGGGGGCAGGAGAGGGGGAGGGGAGAGGAGACAGGGAGGGAGGCAGGGGGAGAGGGAGAGGAGACAGGGGAGGGGGAGGCAGAGAGCTCATCCATCAGAGAATCCAGTCACAGGGAATTAGACATCAACCTCTGCAGAGATGTCTAGGAGACCAGGGAATGTAGGATTCACCACACAGGGAGGTGTGTGTGTGGCTCTAGGTGTGTGTGTGTCTGTATTGTCATTATTTGTTCTGAGACTGCCTCATAAACCTCTTATGATACTCTTCCTTTGGCTCCTCCAGCCAGTGGCTACTTGGCCAGTCAGCCTGCATTGGGGCCTGTGCTGGGGCCAGGGTTGTGGTTTTCTGTTTGCAACTGGGAGTAGGGGTGAACTTGTGCCCTGACAAAGACACGAGAGGGTTACGGTAATTAAGTCTTATCAATGCCATGAGGGATTGATAAAGTCTCATTAAATAAATTTTGTTTTAATTGAATTGCTGACATGTGCTTTGCTGAACCGTGCAGTGCATGGTGTTCAAAGCTGTGCTACAGTGTTCCAGACTGTTCTAGAATGTTCTGGAGTAATGTTGTGTTGGACTCTGCTGTGTTGTACTGCAATTAATACACCATGCTGGTGGGGAAATGCTGCATAGTTGTGCCTGTGATGTGCTGTATTTTTGTGTCGTGCTGGGTTTCCCTCCCTCCCACTCGCTGGCTTTGATACCCGCTCCCCCTCTGAAGTGTGTACACCGCAACGCTGCAACCGCTCCACTGCCTTTTGGTATGAAGTGTGGAGCCCTGACTCGTGGGCTCAGAAGACTGTTGCGGTCTACGTTAAATTGCAGCCAACCAGTAAGGCAATCAGGGAGAACCCTGCTTCAGCAGGACCAACTACTGAACCAAACAGCCTTGAAGAAGCTGCAGCAGCAGGGGGAGAAAAGTCATTTTCTACACAATGCAGAGGACAAGTGACTGGACTGGATAATAGATTGCCAATCACGATGCACTGCCCTGCCATGCATCCCTCTCTCAGCTCCCTCCCCATGTGTACACCTCTACCTGTGACCCCCCTCTCCCTACCACTGCCCATCCTGCATAAAGGCACACAGATCCTTCCGCCCACCCCAGGGGAAGGGATGAGAAGGGAGGGATGTAGAGAGGGATGGAAGAGGGGAGTCTTCTGTCTAGTAATTACCTGGTGAATGCCGCTGAACTCTACAGTTCTTTAATGATATCTCACACACACATGGCACACACATCACGCACACGCAAGCACACACACACACACACACACACACACACCTCAACGGGATTCCCTGCTCAGGCTCAGCCCTGCTCATTTATTCAGCAGCCAGCCTCGTCTTTGAGAAGCGGAAGTACATTTAAAAGCAGCAGTGAAACTGAAATGGGTTCTATTAAATATTCAGTCTGGTGCTTTCTGCCGGAGGAGCACGAGGAGGAGGAGGAGGCTGTTTACGTCTCCAGCCTCTCTCAGTTCTCAGTGAGACCGCAGCACTCCTGAATCTGGGTTAATAGGATGGACTCATCTTTATCCAGCACAGCATCTCTCTGTTCTGTTCTAAGCGCTCCACACACAGCAAAACTATAAAGCCAAAATTAACCACTGCAGTAAAGAACAAAGGGTTCTTGCATCTAATCTTAGCAGGGGAGGTGTCATGTCTGATAGATCTTGAAGATAAGATATGTAACTTAATCCCTCTTGCTTCATCACAGTTTTATCAGAGTGAAGAATCCATCTGTGGTTCTTGCTCATCTAGCCCAGGCCAGGGTTCCCAGTTGTATTCTCACTTTCTTTATTCTCACTGTTGAAAGTGTCTAAAGAAGTTTCCCACTGGGAACAAAATGTTGTTTCCACTGTGTTTACAAAAAAGTTCAATGTGATAATGTATAAACTTAGAGATGCTCAAAGTCATCACCAAACACGATTATCATCTTATTTGAACTCAATCTTAAATAAAAAGTAAACAACGTGCCTTGGTGATTCTTGAGTCTACACTGAATTCACATTAGTCGACAATTCGATGAATTCTCTGAAAACTGGACGTTGACGTCTGTGCCCAGTGGGTAGTTATTAAGTAATGAACTGATAACCTGATAGACCGCTCACCTCTGCACTACAGATGACGTATTTTGGAACCAAGCTTCTCACCACTCCTTGTCATGACTCTCAGGCGAAGGATAGAAACAACACAGCCATAACTGAGTTCATTCTCCTTTCAACAGACTGTTTCACTGGCCACCCCCACTGACCCATAGATTTTTTCTTCTGTATTCATTACATTGATCTGCTGGTGAGGAGTGGTCACTCTCTTTGTGCCTGTTCTATAGCATAGCCATATTATTATTATATATAAAATACGTTTTTGAACTTTTACTTCCCTTTCTCCCCAATTTCTTGATGGACAATTGGTAGTTACAGTATTGTCCCATCGCTGCAACTCCCGTATGGACTCGGGAGAGGCGAAGTTTGAGAGCCATGCATCCTCCGAAACACGACCCTGCCAAGCCTCACTGCTTCTAGACACACTGCTCACTTAACCCGGAATCCAGCCGCACCAATGTGTCGGGGGGAAACACTGTACAACTGGCGACTTTAGTCAGCTTGCAGGTTCCCAGCCCACCACAAGGAGTCGCTAGAGCGCAATGGGACAAGGACATCCCGGCCGGCCAAACCCTCCACTAACCCAGACGATGCTGGGCCAATTGTGCGCCGCCTCATTGGTCTCCCGGTCACGGCCGGCTGTAACACAGCCTGGGATCAAACCCGGGTATGTAGTGATGCCTCAACCACTGTGATGCAGTGCCTTAGACCGCTGCACCACTCAGAAGGCCCAGCATAGCCATATTAGCCATTTCAGCGTTACTTGTGTAGCATTTTGAACAAAGACTTAGCGTTTTAGGAGTAGAAGAAAGTCTTGAAAGAAAGCTGGGTTTGGCTGTTTAACAAACCATCATCTCTCTTTGACTGACTCAACCAGCATGATGACTCCGTGTAGCAACATGTCATGATAGATATGACGGTGAAAACACAATCATTGTTCGATAATGATATCATCATTTTGGTTCCATTTAGAACCCTCTGTGGAAAGGTTTCTACATGGAACCCCAAACAGTTGTAGTTAGAACCAAACAGGTTCTACCTGGAACCAACAACAGTTCTTCAAAGGGTTCTCCTATGGGGACAGCCGAATAATGCTTTTAGGTTCTAGATAGCACCTTATTCTCCCTCCTCCTGCTGGCTTTTTTCTCTCTGTGGGTGTGTGTTTGATTGAAGGGGACTGTCATCTCGGTGGATAGGCTTTGTGTTTCCATGCTAATTTTGGCCTGTGCATGCTGGCATCTCTCATTTAGAGGACAAAAGACACGCAGGTCATTAACAGAATCGACGAGTAGATGCATTCCTTCAGGAGCAGTAGGAGAGCAGATAACGAGAGGAAAGGAGGAGGGAGATGGAGGAAGCCAACGAGACTGATGATAGGGAAAGGGGGAAAGGAGAGGGGAGATGAACAATAGATAGATGAGAGGAGGAGGAGTGATGAGGAATGGAGAGGACAGGTTTGAGAGGAAAGGAGAAGAGATGAGAAGAGGAAAGGAGGAGGAGAGTGATGAGGAATAGAGAGGACAGGTGCCAGTACAAAGGAAGTCTATAGAGACAAAGGCTCAGATGTCTTAATCTATTTTTCAAATTTTCTGCTCCATTGAGCCCCACAGGAAGTTGCAGTGGCCTTGGACATGGTTTGGTGATTACTCAGACTCTGTATGATGGGTTGTAGCAAAATTGCTGAAGGGCAATGATGTTCCAATGTTACTGCTGTATGTGTGTCCTTTATTACATACATATAACAAGTGACCCTATCCAGACCAGTGTGTGTGTGTGTGTGTGTGTGTGTGTGTGTGTGTGTGTGCGCGTGCGCGTGCGTGTGTGTGTGTGGTGTGTTGTAGGACTCTTTATTCGGCCCCCTTGTCCCAGTGAATGTCAAATGAATTGAAGCAGCAGATCACAATAGGGGACCTGCCTATGAGTAGAACCTCGCCGAACACACAGATGTAGAATCGGCGTACTACCCCCAATCCTAATTGTTAATATAGGGTAAGAAAACTCGAGGTTGGTCTAAGATTAGCGTCTGGGGGGGGGAAACTTCATCCTCCGCCACTTGCAGTTATTTCATCACAAAATGGCGGCGTATGTGCACTGTGTGTTTTTGGAATGTCAGGGTCGCATGATGACTGAAACACAATTTTAATGTATAACTATACTATATTTTTCTAGTATAGTTATAACTATACTAGAATTTTAATGTTGTACCTTTTGTCATTTGTTTCCAACAGATTCTCCGTCTTAGTATAGCACCATGGTTATTTCTCTCAGACATTTGCAATGATTGTCAAGCTTAAATGGGATTGTGATTGGCATGAAATAATCAGCAGTATTTCTCAACAGGTATTGGCATGCGTGTCTAACAGCATGAGTGAGTGAGATTGATAGGTATGTAATAGTATTCTTAGACTTTTTAGACTGATTGACGGTAGCAAGGAAAATGTGACTGACAGGTCTGAGATGGTCATTAGTTCACTCTGATGTTAAGTCAGAGTGTGTGTGAGTGTCTAGTTGTGAATTTGGAGTCTGTGGTTGTGTGTGTGTGAGTGAGTGCCTAGTTGTTAAATTGGAGTTGGTGTGTGACTACTTGTGAAGTCGACACAGGCAAGGACCATTCCGCTCGGTCAGACACGTCACGTATCATCAGGTCTCGTGGTGCTCCCTCCTCCATACCCAACAAGCATTTCATCCCGGAAACATTCCCAATCTCCCTGCAGCATGCCAGATCTTATCTCCGGCTGGCTGTAAACGGGCCAGCTGGCCATCGATTGCACCTCATTGTACAGAGAGACTGACATCCTACGTCAGGAGGTGGATTATATGCAGTAAGGTAGACAGCAGAGAATTCGATTCGTTGCGTTTCCCCGTAACTTCAGATAGAGTTTATATTAAATGTGTGTGTCTTTGTAGAGGCCTTTTAGTGAAGATTACACATTACGTCTAAAGGTTAGGTTTCATTGAGGAGCAGTCACATTTAATATAACTAGTTCTTCTCAGTAGTGGCCGGCAAAATAACTAGAAATGTCCCAAGGCTAAAACATCCAGAAATTGTCATTACAGCCAACCTACATACAAATCAATCAATCAATCAATCAAATGTATTTATAAAGCCGATGTCACAAAGTGCTATACAGAAACCCAGCCAAACAGCAAACAATGCAGATGTAGAAGCACCCTGGTTAGGAAAAACTCCCTAGAAAGGCAGGAACCTAGGAAGAAACCTAGAGAGGAACCAGGCTCTGAGGGTTGACCAGTCCTCTTCTGGCTGTGCCGGGTGGAGATTATACGATTATAACATTATAATTTAAGGCCAGATTGTTCTTCAAGATGTTCAAACGTTCATAGATGACCAGCAGGGTGAGATAATAATCAGTGGTTGTAGAGGGTGCAACAGGTCAGCACCTAGGGAGTAGAATTATATTTTATTGTATATGTAGCGAAATGCTTGTGTTCCTAGCTCCAACAGTGCAATAATATCTAACCATACACAACAATACACACCAATCTAAAAGTAAAAAAATAGAATTAAGAAATATATAAATACTAGGACAAGCAATGTCAGAACGGCATTGACTAGAATACACTAGAATACGGTATATACTGTATGTAAACATTAAAGTGACTAGTGTTCAATTATTAAAGTGACCGTTGATTCTATGTACATAGGGCAGCAGTCTCTAAGGTGCAGGGTTGAGCAAACTGGGTGGTAGCCGGCTAGTGACAGTGACTAAGTTCAGGGCAGGGTACTGGGTGGTAGCCGGCTAGTGATGGCTATTTAATAGTGATGGCTAGTGATGGCCTTGAGATGGAAGCTGTTTTTCAGTCCCTTGGTCCTAGCTTTGAACTGTACTGACCTCACCTTCTGGATGATAGCGGGGTGAACAGGTCGTGGCTCAGGTGGTTCATAATCCTTTTGGCCTTCCTATGACATCGGGTGCTGTAGTTGTCCTGGAGGGCAGGCATTAAGCCTGTCACTCCTTCTAGTCTGCCAAGTAGACTTGTAGATTGAACTCAGGCATTTCCCAGTCTTACACATGGTAGAGAGATCCCAGAGGTTGACAAATCCATTCCTTCCTCTCCCTTCATTAATAATAGTGTATATATTTAGACACTAGGGGTTAAACAGCTCAGCCAGCATCTCCCTTCATTAATAATAGCGTATATATTTAGACACTAGGGTTAAACAGCCCAGCCAGCATCTCCCTTCATTAATAATAGCGTATATATTTAGACACTAGGGTTAAACAGCTCAGCCAGCATCTCCCTTCATTAATAATAGTGTATATATTTAGACACTAGGGTTAAACAGCTCAGCCAGCATCTCCCTTCATTAATAATAGCGTATATATTTAGACACTAGAGTTAAACAGCCCAGCCAGCTTCTCCCTTCATTAATAATAGTGTATATATTTAAACACTAGGGTTAAACAGCCCAGCCAGCTTCTCCCTTCATTAATAATAGTGTATATATTTAGACACTAGAGTTAAACAGCCCAGCCAGCTTCTCCCTTCATTAATAATAGTGTATATATTTAAACACTAGGGTTAAACAGCCCAGCCAGCTTCTCCCTTCATTAATAATAGTGTATATATTTAGACACTAGGGTTAAACAGCTCAGCCAGCTTCTCCCTTCATTAATAATAGTGTATATATTTAGACACTAGAGGTTAAACAGCTCAGCCAGCTCAGACCTCTAGCCCCTAGGTACAAGATACCAAAACTTTGAGACCTAGCTGGATATACTAGTCTACATATTTTCATATCACTGTACAAGATAGAGATTTACCCAGTGGCGTACAGCAGTTTCGCAGGGCCCTGAGAGAGACAAATGTGCAGTTTTATAGCTAATCTCATGCTATTCTACAAAAGTTGCCATTATGACAATACTACCCCGTGACACAGTGTCACAGCATGCCATGTCAAATAACTCTTCGATCTTGAAGTGTTCTGTTCCAATATCTCAAGCCATCTCCTGTGTTCTGTTCCAATAACTCAAGCCATCTCCTGTGTTCTGTTCCAATAACTCAAGCCATCTCCTGTGTTCTGTTCCAATAACTCAAGCCATCTCCTGTGTTCTGTTCCAATAACTCAAGCCATCTCCTGTGTTCTGTTCCAATAACTCAAGCCATCTCCTGTGTTCTGTTCCAATAACTTAAGCCTTCTCCTGTGTTCTGTTCCAATAACTCAAGCCATCTCCTGTGTTCTGTTCCAATAACTCAAGCCATCTCCTGTGTTCTGTTCCAATAACTCAAGCCATCTCCTGTGTTCTGTTCCAATAACTCAAGCCATCTCCTGTGTTCTGTCTCCAATAACTCAAGCCATCTCCTGTGTTCTGTTCCAATAACTCAAGCCATCTCCTGTGTTCTGTTCCAATAACTCAAGCCATCTCCTGTGTTCTGTTCCAATAACTCAAGCCATCTCCTGTGTTCTGTTCCAATAACTCAAGCCATCTCCTGTGTTCTGTTCCAATAACTCAAGCCTTCTCCTGTGTTCTGTTCCAATAACTCAAGCCATCTCCTGTGTTCTGTTCCAATAACTCAAGCCATCTCCTGTGTTCTGTTCCAATAACTCAAGCCATCTCCTGTGTTCTGTCTCCAATAACTCAAGCCATCTCCTGTGTTCTGTCTCCAATAACTCAAGCCATCTCCTGTGTTCTGTTCCAATAACTCAAGCCATCTCCTGTGTTCTGTTCCAATAACTCAAGCCATCTCCTGTGTTCTGTTCCAATAACTCAAGCCATCTCCTGTGTTCTGTTCCAATAACTCAAGCCTTCTCCTGTGTTCTGTTCCAATAACTTAAGCCTTCTCCTGTGTTCTGTTCCAATAACTCAAGCCATCTCCTGTGTTCTGTTTCAATAACTCAAGCCATCTCCTGTGTTCTGTTCCAATAACTCAAGCCATCTCCTGTGTTCTGTTCCAATAACTCAAGCCATCTCCTGTGTTCTGTTCCAATAACTCAAGCCATCTCCTGTGTTCTGTTCCAATATCTCAAGCCATCTCCTGTGTTCTGTTCCAATAACTCAAGCCATCTCCTGTGTTCTGTTCCAATATCTCAAGCCATCTCCTGTGTTCTGTTCCAATAACTCAAGCCATCTCCTGTGTTCTGTTCCAATAACTCAAGCCATCTCCTGTGTTCTGTTCCAATAACTCAAGCCATCTCCTGTGTTCTGTTCCAATATCTCAAGCCATCTCCTGTGTTCTGTTCCAATAACTCAAGCCATCTCCTGTGTTCTGTCTCCAATATCTCAAGCCATCTCCTGTGTTCTGTTCCAATAACTCAAGCCATCTCCTGTGTTCTGTTCCAATAACTCAAGCCATCTCCTGTGTTCTGTTCCAATATCTCAAGCCATCTCCTGTGTTCTGTTCCAATAACTCAAGCCATCTCCTGTGTTCTGTGCTCCGAGTCACCTTGGTTAGAGAGGGGAGATATGTGGTGTTTTCAAGGTCTCTTCCAATCTCAGTGTCAGTTTGCAACGACCCAATGATTGATGGGTGTCTTCTCACCTGCAAGTCAGGTCTATAGTCACAACTGTATACACGTTTAGCTTTTCAGGCTTCATATTTTTTTTTACATAATGTGATTTCTGTCACTACTCTGAGCTGAGGTTGTGTGCTTCTCTGGCTTTTTCCGACAGGATTAGAATATCTGACATAGAACTCTATGGATCGATCCTTAAACCAGAAATAATTGAGTAGGAAATTGTTATGCTGCACAATTAACTTACACTCTAACCATTGTTGCGCATGATTCCAAATCTCTCTTTGTGTAGTAGTCTGTGGTACCATCCACTGTTGCAGGAGATTCCATCCGTACAGAATGCATGTTTTCTCTGCAGTGTAATGTAGTGTCGGTTAAGTGGGGGCCCTCTGCTGTTTATTGCTCTCCTGGGGTGTCGCTGGGTTGAGATGCTCTGACATTCACCATTCATCTGTGTCCATGTCAGATTGGCATAACACCTTTCAGAGAAACAGCCTGGATGGACATTCACACCACACACACAGAGGATGTACTGCATTATAACAGTACAGAATGCAACGGAGCTGAGCAGTACATTATTGTAACACTACACATCACAGTATGACTGGGCGAAATATATCATATTTTAAGGTATACCGGCATAGATCCACATGCCGGGTGGATCTTTACAATACTGTCGATATTATAAAAATATTTTGATGCAGTGCTAAATCAAGCAAAACTTCTACAAATTGGACTACTTACCTGTCAGTTTTGTCCTGGGTGAGTATAATACCATCAGAATGGAGAAAGCCCATTAAAACCACTTAGAATTAATTTGTTGCAATCCATGCACTACTCGTAAAACATGCTGTATTTAAAAATGTATAATTAAAAAGCATAAATTACTGTCAAATACCACCATACCGCTAAAATTGAGAAAAATATTGTGATATGACTTTTTGGCCATATAGGCTTTCAATTATGCCAGAGAAGCCAGTGTTTGGAGGATATATTGGCACGGGGTGTTGTTAGGCCCAGTAGCTGCATTTGCATAAGCTGTTTTCTAGTGACATTTATTTGGATACATCCATATCAATGAACTAATGAGGCGTGATTTCGCCTGGCATAGAAAATGTGCTCTCTCGTCAGGACACTGTTGTTCAGAGGAGCTAGCCAACAACACAGCTAACACAATCACTTCAAACTGAAGCTGGAAAGACTGCAAACTAGCTGCACCTTATTTCATTTGACCTTTTTTTCAATTGACATTTCTTTGTATATATCCATAAAAATTATGCCAGCTGATTCAGGATTTCGACTGGCTGAGAAACGCTGCCTGCCTGTCTGTCTCGTCCAGACTCCCGACACTTTCATTACTATTGAACAGCTGGAGATGGAATTTGAATACTGATACAATGTTGCAAATGTCGGATAGGCAGACAGCAAGGTTTATACAAATCTCTGCTGTTGAAAACTAAGTGTTAGTCTAAAAGAAATGTGAGATAATGTCTAGATGCTTTTTATAGTGGAGATTAAGTTTATAAATTGCCTGGCAGGGCTGATGAGACAGTGGATTGCGCAGTCAGATGGAACAGAGTAAAAATAGGCATTTTAACTTCATAGATTTAGCCGGTAGTAACGTGTGGAATAGACACTGGCTGGAATGCGGTTTTAACTAATCAGCATTCAGGATTCAAACCACCTTTTGTATAATAAAGTACAGCCATACAGTCAGACAATAATTGTCTTACAAATAAAATTGAATTATGACAGTTCTACATTTAGAACATGCACTAATAACAATAGAACAACAATAGAATCCACCTATAAGAACATAATCCAGTCATATTTTAGGTATAATATAGACCTACTACATTAAGAACTGAGTACAGTTGTTGTATACATTAATTAACCATAGTTCATCTACATGAAGAGATTCCAGCTTTGCATTATGAGCAGAATCTATCTATTCATTAACAGCAGGAAAGAGTAGACTCTTGTTCAAGGACAGAGTTATGCATTAAGAAGAGAAGAATGAGACAGACAGGTATGGCCCCCAAACTGCTGGTCACAAACCCTTAAGCATAGGCCGTACCCCCGAGAATTACGTTACGTCTCAGTGTGCCCACAGTGACATTATCTTGTTAGATACTGTATATCTGCTTCTCTAGAGATAAACTGAACTGTGAACTGAAATATATTTTATTGACGATGAAAGCCCCACTGATTTAAGGCCAAAGAAAGACTCCAAAGTCTGAGAAATATGTGCTGATCTTAGCTGAAATAATGAGGCTGAGACACTGAGGCCTCTGGGAGATCTGCTGTGTTTTCCATGGGATTCATGGGAAGACGATACAGGGTGGCCCACATACACACATATACTGTAGAGGGGGCATTTCCATGTAAAATGACCCATGAGCACCAACATGTGAAGTTCATAGGAGCATATCTAATTGGGTGTCAAATGAAAGCTAATAGTCTATATTCTGGGGGAATTATGGCATACAGTGCCTTCGGAAAGTATTCAGACCCATTTACTTTTCCGCAAAAAAAATCCTCAGCAATCTACACACATTACCCCATAACGACAAAGCAAAAACAAGTTTTTAGATTTTTTTTTGCAAATGTATAAAATTAAATTGAAAAAATACCTTATTTACATAAGTATTCAGACCCTTTGCTATGAGACTAGATATTGAGCTCAAGTGCATCCTGTTTCCATTGATCACCCTTGAGATGTTTCTTGATTGGAGTCCACCTGTGGTAAATTCAATTAATTGGACATGATTTGGAGAGGCACACACCTGTCTATATAAGGTCCCACAGTTGACAGTGCATGTCAGAGCAAAAACCAAGCCATGAGGTCGAATGAATTGTCTGTAGAGCTCCAAGACAGGATTGTGTTGAGGCACAGATCTGGGGAAGGGTACTAAAACATGTCTGCAGCATTGAAGGTCCTCAAGAGCACAGTGGCCTCCATCATTCTTAAATGGAAGAAGTTTGGAACCACCAAGACTCTTCCTATAGCTGGCCGCCTGGCCAAACTGAGCAATCGGGGGAGAGGGACCTTGGTCAGGAAGGTGACCAAGAACCCGACAGTCACTCTGAACACCTTCAGGCTGTGTAAGGGCTATTTGACCAAGAAGGAGAGTGATGGAGTGCTGCATCTGATGACCTGGCCTCCACAATCATCCGACCTCAACCGAATTGAGATTGTTTGAGATGAGTTGAACCACAGAGTGAAGGAAAAGCAGCCAACAAGTGCTCAGCATATAGGAATTCCTTCAAGACTGTTGGAAAAGCATTCCCAGTGAAGCTTGTTAAGAGAATGCCAAGAGTGTGCAAAACTGTCTTCAAGGAAAAGGGTGGCTACTTTGAAGAATCTAAAATCTAAAATATATGTTGATTTCTTTAACACTTTTTTGGTTACTACATGATTCCATATGTGTTATTTCATAGTTTTGATGTTTTCACTATTATTCTACAATGTAGAAAATAGTAAAAATAAAGAAAAATCCTTGAATGAGTAGATGTGTCCAAAATTTTGACTGGGCACCTTGTAAAATATGTGAATTGTTGGTAACGGAATTACATGGTACAAGGCAATATTTCTTAAACGTACAAGATGTAAACAATTTCTCCAAAAATAAATATGTGTTGCTATAAGTTGGCAGAGGTCTTTACATCAACATTATTGTGTTTTGATGCACAGTACGTGTACCATGTAATTCCGTTACCAAAAATTCACATATTTTATAAGGTGTCCAATCAAAAACGCATCTTTAGACCGTAAAATGTTAATTGTATAGATACTCCTCTAAAAAAACTATGGGCCAAACCTCATGTCTCTATCATAATCCGTTCAAAAGTTATTGGAGTTTTTACCCTTGAATGAACGTCAGAATTAGGGTGAGTAAATCAATGAAGGCCAGAGAAAAAAAGCTGAAAAATTCTCAGTGGGTAGAGACCCTATATCTTGAAGATATTTTCTAATTTCTCTCCCTCATGAGTAAGGAAGATAATGAAAGTTCACAGAAGTAACAAGTAATCACCAATTAGTTATAGTGACTTTGCTGATATCAATTTTGTTTCTGAATTATTAAGTGATTAAATCTCAGAATTCCATTACCAAATTGGTAACGGAATTTCCCCAAAATCTGTACTGGAATTACTGCAACTTAAATGGTTACAATGGGTGATTCATAATAGACACAAACCACAGTTGGGTCACCTGCTACTGTCCTCCCTTCCACTGTCATGCTGTTATGTTCAGCTCATAACTGTTTTTTGTCTTTCTGTCATCTGGTAGTCAAACCAAGAGTGTTAAAACAGTCTGAGTCTGGAAAACCTCTCCCTCTCTTTCTTCCTCTCGCTCTCGCTGCCTGTCTCAATATCCAGTTAATGTCACCTCTCCCAGATCTTACTGACACTGGCTACCCATGAGCCCCCTCTTTTTCCATTTACTTTAACCAGCATTCTCACCCACTGAGCACCGACCAACACCGGACATCTATGGACGCTGGAAAGTAGTAGAAATTTGGTCAGTCCACCCTGGCCTTGATGTTAATGTCCACAGATGAACCGGACTAGACCAAATCTGAACCTATCATAGACATATGTTTCACAAGTTTGGATAGCACCGTACAGCACAGTGACTACAGCATAGTAGAGTACAGACCAATAAGTACAATACAGTACGGTACAGAAAGAAAAGTAGAATATAGTAGAGTAGAGTACAGTATATTGTACTATATCGTAGGGTTCACAAGTGTGGATAGCACAGTACAGTACTGTGTACAGTACAGTAAAGAAAGGTAGAGTATAGTACAGTACTGTACAATTAGTAGAGCACAGTATATTACAGTACAATGCAATACAGCACAGTAAAGAAAAGTAGAGTACAGTATATTGTACTTTATTCTACTGTAGTGAACTACTCTCTACTTTACTGTACTGAACTCTACTGTACTCTACTGCACTGTACTGAACTCTACTCTACCCTACTCTGCTCTGCTTTGTTGTACTCTACCATGATCTACTGTACTCTACTGCACTGTACTGAACTCTACTCTACCCTACTCTGCTCTGCTGTGTTGTACTCTACTGTGCTCTACTGCACTGTACTGAACTCTACTGTACTCTACTGTACTATACTGCACTGTACTGAACTCTACTCTACCCTACTCTCCTCTGCTGTGTTGTACTCTACTATACTCTACTGCACTGTACTGAACTCTACTCTACCCTACTCTGCTCTGCTGTGTTGTACTCTACTATAATATACTGCACTGTACTGAACTCTACTGAACTCTACTGTACTCTACTCTACTGCACTGTACTGAACTCTACTGCACTGTACTGAACTCTACTCTACCCTACTCTGCTCTGCTTTGTTGTACTCTACCGTGCTCTACTGGACTCTACTGCACTGTACTGAACTCTACTCTACCCTACTCTGCTCTGCTTTGTTGTACTCTACCGTGCTCTACTGTACTCTACTGCACTGTACTGAACTCTACTCTACCCTACTCTGCTCTGCTGTGTTGTACTCTACTGTGCTCTACTGCACTGTACTGAACTCTACTGTACTCTACTGTACTATACTGCACTGTACTGAACTCTACTCTACCCTACTCTCCTCTGCTGTGTTGTACTCTACTATACTCTACTGCACTGTACTGAACTCTACTCTACCCTACTCTGCTCTGCTGTGTTGTACTCTACTATAATATACTGCACTGTACTGAACTCTACTGAACTCTACTGTACTCTACTCTACTGCACTGTACTGAACTCTACTGCACTGTACTGAACTCTACTCTACCCTACTCTGCTCTGCTTTGTTGTACTCTACCGTGCTCTACTGGACTCTACTGCACTGTACTGAACTCTACTCTACCCTACTCTGCTCTGCTGTGTTGTACTCTACTGTGCTCTACTGCACTGTACTGAACTCTACTGTACTCTACTGTACTATACTGCACTGTACTGAACTCTACTCTACCCTACTCTGCTCTGCTGTGTTGTACTCTACTATACTCTACTGCACTGTACTGAACTCTACTCTACCCTACTCTGCTCTGCTGTGTTGTACTCTACTGTAATATACTGCACTCTACTGTACTCTACTGTACTCTACTCTACTGCACTGTACTGAACTCTACTGCACTGTACTGAACTCTACTCTACCCTACTCTGCTCTGCTTTGTTGTACTCTACCATGATCTACTGTACTCTACTGCACTGTACTGAACTCTACTCTACCCTACTCTGCTCTGCTGTGTTGTACTCTACTGTGCTCTACTGCACTGTACTGAACTCTACTGTACTCTACTGTACTATACTGCACTGTACTGAACTCTACTCTACCCTACTCTGCTCTGCTGTGTTGTACTCTACTATACTCTACTGCACTGTACTGAACTCTACTCTACCCTACTCGGCTCTGCTGTGTTGTACTCTACTGTAATATACTGCACTGTACTGAACTCTACTGTACTCTACTGTACTATACTGCACTGTACTGAACTCTACTCTACCCTACTCTGCTCTGCTGTGTTGTACTCTACTGTGCTCTACTGTAATCTACTGCACTATACTGAACTCTTCTCTACCCTACTCTGCTGTGTCGTACTCTACTGTGCTCTACTGTACTCTACTGCACTGTACTGAACTCTACTGCACTATACTGAACTCTACTCTACCCTACTCTGCTGTGTCGTACTCTACTGTGCTCTACTGTACTGTACTCTACTGCACTGTACTGAACTCTACTCTACCCTACTCTGCTCTGCTGTGTTGTACTCTACTGTGCTCTACTGTACTCTACTGAACTGTACTGAACTCTACTCTACCCTACTCTACCCTACTCTGCTCTGCTGTGTTGTACTCTACTGTACTCTACTGTGCTCTACTGTACTCTACTGCACTGTACTGAATTCTACTCTACCCTACTCTGCTGTGTCGTACTCTACTGTGCTCTACTGTACTCTACTGCACTGTACTGAACTCTACTCTACCCTACTCTGCTGTGTCGTACTCTACTGTGCTCTACTGTACTCTACTGCACTGTACTGAACTCTACTCTACCCTACTCTGCTCTGCTGTGTTGTACTCTACTATACTCTACTGCACTGTACTGAACTCTACTCTACCCTACTCTGCTCTGCTGTGTTGTACTCTACTGTAATATACTGCACTGTACTGAACTCTACTGAACTCTACTGTACTCTACTCTACTCTACTGTACTCTACTCTACTGCACTGTACTGAACTCTACTGCACTGTACTGGACTCTACCCTACTCTGCTCTGCTTTGTTGTACTCTACCGTGCTCTACTGTACTCTACTGCACTGTCCTGAACTCTACTCTACCCTACTCTGCTGTGTTGTACTCTACTGTACTCTACTGTACTCTACTGCACTGTACTGAACTCTACTCTACCCTACTCTGCTGTGTTGTACTCTACTGTACTCTACTCTACTCTACTGCACTATACTGAACTTTACTCTACCCTACTCTGCTGTGTTGTACTCTGTTGTGCTGTACTGTACTCTACTGCACTGTACTGAACTCTACTCTACCCTACTCTGCTGTGTTGTACTCTGTTGTGCTGTACTGTACTCTACGGCACTGTACTGAACTCTACTCTAACTTACTCTGCTCTGCTGTGTTGTACTCTACTGTGCTCTGCTGTGATGTCCAAACTTGTGAAACATGGAGAATGACTTTCATATCCATAATTATGCGTTTCTGTGTAGTCAGTGTTGGAAAGCTACTCTGAAAATATAGTTTACCAAGCTACCAATGACTTCACATAGGAAGAGTTTAGTCTACACTAAAGCTACCCTTATTAATATGTATATAGTTTACTTACCTAAAGAAAAAAGTAGTTTACTACATCCAAACTACTTTGTGAAAAATTATCATATCTAAATCTTAAATGTCATAGACTACACATTGCAAGAACAGATCACTCTGGAGTCAGATGTTAACATAATGTGTAATTTAGCCTATTAAACACAACAACTATGTTTCAAGTGAGAATTAGGCTGGTCTGATACAGAAAAAGCGAGGAAATCTTGCCTACTTTTCCCATGTAGTTAGTTACACCACTACATGGCAAAACAAATTATTAAATACATAAATCGCTCTGCCATTTCCTGGTTGCTAAAACGAAATGGACAGCGCTTTCTAAGGTGATGATTCATTCAAAACACCCATATGCATATTAGAGCTTATGCATAAGCTTATGAGCCCAACCCCCCTAAAGAAATTATATAATTTTAATTATGATTGTGCCATTATTGTCACGTCTGCTACCACTCCCCCTCTCTGGCGCTCAGAGTCGCCAGGCTGCTTATCATTTACGCACACCTGTCACCATCGTTATGTGCCTCAGCCGGCTCGTCCGGCTCCTACGCCTCGGTCAGCCCGTCAGGCTCGCCCAGGTGGGACGCCAGGTGGCGCCCCTGGAAGGGGGTGTACTGTTACATCTGCTCCCGCTCCCCCTCTCTGGCGCTCGAGGTCGCCAGGCTGCTTATCATTACGCACACCTGTCATCATCGTTACGCGCATTAGCGCTTCATCGGACTCACCTGGACTCCATTACATTATTAATAATCTCCCCTATATCTGTCACTTCCTCAGTTTCTTTCCCGAGTCAGCATTAATGTCGTTATGTGTCCCTTGTCCAGACGCTGTTCGTGTTTTGTTTCCTGTCTGTTTATTCATTAAATATTCACTCCCTGTATTTGCTTCTCGTCACCCAGCGTCTGTCCTTACAGAATGCTGACTCCACAATTTCTTGTTTTTTTGTTTTTGTTGGTGACGTCGGGTCCGGGTGGCGCTGCTGAAGCAATCGGAGATGTCTCAGCTGGATCGTCAGGCTCCCATGCCTCAGCTGGCTCGAGAGGCTTACAAGCCTCGGTTGGCTCGGCACGCTCCTACGCTGCGCCTCAGCCGGCTCGTCGGCTCCTACGCCGAGGCATAGGAGCCGGACGTATAACCCTAGGCGATGTTGTTGGTTCATTGATTGTGCAGTTAGCCTACAATTAGTGAATTTGTATTTGAATAGCCTAGTAATAAGGAATGTTTTATATTTTCATATGTAATTGGGTGACACATAACCTTTAGCTAGACAGAATATCTCGCCATGCGTTTCCATCTGCTCCTCTCTATTCTTTACTATTTTCTTGAGCGCGCAGATGGACTGTTAACAGTTCAGTGAAATGTATTTCATTGCAATGTTCCCAAACAGATTTCACTGGGTTTCCCAAATGAACTACTGGGTAGCTGCCTGAACATGATCGGAGAGCCCATTGAATACAGAGTTTGGGTGGAATATCACCTGTCGGGCAGCACAAGCATGCTCAACTAGTGGTTAATGCATGGAAATAAGTGGTCTTATATTTATCTCTCAGCTGCTCATATTAAACACAGCTCCACTATAAAACCTACAAAACGGACCGGAGGGAAAGGGCGCTGCCTCCTTTCGCTATTCAAGTGCATACAGATTACATGTTTTTTCACCTGCCCCTGTTCCTACCAATTTGATAATGGCCCATTCTAAATCTAAACAAGTTTTACATATTAGTAAAAACGAGATTAAATTGAGAATAGTCTGATAGGTGAAAATATGATCACTTGATGAGAGAACAGCTGTGCAGTCTGAGGCAAAGAATTGAGCAAGCTTTTTGTTGCTACTTTCTTAAATCATCAACAGCCTGTAGTTACACCATGCAGCCCATATACAGTTGAAGTCAGAAGTTTACATACACCTTAGCCAAATATATTTAAAGTCAGTGTTTCACAATTCCTGACATTTAATCCTAGAAGAATTCCCTGTCTTAGGTCAGTTAGGATCACCACTTTATTTGAAGAATGTGAAATGTCAGAATAATAGTAGAGAGAATGATTTATTTCAGCTTTTATTTCTTTCATCACATTCCCAGTGGGTCAGAAGTTCACATACACTCAATTAGTATTTGTTAGATTTGTTAGATGTACTTGTTAGATACTACTGCATGGTCGGAACTAGAAGCACAAGCATTTCGCTACACTCGCATTAACATCTGCTAACCATGTGTATGTGACAAATAAAATTTTATTTTATTTGATTTATTTGGTAGCATTGCCTTTAAATTGTTTAACTTGGGTCAACCGTTTCGGGTAGCCTTCCACAAGCTTACCACAATAAGTTGGGTCAATTTTGGCTGGAGGAAACAGGTACAAAAGTATCTATATCCACAGTAAAATGAGTCCTATATCGACATAACCTGAAAGGCCGCTGTCACAAATTCCGCCGAAGTCAGTCCCTCTCCTTGTTCGGGCGGCGTTCGTCGGTCGACATCACCGGTCTTCTAGCTACCGCCGATCCACTTTTAAATTTCTGTTTGTTTTGTCTTCATTATACACACCTGGTTTCTATTCCCATAATTACATGTTCCTTATTTAAACCCTCTGTTTCCCCCATGGTTTTGTGTGTGTTTGTTCTTTGTAAAGTTGGTCTATATTGTGAGCGTGTTGTAATTCTACTACTTGGAATTTTGTAGTTTATTGAGTAAAGATACATGACTACTCATCTCTGTTGTCCTGTGCCTGACTCCGCTTTTCATGCTACACACAGACGCGTTGACAGCCGCTCAGCAAGGAAGAAGCCACTGCTCCAAAACCGCCATAAAAAAGCCAGACTACGGTTTGCAACTGCACATAGGGACAAAGATTGTACTTTTTGGAGAAATGTCCTCTGGTCTGATGAAACATATGGCCATAATGACCATTGTTATGTTTGGAGGAAAAAAGGGGTGGCTTGCAAGCCAAAGAACACCATCCCAATCGTGAAGCACGGTGGTGGCAGCATCATGTTGTGGGGGTGCTTTGCTGGAGGAGGGACTGGTGCACTTCACAAAATAGATGGCATCATGAGGATGGAAAATTATGTGGATGTATTGAAACAACATCTCAAGACATCAGTCAGGAAGTTAAAGCTTGGTCGCAAATGGACAACGACCCCAAGCATACTTCCAAAGTTGTGGCAAAATGGCTTAAGGACAACAAAGTCAAGGTATTGGAGTGGCCATCACAAAGCCCCGACCTCAATCCCATAGAAGATTTGTGGGCAGAACTGAAAAAGCGTGTGTGAGCAAGGAGGCCTACAAGCCTGACTCAGTTACACCAGCTCTGTCAGGAGGAATGGGATAAAATTGACCCAACTTATTGTGGGAAGCTCGTGGAAGGCTACCCGAAACGTTTGACCCAAGTTAAACAATTACTAATATTACCAAATACTAATTGAGTGTATGTAAACCCCTGACCCACTGGGAATGTGATGAAAGAAATAAAGCTGAAATAAATCATTCTCTCTACTATTATTCTGAAATAAATCATTCTTAAAATAAAGTGGCGATCATAACTGACCTAAGACAGGGAATTTTTACTAGGACTAAATGTTAGGAATTGTGAAACGCTAAGTTTAAATGTATTTGGCAAAAGTGTATGTAAACTTCAGACTTCAACTGTACATGTATGCACGAACATACAGGCACACATACACGTACACAAACACATGCACACACATAGAGAAGAGTGTGTTACTGTTATCTGTAACGCTGCTCCTCACTCTAGAGCTCTACAGTACAGCGCTGTGTCCAGAGGCTGTCTGTAACGCCGCTGCTCGCTCTAGAGCTCTACACTACAGGCTGTCAGAGGATATCAAATTAGAAATGAGAGCTAAGAGAGAGGGAGAAAGAGGGTGTGGGGGATAAATGCTCTTTGAAAGCTCATTACATTTGTAAGGGAATTGTTTGTCTACCATAATGGGTTTTAATAATTGTTTTATTGTTTTAGTCGTGTGTGTGTGTGGTTTGTGTGTGTTATAAAGTACTAGATGTCTCATTTATCTCCTGTTCTCATTGATAGTCGGCGTGTTATCACTCTACACATAATTTAATTTGGTTCTTGTGTTTCTTGGCAACTGGGACATGGCCACTCTCCCTGGCACTCTTATGGTGGGTAATAGGTAGATAGATGCACCTGCTGCAGTGAGCCAAAATGTCTCCCGGGTATCCACAGTCCATTCTCTCAGATAGAAATGTAGTTGTAAACCATATGGAACCAAAGGGAATGAAAACTCCATACCCTTGGCTCAAAGTCACACTGTGATGGGCCCAGCTGATAGTTGATGGTGGGTGAGCAGTCTGGCGCTCACAAGGCTGCCGTGCGTCACATAGGCAGATAAGATGCTACACATTGGTAGCGGAGGAGGTGACCGACCTTTAAATGTAAATGACAGAGCCCTCCGAAAACTGCTACATTAATCCAGTCCATCAGCAGCTGCCCAGTCACCCAGGTATCAACAGGCCTTTCCCTATGATGTAAATGCAGTCGTAACCCACATGATGGAACAAGCGAGACAGGTCACCTCCCTTCCACATACTGAAGTATGTTAACATAGATTGCCATTCAAGAAGCCACCGACTTTATGGTGACTCATGACATTCTGAATAGCCACCGCGGTATGGAAGCTATATTGACAAACCATTAGTCAGACCATGAACGGTAGCCTTGTGCCACATAATACTGTAACAAGGAACAAATCTCCCTCTACTTCCACTCCCACATTGAACCAAGCAATCTCTGTATTTGTCGTATGTCTTGACTCATGACCCAGAGGTATTTAGATCCTGGCCTGCTGGTTTCTATCCTTCGCTTCTAATCAGGTACTGATGCAGACCTGGGACCTCGGGTGAGTGGACAGTGAATGGTCAATCAATGACATTAAGCAATTAGTTAACGATCAGAGAGAGAAGTCCGAGAAACAGAACTGAAGAAAACAAAGATGAGGAGACAAGGAAAGCAACAGTAAGTCAAGAACCGGATTTTAAAGGCTTTGTCCTAACCCTTTATTGGTTGAGTGCAGAATGCGATACCTCTGGTTAGAGGCTAAGGTTTAGACTTTCCTAGACATTGTATTTGCTCAGGGCAGAGACGACTTCAGAGAGGCTGTTACAGATGTAGGATCTTCATTTGAGCCAGTTTTCTACAGCAGGAAAATTAACAGGAAATGTGAATTATTATGTGGATTATAATTAATGGACATTTTTGTAGGGGTTGAATTAGATTTTTGTATGGAAAATTGTCAGAAATATCTAAGTGGAAATTACAAACTTTAGAAGCTGTTTTAAACCTCAAATACACTACAAGTTTTACATTTCCTGCATTTCAGGAAAAGTCTCCTACAACAGGGTGATCAAATTAAGATACTACATCTGTAGTGTGTGTAACTGTGTACTGAAGGAGGGCTCTCACTCCCACACAATACCATAGCAGCTGCTGTATCAACAGTCTGGCGTAAAGAGACAGGTACTGTAGACACAGTAGTGCACCACAACACCAAAATGAATGGCACGAAGTCAAATCAAATAAAAACATGTATTGAATCAATAGACATTGTTGTTCAAGGCTGCTAACATGAGTCACCACTCACACGCCATAGATCAAATCAAAAGGTGCTGGTCGCATATGCATATTTAGCAGATGTTAACACGGGTGTAGCGAAATGCTTATGTTCCTAGCTTCAATGGTGCGGTAATACCTGACCGTACAAAACAATACACGTTAATTTAAAAAAAAATCTAAAGAAAGGGATAAAGAAAAATTAAATATTAGAACAAGCAATGTCATCGTCCGGTATATAAATATATATGTGTATAATGGTGTGTATACTCTAGAAATTATGAGCAGTATATGAATAGAAAAGGTGTGTTCAGCAGTAGTTATATAGAATAGGCCTTGACTAGAATACAGTATGTAAACATTATTAAAGTGTACATAGGGAAGCAGTCTCTTAGGTGCAGGGTTGAGTATCAGGTGGTAGCCGGCTAGAACAGTGACTAAGGTTTCAGGGCAAGGTAGTGGGCGGAGGCCGCCCAGTGGTGACTGTGTCACACTGATGGCCTGGAGATTGAAGCTGTTTTTCAGTCTCTCGGTCCCAGCTTTGATGCACCTGTACTGTCTCCGCCTTTTAGATGGTAGCGGGGTGAACAGGCCGTGGCTCGGGTAGTTGTTGTCCTTGATGATCCTGTGACACCGGGTGCTGTAGGTGTCCTGGAGGGCAGGCAGTGTGCCCCAGATGATGCGTTGGGCTGACCGCACCACCCTCTGGAGAGCCCTGTGGTTGCTCGTGGTGCAGTTGCCGTACCAGACGGTGATACAGCCCGACAGGATTTTCTCAATGGTGCATTGTAGAAATTTGTGGGGGTCTTAGGGGCCAAGCCGACTTTCTTCAGCCTCCTTCACCACACTGTCTGTGTGGATGGACCATTTCAGGTTGTCAGTGATGTGCACGCCAAGGAACTTGAAGCTTTTCACCCTCTCCACTGCGGCCCCTTCAATGTGGATCGGGGAGTGCTCCTACCTTGTGTTGTTGCCTACCTTCACCACCTGGGGACGGCCTATCAGGAAGTCTAGGACCCAGTTGCAGAGGGCGCGGTTCTGACCCAGGGCCCCAAGCTTAGTGATGAGCTTGGAGGGCACAATAGTATTAAAGGCTGAGCTGTAGTCTGAACAGCATACTTACATAGGTATATATCTTGTCCAGATGGGATAGGGCACTGTGCAGTGCGATGGTGATTGTGTCATCCGTGGAATTTTTTATTTAAATTTTCACCTTTATTTAACTAGGCATCTGTTGGGGGCAGTATGCAAGTTGTAGTGGGTCTAGGGTGTCGGGTAAGGTGGAGGTGGAGGTGATATGATCCTTAACTAGCCTCTCAAAGCACTTTATGATGACAGAACTGTTCTGCTACGGGGCAATAGTACTTTAGTTCAGTTACATTCTCTTTCTTGAGTACAGGAACAATGGTGGATATCTTGAAGCAAGTGGGAACAACAGACTGGGATAGGGAGAGATTGAATATGTCCGTAAACACTCCAGCCAGTAGGTTTGCACATTCTCTTAGGACGCGGCTAGGGATACTTTTGGGCCGGAAGCCTTGTGAGGGTTAACTCTCACATCTGCCACGGAGAACGAGAGCTCCCAGTCCTCGTGATCGGTGGTGGCCCACGTTGACTGCACTGTGTTTTCCTCGAAGCGGGTAAAGAAGGTGTTTAGATTGTGCGGGAGCAAGACATCAGTGTCCGCGACGTGGCTGGTTTTCCCTTTATAATCCGTGATTGTCTGGAGTCCCTAACACATACGTCTCCAATCTGAGCTGTTGAATTGCGACTCCACTTTTCCTTGTACTGACATTTTGCCTGTTTGATTTCCTTATTAAGGGCATAGCTGGACTGTTTGTACGTGTCCATGTTCCCAGTCACCTTGATTAAATGCGTGGGTTTGTGCTTTCAGAATACTGCCATCTATCCACGGTTTCTGGTTTGGATAGGTTGTAATCATCAAAGAATGGCTGTCAAGAAGTGCACTGAATCAGTCCGGATGTTGGAAGATATTGCAGATAAAGTGTAACTACAGGTCACATAAGACGAGAACCTTAGAGACATACTGTGTGTGTATACAGTGGTTTGCGAAAGTATTCACCCCCCTTGGCATTTTTCCTATTTTGTTGCCTTACAACCTGAAATTAAAATAGATTTTTGGGGGGTTTGATTTACACAACATGGCTACAACTTTGAAGATGCAAAATATTTTTTATTGTGAAACAAGCAAGAAATAAGACAACAAAAAAAAACGAAATCTTGAGCGTGCATAACAATTCACCCCCCAAAGTCAATACTTTGTAGAGCCACCTTTTGCAGCAATTACAGCTGCAAGTCTCTTGGGGTATGTCTCTATAAGCTTGGCACATCTAGCCACTGATTCTTCCCATTCTTCAAGGCAAAACTGCTCCAGCTCCTTCAAGTTGGATGGGTTCCGCTGGTGTACAGCAATCTTTAAGTCATACCACAGATTCTCAATTGTATTGAGGTCTGGGCTTTGACTAGGCCATTCCAAGACATTTAAATGTTTCCCCTTAAACCACTTGAGTGTTGCTTTAGCAGTGCTTAGGGTCATTGTCCTGCTGGAAGGTGAATCTCTGTCCCAGTCTCAAATCTCTGGAAGACACAGGTTTCCCTCAAGAATTTCCCTGTATTTAGCCCCATCCATCATTCCTTTAATTCTGACCAGTTTCCCAGTCCCTGCCGATGAAGAACATCCCCACAGCATGATGCTGCCACCACCATTCTTCACTGTGGGGATGGTTTCTTGGGGTGATGAGAGGTATTGGGTTTGCGTCAGACATAGCGTTTTCCATGATGGCCAAAAAGCTACATTTTAGTCTCATCTGACCAGAGTACCTTCTTCCATATGTTTGGGGAGTCTCCCACGTGCCTTTTGGCAAACACCAAACGTGTTTGCTTATTTTTTTCTTTAAGCAATGGCTTTTTTTCTGGCCACTCTTCCGTAAAGCCCAGCTCTGTGGAGTGTACGGCTTAAAGTGGTCCTATGAACAGATACTCCAATCTCTGCTGTGGAGCTTTGCAGTTCCTTCAGGGTTATCTTTTGTCTCTTTGTTGCCTCTCTGATTAATGCCCTCCTTGCCTGGTCCATGTGTTTTGGTGGGCGGCCCTCTCTTGGCAGGTTTGTTGTGGTGCCATATTATTTCAATTTTTTAATAATGGATTTAATGGTGCTCTGTGGGATGTTAAAAGTTTCTGATATTTTTTTATAACCCAACCCTGATCTGTACTTCTCCACAACTTTGTTCCTGACCTGTTTGGAGAACTCCTTGGTCTTCATGGTGCTGCTTGCTTGGTGGTGCCCCTTGCTTAGTGGTGTTGCAGACTCTGGGACCTTTCAGAACAGGTGTGTATATATACTGAGATCATGTGACAGATCATGTGACATTTAGATTGCACACAAGTAAACTTTTTTAAACTAATTATGTGACATCTGAAGGTAATTGGTTGCACCAGATCTCATTTAGGGGCTTCATAGCAAAGGGGGTGAATACATATGCACGCACCACTTTTCAGTTGTAATTAAAAAAAATTGTAATGTAATGGACATACACAAAATAGACCAAATTGGTGTAGTGAAATTAAAAAAATAACTTGTTTAAATTTCACTACAGCAATTTGGACTATTTTGTGTATGTCCATTACATGATGTAACGCCCAGGCCTGGGTTTACAGGCTAGAGCATTTTGGGTTCATTTTGGTTTAGGGGTTTTCACAGTTCTATGGTGTCTAGTTCTATGTTGGGTTAATGGCTCCCAATTAGAGGCAGCTGAGTCTCGTTGTCTCTAATTGGGAACCATTTATATGTTTGGGAATTGCACCTTAGTTTCGTGGGTTATTGTATGTTCATGTCATGATTATGTTAGGTTCAGTCGGGTTCTTGTCTAGTTAGGTTTCGCCGTTCGAGGTTTAGTTAGGTCTCTTCCGTCGTGGTTAGGTTTAGTTCTCTTTGTGTATAGTTTAGCATTTAGCGTTAGGGCTCTCGTCTTGTTCATCGTTTCCTTGTTTTGTTTTCGTTCTGTCCCGTGTATTATCATTAAATCATGTATTCTGGCTACATCGCTGCGTCTTGGTCTGTCCCCTCAGAAGATAATCGTGACAGAATAACCCACCAACAAAAGACCAAGCAGCGAGAGACCCGGGAGCTTAGCTCTTGGGAAAAGGAGCAGCGCAGGTGTGCGAGGACTGAGCGTGGGAGCTATGAGGACTTATATGGCGTCTGGACCCCGGAGAGAGAAAAGTTCATTGGAACTCGCCTGGCACGGAAGCCCGTAAGGCAGCCCCAAGAAACTTTTGGGGGGGGGCACACGAGGGGGTTGGCCGGTTCAGGAGGGACTCCTGAGCCAACTCCTCGTGCTTTATGGAGAGAGCGTAGGGAGAGCGTCGCAGCGAAGGGAGGCCGTGCTATGCAGTGTTGCGCACGGTTTCCCTATAGGGATTCAGAGGCCGGTGCGAGTGATTCCCGCTCCACTCATCAGTCGGGGAAAATAAGGGTGCAGCCAGAAAGAGTGGTGCCATCGCTGCGCACTAAGTCCCGGCACGTCTCCTGGGACCCGGATATCCTGCTCCAGTTCCGTGTGCGGTGTCTCCGATGCGTGTCCGCAGCCCAGTGCGAGAGATCCCAGCGCCACTCATGGGTCGGGCCGAGGTCTGTGTGCTACCTGGGAGAGTGGTGCCAGCTCTGCGAGCCAGGCCTCCAGTGCGCCTTTTGGGACCAAGCTATCCTGTGGTCCTACGGGCAGAATCTCCGGCACGCATCCACAGCCCAGTCCGAGAGATTCCAGCTCCACTCACCCGTAAGGCCAGGGTTAGTGAGCTAGCTGGAGGTATGTCGGCTCTCCGTATCAGGTCCCAGGTCCGGGTGGAGGTTTCTACACGTCCAGTCCCGGTTCCACGCTCCGAGATCCCTGTTCCACGCTCCGAGATCCCTGTTCCACGTTCCAAGATCCCTGTTCCACGTTCCAAGATCCCTGTTCCACGTTCCAAGATCCCTGTTCCACGTTCCAAGATCCCTGTTCCACGTTCCAAGATCCCTGTTCCACGTTCCAAGATCCCTGTTCCACGTTCCAAGATCCCTGTTCCACGTTCCAAGATTCCAGCTCCGTGTTCCAAGATCCCAGTCCGTGTAGTGGTTTCCGCACGTCCTGTCCCGGCTCCGCGCACCAAGCTCCCCGTGCGCTCCGAGAGTCCAGCACGTCCTGCTCCGGCTCCGCGCACCCAGCTCCCGTGCGCTCCGAGAGTCCAGCACGTCCTGTTCGGCTCCGGCGCACCAAGTTCCCGTGCTCTCCGAGAGTCCAGCACGTCCTGTTCGACTCCGGCGCACCAAGCTCCCGTGCGCTCAGAGAGCCCAGTTCGGCCTGTTCCCGCTCCCGCACCAGAGTGCGCGTCCGAGCCCAGTTCGGCCTGTTCGCTCCCGCACCAGAGTGCGCGTCCCGAGCCCAGTTCGGCCTGTTCCCGCTCCACGCACCAGAGTTCCAGTGAGCATCACGAGTCGGCACTGCCAGTGCCCGCTCCACGCACCAGAGTTCCAGTGAGCGTCACGAGTCCGGCACGACCAGTTCCTGCTCCACGCACCAGAGTCCCAGTGAGCATCACAGTCCAGTACTGCCAGTTCCTGCTCCACGCACCAGAGTCCCAGTGAGCATCACGAGTCCAGTACTGCCAGTTCCTGCTCCACGCACCAGAGTTCCAGTGAGCATCACGAGCCCAGTTCGGCCTGTTCCCGCTCCACACACCAGAGTCCCAGTGAGCATCACGAGTCCAGTACGACCAGTTCCCGCTCCACGCACCAGAGTCCCAGTGAGCATCACGAGTCCAGTACTGCCAGGTCCTGCTCCACGCACCAGAGTTCCAGTGAGCATCACAAGTCCAGTACGACCAGTTCCTGCTCCACGCACCAGTGTTCCAGTGAGCATCACAAGTCTAGTACGACCAGTTCCTGCTCCACGCACCAGAGTTCCAGTGAGCATCACAAGTCCAGTACTGCCAGTTCCTGCTCCACGCACCAGAGTTCCAGTGAGCATCACAAGTCCAGTACTGCCAGTTCCTGCTCCACGCACCAGAGTTCCAGTGAGCATCACGAGTCCGATAGGGCCAGCTTCTGCTCCACGCACCAGAGTTCCTAGAAAGGGTCCAGGGCCTCCGGTGCGTGACATCAGACCAGCACGGCCAGCACCGGAGCCCCCACCTGGGACAAAGGAACCCACCTAGATCCCCCACAGGCGTTTGGGGCGCGTCCGAGTCCGGCGCCTTTGGGGGTACTGTAACGCCCAGAGCCTGGGTTTACAGGCTAGAGCATTTTGGGTTCATTTTGGTTTAGGGTTTTCACAGTTCTATGGTGTCTAGTTCTATGTTGGGTTAATGGCTCCCAATTAGAGGCAGCTGAGTCTCGTTGTCTCTAATTGGGAACCATTTATATGTTTGGGAATTGCACCTTAGTTTCGTGGGTTATTGTATGTTCATGTCATGATTATGTTAGGTTCAGTCGGGTTCTTGTCTAGTTAGGTTTCGCCGTTCGAGGTTTAGTTAGGTCTCTTCCGTCGTGGTTAGGTTTAGTTCTCTTTGTGTATAGTTTAGCATTTAGCGTTAGGGCTCTCGTCTTGTTCATCGTTTCCTTGTTTTGTTTTCGTTCTGTCCCGTGTATTATCATTAAATCATGTATTCTGGCTACATCGCTGCGTCTTGGTCTGTCCCCTCAGAAGATAATCGTGACACATGAAATCCAAATAAAAATCCATTTAAATACAGGTTGTAATGCAACAAAATGAGAATTATATTTGGTTCTGTTCCCTCTGAGTCAGAGAGAAACAAAGGCACAGTGCTACCCAAGTCCTACCGCATAAGGGTGTGCACAGACAGCACACAAAACAGTGCACGTTACACACACACACACCTTCTTTCTGCGTCATTTCAACAAAAAAAATATTCAATATGATGATGTTGAATCAACGTGGAAAACTGATTGGAAGTCATCAACATAAGGGAATTTCATATCTTTTTCACCCATCTTGTAATCTAAATCTAATGTCATGGTGAAATTTTTTGGTGATTTCACATTTAATTCACCTTAGTTGACAACTCAACCAAATGTATATCCAAAAATAGACATTGAACTGACGTCTGTGCCCAGTGGGACACACACACACACTCTCACTCATCCACAAACACGCTTGATCTCACTAAGTTGGAATGCACTCACATTTACACTAACAAGACTTATCAGACAGTCTTGGTGGAAAACATTTTTCTGAGTGACTCAAAGAATTCCCCACAAGTGAAGCAGGAAATGCTAACTCATGTTGTAGAGTAGACTGAAGTGTGTATTTTCTCAGAATGCAGGACTCTGGAGAAATGCTTCAGTGCAGTGTACTGTTTGATACTCAGATTGACTCAAACCAAAGGTAAACCTTGTTGATGTTCACTGTCTGTCGCTTAACCAAACAGCCATTTAGTGTCTCTGGCTGTTGATTTATCTGTCAGTTGTTGTGGAGGAGCAGCGCAGCACCACTTGATATGCTAATCACAAACACCTCAGTGTCTCCTGGGCTGAGACAGATGTGACAGAGGTGGCTGTGCCTCTTCATTAGCTTCTAGTTCATGTAAAGAGGGGGAGTGGAGAGGGGAGGAGAGAGAGAGAGAAGACAAGATGAGGATGAAATAGACAGGTATAAATGGAGGGATGGAGGGATGGATGGAGGATGTTATGGGACCATTGACACAGACCTTTCTCTTCTCTTTCCCTCTCCTCTCACTTTCATCTCATCTTTCACTCAAATCTAATAACAAATCTAACAATACAAAACAATACACGCAAATCTCCAAAAAGGAAATGAAAGGTGCAGTTGCTGTACCAGGCGGTGGTACAGACCGATAGGAGGCTCTCAATTGGAGACGTGCATGGCCACGTAGTCATGGGTGAGTACAGGAGGGGGGCTGAGTACATACCCTTGTGGGGCCCCCGTGTTATGGATCAGCGTAGCGGAGGTGTTGTTGCCTACCTTCACCACCTGGGGTCGGCCTGTCAGGAAGTCCTCCTTCTCCCTCCCTCCCTCCCTCCCTCACACACACACACACACACACACACACACACGCGCAGCACACGCACACACACACACAGACACACACACAAAGTGAACCCACTCACTCTACACACACTTAGCACACACACAGTGGATGTGTGTTGATTTGTTTTCATAATGTGATTTAAGTCTTTCACACGGTACAAAGAATAGAACAATCATGGAGCTTGTCTAGATAAATCACTAGCAGACACGTATCGGTGTTTATGCCTCTGGTGAGGCAACACATCACTGCTGTAGCTATGATAACTTCATCTGTAAATGTGCTTATATTATGCTCATGTCTCATCTGCATAAAGGCATACAGTAAGGGAAAAAAGTATTTGATCCCCTGCTGATTTTGTACGTTTGCCCACTGACAAAGAAATGATCAGTCTATAATTTTAATGGTAGGTTTATTTGAACAGTGAGAGACAGAATAACAACAAAAAAATCCAGAAAAACGCATGTGAATGTTATAAAATGTTATAAAATGATTTGCATTTTAATGAGGGAAATAAGTATTTGATCCCTCTGCAAAACATGACTTAGTACTTGGTGGCAAAACCCTTTTTGGCAATCACAGAGGTCAGACGTTTCTTGTAATTGGCCACCAGGTTTGCACACATCTCAGGAGGGATTTTGTCCCACTCCTTTTTGCAGATCTTCTCCAAGTCATTAAGGTTTCGAGGCTGACGTTTGGCAACTCGAACCTTCAGCTCCCTCCACAGATTTTCTATGGGATTAAGGTCTGTAGACTGGCTAGGCCACTCCAGGACCTTATTGTGTTTCTTCTTGAGCCACTCCTTTGTTGCCTTGGCCGTGTGTTTTGGGTCATTGTCATGCTGGAATACCCATCCACGACCCATTTTCAATGCCCTGGCTGAGGGAAGGAGGTTCTCACACAAGATTTGACGGTACATGGCCCTGTCCATCGTCCCTTTGATGCGGTGAAGTTGTCCTGTCCCCTTAGCAGAAAAACACCCCGAAAGCATAATGTTTCCACCTCCATGTTTGACGGTGGGGATGGAGTTCTTGGGGTCATAGGCAGAATTCCTCCTCGGTGAGTTGAGTTGATGCCAAAAGAGCTCCATTTTGGTCTCATCTGACCAGAACACTGTTATGAATAAATTCATATGATTTATATGTTTAATGACTAAATGTTTGTATGTTTAAGTAATGACTAAGAAATATTCCATTCTGAAAATGTATGCAATAGGGATAGGGTTATAAGACAATGATAATCCAATTGATGTGTGTGTGTCTAGAAATGTATATTGTATAGAGAGTGGAACAAGGTGGTAAAGGAGTATCTGTGAGAACAAAGAATTCTTTGTTCAACAATACTACAGGAGAGAGGCCTTCTCGTCCTTGGGACGGGAGGGACTGCTAAGAGCTGTCCAGATTGATTTATGTGGCAAGATTGTGATACTGTGGGAAAGTACTATTTCCTGGAGAGGGTGGAGCATTTGTATCATTGGTGTTCAGCTTAAAGCTTATACAATATAAAAAGACTGTGTTCACATTTGGAGTCCAGAATTCTCATGAATAAACCATACCTGACCGAATTGCAGATGGGAGACTTTGTCTAATTTTTAGTTAACTTTACAACCTCTGGGAATTATTCAAAGCCTGATTGATAGTTCATGTCAACAATTGAGAATGAAATTCTTGTGACAAACCCTTTCACCCAGTTGTCCTCTGAATCATTCAGATGTTCATTGGCAAACTTCAGACGGGCATGTATATGTGCTTTCTTGAGCAGGGGACCTTGCGGGCGCTGCAGGATTTCAGTCCTTCACGGCGTAGTGTGTTACCAATTGTTTTCTTGGTGACTATGGTCCCAGCTGCCTTGAGATCATTGACAAGATCCTCCCGTGTAGTTCTGGGCTGATTCCTCATCGTTCTCATGATCATTGCAACTCCACGAGGTGAGATCTTGCATGGAGCCCCAGGCCGAGGGAGATTGACAGTTCTTTTGTGTTTCTTCCATTTGCGAATAATCGCACCAACTGTTGTCACAATCTCACCAAGCTGCTTAGCGATGGTCTTGTAGACCATTCCAGCTCTTTGGTCTTGGCCATGGTGGAGAGTTTGGAATCTGATTGATTGATTGCTTCTGTGGACAGGTGTCTTTTATACAGGTAACAAACTGAGATTAGTCTCAGCTCGTTACCTGTATAAAAGACACCTGGGAGACAGAAATCTTTCTGATTGAGAGGGGGTCAAATACTTATTTCCCTCATTAAAATGCAATTCCATTTATAACATTTTTCACATGTGTTTTTCTGGATTTTTTTGTTGTTATTCTGTCTCTCACTGTTCAAATAAACCTACCATTAAAATTATAGACTGATCATTTCTTCGTCAATGGGCAAACGTACAAAATCAGCAGGGGATGAAATACTTTTTTCCCTCACTGTTCATCATTTTTGGGCATCAGAAACCCCAGTCTTTCACACCTGTGCAATCATGTTTAGTCTTGCTTGATGTGATACCATGTCCATTTTGCTTATATTTCCATGGTCTTCACATACAGAAGACCTACGTTTTCTCAACTTGACTTTTAAATGTGCAACTAATCTAGCTCCAGCCGTACTCTGTCCTTTTGTGACAAAAATAAACACAAGGAGAGTGGCCACTAGGAGAGCAGTGGGTGGCAACTGCATAGCAGAGGGGCGCAAAACCACTTTCGGCCAGTCATGTTTTTCAGTGATAGGGACCCATTTTTGGAATGATTTACCAACCGAAATAAAAACACAAACCGAACTGAAAACATTTAATAGAAAGGTCAAATACTGGCTGAAAGATATGTGGCCACTGAGTCAGTTTTGTTGTTATGTATTGTCTGTACTGGATGCCTGGTTGTTGCGCATGCTGCCAAGGATCACCCCACATGTGGGGTCTGGGTATGGGAGATAGTCATGTAGCGGCCCAGGCCCTCACTATTGGGGTTGGGTATAGGTGAGCAGGTGTGAGCGGCTGGGTGCTTGGGGCTTGTGTTGTTACGTGATGTGCTGTTTTGTGTAATGTGGTCTCGACTGTGAAATGTTGATGTTTGTATACAATGTATTGCTGCATGATTGTGTAATTCACACTATGTGGTCCTTTTAAAAATTATATATTTGGATTACCTGTTTAGAAAGGCCTGACCAGGGACTGGGGTTGCAAATTAGCCTATTGGCTAGAAACCTTTTATGCAACACATCTACACATATTATTATGGCTGACTGTGATAATTATGTATGTAATAATGTGCGCTGCATTGTCCCTGACAAATAAACGAATAAATAAAAAAATTAAAAAAAATAAACTCTCCCTCACCTGCTCTCTTCCACTCTCCTTGCACCTGTTTTGTTCTCCACTTTCTCTCTCCTCCCATTCCTTTCAGTCTGTCTGCCCCCTCATTCATTCCTCTTCTTCTATTTCAATCACTCTCCCGTCTTTCTCTCCCTCCGTCCTTCTGCCTCTTCGCTTACCTGTCTCTCCTATGTTATTTTATCCCTCCATCACCCTCTCCATCTCTCTGTGTCAGCGACTTGAAAGTAGATCATCAGCCCTTGAAAAGCTGAATCATAATTACAGAATGAACCAATGTCACTTCAGTCCCTATTATGCGGCGGTGTTATTCAGAGAACGATCAAAGCGGAACATCTGTAAACAAAATCATTACATTGTATTTATTTTTTCGTTTCTCTCTCACTCCAATAGGGGAGGGTGCATATAGATTAGACAATTAACTATTGATCAAGGCTGCTGAAACATATTGGGTACTCACCCAGATTCTTCTAAACTACAGATTTGACACAGATAGCACAGCTGGTGTATATACAAAAATGTCTGTGTACTTTTGCTTTTAGAACTAATCAAAGAAGACCATCCAGTGTGTGTGTGTGTGTGTGTGTGTGTGTGTGTGTGTGTGTGTGTGTGTGTGTGTGTGTGTGTGTGTGTGTGTGTGCGTGTGCGCGTGCGCGTGTGTGTGTGCGTGCGTGCGTTTGTGTGTGTGTCTTTGAAATAACAGCAGTACTCAGTGTTGACAGTGGCATGCTGTAATGAGCCAGTTAGCATTCCCATGGTGTACTGCAGCAGGAGACGGGCTGACATTTGCACCGCCACTGAAGGCCAAGTACCCAGTGGACTTATTATTGGTTAGGAGGACAGGTGCACACTGTGTGTGTCTGTGTCCAAGTGGATGCCTGCGTGCGTGTGTAGCCATTAGTATTAGCAGCTATTAATTAGACTAATTTGGCAGGTAATTTTATAAGGTTAACTGGTATAGAGTGATGGCTGTATTAAGGTGATGGCGTGTGTTAAGCCTGGGGTGTGAGATGTTCAGACTGATTGGGTGATGGTGGGATTGTCAGGGGCTGTAGTAGTTCCCATGGTAATCCTCCTGACAATCAATATCAACTGTCTGTTCATTAGAGCTTCAACACTGTGGGAATGTAGATGAATTATGAGCTCAATACAGCTGCAGACTCTAACTTTAGAGATCCCTAACAACAGTTTGTGTTGTGTTGTGTTTTGAACAGGATCAGGTTTAGGATGGCTGTGGACCAGTCTTTGGGGATGCAGTAACTGATGTGTGATTGGCGGTTTGTCTGATACACCAGAGAGAAACAATATAAGGAGAAGAACGTACTAGAGGAACCTTGGAAACTCTGGAGCGCGTCCTGCTTTACACACAGAGATCATGATAACGCTAACAGAACGCTAACAGAACGCTAACAGAACGCTAACAGAACGCTAACAGAACGCTAACGGAAACCTAGCGGAATGCTGAGTGAGGTCATGTAGCTGCCCTCTGACCCCCCTGCATGTGACTACGCCTTCTGCGTCACCTCTGCTTTTCTAATTGGCTGGTTTGGAGAGCGACGGACCAATGGAGAAGAGTGCTGAGGAGCTGAACCTCTCGTTCCTTCTGGAGCATGAGCGAGAGATGATCCTCGGAGTCCTGCAGAAGGATGAGAAACTGAGGAAACTAGAGGAGAAGAGGATACGGTGAGGGCGGAATAAGTCTTCATCATTTTCATCATCATCACAGTACAATCCACTACAATGATACATCTACTACTACAACTTCCTTGATGTTGATGAGGATTTTTTTATTGTAATCATCATCCTTATTCGTAACTCTACAACCACAATACGACCACAACTTCACAACAACTACAACCACAATACGACCACAACTTCACAACAACTACAATCACAATACAACCACAACTTCACAACAACTACAATCACAACTTCACAACAACTACAATCACAATACGACCACAACTTCACAACAACTACAATCACAATATGATCACAACTTCACAACAACTACAATCACAATACGACCACAACTTCACAACTACAATCACAATACAACCACAAATTCACAACTACTACAATCACAATACGACCACAACTTCACAACTACGATCACAACAACTGCTACAATCACAATACGACCACATCACACAACCACTAAAATCACAATATGACCACAACATCACAACTACTACAATCACAGTACAACCACAACATCACAACAACTACAATCACAACATCACAACAACTACCACAATCACAATATGACCACAACATCACAACAACTACAATCACAACATCACAACAACAACTATAATCGCAATATGACCACAACATCACAACAACCACTAAAATCACAAAACAATCACAACAACTACTACAATCACAATAAGACCACAACATCACAACAACTACTACAACCATGGTTGTAATAATTAGTGACAATAACAAACTTGATAAGTGTTCTTCCTCTGTTTCTCTCTGTTGTAGGAAGCTGAAGAATGAGCTGGTGGAGATCAGGCGTAAGGGTTCACGGCGCCCCCAGGAGGTTGGGGAGCGTCAATGCGCCCGTTGCCTGAAGGGCCTGGGTCTAATCTTCGACCGCGGGGAGCTCTGTGAGCAGTGTCTACAGCTCGTCTGCAGTGACTGTCGCGTGATGGCCCCTAAAGGAAAGCATTGGAAGTGCTCCATCTGTGCCAAAGTCTTGTGAGTCTAGGCAAAGGCATCAGGGGACAGGCCATGGTTTAGCACTACTAACAGTTGTGTATGTGTGTATGTGTGTCTGTGTGTGTGTGTGTTTTAATTAACGCCAGATGGCTCCTATTTGTTGTTTAACCACTCTGCAGCTGTCTTCATTTGCTCTGTCACATGGCCTTATCACTTATCAGGGCCTAATGACATGAACATAAGAGCCGGTTAAAGCCAGGATTAAAGTTGAGAGGTCAGTGCACCTTACAGGGGTCAGAGGTCAGGTGTCCCCTGTGTCTCTGATTGGCAGGGAGCTGAAGGTGGTGACTGGGGAGTGGTTCTTAGAGGAGCGTTCCAAGCGGTTTGACAAGGGGACAGTGCTCAGCAGTGATGTGGTCAAACAGTCTATCATGAGCAGCCCCGCAGGAAGCCCCCACAGGAAGTCCCCAGTGCCAGCTGACACACCTGAGAGGCCTGACACCCCAAAATCAGGAAGAAGCGCCGTGAGGAACCTGGTGGATGGTGCCAAGAGAAAAGGAAAAGGGTGAGAAACACACACATACAAACACATACAAACACATACAGTATGTACACAAACAGGTTTGGGCTGGATTACTTCAACATGTAATCCGTTGTCAATCACAGTTTGGAAATTTACAATATAATTAAAGGACACAGGAGAAGATCACTGCACAGATTTAATATAAAGAGTAATCTACTACACAGGCAAGTGGAGAGTTGGGCTTCCATCAGAGAATGGGTTTTGTATTGCATTCACACAAACACACACACACACACACCACAGTCTGATGTGTGTAGTGACTAGTTGTGTTGGATCCTAGGATGTTGATGGATAAGAAGGGCAGCCGTCCCAGCCTGAAGCCAGAGAACGGGGTGCAGGATGGGAGTGTTTGTGCTCCTGTCCCCGACACAGACACACACAGCGTACGCAGTGCCCGGTCTGCACCACGCTCCACAACTCGCTCTACGCCTCACTCACACAGGTGAGGACAAACCACCAAACCACACCCATGCAAGTAACACCCACCACAGGCACATCTCCACTGTCTGAAGGAACTTCTTCACATCGTCTCCTTAAGTTCATCATCTCCTTCTTTGCCTTGTCTCCACTCACTCCACTCAATTAGCACTATAGAGATTGGGTGTGACTAAAAGATGATGGATGACCAGTGCTACTAACCCTAACCCTAACTTCATGTCTACATCCTGGTTCAATCCTAACCCTAACCCTAACTTCATGTCTACATCCTGGTTCAACCTAACCCAAACCCTAGCCCTAACCCTAACTTCATGTCTACATCCTGGTTCAATCCTAACCCTAACCCTAGCCGTAACCCTAACTTCATGTCTACACCCTGGTTCAATTCTAACCCTAACTTCATGTCTACACCCTGGTTCAGTCCTAACCCTAACCCTAGCCGTAACCCTAACTTCATGTCTACACCCTGGTTCCTTCCTAATCCTAACCCTAGCCGTAACCCTAACTTCATGTCTACACCCTGGTTCCATCCTAACCCTAGCCGTAACCCTAACTTCATGTCTACACCCTGGTTCAACCCTAACCAAAACCCTAGCTTCATGTCTACACCCTGGTTCAATCCTAACCCAAACCCTAGCTTCATGTCTACATCCTGGTTCCATCCTAACCCTAACCCTAGCCGTAACCCTAACTTCATGTCTACACCCTGGTTCAAGCCTAACCCAAACCCTAGCCATAATCCTAACTTAATGTCTACACCCTGGTTCCATCCTAACCCTAACCCTAACTTCATGTCTACACCCTGGTTCAGTCCTAACCCTAACCCTAGCCGTAACCCTAAGTTCATGTCTACACCCTGGTTCAATCCTAACCCAAACTCTAGCTTCATGTCTACATCCTGGTTCCATCCTAACCCTAGCCGTAACCCTAACTTCATGTCTACACCCTGGTTCAATCCTAACCCTAGCCATAACCCTAACCCTAGCTTCATGTCCATACCCCGGCTCAACTCTAACCCTAGCCATAATCCTAACCCTAAACCCAACACTAGCCGTATGTTCATCCCTGGCTCAGCCCTTACCCTAACTCCCCAAATAGGGCTCCCCCAACTCTGGATTTCCAATTGAAACCTCTGCTGATTAATAATCATCTGAATCTCATGTGTTATCCCAGTGTGTGTGATGTTTAATGTGTAATGTGATGGTGTGTATTCTGTCTTGTCCTCAAGGGTAGTGATGTGCAATGTGATGGTGTGTTTTCTGTCTTGTCCTCAGGGGTAGTGTTGTGGCTCTGGAGTCTTCAGGGCTACGTATTGTACCTAACAACCTGCGCTCCCAAACCCTGGAGAGGGACAGGTCCCCTACACCCAGCAGCAAGAGCAGGAGGGTCAGGGTCAGCAACTCAACAGACACACACACACACACACACACACACGGACAGACACACACACACACACACCAATAATCCTTTTACAGCATTATAAGGCTGCATTGAGACAATTACTTATCAATGACCCAAGCCCAGCTCAGCTAATCCCTACCATTGTCTCGCTGAGTTGTCATAATGCTTCAGCAAATGTACATTATCCCAGTGGCATTGGTAGACGCAATGTAAGTAACCTAATTTATGTCCCTCTAACTGTCCTGAATGTCTCTGCTGATCCTACAGCTATTGTATGCAGTAATCATGTGCCAATGAACCAGAGTTATACTGTTAGCACTGAGACGGAATGACCTAGGAGGAAGTCCACTGTGTGCAGCTCACCCTGCACTAACATAAATAACATGAGCATATCTACTTATGCTAAGCTTCCCAGTAAAGCAATGAAAATAAGTAAGCATTGCGGAAGGCCATCAGCAAAGAAGCGGTGCTCCTAGTGGCCGGGGACTTTAATGCAAGCAAACTTAAATCAGTTTTACCAAATGTTTGTCACATGTGCAACCAGGGGAAAAAAATCCTAGACCACTGTTACTCCACACACAGAGATGCATACAAAGCTCTCCCCCACCCTCCATTTGGCAAGTCTGACCATAATTCTATCATCCTGATTCCTGCATACAAGCAAAAACTAAAGCAGGAAGTACCAGTGACTCGCTCAATACGGAAGTGGTCAGATGACGAGGATGCTACACTACAGGACTGTTTTGCTAGCACAGACTGGAATATGTTCCGGGATTTTTCTTATTGGGCTACTTTTTATTACTACCTTTTATTTAAGCATACTTGGTAAATATTTTCTTCTTCTTGAACTGCACTGTTGGATAAGGGCTTGTAAATTAGCATTTCACGGTAAAGTATACACTTGTTGTAATAGGTGCTTGTGGCAAATAAAGTTTGATTTGATTTGAATAGTGCTCAAAATAGCTCACGATAACATACACTACCATTCAGAAGTTTGGGGTCACTTAGAAATGGCCTTATTTTTTAAAGAAAAGCATTTTTTTTGGTCCATTAAAATAACATAAAATTGATCAGAAATACAGTGTAGACATTGTTAATGTTGTAAATGACTATTGTAAATGGAAATGGCAGGTTATTTATGGAATATCTACAAAGGCGTACAGAGGCCCATTATCAGCAACCATCACTCCTGTGTTCCAATGGCACGTTGTGTTAGCTAATCCAAGTTGATCATTTTAAAAGGATAATAGTACCCACAAAACACCAGTCTGAACGTCAACAGTGAAGAGGCGACTCCGGGATGCTGGCCTTCTAGGCAGAGTTCCTCTGCCCAATGTCTGTGTTCTTTTGCCCATCTTAATCTTTTCTTTTTATTGGCGAGTCTGAGATATGGATTTTTCTTTGCAACTCTGCCTAGAAGGCCTGCATCCCGGAGTCGCCTCTTCACTGTTGACGTTGAGACTGGTGTTTTGCGGGTACTATTTAATGAAGCTTTCAGTTGAGGACTTATGAGGCGTCTGTTTCTCAAACTAGACATTTTAATGTACTTGTCCTCTTGCTCAGTTGTGCACCTGGCCTCCCAGTCCTCTTTCTATTCTGGGTAGAGCCAGTTTACAATGTTCTGTGAAGGGAGTAGTTGTAACGCCCAGGCCTGAGATGACAGGCTGGAGCGTTTTGGTTTCCTTTTGGTGTAGGGTTTGTGTGTTCTAGGGTGTATATTTCTATGTTGGGATAATGGTTCCCAATTAGAGGCAGCTGAATCTCGTTGTCTCTAATTGGGAACCATATATATATTTGGGAGTTGCACTTTTGTTTTGTGGGTTATTGATTATGTTTTGTCATGGTTATTGTGTTAAATCAGGTTCTTGTCTAGTTAGGTTTCTTCCGTCGTGGTTAGGTTTAGATCTCTGTGTCGAGTTTAGTATTTAGCGTTAGGGCTCACGTCTTGTTTCTTCGTTTATTGTTTTGTTCCGTCTCGTCCCGTTTTGTCATTAAATCATGTATTCTGGCTACATCGCTGCGTCTTGGTCTGTCCCTTACGAAGAGAACCGTGAGAGTAGTACATTGGAAGACAGAAAATTCTTTAAGAATTCTTTAAAAAAACAAGGACATTTCTAAGTGACCCCAAACATTTGAAAGGTAGTGTATGTACAGTGCCTTTGTAAACTATTCAGACCACTTGTCTTTTTCCACATTTTGTTAGGTTACAGCATTAATCTAAAATTTATTAAATCATTTTTTCCCCTCATCAATCTACACACAATATCAATAATGACAAAGCAATAATAGGTTTTTAAACATTTTCGCTAATTTATTAAAAATAAAAAACAGAACTAACACATTTACATAAGTATTCAGATCCTTTACTCAGTACTTTGTTGAAGCACCTTTGGCAGCAATTACAGCCTCGAGTCTACTTTTGTATAACGCTACAAGCTTGGCACAACTGTATTTGGGGAGTTTCTCCCATTCTTCTCTGCAGATCCTCTCAAGCTCTGTCAGGTTGGATGGGAAACATTGCAAAGCTATTTTCAGGTCTCTCTCCAGAGATGTTCGAGTATGGGCTCTGGCTGGGCCACTTAAGGACATTCAGAAACTTGTCCTGAATCCACTCATGTGTTGTCTTGGCAGTGTGCTTAGTGTCATTGTCCTGTTGGAAAGCGAACCTTTGCCCCAGTCTGAGGTCCTGAGCGCTCTGGAGCTAGTTTTCATCAAGGATCTCCCTAAACTTTGCTTCGTTCATCTTTGCCTCGATCCTGACTAGTCTCCCAGTCCTTGCTGCTGAAAAACACCCCCACAGATTGAGGGATGGTTCCAGGTTTCCTCCAGATGTGACGCTTGGCATTTAGGCCAAAGAGTTTAATCTTGGTTTCATCAGACCATAGAATCTTGCCTTTTGGCAAACTCCAAGTGGGCTGTCATATGCCTTTTACCGAGCAGTGGCTTCCGTCTGGCCACTCTACCATAAAGGCCTGATTGGTGGAGTGCTGCAAAGATGGTTGTCCTTCTGGAAGTTTCTCCCATCTCCACAGAGGAACTATAGAGCTCTGTCAGAGTGACCATCCTGTTCTTGGTCACCTCCCTGACCAAGTCCCTTCTCCCCCGATTTCTAAGTTTGGCAGGGTGCCAGCTCTAGGAAGGGTCTTGGTGGTTCCAAACTGATGGAGGTCACTGTGTGGAGGTCACTGTGTTCTTCGGGACATTCAATGCTGCAGACATTTTTGATACCTTTCCCCAGATCTGTGCATCAACCCAATCCTGTTTCAGAGCTCTACGGACAATTCATTCGACCTCATGGCTTGGTTTTTGCTCTGATATGCACTGTCAACTGTGGAACCTTATATAGACAGGTGTGTGCCTTTCCAAATCATGTCCAATCAAAAGTACTGCAAATTGAGAAATAATGTGACTACACTGAGTAAAAATCAGAAACTACACTATGAAACAAAGATAAATGACATAAAGAATTATAGTAAAAAGCTTTGGAGCACCTTAAATGACATTTTGGGAAAAAAGGCAAACTCAGCTCCATCATTCATTGATTCAGATGGCTCATTCATCACAAAACCAACTGCTATTGCCAGATTAGCAAACTTAGGCATGACATGCCAGCAACAAACGCTGACACTACACATCCAAGTATATCTGACCAAATTATGAAAGACAAGCGTTGTAATTTTGAATTCCGTAAAGTGAGTGTGGAAGAGGTAAACAAATTATTGTCTATCAACAATGACAAGCCACCGGGGTCTAACAACTTGGATTGAAAGTTACTGAGAATAATAGCAGACAATATTGCCACTCCTATTTGCCATATTTTCAATTTAAGCCTACTAGAAAGTGGGTGCCCCCAGGCTTGGAGGGAAGCAAAAGTAATTCCGCTACCTAAGAATAGTAAACCCCCCTTTACTGGCTCAGATAGCCAACCAATTAGCCTGTTACCAACCCTTAGTAATCTTTTCTAAGAAATTGTGTTTGACCAGATACAATGCTATTTTACAGTAAACAAATTGACAACAAACTTTCAGCATGCTTAAAGGGAAGGACATTCAACAAGCACAGCACTTACACAAATGACTGATGATTGGCTGAGAGAAATTTATGATGAAAAGATTGTGGGGACTGTTTTGTTCGACTTCAATGCGGCTTTTGACATAATCGATCATAATCTGCTGCTGGAAAAACGTATGTGTTATGGCTTTACACCCCCTGCTATATTGTTGATAAAGAGTTACCTGGCTAACATAACACAGAGGGTGTTATTTAATGGAAGCCTCTCCAACATAATCCAGGTAGAATCAGGATTCCCCAGGGCAGCTGTCTAGGCCCCTTACTTTTTTCAATCTTTACTAATGACATGCCACTAGCTTTGAGTAAAGCCAATGTGTCTATGTATACGGATGACTCCACACTATAAATGTCAGCTACTACAGCAACTGAAATGACTGCAACACTTAACAAAGAGCTGCAGTTAGTTTCAGAGTGGGTGGCAAGGAATAAGTTAGTCCTAAATATTTCTAAAACTTAAAGCATTGCAGGTGGGACAAATCATTCACTAAACCCTAAACCTCAAAGAAATCTTGTACTGAATAATGTGGAAATTGAGCAAGTTGAGGTGACTAAACTGCTTGGAGTAAACCTGTCATGGTCAAAACATATTGATACAACAGTAGCTAAGATGGGGAGAAGTCTGTCCATAATAAAGCGCTGCCTTACATTCTTAACAGCACTATCAACAAGGCAGGTCCTACAGGCCCTAGTTTTGTCGCACCTGGACTACTGTTCAGTCGTATGGTCAGGTGCCACAAAAAGGGCCAATTGCAATTGGCTCAGAACAGGGCAGCACACCTGGCCCTTGGATGTACACATAGAGCTAATATTAATAATATGTCAATCTCTCCTGGCTCAAAGTGAAGGAGAGATTGACTTCATAACTACTTGTATTTATGAGAGGTATTGAGATGTTGAATGCACCGAACTGTCTGTTTGAACTACTCTCGCACAGCTCAGACACCCATGCATACCCCACAAGACATGTCACGAGAGGTCTCTTCTCAGTCCTGAAGTCCAGAACAGACTATGGGAGGCGCACAGTACTACATAGAGCCATGACTACATGGAACTCTATTCCACATCAAGTAACTAATGCAAGCAGTAAAATTTGATTTAAAAAAAAAAAACGATAACAATATACCTTATGGAACAGCGGGGACTGTGAAGCAACACAAACATAGGCACAGACACATACGTACAAACACACGATAACATACGCACTACACACACACATACGCATGGATTTTGTACTATGTGGTAGTTGTGGAGTATGGGTCTGAGGGCACATAGTGTGTTATGAAATTTGTGAATGTATTGTAATGTTTTTAAAATTGAATAAACTACCTTAATTTAGATAGACCTCAGGAAGAGTAGCTGCTGCTTTGGCAGTAAATACAAATAAAAACAGACAGACGCAGACACACACACAGACACAGACACAACCACACACACACACACACTGCATGCATTCATAAACACACACTCCTCATAGCACACAAACCTCATTAGCACGTGTGTGTGTGTGTGTGCGTGTGCGTGTGTGTAGCCTGACGGAGCGGAGAGCGTGGCTAGTTTCCGCTCCAGCGACAGCGTGTTTGACAAGATGTCCGACACCGTCACCGGGCATGGCCGGACAGGGTCTGATACCGCCCCACCCACCATCGCTGTCTCCAGGGCCTCCGTGTCATCAGGTATCGTCATGACAACACACTCCTTACACCTCCAACGTGTGTATCTAAACACTTATTGAGACTGGATTCTCTCTGTTTCACACCTCCAACATGTGTGTATCTGAACACTTTACAGAGAGAGACAGGATTCTCTCTGTTTCACAGAGCCCAGACAACGTTACTTGTTTACTTAGTTTGAATCTGACAGGGAAGAAGATTAAGCATTTAATAAAATAGCTTTTAGGGTGGTGTTTCAGAACTTTAGGAAGTGTTCTATTAGACTGGGTGCGTGGGAGCTTGCCGTAGACTGGAGAGTTGTAGCACTTTGTAAGAATGAAGTTTACACGTTAAACTGTCACTAAAGCTGCCAAGGGCATAAGTTATTACAGCTCCTATGTTACTCTCTCCCTCCCTCCCTCCCACCCTGTTATCTCTCTCTCTCTCTCTCTCTCTCTCTCTCTCTCTCAATTTAAGGGGCTTTATTGGCATGGGAAACATATGTTTACATTGCCAAAGCAAGTGAAATAGATAATAAACAAAAGTGAAGTAAACAATCAAAAATGTACAGTAAATAAACATAAATATGGGTTGTATTTACAATGGAGTTTGTTCTTCACTGGTTGCCCTTTTCTTGTGGCAACAGGTCACAAATATTGCTGCTGTGATTGCACACTGTGGTATGTCACCCAATAGATATGGGAGTTGATCAACATTTGATTTGTTTTGGAATTTTGTGGGCAGTGTGCACATAACCTGTCTTCTCTTGAGAGCCAGGTCTGCCGTCGGCGGCTTTTCTCAATAGCAAGTCTATGCTCATTGAGTCTGTACATAGTCAAATATTTCCCTAATTTTGTGTCAGTCACAGTGGTCAGGTATTCTGCCACTGTGTACTCTCTGTTTAGGGCCAAATAGCATTCTAGTTTTCTCCGTTTTTTTGTTAATTCTTCCCAATGTGTCAAGTAAAATGTATTTTTGTTTTCTCATAATTGTGTTGCGTCTAATTTTGTTGCTGTCCTGGGGCTCTGTGGGGCTCTGTGGGGTCTGTTTGTGTTTGTGAACAGAGCCCCAGGACCAGCTTGCTTAGGGGACTCTTCTCCAGGTTCATTTCTCTGTAGGTGATGGCTTTGTTATGGAAGGTTTGGGAATCGCTTCCTTTTAGGTGGTTGTAGAATTTAACGTCTCTTTTCTGGATTTTGATAATTAGCGGGTATCGGCCTAATTCTGCTCTGTATGCATTATTTGGTGTTCTACGTTGTACACAGAGAATATTTTTGCTGAATTCTGCATGCAGAGTCTCAATTTGGTGTTTGTTCCATTTTGTGAATTCTTGGTTGGTGAGCGGACCCCAGACCTCACAACCATGAAGGGCAATGGGTTCTATAACTGATTCAAGTACTTTTAGCCAGATCCTAATTGGTATGTCAAATTGTATGTTCCTTTTGATGGTATAGAAGTCCCTAGATGGAATTTGTATTCGTGGTCCTGGCAACTGGACCTTATTTGGAACACCATTATTTTTGTCTTACTGAGATTTACTGTCAGGGCCCAGGTCTGTATCTTACTGTCAGGGCCCAGGTCTGTATCTTACTGTCAGGGCCCAGGTCTGTATCTTACTGTCAGGGCCCAGGTCTGACAGAATCTGTGCAGAAGATCTAGGTGCTCCTTTAGACCCTCCTTGGTTGGGGACAGAAGGACCAGATCATCAGCAAACAGTAGACATTTGATTTCAGATTCCAGTAGGGTGAGGCTGGGTGCTGCAGACTGTTCTAGTGCCCTCGCCAATTCATTGATATATGTGTTGAAGAGGGTGGGGGTTAAGCTGCATTCCTGTCTCACCCCCCGGCGCTGTGCAAAACTGTAATTTGGTATAAAGCCAATTTGACATTTGCTTAGTACATTGTTTTCGCTGAGGAAATGTACAAGTCTGCTATTAATGATAATTCAGAGGATTGCTGTTGACACATATCCCACGATAGTTATTGGGGTCAAATTTGTCTCCACGTTTGTAAGTTGGGGTGATCAGTCCTTGGTTCCAAATATTGGGGAAGATGCCAGAGCTGAGGATGATGTTAAAGAGTTTAAGGATAGCCAATTGGAATTTGTGATTTGTATATTTTATCATTTAATTGAGGATACCATCAACTCCACAGGCCTTTTTGGGTTGGAGGGTTTGTATTTTGTCCTGTAGTTCATTCAATGTAATTGGAGAATCCAGTGGGTTCTGGTAGTCTTTAATACTTGATTCTAAGATTTGAATTTGATCATGTATATGTTTGTGCTGTTTGTTATTTGTTATAGAGCCAAAAAGATTGGAGAAGTGGTTTACCCATACATCTCCATTTTGGATAGATAATTCTTTGTGTTGTTTGTTTAGAGTTTTCCAATTTTCCCAGAAGTGGTTAGATTCTATGGATTCTTCAATTACATTGAGCTGATTTCTGATGTGCTGTTTCTTCTTTTTCTGTTAGGTATTTCTGTATTATTTTAGTGATTCACCACAGTGAAGGCTTTCTGGGTCTCTATGTTTTATGTTGGATAGGTTTCTCAATTTCTTTCTTAGGCTTTTGCATTCTTCATCAAACCATTTGTCATTGTTGTTTTCTTAGGTTGTCTGCTTGAAATGTTTTGATTTGATAGTGAAGCTGAGAGGTCATATATACTGTTTAGGTTTTCTACTGCCAAGTTTACACCTTCACTATTACAGTGAAACATTTTGTCCAGGAAATTGTCTAGAAGGGATTGAATTTGTTGTTGCCTAATTGTTTTTTGGTAGATTTCCACACTATTTTCCTTCCATCTATAGCATTTCTTAATATTATTCAGTTCCTTTGGCTTTGATGCCTCATAATTGAGCATAGCTCTGTTCAAGTAGAGTGTGATTTTGCTGTGATCTGATAGGGGTGTCAGTGGACTGACTGTGAACGCTCTAAGATACTCTGGGTTGAGTCCAGTTCTGGCAATTAGGTCACCACAGACTAGTGCATGTCCCTGAGCCTGAAAATTGTTGATGGAGAAGCTGTCATCTTTAAAGTATGGGGATTCTATTGGGGGGATATAGATAGCACACAGGAGGGCATTTTTCTACTTCATTTTTCTATTTATTTCTTGCCAAATGTAAAATTTTCCTGTTTTGACTAATTTAATAGAGTGGGTTAGGTCTGCTCTATAGCAAAAAGTATTTTCCCTGTTTCACACCTGGTAGTTTGGTGGATGGGACTACCAGCTCTCTGTAACCTAGAGGGCAACAAGTGGGTCCGTCTCCTTTATACCATGTTTCATAGTGTCTAGTGTTGTTTTTGTGTGGTTTAGGCCCGGACCATCACAGTAGGTGTGAGCAGATCATGATACATACCTCTTAGGTCGCAGGATGGGGCTTGAGCGGGTATAATAGTGAGGGTTGGGCCTGTTCCTCTGCTCACGGCCTGGGCATATGTCCTGCTGTCATGTTGAGGTCCTTGCCGCAAGGCGGGGGGCATGGGGTGGGCAGAAGGGGCATAGTTCTGATATGGGGGGGCCTATATAGAGTGTGACCAGGGTTTGCTTGGGGTGGTCTTAGCTGGTTGGGGTGTGGTTGGTGATGCTGTGGTCTGGGTGTAGGTCCTTCAGGAGGGGTCTTACAGGTCTGGGAGGGTGTCTCGCTGGTCTGGGTGGGGTGTCCATTGCTCTATTGCTCCTTTGTGAGGTGCTGGGCTACGGTTAAGGGTACGTCCTTCAGGGTCCTTGCAAAAGATGGGATAGCTGCCTTGCAGAGGTGGAACTGGTTGTAAAGGCTGTTCAAGTCCAGGGTGGAGTGGTGGACCAGGTAGACATTAGGTTTTGAGGCACAGTCCCGGGAAATGCTTGCATTCACCCGCCGTATGGTGGCTCGGTGAAAATATTTTTGTGGTAGCAGGGTGGAGATAACCACTTGTGCATTGGGGAAAGTGGAATTATTATTATTGTGCCCGTGTGAATTATGATGTGGCTGGGGGACCCTAGTCTATCCTCTGACAACAGCTCCAGGACATGCCTAGTCTTTTGGCACCAGTGTTTAGCCAAATTGTGTTTGTGAAAAAGTTTATCCTCTTGAATGTATTTACCATTTGAGTCAATGAGGAGCACAATCTCTGGCTTTTGTGTGTCCTCAGTGGATGTGGAGGGGTTGTCAGGAGGGCTATTGGGGGAGCTGACAGGAGGGCTGTTAGGAGGGGGTGGGTCCTGTGTTGTCTGTCCCATTGTGGTGTTCGGGTCTGAGGTGGGCTGTTCTGCTGGTCTGTTTTGTGGGTTTGTTCTGTCTGGATTGTGTGGACTAGCTCTCTTGAGCTACACCATGTCTCTCTCCAGCTCTGTGAATTTATCCCTCTCTCTCTATTTATTTATCTCTCTCTCCTCATACTCCTCTCTTCCACACTCTTTCTTTCTTTCTCTCACTCTAGACCTCTCTTGATCTCTCTCTTACACTCACATACTCCCCTGTTCTTGTTCCTCTTCTACTATTTCTCTTTCCTCTCCTTCTCCCTTTCTCTCTTTCTCCCTTTCTCCACTCAAACACTTTTCTCATCTTCCCCTGTTAGCAGCTGGCTGTTTTAGCAACATATGGTGCTCTATCACGTTAGCATTTCATAACAACTCCAATTAGTGTCATTAGGCATGGCTGTGAAATAACTGAAAATAACAGTCTTTATGTGTGGCTGTGGGGAGGGAATACCTTGTCACTTCCTCCTCTCATCTCTCTCTCTCTCTCTCTCTCTCTCTCTCTCTCTCTCTCTCTCACTCCCTCCCTGTAGATCGTAGTCGTTCTGAGTTGGACCTGTCTGTTCCTGGTTCTGCCAGTGATGAGTCCCTCAGTCTGAGAAGCCGCTCCGTTCCTGGGCTCAATGACACGGTACACACAAACACCTCTTGTCCACCTCCACACACCACCCACACACCTTACCCCGGAATAAGTCAACATATTTTGTGTCCATCTCTATGGCAACATAACCATGATCTTTGATCCATACAGATAGTGCACAGTACAGTGGACTTCCTCTAAGCTATTCAAATCCACAAACTACTTTTTAGGTGAGAATAGGCATTGGGCCGAAGCCAAAAAATAAAGGGAATTCACAAGCACCACAATGCCTACTACACCCATGCTCTACCAAGGCTTTCCAGCACACAGCTTTGACCTACTACAGTAGCTATGTTTGTACTGTAGGTTGCTTAGGATTCAAACCTTCTCAAACTGCCTAATTCATACTCTTCAGAGGGATAATGGACTTTACAATATCCTGCTATTAAAATTATGTATACCGGTATTTTACCCTTGTGCCCCTTGTGCAGCCCCCAGACTATATTTTACTTTTGCATGGCAATGCTGTCAGTTGAGTCTGGTAAATTGATGCTAGCATGCACAACTGAGGTTCTGTTTACATGTGCGTTTTGGGTTCACCCATTTAGGTTCATAACTAACTACCCAAGAGTCCAACAAAGACAATCCATGGTTCTTTTGTTAGAAAAAGTAATTCAATATATCCATAAATCTCAGTTTGGTTGGTGCGTTATGATGAGAAAATACAGCGTCCACTCGCCCATTGAACCGTAAAGAGAACTCGTTCAACCTATACTTATAAACTTGTCCAAGAACAATCAAACATCATTGATAATGTATCCTTAGGAACAATTTTATGTATATTTAGTATAATATTTCAACCGGAATATAAACTGGGCGATAGGAAAGGAAAAAACCACAGCACGCGCAAGCCAGGGAACGCGCATCCTCTTCTGTTTACCTCTTTGTGATCACTTCCTAATTCTTCTTCTATTACCATCCAGAACAACTAAACAAAATCAAAACACTGTCTAGAGACTGTTGACATCCAGTGGAAGCAATAGGTACTGAAATCTTACTCCCTTATATGGTCATTTTCAATAGGGAGGGGTTCAAAATGAGGCAATGTGTCAAAATCACTTTTTCCAGGACAGAAATTCCTCGGGTTTTCGCCTGCCATATCCGTTCTCTTATACTCACAGACAATATTTTAACACTCTTGGAAACTTCAGAGTGTTTCCTATCCAACAGTACTAATTATGTGCATATCCTATTTTCTGGGCCTGAGTGGGAGGCATTTTACTTTGGGCACGCCAGACTCTCCAAAACCGTCACCCTGGGAGCTGCTCCCTAAGAAGTTAACAAAACAATTTGTATTCTCTGCCATGGTTGGTGTGGTCTTGGTTATTCTTCGGGGAAACGTAGCGTAGCTAATTGCAGTGTTTGTTCTGTCTGAAAACTAGCCCAAAAAAATATTTCACAGCAAGAGAGGCGTTGCTACATTCATCCTTTTTCCATAATTTTATCGAGCGAATTAAGAAGGAATATCAATGTCGTTTTTTAATGACGTAGGCTAAGAAGCAAAATTCGGTTTTCCATCATAAAGATTCTAAAAGATAAATCGCCCTTATTAAACTCTCCAGATCATTTGCCATCAATGGATGTCAATTTAACTTGTTTTGACTGCTGTGATTAAGCAATAAGGCCAGAGGAGGTGTAATGTATGGCCAATATACCATGGCTAAGGGCTGTTCTTAGGGCTTGGCCCTTAGTCGTGGTAAATTGGCCATATACCACAAACCCCAGAGGTGCCTTATTGCTATTATAAACTGGTTTCCAACGTTATTAGAACAGTAAAAAGTATGTTTTTGTCATACCCCTGCTACACGTCTGATATATCATGGCTTTCAACCAATCAGCATTCAGGGCTCAAACCACCCAGTTTATAATCGTAAATAAATCTTGTTTGCGCATGTGCATCACTATAGATAAATCCGACAGGAGAGTTTGACTGATGAAAGTTGGACCAAGGATCTCAAAATCTCTGCGCAAGAAACACTTGGATGAACTTCAAAAAGCGAATGTTAGTCTATTTTCGGGCAATTGTGCCGTTATTATGTGCCAGATGCTAACACTTTAAACTGTTATTAATGGCCTATTTGCAAGATTGACTTGTTATTTCAATAGGCATAGGTTACTGACTAAAATCTGGGTTTATAATTGCAATTAAACTGCTAAGCTAGATGCAGGTAGCCTATAGCCCAGGGGTACTCAACTACTATTTGAGAAGGTCCAGTGACACAAACTTCCTAGGTGGCAAAAGTCCGGATTGATATTGTCCTTTATCGGCGCTGTGGTGCAGCATAGTAACAAAGCTAGTAGTCTACGACTTAGGAAACATTTTGTTATATAAAATCTACGTTAAATGCGTTAAATTATACTAATTACTACTATTAATTACTACTTATTTTGAATGTAAGAATGTGCAACATTACATCAACATTGCTGAAGAACTAAAGTGGTTGCATAATTGTCTATCTAAAAAGTGCACCATTGTACATGGGCCTTGAATTAAACAATTCATTTTTTATTAAATAAAGTGCATGTTTTCTGGAGAACGAAGGAGAGTTGAACCAAAATAATAATCTGAATGCACAGAATGTCACAGTGGGCCGTGTAATATTCATGTAGTCCCTCTGGGCCTTGCCTTTGCATCAATGAGAGAAATTACACTTTCTGTCTACTGCCAATGGTTTGAACTTTGGCACAAATGGTGTGAGAGCAACTCTGTAACATTGGTGCAGGTGTTCATTGGTAAACCTGGTGTGGTATTTGTTTTTAATAAAGTTCATTGTGGGGAAGGCTGGATTCACAGCTGTATGTGGAGCGAAACATTGTCAGGGTGTATAGTGCCAGTCTCTTGAGAACAGGGACATCAGCTGCAGGCTGATGAAAGTGACAGGGTCACAATCACCATCCTGCTCCTTCAAAGACACATTTTCTTGCAGCTCAATCAACACTTTTTTGGGGTGATGCAACGTCTACCCACCTGAAGATCTGTTTTGCTTCTTTTGACAACTTTGTCACTTTTGTGACCAAGAAAGGGTCCTGGATGAGCAGCAGCAGTTCTCTTCCAACAGTGAAGTCATCAAAGCAAGCCTTGAAGTTATCCATCAGCTTCTAGATGAAATCAACATGATTGGGAACATCTTTGTCTCCCTGCGTTTGCACCATAAGATTGGGGAAGTGGACAAGTTCTCTCTGAAGATCATTCTTGAAAACCTCAAATTTCTTCTGGAAAGCCCGGACTGCTGTTATCATATCACACAATGTGTTGTCCTGTCCCTGCTGCTTAACAATCAGTTGATTAGGTGTGATGTAATGTCTGTCAAAAATGCAACTGTTTCCATCTTCTCCTCATCTTCCAAAAACTCAGAAAACTGAGTTGCCTTGTCACTCTTTTGCTCTGATAACAAAGCATTGATTTCCTCCTGAATGGCCCAAAAGTGTTCCAAAACCCTGTCTTTGCTGAGCCATCTGACATTGTTGTGCAGTAGTAAGTCATCAAAACTGGCATTGGCCTCTGTCAGAATGCCTCGTAGCAGGCGGTGTTGTAGGGATGATGTTGCTCTCAAAAAGTTGATCAGTTGTCATCGTTGTCATGACCTCAGAATACTATTTTCCCAGACTGGCACACAGGACAGATTGATGGATGATGCAGTGATATGATGTCAGGTCAGGGTGGTCATCTTTCAAACGTGCAACCAGTCCCCTCCCTCATGGCTGGAGCTCCATCTGTGGTGATGGAGACCATTGACTTCAGATCTATCCCCCTTTTTGTCAGCCTCCCCGTTGATGGCCTCATGGATATCCTCTCCCTGTGTGTGTGCTTCTAGATGTGTTAAGCCCAACAGCTCCTCACATAATTCCTTCTTTGTTTCGTTTGAAAATCGGACAAACACCAGACGCTGGGCATTATCAGTGTTATCTGTTGGTTCCTCCACAGCTAAAGAAAAGCATGGTGCATTCTGAAGGGGCTCATCCAGGCTGTATCACATCTGGCCATGATTGGGAGTCCCATAGGGCGGCGCACAATTGGCCCAGCGTTGTCCGGGTTTGGCCGGGGTAGGCCGTCATTGTAAATAAGAATTTGTTCTTAACTGACTTGCCTAGTTAAATAAAGGTTAAATAAAAAAATTAAGTTGTTTAGTTAAATCTTCAGCTAATATTTCAGTTCTCCTCATTGCTGTGGAATCTGACAGTGGGATCTGTTTGATCTTTTCCGTCAGCTCATCTTTTTGTTTACCTTCAAGCAAGGTGTCAGCACCTTCACACATTCTTTTACCATCTCAGTGTCTGAAAATGTTTTTTTTTGTGTTTTCCCAAAACCCAAGCTATCCTCAGTGAACACTCCGTTGCATGTTGTTGGACTCTCACTGAACTGACAAGGACTTTGGTGGACCTCTCATATTGGGATTTGAGTTGGTTAATCTTGTTTGTTCTCACTTCCGTGTTCAGGGGATACATCTATGCCTGGTGTCATAATGGCGCTTAACATTTACCCTTCTTTCACGAGAGCTACGGACTCGCTGCATATCAGGCACATTGCTTTTGTGCTAGTTGCGGGGAGAATGAATATATACTGTTCTGTCCACTCGTCTTTGAATATACGGTTTTCAGAGTCAATTTTTTTTTTTAACAAACCATATAACACAGATACTGGTAACTAAGCTCCTTCTATCTGTGATAGTTACAGTTGAACCGCGGTCAAATCTTTCTGTTTTCTTTCTGCCTGCTTGTCCAGGGTTCTGCAGAGAATATTTGGATTGATGTGATTAGGTAAGATGCGGCCTCATCTATTTGCATATTACCATGCGATTGAATTAGAAGGGGCACTAGTAGAGATGGGCGTTGCTTCTAGAGAGAGCGAGAAAGAGAGGTTGCTGAGTTAAAGAGGCCGCTGCACCCGGTAGATTTTTTAAAGCTGTCTAAAAATTATTTATTTACTCTTTTTTTTTTTACCCTTCTCTGGATCCGAACCCAGACCACGGTCGCCAGTTGAGTTTGGCTGCAATAACCCCTGATAGCCAACATGCCAACATCTTATTTCAGGGGAAAGTCCACAATGAAACTGACATTAAATGTGGAGAAAGATACATTTGTGATAGCCTGTAATGGCATACAAATGAATAGCCTACTTGATGACCAACAGATGCAAATGTAGCCTATCATTCTCCACATTTCATGTCATTTTCATTGTGGTCTTTTTCCCCCATAATACAAGAACGCAGGGGAGTTCCATAACTTCCGTTTCAAATGTCCACTCGCACAGCGCTCCAGACCTGAGTAAAACCCTTCTCTTGATACTGTTCTCCATCAGAAACGTCGACATTAGAATCCACTTCTGAGCAAATTGATCTAAAGAGCTCTAGTGTGCCTAAAGTCGTTTTCCAGTGCTTTGTCTCCGTTATATAAGTTCTAGATGGTTAATATGTTTTATGGAAAAAGGTTGTCTCCATAATGACCAATCTAAATTGCCTAGTAAAAAGTTGTCATGACATGTGCTCATGCTGCTCTGTCTCCTTGACTCAGCTGCCTCTGCACTCGATCAGTAACAGCCTGATAGTCAGCAGCAGCAGGTCACAGTGAAATATACACTACCGTTTTTATCCATTAAAAGAACATCAAATTGATCAGAAATACAGTATAGACATTGTTAATGTTGTAAATGACTATCGTAGCTGGAGACGGCTGATTGTTTATGGAATATCTACATAGGCATACATAGGCCCATTATCAGCAACCATCACTCCTGTGTTCCAATGGCACTTTGTTTTAGCTAATCCAAGTTTATCATTTTAAAAGACTAAATGATCATTAGAAACCCCTTTTGCAATCATGTTAGCAAGGCTGAAAACTAGGCAGAGTTCCAAAGAAAAAGCCATATCTCAGACTGGCCAATAAAAAGAAAAGATTAAGATGGGCAAAAGAACACAGACACTGGACAGAGGAACTCTGCCTAGAAGGCCAGCATCCCGGAGTCGCCTCTTCACTGTTGACGTTCAGACTGGTGTTTTGCGGGTACTATTTAATGAAGCTGCCATTTGAGGACTTGTGAGGCGTCTGTTTTTCAAACTAGACACTCTAATGTACTTGTCCTCTTGCTCAGTTGTGCACCGGGGCCTCCCACTCCTCTTTCTATTCTGGTTAGAGCCAGTTTGCGCTGTTCTGTGAAGGGAGTAGTACACAGCGTTGTACGAGATATTCAGTTTCTTCGCAATTTCTCACATGGAATAGCCTTCATTTCTCCGAACTAGAATAGACTGAGTTTCAGAAGAAAAGTATTTGTTTCTGGCCATTTTGAGCCTGTAATCGAACCCACAAATGCTGATGCTCCAGATATTCAACTAGTATCAGTTTTTGTTGCTTATTTAATCAGAACAACAGTCTTCAGCTGTGCTAACATAATTGCAAAAGTGTTTTCTAATGATCAATTAGCATTTTAAAATTATAAACTTGGATTAGCTAACACAACGTGCCATTGGAACACAGGAGTGATGGTTGCTGATGATGGGCCTCTGTACACCTATGTAGATATTCCATAAAAAGTCTGCCGTTTCCAGCTACAATAGTCCTTTACAACATTAACAATGTCTACACTGTATTTCTGATCAATTTGATGTTATTTTAATGGACCAAAAAAAATTGCTTTTCTTTTAAAAACAAGGACATTTCTAAATGACCCCAAACTTTTGAACGGTGGTGTATATACAGTACCAGTCAACAGTTAGGTCACACTTACTCATTCAAGAGTTTTTCTTAACTTTTTACTATTTTCTACATTGTAGGATAATAGTGAAGACATCAAAACTATGAAATAACACATGGAATCATGTAGTAACCAAAAAAGTGTTAAACAAATCAAAATATATTTTATATTTGAGATTCTTCAAAGTAGCAAATCTGTCATCCCTTGATGACAGATTTGCACACTCTTTGGCATTCTCTCAACCAGCTTCACGAGGAATGCATTTCAAACAGTCTTGAAGGAGTTCCCACATATGCTGAGCACTTGTTGGCTGCTTTTCCTTCACTTTGCGGTCCAACTCATCCCAAACCATCTCAATTAGGGTGAGGTCGGGTGATTGTGGAGGCCAGGTCATGTGATGCAGCACTCCGTCACTCTCCTTCTTGGTCAAATAGCCCTTACACAGCCTGGGGGTGTGTTGGGTCATTGTCCTGTTGAAAAACAACTGATAGTCCCACTGAGCGCAAACCAGAAGTAACATTGATTTTCAATCAATGCCTATACATTGTGGGGGCTATCGCCCAGTTAAGAGCTCATTAGTGAGTGTAGCCTCACATCAAAGCCTGTAGCAGCAGCTGAGTAGCAAGGCTGCAGGCTGTGTGGTGGAACAGGTGTACATAAGAACCACTGGCTTAGGGTCACTATTCCTCCATATTTACTGTAGGTGAGCATTTCATTAAGTTGTCTGATCTTTCTACACACGTGAGTACACAATCACACACATGCACGGACACACACACAATCACACACATACACAGACACACACACTAACAAAGAGCTGTGTGATAAGCGAGTAATCTAATTTACACCCTGATTAAATCCTGACCTGTCTGATTTAAATCCGGACCTGTCTGATTTAAATCCGGACCTGTTTGATTAAATCCTGACCTGTCTGATTAAATCCTGATCTGTCTGATTAAATCCTGACCTGTTTTATTGAATTTAAAGTTGCCACAGAAAACTGACTGATGTGTTTACACTGTATTGCCTTATTACTGTGAATCTACAGAGAGATTCCATTGGTTGATGTCTCCTTTGATGGTTTCTGTGTTCTCCAGGAGTTTGATGATAACTATAAAGACGAGGACATCGATGCTCTGATGTCGGCACACAGCAAGGCCACCAGCCGACGCATGAGCTGCGCTGTGTCTACGGTAATACCCTGCCGTATAGTAAACACAGACACACACAAACACAAACACACACACACACATAATGGACACAAAGATGAATCTGCCATGCTCTGGCACACAAGAAGACAGACTGGCAGGAATACTGGCACACACACACAGCCCATAAAGAGGATGGATGAGTTAGTCATGGCTGTGTTGAAACCATTGTGTGAACAGTGTCAATAGCGCCAGTGACCTCAGGGCTGAGGAACAGCAGGGCAGTGTCTCTCACACACACACAGCACAGCTCACAGCACAGCTCACAGCACAGCTCACATTGACATTTACTAGGAGGCAGGAAAATTTGCCTAAACTAACAGGTGTTTTGTTATATACTGTATATCATTTGTATGTGTGCTATGTTCTGGTAGAACCTGAGATGTTGAGACCTAGGTCTCTTTTACAAATGAGCCCTGCAGAATACAAACATACACAGATCCCACTGGGCACAGACTATTCCCACGTTGATTCAACATCATTTTGTTGAAATGACTTGGAAACCACGTTGATTAAACCAGTGTGTGCCCAGTGGGATCAAATACCAAATGCAATCAATAAATAGGAAATAACCCCAAAAATATAGAAGAGATAAAAAACACAATCATAAAAAAAAGACAATTCGGAGACATTGCTAGGTTAACAGGCGACACACACACCCTGCCTGTCTGACATTTCTAATTTCACCCCAGACATGACTAACGACATTAATTCTGCCCGTGGGCTCTGCTCTCAATAACAGCAGAGGTGGAGGGCCATGATTACAGAGATTATGGAGATGAATGATGACTGGCTTCTGTGAATCTTCCTGCTTGAAAATATTGTATGAATAGAACAGAATGAATATAGGGGTGGATGAGGGAAACACACGCACAGAAGATATCTATAGCAGCAATTCTTCCTATAATGTTAATGTACATTGTGAGTAATATTCATCATAACTGAAGCCCGGTGTTCCGGTTCCGGGTGGCATGCATTGAAACGTTTGGCTTTCTCGTGGCTTTCCTTTGCAAAATAACTATGAATTAACTGACTTATTTTCAAATAATTGTCAACATATAACATCACATTAAGGTGTGGGACGTTAACTGTATTACAAGGAACAATAGCAGGTCTATTTCGCTCCAGCAGCTGGCATATTCTGTCAGTTTACCATTTACTTGTGGGAACATGGCCGGCACAATGAGTGGGATGGGTGGGTGGGGACACAACCAATGAGTGAGGGGTGGGACAACCAATGGGGGGGAGTCTGAGTGGGAAACAACAAATGGGTGGGGGGGTTCTGGTTGGGAAACAACCAATGGGTGAGGGGGTTCTGGGTGGGGAACAACCAATGGGTGAGTTTCCCTGTGGCTCCTGCTTTTTGTTTCACATCCATGGGGTTATTAACACTGAAGATAACAATGACATCATTAATATTACATTTTAAAAAAGGAAAACAATGGCGACCCTAGCTATTCTCTATTGGAATTTGAAAGGTCTAAACTGTCTTATTAATTGTTCCAGCTGTCTTGATATCCTGGCAAGAAACCATGCTAATATAGCAATGCTCAAAGGTGGGACCGAGAGACTAAAAAACTGATTCTATATCTCAAGGCAATCAGACTGTTAAATAGCCATAACTAGCCGGCTACCAACCGGTTACTCAACCCTGCACCTTAGAGGCTGCTGCCCCCTGTACATAGACATGGAATTACTGGCCACTTTAATAATGGAACACTAGTCACTGATAGGAGAAAACTGAGGATGGATCAACAACATTGCAATTACTCCACAATACTAACCTAATGGACAGAGTGAAAAGAAGGAAGCCTGTACAGAATAAAAAACATGCATCCTGTTTGCAATAAGGCATTAAAGTAAAACTGCAAAAAATGTGGGAAACCAATTAACTTTTTGTCCTGAATACAAAGTGTTATGTTTGGAGAAAATGTAATACAACACATTACTAAGTACCACTGTCCATATTTTCAAACATAGTGCTGGCTGCATCACGTCACTCTTTGACTGGAAGGAGAGTGTGCAGAATGTGAATTGTTTGTCGCAGAAAGTTACGTTTACCAGGCTATAGTCTATTTAGTTTCATTTAAAATGTATTGGGTGTACTTTCAGACGGCCTGTATAAGTCCGGAAAAATACAACATTTATTTTCTCTTTTTTATTTACATTTTTTACCTGTAAATTGCTATCTCTGCGACACGGAGTGAGTATATTTGTTTCCTCCCATGGAGGCTTCCCCGTTAAGAGGAGAAAGCAAGCGTTTCATGCACTGCAGGATCTGTATTAACTATGCTCTCTCCCGGGACACTGTAGACTGACCGGAATTCCGATGCAACAATTGTTTATTTGCAGAGGACTATAGAGAATAAATGGCTACTCTTAGCAAACAGATTGAGAACTTGCACAATCTACTGGAGAACGCACCCCTACATTTTATTTGATTTTATTTCACCTTGATTTAACCGGGTAGGCCAGTTGAGAACAAGTTCTCATTTACAACTGCGACCTGGCCAAGATAAAGCAAAGCAGTGTGACAAAAAACAACAACACAGAGTTACACGTGGGATAAACAAAAGTACAGTCAATAACACAATAGAAAAATCTATACACAGTGTGTGCAAATGGTGTAAGGAGGTAAGGCAATATATAGGCCAATAGTAGCGAAGTAATTACAATTTAGCAAATTAACACTGGAGTGATAGATGTGCAGATGATGATGTGCAAGTAGAATACTGGTGCACAAAAGAGCATACATACCTTCTCCTTCTCTACACCACAGGCTGGACGCCATGTCAACACTCCTTGACTGACTGTTAAAACTGCCAAATCCCCATGGATAGATGATGAATTGAAAAACTGTATTGCTGAGAGGGCTGGGGCTAAGGGAATGGCAAATAAGTATGGCAACACAGCAGATTGGCAAACATTCAGTAAATCGAGAAATCACGTTACTAAACTAAACAAAAAGAAGAAAAAACTATTCAAAGATAGATTATATAAAGAATGATAGTAAAAAAGCTCTGGAGGACCTTAAATTAAATTCTAGGCAGAAAAGCTAACTCAGCTCCAACCTTCATTGAGGCTGATGGCTCATTCATAACAAAACCCTTTGATATTGCCAACCACGTTACTAACTTTTTGTTGACAGAATTAGCAAGCTTAGGCATCTATTTCTTTCATCACATTCCCAGTGGCTCAGAAGTTTACATACACTCAATTAGTATTTGGTAGCATTGCCTTTCAATTGTTTAACTTGGGTCAAACGCTTCAGGTAGCCTTCCACAAGCTTCCCACAATAAGTTGGGTGAATTTTGGCCCATTCCTCCTCACAGAGCTGGTGTAACTGAATCAGGTTTGTAGGCCTCATTGCTCGCGCACACTTTTTCAGTTCTGCCCACACATTTTCTATAGGATTGAGGTCAGGGCTTTGTGATGGCCACTCCAATACCTTAACTTTGTTGTCCTTAAGCCATTTTGCCACAATTTTGGAAGTATGCTTGGGGTCATTGTCCATTTGGAAGACACATTTGCGATCAAGCTTTAACTTCCTGACTGATGTCTTGAGATGTTGCTTCAATATATCTACATCATTTTCCATCCTCATGATGCCATCTATTTTGTGAAGTGCACCAGTCCCTCCTGCAGCAAAGCACCCCCACAACATGATGCTGCCACCCTCGTGCTTCACGCTTGGGATGGTGTTCTTCGGCTTGCAAGCCTCACCCTTTTTCCTCCAAACATAACAATGGTCATTATGGCCAAACAGGTCTTGGCTGATTTCTTTTGATTTTCCCATGATGTCAAGCAAGGAGGCACTGAGTTTGAAGGTAGGCTTTGAAATACATCCACAGGTACACCTCCAGGCACACCTCCAGTCTTTGTATACATTTCTTTGATTTTTTTGTATGTACCTGTAACCCCCTCTAAAAAAAACACAAAACTAAATAAAAAGTTGGTCAACATTTTTTTGATGAAGCCCAGAAGGCTGATTCTCTTGTATCTACCAAAAACAGAAATCCATTGCTCCCGGATATGTTGCTTGGGTGGAAGCACCTGTGTTTAGTTGTCTTTGATATTTACTGGTGCTTTCAGCCTGTCCGCTGTGTCCTTCTCTGTTCATTCAATGACTAGTTCTAAACGGGTCCTGCTTCATCTGATAATCACCATGGCAACCCTGATAGATTCAGTTTTGTGTCAGTTTCTGGTGTCTGGGGTTTCTGCCCTGCTACATGGGGTCTGTCCTCTCGTCTCTGTCCTCTTTACACTTTCACATGTATCACCCCTCTCTCCCTCCTCTCTCTCTCTCAACTCTCTCCTCCTTCCCTCTCTCCTCCCTCTTCCTTCCCTCTCTCCTCCTTCCCTCTCTTTCTATCTCCTCTCTCCCTCCTCCTTCTCTCTCTCCTCCTCCCCCTGCTGGATCGGGTTTTATTCTTCCTCTGGCTGATAGTCTTCTACACCCGGCTCAGAGAGAAAATGGGGCTACCTCAGTGTCCCTGGCGACTCGGATGCAGAGACTGTGAGTTCTTGCCTCCTTGTGTATGTGTGTATGTGTGTGCCTGCATGTGTGTACCCCATTTATTGTGAATATGTTTCCACCAAATTGGTCATTCATCATACTGGCTCACTCTGTGACATAAATTAGATCAACTTTAGTGTTTTACCTTCCCCAGCCAGACCCATCTCTCACCAAAGGACTCAATCTGTCCATTCTGCATTTCTACCTGCACAAAGACTAAAGGCTATCCCTGCCTCCATCTGTCTTCCTCCTTTTCCCTCCACTTCATTCTTAATTTCTCCCCCGCTCTGGCTCTCCTCTTCTCTCTCCCTCATCTGTTCTGATTCTCTACCCCTGATCCTCTACTTCTCTGTCCTCCATTCTGATATTTTCCTCTCCCCTCTTCCCCCTCCTCTATTACACTCTTTTAATCATTTTGCTCTCTCCCTACCCATCTCCTCTCTCTTCTCCCTTTATCCTATCTATTCTCTCTCCCCCACTCCTCTCTTCCCCCCTCTCTTCTCCTCACAGAGCAGTCTGAACAGTATGATGAGTATGTACAGTGAGACTGGTGACTATGGCAACGCCAACGTGAGTGGCGAGCTGCTGTTGAACATCAGCTACAGCTATAAGACAGGCGCTCTTAACGTCCTGGTGAAGGAGTGTCGCAACCTGGCCACCGGGGATGAGAAGAGGCAACGCACAGATGCGTAAGGGCACACACACACACACACTGAAGAACCTATGCTTACTGTGAAATTACACACACTTCATTATCACACATTCACACTTGAAAAAGAACACACCTCTTAACATCACAGTTCCTGACCGTCAGCTCAACTTGAACCAATCCATGACTGACGTGTGAACTCAGCATGAGCCACAATAACTGTGACATTCATAGTATGTCAGAGTAACCTTAGTGGGGCCTCGGGGTGACCATATGGATCACGGCATACAGGTCTTCCTATGGAGTGTGGCTGAATGACTGTAGTTTCCATTGGCAGCTATGTGAAGGCGTACCTCCTACCAGACAAGTCTCGCCAGAGCAAGCGGAAGACCAGCATCAAGACCAACACAATCAACCCTGTATTTAACGAGAACCTAAGGGTGAGGGAGTGTTTGTGTGTGCGTCTGAACTTGTGTGTAGCTTGGGAAACAGTAATATTTAATGAGTTTGTTTTTTGTGATCATGAGAATGTGTGTCCTTGGATGGGATCAAGTTGCCTGGAGACAGTGTGTGTGTCAACAGGAGTGTATCAGTCAGCAGGTGTTCATACTGATGTAGGATCTTAACTTGATCACCCTGCTGCAGGAGAACTTTCCACATAATAATTCCCATTATTTAATTTCCTGCTGTAGCAAACTGAATTAAGATCCCACATCTGTACAGTATATAAAGAAATTCAGCCTGCTCCTCCCATGTGTTTTCATTAACCTGTACCACCATACCTACAGTGTATAGCCGTCAATAGCCTTCCCCTCAAGCAACCCTGCTGTACATGTTGTATTCCTGTAAGAGCATCGGCAGGAACTTTGGTTTGGTACTCAGTCCTACTCTCCTGTCGTCACTCTCTCCTGTGCTGTGGTTGTGTAGTATGTGATCAGCCACTCCCAGTTGGAGACACGAACGCTGCAGCTGTCTGTGTGGCACCACGACCGCTTCGGACACAACAGCTTCCTGGGGGAGGTGGAGCTGACCTTTGACTCCTGGGAGTTTGACAGCAACACGGAGGAGTGGTACTCTCTGCAGCCCAAGGTATCCTGTGTGCAGATGGACAGTAGTGTATATGTGTGGATTTATACAGCACTTAATGTTTATCAGTGGTAAATACTGTAAGGAGATTTGTTCTATGTGCAGCTGGACAGTAGTATGGACTCTACGCTCCAGTATAAAGGGGAGCTGACCGTGGTTCTGAAGTACATCCCTGCAGAGAAGAACCTCATGCTACCACTGGACCAGGTCCAAGGTGCTCCACAAAACCCTTCTGTTTTAATTGCTCCAACCCATCACTAACACATATCATTCAACTAATGACATTTCATGAAAGACTGTTTGGACTTTTGCTCATTCACCTCTCTCTTCCTCTCCTCCTCTCAGTGAAGAAAGGCTTTCTGAAAGGAAAGAAGACCAGCATCAAGCTGCCTAAAGGAGGCATGGTGGAACTGCTGGTCAAGGAGGCCAAGAACCTGACCTCTGTCAAGTCTGGAGGCACTTCAGACCCCTTTGTGAAAGGGTGAGACCCAGATAGACCCATTCAGTTTCATCCAGCCTTCATTCCTAGTAAGAATGATGGGAAGGACCTACTACCTACCTAATTCCTATTCCTCTGACAGTTTTGTATGTCTTGTTCCCTGTCTCCCCATCCATCCAGATACCTGCTCCCTGACAACAGTAAGTCCACCAAGCACAAGACGATGGTGGTGCGTCGCTCTGTCAACCCCCAGTGGAACCACACCTTCACCTACTGTGGCCTGCAGGCCGGAGACCTGAACAACGTGTGTCTGGAGCTCACCGTCTGGGACAAGGAGGCTCTGGCCAGCAATGTCTTCCTGGGGGGAGTCCGACTCAACGGAGGGACAGGTCTGTCTGTCTGGGAAGAACCAGGGGCTGGGATGGGCTGTTTGGTGTTGGACTTCTCTGCTGTTCTCTCTTCTTTTGTTCTGTTCTTGTTGTGGAAAATATTGAATCAAATATTTCACCAATACCGGAACTTGTGAATTCAATTAGACTTTATTACAAAAGTAACAAAGCCGAGTAATTCCATGGAAGAACTAAATTCTCTTGCCACAGACCTCAGGCATTATAGGTTTCCACTTTCAGATAACACACATGGTCACTCCCCTCTATGTAGATGATTAACACCCCTTGGCCTCTTGCCACCATTATCTTTCTGTCTCAATTCTTGCTTGTTTACCGATTCTATTGGTGGCGTATCCATACACAAATACAGGTGTCTGTCCCATGATACTCATAGGACTACACAATGGCTCTCCCCAAGCCTGTAATGGCACAGACATACATATACAATACAATCACATGCCTTAACGCTAGTCACAGGACCAGGCAAAGACTTCCCTCAGGCCTACAACAGCACAGGCATACATACATAATGCAATTGCATGTCTCAAGGCTAGTCACAGAACCAGGTAATGACTTCCCTCAGGCCTATAATAGCACAGGCATACATTTTCTGCTTACGTTCTTGTTTTTGCATGTATAGTGATTAACTCCATGTTGACCCAGTCTGTACATTCTCCTGAGCTCAGCCCTTATTCTGCTTACACATGTCTATTAATTAACCCTATGTTTTCTGTCTCAATACTTATGGGAGAACAGTTTAGATCCTGGAAAATCAACCATGGTCATGAATTTTCACCCACATTCTCTGTTCTTCTCTTCAGTTTAACTAGTCTTCACTTCTCTTATTTTTTTCTCTTCTCAGAGGTTATGGTGATTTGTAGCATATTCAGTCACCATAACGCCATAGGGATATGGAGTGTATGGAACAGATAGTGATAATCTATTGTCTCCCTACAGGCCAGAGCTATGGGAACGAGGTGGACTGGATGGACTCGTACGGAGAGGAACAGCGGCTGTGGCAATGCATGATTGACAACCCGGAAGTCCCCCAGGAGTGTACACTGATGCTGAGGTCCAGCATGTGCAAGCACAACACATGAGATGGAGGGAGGGAGGGAGGGAAAGAAGGACAAAAGAAGGAGGGACAGAGAGAGGTGGAGAAACGGTGGAAGGAAAGAGGGGGGAGATAGAAAAAGAGAAGAAAATAAAGAGAAAGACATTGGTTGACAGTGCTCCATGTCCAAGCTCTATCCCGCAATACAGAGCTGATGACATCACCCCACTTCCTGACCCTTGAACCCTAACCTCTGAGATACCCTGATCCTGCACTGGGGTTCATAGTCCTCTACCTTGTAAAGAGGTCAACCAGTCATGCCTTACACACACATGGCCATACCCAGCCAAGACCAAGCACTGCTGCTACTACTACTACTACTACTGTTCATTATGACATGTACAGGTAACTGCCAAAATAATGGAAACACTTGAGAAAATGAGTAATACAAAGTATATTGAAAGCAGGTGCTTCCACACAGGTGTGGTTCCTAACATCCCATCATGCTTAGGGTCATGTATAAAATGCTGGGCAGACCATTGCTATGCCCCCATAGGATGACAATGCCCCATCCACAGGGCACAACTGGTCACTGAATGGTTTGATGAGCATGAAAACAATGTAAACCATATGCCATGGCTGTCTCAGTCACCAGATCTCAACCCAATTGAACACTTATGGGAGATTCTGGAGCGGCACCTGAGACCGCCTTTTCCACCACCATCAACAAAACACCAAATTATGGAATTTCTCATGCAAGAATGGTGTCACATCCCTCCAACAGACTTCCAGACACGTGTAGAAGGTGGTGGCCCAACGCCCTATTAAGACGCTTTATGTTTGTGTTTCCTTTATTTTGGCAGTTACATGTATGTACCATAATGAACAAGCACATTGTCATTTGTATGATCTGATCTGACTATGCACAACGCTCTCCTCTCCCTGTGTTGAGACTACTTGAGGTAGAAGTTGTTCTTAACCCCAGATCTAGGATCAGATTGCTCTGACCTGCTCTTAACCATAACCATTTAGTGGGAAGATAACGTATCTGACCGCGCATCAGTGGCTCAGGGTAGCTTTAACCTAGGCTTTGACTCAATCAGAACCCACGTTGGCAGACATCCGCTTAGCGGATGTTTTGTTTCGTGTCCACGATAAGCTAACACATGGATCCGCTTGTGGATTTTCAGCTCTAACGCAGTTCCACCTCAGACACCGCCAGAACAAACGCTATGGGGATCTAATAGAATCTCGTCCCTACTCTCATAAGGTAACTACTCCAAAGGCACTTAGGGGTTGATGCATGCTGAGTAGATTTAAACATTCCCATAGTATACTGTAAACTGATAATAGTGGTGGCACAAATAGCCACTTCATCAACAGATGTTTTTGGACCTCATTTTGGGTGGAAACAGAGATTAAGGCAGAAGTCTAACCAGAGATCCAGCAGGACCAAATTGCTGATAGAAATGTATTGTGTCAAATGTGGAATAGAGAGTCAGGGGGGCAGTTATATCTGCACCACAGGAAACGTTTTGCCCCAGGAGCCTTGGGGAAATGGGAGGAGGATTGCATGTTCCAGAGTGAACCCATGTCCAGGCCACCCTCTCAGTCACAGGGAGATTCTCAATTGCAAACTCCTCGTGTCCTCTCTCCTTGCCTCCTTCTAAAAACCCACTGGAGGAGAAAGTCAGAGGGGAGGGACCTTTGGCTTTTTCATCCAATGGGTTTTGAGAGGAGAGGATGTGAGGAGAACGTAATTGAGATTCTCTCTATGACTCATTGAATAGAACACATCCGTCAGCCTGTCTATCCATGTAGCCCAGGCCACTGTGACCTGTCTGTCCCTACGACCTCATTGGATGAGTAATAACACTTCTAGTATCCCCCCATAAGTGGTTCTGAAGTCTTGGCATGTGCCTCAAATGGCACCCTGTTCCCTATATGGGTGATTCTACAGAAGTGGTGCAAATTGGGGGTTGGAAAAAATCTAATTTGTATCCTATTTTTTTTTTTATAACTTTCAGCACACATCTCATATGTCAGATAGACATATCTAATACTCACACAGTGTTTGTATTGCAAATTTGAAGTATTGTCCTGAATTTCTTACCAGGCAAATAATGTGTCACTCCATGTATAAATACATGGAGAAACATGCATTGTATTGATCATTTGGATTAACCTTCTATTAATGTTTTATTTGCATACAAAATTGTCAAAATAATAAAAACATCATTTTTACCTAGACTTTCAAAACCTTTAAATTGAATTTAGAGAAATATAATCTCTATTGTTCTTCATAAAATGTTCAATGTTGATTGTATGAATCTAAAATGTATTGATTGATTTAATTACTTATGTATCTAATTCATTATGTTGCTTGATGTATAAATTGTAACTTTTCCTATCTTTATTTTAGCAAAATAACAGGCGGGCCGGTGTCAAGTGTCAATGGATATATATTGGGTATATATTTTAGTATAGACATTGCCATTGAGGGCTTCCATCATTTTAAAGTAGTCAACTGAATGGGGATTCTTATGGGTTGGGAGCAATGTCTTCTTCAAATTGAGTTGCCTATGGTTTGTAAACCAAAGACTAAGGTCTTGTCCGAGATCATGAGCCAAGACCAAGATTAAACCAGGACATCGGTCCCAAGATCCAGACCTAGGGAGTTGAGACCATGACAAGTTAAATACAGAATTTATGTGGACTTGAGGGGTCTCAAGACCAAGACCACAAGATCAAGACTCCATGGGCCCTTTTTTCAATTCTAAGAAACTTGAGTGGAGTAAAGTAGAGTATAGTTCACTGGAGTACTGTATAGTACAGTACAGTAGAGAAGAGTAACAGTACAATAGAGTACAGTACAGCACAGCACATTATAGACGTCTATGTTTGGACCAAATAGATGTCAGTGTTTGGGCTCTTTAAGGATTGGAGCCGCCCTCCTGGCTATACATCTTAATACACTTTTTCCTGAAGTGTGCTCTTGACCACTATCTACATGGTTGCTCAGGATGTAGAGCATGGCGCTTGCAACTTTAAAATGGAGATAGGCTCAATGGCGCTGCCAGTGCTGGCACAGATGCCATAATGGCACAGATACAAAGATGAGGCCTCTATCGATCTATATGGTGTCAATTGTTTCGGATGTGACCGTTCTGGTTGGACAATTTAGACTTATTTTGGACTTTTGGACAGATGTACATCCCACCAAACACATATTTTGGTCCCAAAACCATACTTTACATATTTCTTGAAATATTAGATGTTGAGTAGTGACACTTCTTAAAAATACATTAAGATTTGCTCACGCTCACCCAACCTGCTCACGCATTTTATACAAAATGTTTGCAGACAGACTACTCACTATGTGGCCATGCTAGAGGGGTGCAATCCCATCAGCTGGAGATATATTCAGGGGTGTGGCTTAATGCAGATTCATTCTACAGTCTTTTAATGTGTGTTTTATCAGTCTTCTAACGGTAGTGACATCAAAAGGTGGGCCAGCATTTTTTTTAGAAAATGTTTTAAAATAAACAGATCTGCTAATTATATCACTAGCTTTCAATGTAATAATAGAACAACTCAAGATGTTCTGTTGAAATAATAATACTAAAACTATTTAAAAAATCATGAATTGCTTTATTTTCAAACATGAAGTTTAGGAGTCAGGGTGTGAGACAGACATCTCTCAATAGAAACAGGTATATACACAATGACTTTGTACTATATTAATTGAACAATTGGTTTGTTATTTCCTTGAAGTGAATTAGAATATATCATGATGTAATGAAATGTCCTAAGTTTGGAGACTTAAATGTTTTTCTAAATCGTTTTTTTGATGTGGGACAGCAATTTACAACACTTCTGTAGAATACCCCAAATAGGGAAAAGGATGCCATTTGGGCTGCAGGCTTGGTCTCAGTGTAGTCACAGCCTACTGTCACAACCTACAGTCTACTGTGGAATGCAAGTCTACATATTCACCATTGTCTGAGTTCCTGTTATGTTCTGAATTCTGAGTGTAAACAACCATTGAAAACTACAGAATACAGTAATAATAATACTATTAAAATGCATTTACTGTGTAGATGAGTTGCGTGCAATACCCTGCTACTGAAGAAACACTAGATGTGTCTAACAGCATGTTACTGTCTCTGTTTTAATGTCCTCATTCAAAACTAGATTGTTTGATTTGACATGGCAATGTGACTGAATCAATCTCTTATTTTGTTTAAAATGTGTTATCAGAATATTTTGAAGAAATAAACAACACATATCATTCCTCAGATGACTTCTATGTATGTTATGATCAGTGTTACAAATGAGGATCAGTGTTATTTCCTGATAGTTGTTGGTTGAAAATACAATCTACACAGGACCATCTTATCAGTAGGTTTACATGGGCATGAGTTTCAGCTTTCCATGGTAACTTCATCTCAATAGTTGGTCCAGGTATTTCATGACAAGTGGGGGGTATTTCCTCTTTGGTCCTCTATAGTTCCTCAACCGAGATATCGCAGATTCACATCAGACCAACTCCTGGAAGTTTGCAGTTGTCTAAAAAACACTATTATCAGGAATCAAGGTAAGACCCAGGTGCAGACCGTGTCGAAGTAACAATGTTTATTACAGCAACAGGGGCAAAGGTACAGGACGGAAAGCAGGCTCAGGGTCAAGTCAGGCAGAGGTCAGTAATCCAGAGGTGGGGCAAAGGTACTGGACGGCAGGCAGGTTCGGGGGCAAGCAGAGTGGTACAGGGTCAGGACAGGCAAGGATCAAAAACCAGGAGGACGAGAAAAGAGAGGCTGGGAAAAGCAGGAGCTGAATACAAAAACGCTGGTTGACTTCACAAACTGGCAACAGACAAACAGAGAACGCAGGTATAAATACACGGGATAATGGGGAAGATGGGCGACACCTGGAGGGGGTGGAGACAAGCACAAAGACAGGTGAAACAGAACAGGGTGTGACAACTATTTTGCTCAAAAGTTATTTTTACCCTTTAGTTTGTGTTCACTGTATTTATAGACGAGGAAACGGTTTTCAACAGTAAAACTTCAAACATCGCTGAAGGACATCTTTAATTAACTGAAAGGCATTACATTGGTGGGAAATGCAGGGTTTAATCATTTGGGGGAGTCACCTAGTGAGGGATACGTTGACTAGCTGTGGTCTGATATGGGGTAGTGAAGGATGGGAGGCATGGGTTCAGGTAGTAAGCTTGAGCGACTGTTTGGTTTAAGTAGTAAATTGGGTGACAGAAGGGTCTTTGTTGGGATGGGGAGGACTGTCCCATAGGGGGAGGGAAAGGGGGTGGGGGTGTAAAGACATAGTGGGGAGACAGTTGGGGGCAAAGCCATATATATATATAGAGAGAGAGAGTTGGGCCAATGTGCTTTGTCTGAACGAAAGCGCCACTTTCTCCTCCATAGCCGTTGCTAAGTGAATATTGACGCTTCCACATTGTGCTGATAGTTTTCTAAACCGATGAAGATGTCCAGTGAAAGCAGACATGCAATTTGTTGACGCCACACCACAGTACAGACATGGATACACATAATTACCCCAAATACTAATCAATAAAAACATCTGTTAAACACATACAGTTGAAGTCGGAAGTTTAAATACACTTAGGTTGGAGTCATTAAAACTAGTTTTTCAACCACTCCACAAATTTCTTGTTAACAAACTATAGTTTTGGCAAGTCGGTTAGGACATCTACTTTGTGCATGGCACAAGTCATTTTTCCAACAATTGTTCACAGACAGATTGTTTCACTTATAATTCACTGTATCACAATTCCAGTGGGTCAGAAGTTTACATACATTAAGTTGACTGTGCCTTTAAACAGCTTGGAAAATTACAGAAAATGATGTCATGGCTTTAGAAGCTTCTGATAGGCTTATTGACATCATTTGAGTCAAGTGGAGGTGTACCTATGGATGTATTTCAAAGCCTACCTTCAAACTCAGTGCCTCCTTGCTTGACATCATGGGAAAATCAAAAGAAATCAGCCAAGACCTCAGAAAAACAATTGTAGACCTCCACAAGTCTGGTTCATCCTTGGGAGCAATTTCCAAACGCCTGAAGGTACCACGTTCATCTGTACAAACAATAGTATGCAAGTATAAACACCATGGGACCACGCAGCCATCATACCGCTCAGGAAGGAGACGCATTCTGTCTTCTAAAGATGAACGTACTTTGGTGCGAAAAGTGCAAATCAATTCCAAAACAACAGCAACAGACCTTGTGAAGATGCTGGAGGAAACAGGTACAAAAGTATCTATATCCATAGTAAAACGAGTCCTATATTGACATAACCTGAAAGGCCGCTCAGCAAGGAAGAAGCCACTGCTCCAAAAACACCATAAAAAAGCCAGACTACGGTTCGAAACTGCACATTGGGACAAAGATCGTACTTTTTGGAGATACAGTGGGGAAAAAAAGTATTTAGTCAGCCACCAATTGTGCAAGTTCTCTCACTTAAAAAGATGAGAGAGGCCTGTAATTTTCATCATAGGTACACTTCAACTATGACAGACAAAATGAGGAAGAAAAATCCAGAAAATCACATTGTAGGATTTTTTATGAATTTATTTGCAAATTATGGTGGAAAATAAGTATTTGGTCAATAACAAAAGTTTATCTCAATACTTTGTTATATACCCTTTGTTGGCAATGACAGAGGTCAAACGTTTTCTGTAAGTCTTCACAAGGTTTTCACACACTGCTGCTGGTATTTTGGCCCATTCCTCCATGCAGATCTCCTCTAGAGCAGTGATGTTTTGGGGCTGTCGCTGGGCAACACGGACTTTCAACTCCCTCCAAAGATTTTCTATGGGGTTGAGATCTGGAGACTGGCTAGGCCACTCCAGGACCTTGAAATGCTTCTTCTGAAGCCACTCCTTCGTTGCCGGGCGGTGTGTTTGGGATCATTGTCATGCTGAAAGACCCAGCCACGTTTCATCTTCAATGCCCTTGCTGATGGAAGGAGGTTTTCACTCAAAATCTTACGATACATGGCCCCATTCATTCTTTCCTTTACACGGATCAGTCGTCCTGGTCCCTTTGCAGAAGAACAGCCCCAAAGCATGATGTTTCCACCCCCATGCTTCACAGTAGGTATGGTGTTCTTTGGATGCAACTCAGCATTCTTTGTCCTCCAAACACGACGAGTTGAGTTTTTACCAAAAAGTTCTATTTTGGTTTCATCTGACATTCTCCCAATCCTCATCTGGATCATCCAAATGCTCTCTAGCAAACTTTAGACGGGCCTGAACATGTACTGGCTTAAGCAGGGGGACACGTCTGGCACTGCAGGATTTGAGTCCCTGGCGGCGTAGTGTGTTACTGATGGTAGGCTTTGTTACTTTGGTCCCAGCTCTCTGCAGGTCATTCACTAGGTCCCCGTGTGGTTCTGGGATTTTTGCTCACCGTTCTTGTGATCATTTTGACCCACGGGTGAGATCTTGCGTGGAGCCCCAGACCGAGGAAGATTATCAGTGGTCTTGTATGTCTTCCATTTCCTAATAATTGCTCCCACAGTTGATTTCTTCAAACCAAGCTGCTTACCTATTGCACATTCAGTCTTCCCAACCTGGTGCAGGTCTACAATTTTGTTTCTGGTGTCCTTTGACAGCTCTTTGGTCTTGGCCATAGTGGAGTTTGGAGTGTGACTGTTTGAGGTTGTGGACAGGTGTCTTTTATACTGATAACAAGTTCAAACAGGTGCCATTAATACAGGTAATGAGTGGAGGACAGAGGAGCCTCTTAAAGAAGAAGTTACAGGTCTGTGAGAGCCAGAAATCTTGCTTGTTTGTATGTGACCAAATACTTATTTTCCACCATAATTTGCAAATAAATTCATAAAAAATCCTACAATGTGACTTTCTGGATTTTTTTCCTCATTTTGTCTGTCATAGTTGAAGTGTACCTATGATGAAAATTACAGGCCTCTCTCATCTTTTTAAGTGAGAGAACTTGCACAATTGGTGGCTGACTAAATACTTTTTTTCCCCACTGTATGTCCTCTTGTCTGATTAAACAAAAATGGAACTGTTTGGCCATAATGACCATTGTTATGTTTGGAGGAAAAAGGGGGCTTGCAAGCCTAATAACACCATCCCAACCGTGAAGTACAGGGGTGGCAGCATCATGTTGTGGGGGTGCTTTGCTGCAGGAGGGACTGGTGCACTTCATAAAATAGATGGCATCATGAGGATGGAAAATGATGTGGATATATTGAAGCAACATCTCAAGGCATCAGTCAGGAAGTTAAAGCTTGGTTGCAAATGGGTCTTCCAAATGGACAATGACCCCAAGCATACTTCCAAAGTTGTGGCAAAATGGCTTAAGGACAACAAAGTTAAGGTATTGGAGTGGCCATCACTGTCAGGCTGGTGCGTAATTGGTGGCAGCGAAGTCAGGCGCAGGAGAGCAAACTGGGTGACAATCGTAGTTGTTTAATAAATTACCAAATCCGGTACAAAACAACACAAGAATAAATTGGGTACAAAATAACCCGTCACGTACCACTCAAAAATGATGTGCACAAGCACTAACAATAAACAATCCCACACAAAGACATGGGGGGAACAGAGGGTTTAAATACAACACATGTAATGAGGGAATTAAAACCAGGTGTGGAAACACAGACGAAATGAAAAGAGGATCGATGATGACTAGAAGACCGGTAACGTCGACCACCGAACACCACCCGAACAAGGAGAGGCACCAACTTCGGTGGAAGTCGTGACAGTCACAAAGCCCTGATCTCAATTCAATAGAAAATGTGTGGGCAGTACTGAAAAAGCATGTACGAGCAAGTAGGCCTACAAACCTGACTCAGTTACACCAGCTCTGACAGGATGAATGGGACAAAATTCTCCCAACTTATTGTGGGAAGCGTGTGGAAGGCTACCCGGAACGTTTGACCCAAGTTAAACAATTTAAAGGCAATGCTACCAAATACTAATTGAGCGTATGTAAACTTCTGAGCCACTGGGAATGTGATGAAAGAAATAAAAGCTGAAATAAATAATTCTCTCTGCTATTATTCTGACATTTCACTTTCTTAAAGTAAAGTGGTGATCCTAACTGACCTAAGACAGGGCATTTTTACTAGGATTAAATGTCAGGAATTGTGAAAAACTGAGTTTAAATGTATTTGGCTAAGGTGTATGTAAACTTCCGACCTCAACTGTAACACTGCTCTGTTGTGATTGTTTAAAGCAAGGATGAAGGCGCTAACATGGCATCCGTTCTAAAATCTGGCCCCACTCTCTATATGATTCTGGTTGGGGATAGTGCGGTTTTTGGGGGGTGAGGGCGTTGTTGAGGTGTTGTACTACTGGCAGGTGTGGCCTGCCTCCTGCTGCATCACCATCTCATCCATGCGTCCCTGCCAGGTGTCAATGGTGGTGAAGATCTGGGCTGAGGTGATGGGGTACGTGTAGCGCTCCCTGTCCATCCCCTGCTTGTCAATCATCACCATGTTGAAGTTATTATGGGAGATCTGGAGTAGTAACCTAGAACACAGACATCAACACTTCCATCAGGTCAAGGCTGAATACACAATGGTCAGTCTGAAGAATGCTGTGCAAATAGTTGTAGATTTGTTATGAATGATGATGGTGTGTGTGTGTGTGTACCTGAGTTGTAGGGCCAGCCCTGGAGGGATAAGTCTGTGGCGGATACGGCCGATCTGTGCTGGGTAAATCCCCACCAGCTCAATCACTGTCACATGCCTGAGGTCCAGGCCACACTGGGCATGCTGGAACATGCACGCACGCACACAAACACACACACACACAACCATTAATATCATAAACACACAAATAACATTGTGCACACACTAGCACAGAACATGAAAATGCACTCACATAGACATTTCACTGAATCTATCACCTGGACAGTTAAAGGCGAGGTTGGAATGACTCACAGCATATGACAAGAGTCACCTCTTTCGTGACACTTTTAAAGGTCAGGCCTTTTAAAGGCCGCTGCCCTTTAATAGCTTTTTATGGCAGAGAACCCTCCAAACAGCCTGAATTTACAGAGAGCACTGGCCTTTTTTTACTCTGCGCCATGATATTTTGTGTTTAGCAGGAACTGAGGCACTACACACCCCATCAGCACAACCACTTCAAACACACACATTCTGCTGCGGCACTCAATAAGCAGAATTGTACCTACTCTCCCACTCAGTCTCTCCTTTCTCTCTGCCTTTCTCACCTCCCTCCGTCCCTTCCTCTCCATCCATCCATCCCCTCCCTCCCTCCCTCTCTCCCTCACCTGTAAGTCAGTCATCTGGAACCTGTAGTAATGATTGGCAGCTGTGGGAGCAGAGATGATGAGGAGGCGTCGTTTCTCATAGAACTGGTCCAGCAGACCTGAGGCCGTACGCACCCCCACGTTGATGTTCATAGCTGTGACATGACATAATAAAACACTATAAACCATTGCATCATATCACATCATCATATTTTATGAAAGAAAATTAGTGGTAGGTTTATTTGAACAGTAAGGGACAGAATAACAACAAAAAAAATCCAGAAAAACTAATGTGAAATTTTTTATAAATTGATTTGCATTTTAATGAGGGAAATAAGTATTTGACCCCTCTGAAATACATGACTTAGTACTTGGTGGCAAAACCCTTGTTGGCAATCACAGAGGTCAGACGTTTCTTGTAGTTGGCCACCAGGTCTGCACACATCTTAGGAGGGATTTTGTCCCACTCCTCTTTGCAGATCTTCTCCAAGTCATTAAGGTTTTGAGGCTGATGTTTGGCAACTCAAACCTTCAGCTCCCTCCACATATTTTCTATGGGATTAAGGTCTGGAGACTGGCTAGACCACTCCAGGACCTTAATGTGCTTCTTCTTGAGACACTCCTTTGTTGCCTTGGCTGTGTGTTTTGGGTCATTGTCATGCTGGCATACCCATCCACGACCCATTTTCAATGCCCTGGCTGAGGGAAGGAGGTTCTCACCCATGATTTGACGGTACATGGCCCCGTCCATCGTCCCTTTGATGCGGTGAAGTTGTCCTGTCCCCTTAGCAGAAAAACATTCCCAAAGCATAATGTTTCCACCTACATGTTTGACGGTGGGGATGGTGTTCTTGGGGTCATAGGCAGCATTCCTCCTCCTCCAAACATGGCGAGTTGAGTTGATGCCAAAGAGCTCCATTTTGGTCTCATCTGACCACAACACTTTCACCCTGCAGGATTTCAGTCCTTCACGGCGTAGTGTGTTACCAATTGTTTTCTTGGTGACTATGTTTCCAGCTGCCTTGAGATCATTGACAAGATCCTCCCGTGTAGTTCTGGGCTGATTCCTCACCGTTCTCATGATCATTGCAACTCCACAAGGTGAGATCTTGCATGGAGCCCCAGGCCGAGGGAGATTGACAGTTCTTTTGTGTTTCTTCCATTTGCGAATAATCGCACCAACTGTTGTCACCTTCTCACCAAGCTGCTTGGCGATAGTCTTGTAGCCCATTCCAGCCTTGTGTAGGTCTACAATCTTGTCCCTGACATCCTTGGAGAGCTCTTTGGTCTTGGCCATGGTGGAGAGTTTGGAATCTGATTGATTGATTGCTTCTGTGGACAGGTGTCTTTTATACAGGTAACAAACTGAGATTAGGAGCACTCCCTTTAAGAGTGAGCTCCTAATCTCAGCTCGTTACCTGTATAAAAGACACCTGGGAGCCAGAAATCTTTCTGATTAAGAGGGGGTCAAATACTTATTTCCCTCATTAAAATGCAAATCAATTTATAAAAATTTTCACGTGTTTTTCTGGATGTTTTTGTTGTTATTCTGTCTCTCACTGTTCAAATAAACCTACCATTAAAATTATAGACTGATCATTTCTTTGTCAGTGGGCAAAAGTACAAAATCAGCAGGGGATTAAATACTTTTTTCCCTCACTGTATGTGGAGCGGCACTATATTACACAATACATTAGAAGTATAATACACCTCTATTCTATTAGACATTATACACTGGGTGGTTCGAGCCCTGAATGCTGATTGGCTGACAGCCATGGTATATTTAAGCACGGCTAAGGGCTGTTCTTATGCACGATGCAACGCGGAGTGCCTGGATACATCCCTTAGCCGTGGTATATTGGCCATATATCACAAACCCCAGAGGTTTCATATTGCTATTATAAACTGGTTACCAATGTAATTAGAGCAGTAAAAATGTATGTTTTGTCATACCCATGGTATACAGTCTGATATAACACGGCTGCTCTTATTACGTTGGTAACCAGTTTATAACAGCAATAAGGCACCTCGGCGGGGGTTTGTGGTATATGGCCAATTTACCACGGCTAAGGGTTGTATCCAGGCACTCCGCGTTGCATCGTGCGTAAGAACAGCACTTAGCCGTGGTATATTGGCCATATACCACACCCCCCTCGGGACTTATTGCTTAAATAACCCACATAAGTATGTGTCACAGACAGTGCTGGTCGATTTCAGAGCAGGCGGTATTGATCTTCTGGATCTCTGTGATCGATCAACAGCCCACCCTGGCCGAGGGAGACATGCCCATTTTCACCTCCAGTGAACCCCTCACCACCCCTGACCACCGCTTCACTACTGCTAAACACAGCATCGTGGATGTGTCATGTACGTTTGTGTGGTGTCTGTGTGTGTGTGTGTGTGGACAGACACGTACCTGCACAGTTGGTTTCCGTGCCAGACCAGTTGAGACCGTACTGGCACACCCTCGCAGAGCTGCCCTGCAGCTCGTACCCTCCTGTACATTTGAACTCACAGGTTGCTCCATAGTTATTACCATCGCTATCACACTTCATAAAACTGTTGTCTGGGGGGGTCATGGGGCTGCAGCGAAGCACTGGTGGCACAAAACAGATTCAGAAAGCCACTCTCACAGGAAAAATGTGAAAGTTATGTGATTGTTCCTTCAAATGTTGTCAGAACATTGCCCCAGTAAATTTCAAACTTGCCCTAATGTTGGGGGTCACCTCGTACTCTGACAGAGAAGCGGCAGCTGCCCTTATTCCCGGCGCGGTCGTAGACGGTGTAGGACATCTTATGGAGACCCTCAGGGAAGTGTCCAGGAGGCTTCCCTTTCAATATAACACTGTAAAAAGCCTCAGTCAAATACACTGCTCAAAAAAATAAAGGGAACACTTAAACAACACAATGTAACTCCAAGTCAATCACACTTCTGTGAAATCAAACTGTCCACTTAGGAAGCAACACTGATTGACAATAAATTTCACATGCTGTTGTGCAAATGGAATAGACAACAGGTGTAAATTATAGGCAATTAGCAAGACACCCCCAATAAAGGAGTGGTTCTGCAGGTGGTGACCACAGACCACTTCTCAGTTCCTATGCTTCCTGGCTGATGTTTTGGTCACTTTTGAATGCTGTGCTTTCACTCTAGTGGTAGCATGAGACGGAGTCTACAACCCACACAAGTGGCTCAGGTAGTGCAGCTCATCCAGGATGGCACATCAATGCGAGCTGTGGCAAGAAGGTTTGCTGTGTCTGTCAGCGTAGTGTCCAGAGCATGGAGGCGCTACCAGGAGACAGGCCAGTACATCAGGAGACGTGGAAGAGGCCGTAGGAGGGCAACAACCCAGCAGCAGGACCGCTACCTCCGCCTTTGTGCAAGGAGGAGCAGGAGGAGCACTGCCAGAGCCCTGCAAAATGACCTCCAGCAGGCCACAAATGTGCATGTGTCAGAAACAGACTCCATGAGGGTGGTATGAGGGCCCGACGTCCACAGGTGGGGGTTGTGCTTACAGCCCAACACCGTGCAGGACGTTTGCCATTTGCCAGAGAACACCAAGATTGGCAAATTCGCCATTGTCGCCCTGTGCTCTTCACAGATGAAAGCAGGTTCACACTGAGCACATGTGACAGACGTGACAGAGTCTGGAGACGCCGTGGAGAACGTTCTGCTGCCTGCAACATCCTCCAGCATGACCGGTTTGGCGGTGGGTCAGTCATGGTGTAGGGTGGCATTTCTTTGGGGGGCCGCACAGCCCTCCATGTGCTCGCCAGAGGTAGCCTGACTGCCATTAGGTACCGAGATGAGATCCTCGGACCCCTTGTGAGACCATATGCTGGTGCGGTTGGCCCTGGGTTCCTCCTAATGCAAGACAATGCTAGACCTCATGTGGCTGGAGTGTGTCAGCAGTTCCTGCAAGAGGAAGGCATTGATGCTATGGACTGGCCCGCCCGTTCCCCAGACCTGAATCCAATTGAGCACATCTGGGACATCATGTCTCGCTCCATCCACCAACGCCACGTTGCACCACAGACTGTCCAGGAGTTGGCGGATGCTTTAGTCCAGGTCTGGGAGGAGATCCTCAGGAGACCATCCGCCACCTCATCAGGAGCATGCCCAGGCGTTGTAGGGAGGTCATACAGGCACGTGGAGGCCACACACACTACTGAGCCTCATTTTGACTTGTTTTAAGGACATTACATCAAAGTTGGATCAGCCTGTAGTGTGGTTTTCCACTTTAATTTTGAGTGTGACTCCAAATCCAGACCTCCATGGGTTGATACATTTGATTTCCATTGATAATTTTTGTGTAATTTTGTTGTCAGCACATTCAACTATGTAAAGAAAAAAGTATTGAATAAGATTATTTCATTCATTCATATCTAGGATGTGTTATTTTAGTGTTCCCTTTATTTTTTTGAGCAGTATACTACACTGTGTCAATAGTGCTGAAGCCTAACTAAAGATTGACCATACTATTACTGCTGCTACTACTACTATTCGTTTGGCAATTAATCCCTTTTTTACTTCTTGAGAGTCAGATAAACTGATGGATACTATTTTTATGACTGCGTGCTGTTTGAAGGAAGTTGCTAACTTCTGCAATGTTGCTCTAACACTAGTTAGCAATGGCACATGAAACTACCTTCAAACTGCACGCAGAGACATACAAATGGCATCCATGAGCTTATCTTATCTGACGAAATCTCACAATATTCCTTTAATACTACATTATTATGAAGGGGTTAAGGGTCAGGGGTCAGAGGTCAGACTGACTCAGTGAGGATGCCGTCAGCTGTGTCCTTGCCCTCTGGTGTGTCCCAGGTCACCCTGGCTGTTAGCCTGCCCGGCTCTGCTATCTTCTCCTTCAGGTTAGGACACTTTATTACTGGGACATCCACATCTATCAGAGAGAGAGAGAGAGGGAGGGGAGGGTAGGGGGGAGAAGTTGAGAGAGGGGGAAGTAGAGGAGAAGAGGAGATGTCGGGAGACAGAGATAGGAGAAAAACAGGATAAAAATAAAAGGAAAACTGTTATCCAGAGTGATCCCCCCTGTTCTGTTCTGCGATGTTGTGTCCTGTCTATGTAACTGGGCTGAATCTAGACTAGAGAAGCTATTGTCACCGCAGAATCAATGTCATTTCACTAGAGCAGAAAGCACTACACTCCATCACAGCTATGTGTGTCAGTGTGTGTGTGTGTGTTACACAACCTGTTCTCTGATCTAAACCACTCAAAAAGTCAAAATCGGACTTTCTTGGACAAAAGAGCATGCAATATGATGTATAGTCTTGAACGTCAGTGATCATTTTTGCGTCTCAGGCTTAGCCACAAACACACACACACCCGCACACACACTATTCAGCCATGCTTATAATTACATAAACACAGTCATTGAACATCTACTTTCCCTGTGAGATGCTAGTTGTCTGCTGGGTGTAATTTGCTGGTGGGGATGAGGAGGGAGGAATTTGAATCTCACCATATCCACCGTCAGTAATGAAGACAAGCTACAGTGAACAATGTCTCCACAACTGCTCTAACAAATCACACACCACCTTAATTAAAATGTGTTTGCATACGAGATCCTACTCCAGTTGTTCTGAGACTGGGATTGTCATAGTTCATTGTGGCTTATGGTTACTCACCCTTACACTGTGTGTGTGTGTGTGTGTGTGTGTGTGTGTGTGTGTGTGTGTGTGTGTGTGTGTGTGTGTGTGTGTGTGTGTGTTGACTTAGGTCTTAGATCTTCATTTAACCTGTCTATAATATAGTCTCTTTCCCACAGAGCAGTAAGTCATTAAGTCAGTCAGGATTCAGAGTGAATGTGATTTATCATTTAATTGATCCCATAGTCTTGAGAGCAGCCTATATGTCCTTATCTGTTAAACAGTGTGGGGGTTGGAATTAAGATGTGGCTAAATTCAATGTGCTTTCAAGGTGGAAAACTCAATAATAATCACATAGCTACAGACACACACACACCACAAACACACTGTACATCTGTAAATGCATGCACGCACACACACACACACACACTCTCTGACTCACCCACACAGACGCTCTCTCCTGAGGTCCAGGTCTTGTGGTACTGGCAGGTGACAGTATTGGGCCCCTTCAGATTGTATCCAGGGGAGCAGAAGAACTCACAGCGGGAGTTAAGGTAGGAGCCGTCTGAACACTTATAGCCCCCGTTAGCAGGCATCTGCAGCTTAGGACACCGTATCTCTGACAGAGAAACATAAATTAATAGTCCATACATGTCTGATTTTCAGGTAGCTGTTGAATCTGACAATGAGTCTGTTAGTTGTGTGTATCTTCAGTGATTAAATATTTTTGGTGTAGAGGGGTGTGTCCAGTGATGTTGTGTCTCGCCAGTAGTACAGGTGTGTGTGTGGTGGTCTCACCCCTGCAGGCGTAGTTCCCTGACCAGTGTTTGCTGGCCATACACACCACCTCTGCATGTCCCTGCTGCATCTCGTAACCCCTCTTACAGCGGATCTTACAGCGCGATCCCATCACGTTCCCATAGTATTCCCGGCCGGGACTCCGACAGCTCACATCGCCGTGCTTCACCTTGATGGGGGCGCACCAAGGGGTCCCTAAAAGCAGGGGTGGGAGGGGAGTGAGAGGGAGAATTACAGTGCATTCGGAAAGTATTCAGACCCCTTGACTTTTTCCACGTTTTGCAACGTTACTTCCTTATTCTAAAATGTATTAAATAAATGATTCTCTGGTCTGATAATGACAAAGCAAAACAGGTTTTAGACATTTTTGCACATTTATAAAAAAAAATAAAAATGAAATACTTTATTGACATAGGTATTCAAACCCTTTGCTATGAGACTCGAAATTGAGCTCAGGTGCATCCTGTTCCCTTTGATCATCCGTGAGATTTGGACATTTCTACAACTTGATTGGAGTCAACCTGTGGTAAATTCAATTGATTGGACATGGTTTGGAAAGGCACACACCTGTCTATATAAGGTCCCACAGTTGATAGTGCATGTCAGAGCAAAAACTAAGCCATGAGGTTGAAGGAATTGTCCGTAGAGCTCCGAGACAGGATTGTGTCGAGGCACATATCTGAGAAAAGGGTACCAAAAAAGTTCTGCAGCATTGAAGGTCCCCAAGAACACAGTGGCCTCCATCATTCTTAAATTGAAGAAGTTTGGAACCACCAAGACTCTTCCTAGAGCTGACAAGCCCCGCCATACTGAGCAATCGGGGGGAGAAGGGCCTTGGTCAGGGAGGTGACCAAGAACCCAATGGTCACTCTGACAGAGCTCCAGAATTCCTCTGTGGAGATGGGAGAATCTTCCAGAAGGACATCAACCTCTGTGGCACTCCACCAATCAAGCCTTTATGGTAGTGGCCAGAGGGAAGCCACTCCTCAGTAAAAGGCACATGACAACCCGCTTGAAGTTTGCCAAAAGGCACCTAAAGGACTCAGACCATGAGAAACAAGATTCTCTGGTCTGATAAGAAACAATATTCTCTAGTCTGATGAAACCAAGATTGAACTATTTCGCTTGAATACCAAGCGTCACGTCTGGAGGAAACCTGGCACCATGCCTATGGTGAAGCATGGTGGTGGCAGCATCATGCTACGGGGACTAGTCAGGATCGAGTGAAGGACCTCAGATTGAGGCGAAGGTTCAACTTCCAACAGGACAATGACCCTAAGCACACTGCCAAGACAAGGCAGGAGTGGCTTCGGGACAAGTCTCTGAATGTCATTGAGTGGCCCAGCCAGAGCCTGGACTTGAACCCAATCGAACATCTCTGGAGAGACCTGAAAATAGCTGTGCAGCGACGCTCCCCATCCAACCCGACAGAGCTTGAGAGGATCTGCAGAGAAGAATGGGAGAAACTCCCCAAATACAGGTGTGTCAAGCTTGTAGCGTCATACCTAAGAAGACTGAAGGCTGTAATCTCTGCCAAAGGTGCTTCAGCAAAGTACTGAATGAAGGGTCTGAATACTTATGTAAAATGTGATATTTCAGTTTTTTATTTTGAATACATTTGTAAAAATGTCTAAAAACCTGTTTTTACTTTGTCATTGTGGGGTATTGTGTGTAGAATGATGAAGGAAAAAAACGATTTAATCCAGTTTAGAATAAGACTGTAACGTAACAAAATGTGAAAAAAGTCAAGCGGTCTGAATACTTTACGAATGCACTGTATACCATTCATATAAAAGAGAGAAATAAAACCTACTGGTTCAGCTATCCATCCATAGAAAATATAAATGTTATTTTTGCGTCAATGTAAATAAACTAGGTTTGTGTGGACATCCATGTTTTCTTACCTTACAAACAGAGACTCTCTAAATTTTAGAGAGAGCAGGCACTGACTTGCTCTCATAGCAACATACATAACCTATACCCACTGACCACTTACCATAGTCCACACTGACATAATAAGAAATGCTTGCTTGAATAAAGAAGAGACAGAGGGGTTGAGAGAGAAGGAAAAAGTTTGTTTGAGTGTGTGTGTGCTTGTGTTCGTCTGTCTTTGGTCGCTGTAGATCCAGTGGGTTAAAATGGGATCATTCAATCATAGTGTTGATTAGAGCTACATAACCCCTTCAATTCAACTATCAACAAATCGAACCTTCAGAATAGAGGCTGAAGTGGATGATAATTAAGAGCTGATTTACAGCAATATAGTCATAATCAAATCAAACTCGATTTGTCATAAGCGCCTAATACAACAAGTGTAGAACCTTACAAGCCCTTAACCAACAGTGCAGTTCAAGAAAAGCTAAGAAAATATTTACCAAATTAACTAAAGTAAAAAAAGAATAAAAAGTAACACAATAACATAACAATAATGAGGCTATACACAGGGGTACCGGTACCGAGTCAGTGTGCGGGGGTACAGGTTAGAGGTCATTTGTACATGTAGGTAGGGGTGAAGTGACTATGCATAGATAATAAACAGAGAGTAGCAGCAGTGTACAAAACAAATGGAGGAGGGGGTCAATGTAATAGACCGGTGGCCATTTGATTCATTGTTCAGCAGTCTTATGGCTTTGGGGTAGAAGCTGCTGAGGAGCCTTTTGGTCCTAGACTTGGCGCTCTGGTACCACTTGCAGTGCAGTTGCAGAGAAAACAGTCTATGACTTTGGTGACTGGAGTCTCTGACAATTTCATGGGCTTTCCTCTGACACCGCCTATTATATAGGTCCTGGATGGCAGGAAGCTTGGCCCTAGTGATGTACTGGGACGTAAACACTGCCCTCTGTAGCGCCTTATGGTCAGATGCCGAGCAGTTGCCATACAGGGCGGTGATGCAAACGGTCAGGATGCTCTCGATGGTGCAGCTGTATAACCTTTTGAGGATCTGAGGACCCATGCCAAATCTTTTCAGTCTCCTGTGGGGGAAAAGGTTTTGTTGTGCCCTCTTCACGACTGTCTTGGTGTGTTTGGACAATGATAGATTGTTGGTGATGTGGACACCAAGGAACTTGAAACTCTCGACCCGCTCCACTACAGCCCCGTTGATGTTAATGGGAGTCTGTTCGGCCTGCCTTTTCCTGTAGTCCACGATCAGCTCCTTTGTCTTGCTCACATTGAGGGAGAGGTTGTTGTCCTGGCACCACACTGCCAGTTCTCTGACCTCTTCCCTGTAGGCGGTCTCATTGTTGTGATCAGGCCTACCACTGTCGTGTCGTCAGCAAACTTAATGATGGTGTTGGAGTCGTGTTTGGCAACGCAGTCGTGGGTGAACAGGGAGTACAGGAGGGGATTAAGTACACACCCCTGAGGGGCCCCAGTGTTGAGGATCAGCGTGGCAGGCGTGTTGTTACCTACCCTTACCACCAGAGGGAGGTGTTTTAAATCCCAGGGTCCTTAGCTTAGTGATGAGCTTCGTGGGCACTATGTTGTTGAACGCTGAGCTGTAGTCAATGAACAGCATTCTCACATAAGTGTTCCTTTTGTCCAGGTGGGAAAGGGCAGAGTGGAGTGAGATTCGAATTGAAATGGGTCTAGGGTATCCGGGAGGATGCTGTTGATGTGAGTCATGACCAGCCTTTCAGAGCACTTCATGGCTACCAACGTGAGTGCTACGGGCGGTAATCATTTAGGCAGGTTACCTTCTCTTCCTTGGGCACAGGGACTATGGTGGTCTGCTTGAAACATGTAGGTATTACAGACTCAGTCAGGGAGAGGTTGAAAATGTCAGTGAACACTGGTAATCCATCTGGCCCTGCGGCTTTGTGAATGTTTACCTGTTTAAAGGTCTTGCTCACATCGGCTACCGAGAGCGTTATCACACAGTCATCTAGAACAGCTAGTGCTCTCGTGCATGCTCTGGATAACTATGTGATAACGCTCTCAGTAGCCGATGTGAGCAAGACCTTTAAACAGGTCAACATTCACAAAGCCGCGGGGACATATGGATTACCAGGACGTGTAATAATCATGAGGGATAAAGATTTGTCAGAAGAAAACTAAAGTTGCCTAATCTTTCCTCTGCCATTTGGACCACTCTATCCATCCCCTCAAACGCTTGTGTAAAGATTCCTTCAGAGAATGTGAAGTTTGAGGGGACACCTGGTTCGTATTCCAGGGAAATAAAATCTGCAGTGCATTTCCCGTTGGCTCGGAACACACACACACACTAACACGTCCTTGTACGCGTACATGCACACTCTCAAACACACACTCTCTCAAACACACACTAGCCCAGGCTAATCTCCAGCTGGACAGGAGCGGGTGTGTGTTTGTGTTGGCTATATCTCCTGAGTAAGAGAACACAATACTATATTTGCATCTCTACAGAGGAGAAAGAGTTTGGTTTGGCCTAGAGGGTAAGGTTCCATGTCCAACTGACCTCAATGAGAAGTTGGAAGTTAGTTTGACATAATTGTGTCAGTTTGTAAAAACACAGTGAGGGGATGCAGAATATCGGCATCTTGTGGAAAGAAAGTGAACCCAAGTGTAGACATCACATTGCTCGGCTATTCAAATAACAATTTTTCCCCCATGTTTTTAAAAAGTAAAAAGTTATTGCTTTGAGTTTCAGAGACTTAAGTCAACCCTAAACTCTCCTGCATGTTGAAAGTGAGTGTCTGAGAGTGTGGAAAAGTGTGAGAGCATGTGGCAGCAGAGCTTGATCAAAGCATTCACCTCCATTTCTACGAGCATACGTGTCTTCATCATCTCCATAGACATAGTAGGCCGACCCTGGGAAAATATGAGGGAGAAGAAAGCGGCTAGTTATCAGGCAAGGAGAGAGCAAGGCTGCGTTTAGGATAAGAGTAGGGCTGCATTCAAAGGGTTTAGCAACGTTTCAAAACGTTCCTTGAGCAAGAGTTTGGGTTGGATTTTACTGGTGTTTTGCAAGAGGGAATTATTAAATCAAGGCTATTACTGTTGGAAAACATTGCTGAACTATTCCTCCAAAGAGAACCGCGTAGGTTGGACCATAAGAGAGATCTCTTGAACGGGGCGGCAGGTAGCCTAGTAGTTAGAGCGTTGGGCCAGTAACTGAAAGGTTGCTGGATCGAATCCCTGATCTGACAAGGTAAAAATCAGTTAACCCACTGTTCCCTGGTAGGCTGTTGTAAATAAGAATTTGTTCTTAACTGACTTGCCTAAGTAAATAAAGGTTACCCAACACAGAGAAGATAAACCCCATGGGAGCCTTTCTCCCTAGCAGGTTTGGAACAAAATGTATTGCTCTTAGTGAAACTTTGCTCTAAAACCAGTGGTGCAACAGCCACCTCACACTGGGTTCACATTCAGTAAGCATGAATGTGACCCAGGGTGTTGTTGTGCAGTTACCAACATACTTACTGTGATATTGGTTTCCTCTTCTTCTTGGTCACTGATTTGAGGGGTAGAAAGATGACAGCAAATAATGGCCTTCAATTGCTTTTACTTGTTAAGTTCTTTGATATTAGTTGTCACAAGGAAATAAGATAAGCATCACTTGTCAAGCAGACAATGCTTTGCAGTCACAACAGAATTACTGCATGATCCAGAACTTTCTGCTTCAGAATTATACATAACCATTCAATGGAAAATAAAGGAAGAGTGACATGAGGGAGAGAGAAAGGGTGATAGAAGATTGAAGAGATGGGGGGAGAGAGAATGGGTGAGGGGAGTTCCCAGCTGAGGACATCATGGACCCCAGCCCAGTGTGAATGTGTCCTCTGTTCTGAATCCTTGAGGGACATAACAGACAGAGAAGAGTTTCACTCCTGCTACAGCCACATGTTCTCCGCCCTATGGGTGTACACGTCAGCCACATGTCTATCAATAGCTGTCTGATATTCTAATTACATTCTGTCACTGAGACGTGAGTGTCGGACTTTCCTCTCCTCAATGCAGCTTTTCTGTCAAACGAACACGACCTGTCTGGACCAGAAGTGTTTGATGTTCCTCAAAGGGGAATTCTTTCACCGCTGCGGTATGAGGAGAAGCTAGATGGCTGCTGCAGTGCACCCTGCTTTACTTTGTGCCTCCAGCTCTGTCAACACACACACACACACACACTGCGGTTTTAGCAGTCAGATCACACTGCTATTGAGGACATCCTCACACAGACTTGGATCCGATTTAGCTGGCTGAGGGGAAATCTCAAGCTTGCAGACAATTCACTGTGTACAGTGAGGTTGTATAATATGACCTGACATAGTAGAAGTACCCCACACCAGAGAACACACAGAGCTACACACCTCTACTGGGCTTGGTTATGGAGCCATAACAACAGATAATAGAGTCAAGCTAACACACATAGGCCTTCATTTCTGTCTCTACCGAGACTGTTCTACAGATTGCTATCCTGCTACAAAAATGAAAGCCTAATTTCCTAGTATTGTTTTTCCGTAATAAATAGACTTCTACATGGGCCCTACTGACATACACCATACCAGCAGAGAGCCAGCACAGAGCCTATGGGCAGGGGATATTTCCCCAGAAACAGAGCTCCACATGCACATCCTTAGAGACAGCCAGGAAGACTGACACACACATCCCATCCAGGGAACTGTAGCAGAGGGCCTAACACATTATTATAGACTCTCAATCTCTCTCTCCCTCCCTAAGGGATCTTACAATATCTTACAAGAAAGCTGACTCCAGAACAGCCAGGGGTAAAATAACACTTTGACTGACTATCTCATCCACATCATCAACACGAGCCAGCCTTGAATACAAGCTGATCTGCTGAAAGGTTGACAGTACAAAGGTTCCTTTTATTACTTAATTCCCATTTGGTTAACATCAGTGATTGAATACAGGCTAGATCCAGACATACAAAGAAAACTTAGAAGTTGTCATTCATCCACTCCAAATGGTATGCCTCTCAGTGCACTGAGGTTTTGAATCAGATAGCATCCCGACCCCAGCTCTCTCTCTCTCTTAATTTTTCTTATTCACTCACAGTGAAAACGTCTCCTCAGAGGGTGGAAAGACGTCAGAGAGAGCAGAGTGTTGATACAATAGAGAGAGAGAGAGAGAGAGGCTCTCCTGCCAAGCTCAGAGAACAACAGGACCATAGGGAACACAAAAGGAGGTTCCAATCAGATCAATAATGTAGAAACATGCCAGCAGGAGAACTGAATAGATAGCGCAGACAGCCTCTGTTGTTTTAGCTGGGAACAAGGCAACAGTAAACACGGGCCAATTAGTAACAATTATTCAAACGTATGTTGTGTGGATTAATGAGAGAGAAAAAACATATATACTGTATATGCTTGTTCAATGTTTGGTGGGGGAATAACAGTCCCTGACTGTAGCTCAAACGGGACAGGAGACACACTAGGTGGCCAAAAGTATGTGGACATGTGCTCGTCGAACATCTCATTGGGCATTAATATGGAGTTGGTCCCCCCTTTGCTGCTATAACAGCCTCCACTCTTCTGGGAAGGCTTTACACTAGATGTTGGAACATTGCTGCAGGGACAAGAGCATTAGTGAGGTCGGGCATTGATGTTGGGCGACTAGGCCTGGCTCACAGTCAGCTTTCCAATTCATCCCCAAGGTGTTTCGATGGAGTTGAGGTCAGGGCTCTGTGCAGGCCAGTCAAGTTCTTCCACACCGATCTCAAACAAACCATTTATGTATGGACCTCGCTTTGTGCACGGGGGCATTGTCATTCTGAAACAGGAAAGGGCCTTCCCCAAACTGTTGCCACAAAGTTGGAAGCACTGAATCAACTAGAAAATAATTGTATGCTGTAGCGTTAAGATTTCTCTTCACAGAAACTAAAGAAAACATCCCCAGACCATTATTCCTCCTCCACCAAATTTTACAGTTGGCACTATGCATTCGGGCAGGTAGCGTTCTCCTGGCATCCGCCAAACCCAGATTCACTCGTCGGACTGCCAGATGGTAAAGCGTGATTCATCACTCCAGAGAACGAGTTTCCACTGCTACAGAGTCAAATGGTGGTGAGCTTTACACCACTCCGGCAGACGCTTGGCATTGCGCATGGGGATCTTAGGTTTGTGTGCGGCTGCTCAGTCATGGAAACCCATTTCATGAAGCTCCAGACGAACAGTTATTGTGCTGATGTTGCTTTCAGACGCAGTTTGGAATTCAGTAGTGATGCAACCGAGGACAGACGATTTATATGCGCTACGTGCTTCAGCACTCAGTGGTCCCGTTCTGTGAGCTTGTGTGGCCTACCACTTTGCAGCTGAGCCGTTGTTGCTCCTAGACGTTTCCACTTCACAATAACAGCACTTACAGTAGACCAGGGCTGCTCTAGCAGGGCAGAAATTTGATGAACTGACTTGTTGGAAAGGTGCCATCCTATGACGGTGCCACATTGAAAGTCTCTGAGCTCTTCAGTAAGGCCATTCTACTACCAATGTTTGTCTATAGAGATTGCATGGCAGTGTCCTCGATTTAATACACCTGTCAGCAACGGGTGTCCACTAATTTTAAGGGGTGGCCACATACTTGGAATTTCAGTTGATTACTATAGCAACCTCTTGGGCCAATCAGTGTAAATTTCATATCTCTATGGCAAGACGCATCATTCAATCAAGTTTTGTGTGATTAACGAGATAGAGGGAGTGATTAACGTGTGATTAACGCACGTACTATCATACATGCAAACGGACGGAAACAGATCCATACCCCCAATCAGAAACACACAGACTGAAGACAGCGGAATGGTTCTACCATCTCTTTCTCTCTGCCTATGTGCACATCTTCCTCAACCAGTGGCATGTATTCATGGATGCCAAGAGAAACCAGGTTTCCCCAAAAAAAAATATCAAGAAAAAAACATACAAAATACGTGTTTCATAAATATCCTTACACTCAGCCTCTTGCGAAGTTATCTCAATGGAGAAAGCATCCAAGCGAACAAAATTGCGCCCCTCTGTGTCAGTATGTGTAGCCCATGTATCTGATGCTGTCTGGTCAAACAGAGTATGACATTGTTGCCGCCTGTAGCATTGAATTCAAAGGAAAGCCAGCCAGCATTTGGCCTCCCTTGATAAAAAAGAATGAAACGATAGTCAATCAACTTTGAGCTAAACTGAGTGAGCTCAGCTTTGAAAAAAAGTGTCAAGGAAAGTGCTTCACACCAATCACATCACCTCAAAAGCCAAACGTGGAATTGGAATTGAAAAATGTAATTGTTGCATCATCTCGTTGTGTCGTTGTCCTCGGGTGGCTAGCTAGTTAGCTAAAATTGGCCCTTTCTTGAATTAGTCATGGATGGAGATAGGGATTTGGACTTGTGGTTTTACTTAATTATCTGTACTGGCCAATGATTATAACAGCGATTCTGATCCAACCATAAATTCATACATTGTGTCTCTGGCCTGACAGGATGGAAGTTCAACATGTAGCTAGTAGGCTAATGTTAACTAGCTGGCTCATCGTTACCAATAAAAGAAAGTTAAGCTAGTGAGCAAGCACTTTAGCCAGGTAGCCTAGGACAACAAAAACTAAAAACGTGTACTGTATGACAGAGTCATAGACCATTAAGGCAACATGAAAGAGAGGAGGATGGCATTGGCGTTTCTCAACAAGTAGGGTGAGTCAACAACAACAACAAAAAATACTTTCATGCATCCCCTTCTCAACCCCCTTTAACACACACACATACACACACAAACACACACACACAGATGCTGCCACATAAACAAAGAGTCTAACTAACAACCCCTAAACCAACACCCTTGTTAAATCAACGCCCCATAAATGCCACACACACACACACACACCAGCGACATCAGTTCCAGCTATCAGAGTCAGTTTGACAAGCTGTGTTTACCCTGTCAGTGTAAATCTACAGTAATTCCAGTAGCGTGCATGTACATGTTCCAGCCTGTGGATCAGACAGAAGTGGTGAGCTGGGCCACCACTGAACAAGACATTTAAATCTACAACACAACACCCTCACACACTCTCAAGAACACACACACAATCTGTCTCTCTATTTTAGTATGGGCATCCATTTCATATTTACTCCGTGACACACATACACGTATACACTAGAGATGGGAACAGAAATATATATAGTTACATGTTGGGATGTTATTTTTTACGATATATATCGTATTGTTTTGACAATATCACAATACTATTGTTGTGATCATTTGCTGTACCTGCACCAAAGGTCCAGTATATCTTCTTTTTAAATAGTTAGCCCATTTGTTTTCAGCACTTTTATTTCCATGACTGATCAAAACTCGTTTTCTCATGGCCCTAACTTGTCCCTCTGCAGCAGACAGATGCTCTCTTGTCCCTCTGCAGCAGACAGATGCTCTCTTGTCCCTCTGCAGCAGACAGATGCTCTCTTGTCCCTCTGCAGCAGACAGATGGTGAACCATATGTAGTGCTGAACGATTAGTACTTTTTGAGGGCGGTTCGGTTTCAGTTCGATTATTAAAAGAAATATCATCGTTTTTATTTAGACTATTATAATGTTTTACATAAAATGCATTATTAATCAATGACATAAAAAATATTATAGAGCTTTTTAATGGAAAATCCAAATCCAAAAATAGTGAACATTCAATTGACAAAACATTGAAAATGTTCCAATGTCTCTGTCTGGGCCACATTGGGTAGACATCAACAGAAAAATATGAAATTACTATGAAATATTAAAATATTTCAGTTGTGTATATTGCTAGGTTTTTATTTGATGATGTTATTATTTTTCATATGTTAAAGTCATCTTCTCATCTCTGCTCAGGCAGTAGCAGCCAGACAACATTCTCTGTGCTCCCCACACTGTACTGTCTTAGTCAGAGCTGTTTGACATGCTGCAGAGCTGTCTGACAAAATCATTTTACTAGTTCTTTAAATAAGATAAGGCACACTTTCACAAACTGTCTCTATCACTCTCTCTCGTTGTTGTGTTGTGTACATTCCTCTGTCATGCGGTCTATGTTGTCTGTGTGTATCTAACCTAACGTAAAAGTGTATCCATCTCCGTCCTAGAAAAAAAAAACAGGTGCAATGGGTTATGGTCATTGTAGTTAATTACCACATTTCTGCGCTGAACAAGGTTCAATATTTGCTTAATGAAAACTACAACTCCATTCAGCCCAGTGTCCCACATAATTCTTGACTTGATTTATCTCGTCAATGACCTTGCTAGAAGAGATAAAAACGGCATTATAAACTGGGTGGGTCGAGCACTGAACGCTGATTGGCTGACAGCCGTGGTATATCAGACCGTATACCATGGGTATGACAAAACACTTATTTTTACTGCTTTAATTACGTTGGTAACCAGTTTATACTAGCAATAAGTTGGCCATATACAAATTGGCCATATACAGTTGAAGTTGGACGTTTACATACACCTTAGCCAAATATATTTCAACTCAGTTTTTCACAATTCTTGACATTTAATCCTAGTAAAAATTCCCTGTCTTAGGTCAGTTACGATCACCACTTTATTTTAAGAATGTGAAATCCACAAGCTTCCCACAATAAGTTGGGTGAATTTTGGCTATTTCTCCTGACAGAACTGGTGTAACTGAGTCAGGTTTGTAGGCCTCCTTGCTAGCACACGCTTTTTCAGTTCTGCCCACAAATGTTCTATGGGATTGAGGTCAGGGCTTTGTGATGGCCACTCCAATACCTTGACTTTGTTGTCCTTAAGACATTTTGCCACAACTTTGGAAGTATGCTTGGGGTCATTGTCCATTTGGAAGACCCACTTGCGACCAAGCTTTAACTTCCTAACTGATGTCTTGAGATGTTGCTTCAATATATCCACATAATTTTCCATTATGCCATCTATTTTGTGAAGTGCACCAGACCCTCCTGCAGCAAAGCACCCCCACAACATGATGCTGCCACTCCCGTGCTTCACGGTTGGGTTGCAAGCCTCCCCCTTTTTCCTCCAAACAAAACAATGGTCATTATGGCCAAACAGTTCTATTTTTGTTTCATCACACCAGAGGACATTTCTCCAAAAAGTACAATCTTTGTCCCAATGTGCAGTTGCAAACTGTAGTCTGACTTTTTTATGGTGGTTTTGGAGCAGTGGCTTCAGGTTATGTCAATATAGGACTCGTTTTACTGTGGATATAGATACTTTTGTACCTGTTTCCTCAAGTATCTTCACAAGGTCCTTTGCTGTTGTTCTGGGATTGATTTGCACTTTTTTCGCACCAAAGTACGTTCATCTCTAGGAGACAGAACGCGTCTCCTTCCTGAGCGGTATGATGGCTGCGTGGTCCCATGGTGTTTATACTTGCGTACTATTGTTTGTACAGCTGAACGTGGTACCTTCAGGGGTTTGGAAATTGTTTCCAAGGATGAACCAGACTTGTGGCGGTCTACAATTTCTTTCCTGAGATATTGGCTTGTTTCTTTTTATGTTCCCATGATGTCAAGCAAAGAGGCACTGAGTTTAAAGGTAGGCCTTGAAATACATCCACAGGTACACCTCCAATTGACTCAAATTATGTCAATTAGCCTATCAGAAGCTTCTAAAGCCATGACATAATTTTCTGTAATTTTCCAAGCTGTTTAAAGGCACAGTCAACTTAGTGTATGTAAACTTCTGACCCACTGGAATTGTGATACAGTGAATTATAAGTGAAATAATCTGTCTGTAAACAATTGTTGGAAAAATGACTTGTGTCATGCACAAAGTAGATGTCCTAACAGACTTGCCAAAACTATAGTTTGTTAACAAGAAATTTGTGGAATGGTTAAAAAAATTGTTTTAATGACTCCAACCAAAGTGTCTGTAAACGTTTGACTTCAACTGTACCACACCTCCTCGGGCCTTATTGCTTAGATGTATCATGGCTAAATTGTGACGGACTGACTGATCTATAAATAATGAGTGTTATTTATGATGCAAGGTTATTTGTAGATCAGTCAGTCGGCAGTTGCCTGCAGTCATTTTTATGCGCTCGAACACCGGCAACGATAGGCTATGATTTCTCTCTAGAGAAACGGTGTGTTGGGCTCACAAAAAAACTAAAAACTAAATGGAATTCAAGTAGTGGAGGCGCCTCAGACCAGGAAGGGGAGGACCAACCTCCTCAGTGAATCTCATAAAACTAAAAATGTTAAAACATTTAAAAAGTTATCCCTTTTACATAAAACTATACTAAATATATTGACTAAATAATTGACTAAAACACACTGTTTGCAATGAAGGTCTATAGTATCCTCAACAGTACTCTGTAGGGTAGCACCAAGGTGTAGCCGGAGGACAGCTAGCTTCTGTCCTCCTCTGGGTACATTGACTTCAATACAAAACCTAAGAGGCTCATGGTTCTCACCCCCTTCCATAGACTTACACAGAAAATATGACAACTTCTGGAGGACATCCTCCAACCTATCAGAGCTCTTGAAGCATGAACTGACATGTTGTCCATCCAATCAAAGGGTCACAGAATTAATCTAGTACTGAAAGCATAAGCTATAGCTAGCACTGCACTGCAGAAAATGTGGTTAACAGTTATTTCAAAGAGAGAGAAAGACAATAGTTGAACTATTTTAAACAAATTAATTTCTTTCTAAATGCAGCTAACTAGTTTAGCCTACTTTTTTGGTTACTACATGATTCCATATGTGTTATTTCATAGTTTTGATGTCTTCACTATTATTCTACAATCTAGAAAATAGTAAAAATAAAGAAAAACCCTTGAATGAATAGGTGTTCTGGTATTGTATATGCATTTCCCAAAAAATATATGGGGGATTGGAAGTGATACAGACAATTACATTGATAGGAGCTACAATCTATCTGCAATATTAAAGCTGATATACCCCCTAAAAAAAGAGTGTGCAAGGCAGTGTTAAATGTGTCACAGTCTGTCCATGTGTCACTGTCTATCACCTACATGTTTTATCTCACCTGTGTGCACCTACATTGTAAACTTTCATTCATAGACTAGGTTGTAGCAACTTTATGATGGCTATAGGGCAAATGTGAGTATCATGTAGTAGCCTAAACCTATAGCTGTTACATTTAAATGGGTGAATGGAATATGAATGACAGTCATCCAATATGCTGTAATAGAAATAAGGCCATGCTCATGGGAAAAACAATAGTCCTCCCTCATCTTAAACAGCACCGACCACCACTGAATTCAAGTAATTGAACTGGGGTTGGTAAATTAGTTGTTTAATAACCCCAACAAATAAAATAAGTTGGTTAATCGCTCAGCACTAACAATATGTTTGGAACATCTAATTGCAATAAAATCACAGTATCGAATCGCAATAAGTATAGAATTGTGAGAATAGCAACACATATGGTATTAGCACCTAAGTATCGTGATAATATCGTATCGCGAGGTCCCTGGCAATTCCCAGCCATAGTATACACCCATGAACATAAACTCTTATCTGGTCCCATCCTGTTTTTAAACATATCTCAGCTTCTCATTACTCCCCAGTAAATGTTTCACCGCAGGCTACTGTCCCTGCCCTGTTTGCACTTGTCCATCTGAAAGATGTGAGTGTCTGTGCGCCCTGCACGCATAGTGGAACCTTCCTAAAATGAAAGAACACTACATGGCATCACATCCATCAATCAGCATAAAACAACAATAATGGGCTCTATCGCATCATGGCGTAGGGTCAGTATTTAATCAGTGGTTTGCTATGGACTGTTGACGGTTTGATGGTCCTCCTGTCACCCTCGTCTATATGGCAGCTATGGGCTCTGATTGCAGGGCACTGAAGCTCCAAAGATTGTCACACTGGGCTGGAATGTATTTGGGAAATGTTGACTGGAGAGGTGGAATTATCTAGGCTACTGGATCTAGGAACATCAACGTGATTCGCTTCTGTTGGGTGACAGAAATCACAGACCGTTACGCCTCGATCATACCGATAGTGACCCACAAAATGTGACGCAGCATCATCTGAATATGTGTGCAACAAAAATTCAACATTCAACTTCTGCTCCCATTTCTGTCAAGCCGTCTACGCATACAATTTGAGCAAACGTTTGATAAATCGAACGTAATCAACACACAGAACGCACTGCAACTGCCTCTACTGAGCAATGCTGCAAGGCAAACACAGCGTTCCATTGGAAATTAATGTACTTCTGGTGTACCAAAATGCAACTGAAAAAGAAAAGGAGAGCCGCACACTATGAGCTCAGATGCAACAATTGAATAACCTAATAACCAACGTTTCGACAGCCAAGCTGTCTTCATCAGGGTACCAAAATACAATGATACTGTCGGTGTGACCGAGGCGTTAGGTCAAGACTTCTAGGCACGTTTTATTCACAGATCTCCTCGGTAAACGAATGAACATCGACAGTTCAAGTCATTATGGATAGTGTGAAATAGTTACTTTGCATGGCAAAAGAACTTGAAGGTTTTCCAATAATACATGTTTTTATAAGCTGAGCCACGAAGGTAAACTAAGTCACCGAGTAGAATGCTGGCTTTAGTGTTAATCATAACCCCCGTTTTCACCCCAGCCTCCCTCCACGTAAACAGAAATGTGTCTCACCAAACAATAGCAGTTGGATATAACAACTAATTACTGCGTAATAAAGTAACAAATTGCAACAACCGCTACCCAAGTAATTCAAATTCCAATGCATCCATGTATGTCTAAAAACGTTTAGTTTGTTTGAGAAATGAACGGACCTTGTCCATTCGGACACTCGTGGGTTAACTAAATCCCTCTGATCCGCGGGCTGGAACATATATGCCATTCCTTACCTTCATAGTCTAAACTGAAGCAGAACTGGACATACACGAACAGAGACACTACCAGCCAGGTGTCCATATTCACGCACGGGCCACCCTTCAACATCTTTGGAAAGTACAAGAACACTTCCATCGCATTCAAACTTTCCAAAGACCCGCCTACTGCTCCAGAAACGAGAAGATTTTCCTCTGTCCGAATGGATCCTAATCGAATCTGGCCTGAGCCTCGGCGTGCGGCCCGAACGTCACAGCTGAGTGAAGCAACATTGAACTATAGCCCCTGCAACCCATTCAAACAAATTTAAAATTAAAACAAAGTGACTCACAATAGCTTACGCATTTAGGTCTAGTTGCCAGTGTTGCTGGGAGAGTAGCCGACATTCCCAAAGTTGAAAGAAAGCCCAACCAAATAAAGGCATCTCAAACACCAAAGTGATACATCAATGCTGGACATACTGTATACAACAAACACACATACACCCCACTGGGCACAGTCATAATTTCAACATCCAATTGGTTGAGTTGTCAACTAACGTGAATTCAACTTGAAATCAACATAAAAAAATGCACCATGTCATTGGATTTAAGTGAAAAGTTGGGTGAAAAAAAAGATGAAATTCCCTTAAGTTGATTACATTTTGCAAATCCAATCAGTTTCACACGTTGATTCAACATCACATTGAATTGTTTTGTTGAAATGATGTGGAAACAATGTTGATTCAGACAGTTTTTGCCCAGTGGGGTACGGCTTTGGCTCCCTGCCAGTTCTCTCTAGTGTTGTTAGGGGTGTCTCCACATGAAGGTGTTAAAAACCTCTTAGGGATTGGTGGGACGCTAGCGTGGTAATCGAACCGCGTTGTCGGATTTACAATAGACTTTACGGCGAAAGCAGAATATTCGACTGTCTGAGGACAGCGCCCCACTTCCAACATATTATTCAAACCAGCCAAGGCGTTACAAAATCAAAAATAGCGATAAAATAAATCACTTAGCATTGAAGATCTTTCTCTGCAATCCCAAGGGTCCCAGGAACACAAAGAATGGTTGTTTTGTTCGATAAAGTCCTTCTTTATATCCCAAAAAGTCTGTTTAGTTGGCGCCATGGAGTTCTGTAATCCAGTCGTTCAACATGCAGACAAAGAAATCCAAGAAGTACCCGTAAAGTTCGTCCAAACAAGTAAAACGATGTTTCTAATTAATCCTCAGGTGGTCAAATATCTAAATAAACAATAATTTTTCAGACGGAGAATAGTATGTTCAATAGGGAAAAGAAATAAAGAAGAGCGCGCACCCCATTCAGTGCAAAAAACACTTGTGTCTTTTTCATGAGCCACCGAAAGACTACAATTTCTTGTTCGTTTTTCAAAAAATCTGGGAGCTAATTCCCTGTTTGGTTAATAGGGAGACATAGGAAAGAATGTGACCTAAAATTTTGCTCGGGGAGGAAGGGGTTTTCGCCTGCCTTATCAGTTCTGTTATACTCACAGACATTATTTTAAGAGTTTTAGAAACTTCAGAGTGTTTTCTATCCAATACTACCAATTATATGCATATCCTAGCTTCTGGGCCTGAGTAACAGGCAGTTTACTTTGGGCACCTCAGACTCTCCGTACTTCCAAACACCCCCTAGCCTCAAGAGGTTAATTAAAGTGCTCCTTGTCTTCACAGGAAACAGGAGAGCAGAGTGTGAGCCAAATAGAGCTTCTGTGCAGCCGCCTCTATAATAACATTAACACCCAATCAGGCTGAGCTAGGCTGTGAAGCGCCCAATCAGCTCACAGGCCAAAGCACCCTTGTTACTCATGAGTGTGTGTTTGTGTGTGTGTGCGTGAGTGAGTGCGCACATGTTTGTTTCTTCTACATGTACTGCAGAAATTGATGTTTTAGATTCCAGCAGTGGATCACATGTCTTCTGCTGGCTCCAAGTGTCTTTCCAGAAAATCATAGGGTATAAAATTAGGGTATAATGACAGTATACTAACGCTACAGGTTAATCATGCCCTATCACCGGTATAAAGACAGAACAATCAAATTTTACTATGTCTATATACAGTGCCTTCAGAAAGTATTCAGACCCCTTGACTTTTTCCACATTTTGTTACATGGCCTTATTCTAAAATGGATTAAATAAAAACATTTCATCATCCTGCTCCAGACCTGCTCCAGAGCGCTCAGGACCTCAGACTGGGGCGAAGGGTCACCTTCCAACAGGACAATGACCCTGAACACACAGCCAAGACAACGCAAGAGGTGCTTCAACAAAGTACTGAGTAAAGGGTCTGAATACTTATGTAAATGTGATATTTCATTATTATAATTTTTTTTTAAATCAGCAAACATTTCTAAAAACCTGTTTTTGCTTTGTCATTATGGGGTATTGTGTGTAGATTGATGAGGAAAAAAAACGATTTCATACATTTTAGAATAAGCATGTAACCAACCAAAATGGGGAAAAAGTCAAGGGGTCTGAATACTTTCCGAAGTCACTGTATATTTATAGACTGGGTTCGAGCCCTGAATGCTGATTGGCTGACAGCCGCGTTAGAACAGACCGTATAGCATGGGTATGACAAAACATAACATTTTACTGCTCTAATTACATTGATAACCAGTTTATAATAGCAATAAGGCATCTCAGGGGTTTGTGATATATGGCCAATATACCACTGCTAAGGCCTGTATCCAGGCACGTTGCAGAGAACACCCCCTTAGCCGTGATATATTGGCCATATGGTTAAATATCTTACTACATATTTTACTGTATTTTATTTATTTTACTACAGTATATATTTTCCTAGATTACATCACACAGTGGATTCTTTAAAGAATACATTTTTAATCCTAACTCATCTCAATTGCTCTTTATTTTAGAAAAATTTACATATTACAATTCAGTTCAATATAGTGTATGAGTACACTCAGTGAATTACCTTCCAATACATTACAGCACACATTGTCACGATCCTCGGAAGGGACAGACCAAGACGCAGCGATGCTTCCAGTATACATGTTTATTTAGTACGTAACTGGGACAAAAGTAACAAAAACGACCGTAACGAAGATCATGGCGCTGACCATAACACATAAACTAAACAAGCTATGTACAAACAATAACCCACAAACCCCAAGTGAAAACTACAAACATATATATGGTTCCCAATTAGAGACAACGACACTCAGCTGCCTCTAATTGGGAACCATTACCCCAACATAGAAATATATAACCTAGAACAGAAAAACCCTACACCAAAAACAAAACTAAACACTCCAGCCTGTCTTCTCAGGCCTGGACGTGACACACATACTGTGTAAATTATATGCATAGATATTGCTTAAATTCAATGATTTTTCACAGGGACAGGCTGTATGAGCGCCTGTATTTAAAATATGGAGGCATGTTGTGTGTAAAGATGTTTTGGCAATGGACTACACTTGGAGATTATATTTAAGAAATAAATATATCTAAGAAATACTATTGACATCTCCTTGACCCTGTTTGCGTCAGGCAGGCTAAATGACAAGATGTTTCCTCTAATACCTCATGATCTATGCCAAAGGTCATATACTGTATTACATTTTCCAACAGTCAGGTCAAGACATTCAATATTAGGTGCACAAGAACAAACTATGCATTCATGAGAATAAAAAAGATACAGTTTGTGCAAAGAAAACTCTCAATAAATAAATAAATATATTTATTATTTTGGGGGGGAATGGGTCACAACTGTGGATAAGTGACATAAAGTACAAGCACACATCCACACAGAGATTCTCTGAGTCTTCTGACTCAGGTTTCTCAGGTCCAGAATCCTTCCAGCCACTGTTAACAGGCAGGTTTGGGTTCTGTCCCATAAAGGATTTGGAACCATTAAGGTTCAGAATGTCTCACTTCAGCTCCAGGTACTGGGGTAAGACATTATTCCAGAACTGTTGGGATTCTTGGGTACTGTTGGCCTGTTTTCCCCCTGTGGTCATCTGTTTGGTACGGGCCGCTGGTTTGGGTTTCTCCCTCGGGGGATCTTCCTTTCCTTTCCGGCTGGGGGGAGCTGCTTTAGGTGGTACGCTTTGTGAGCCTTTCTTTTTCCCTTTTGCAGATTTTATCTCTTCCTCCTCTTCTTCCTCCTCCTCTTCCTCCTCTTCCTGTTCTTCCTTATCTTCTTCCTCCTCTTCCTCTCCCTCCTCCTCTTGTTCTTTACTATCTTTCTCTTCCTCTCCCTCCTCCTCATCTTCTTCCTCCCCTTCCTCTCCCTCCTCCTCTTCTCCTTCTTTACTATCTTTCTCTTCCTCTCCCTCCTCCTCATCTTCTTCCTCCCCTTCCTCTCCCTCCTCCTCTTCTCCTTCTTTACTATCTTTCTCTTCCTCTCCCTCCTCCTCATCTTCTTCCTCCCCTTCCTCTCCCTCCTCCTCTTCTCCTTCTTTACTATCTTTCTCATCCACTTCTTCCTCAACTTGTTCTTCTTTAATATTTTTTTCTTCCTCCTCTTCTTCTTCTCCTTCCTCTTCACCTTCCTCTTCCGTTTCCTCCTCCTCCATCTCCCCTTTCTGTTCCCCTGCAGCCTCTTCTTCTAATTCACCACCAATTTCTTTATTTTCTTTCCCTTCTTTTTCATCTCCCTTCTCCTCCCCCTGTTCTCCACCCTCCTCTCCCTCTGTGTCTTTTCCATCCACTTCCTGTCTATCTTTATCTTCTTCCTTCTCTTCCTCTTCTTGCTTCTCCCTTTCCTCTTCTTGTTTATTCGCTTCCTCCCCTCTCTCTTCATCCACTTCTATTTCCTCATTCTCATCTTCCTGTTTTTCACCATCTTCCTCTCCTTCTCTATCCCCCTCTCCTTCCTTCTCACCCTCATCATCTCCTTTCTCCTCTTCATTATTCTCTTCTCCTTCTTCCTGATCTTTATTTTCTTCCTCCTCTTCCCCTTCACCCTCTTCCTCCCCTTCTCCCTCCTCCGCTTCTCCTTTATCATCATCCTCTTCTTCCCCCTCCTCTTCTTCTTCTCCCTCCTCTTCCTCACTTTTTTCATCTTCAAGTTCTTCCTCTCCACTAGCATTTTCCTCCTCTGCCTCATCATACTCTCCTCCCTCCTCACACTCTTCGACTTCACCGTTCTCCTCCTCTTCACCTTCTTTTTCATCCTCTTCTTCCTCACATTCAACTGCTTCCTCCTCTCCTACATTGCCCTCACCTTCTCCACTTTCTGCACCATTTTCCTCATCGTCATCCTCTTCTCTTTCCTCCTCCTCACTTACATTTGCCTCTTCCTCCTCCTCCTCTTCTTCACTTTCACAACCTTCCTTATCCTCTCCCTCTCCTTCCTCATCTGTTCCACTCTCTCCCTCTCCTTCCTCCTCTTCTGACTCAGTAGCTTTACTTTCTTCACTCTCTGCTTCTTCTGCTTGTTCATCTTCCTCCTCTTCTGCTGATCCCTCACTCTTGCTCTCAGCCTCACTTCCTGATTCATCACCACCCTCCTCCTTGTCCTCTTTGTTTTCATCCACACTCTCTTCATCACTGGACTCTTCTTCACTCTTATCCTCCTCTTCCCCCTCTCCACTTGTCCCAGAACCTGGGACATGTCCTCTCCACTTGTCCTCTCCCTCCTCCTCTAGGCTTGCCTCAAAATCACTCTCTTTGCTCTCCTCCCCCTCTCCTGTCCCCTCAGAATCACTCTCTTTACTCTCCTCCCCCTCTCCTGTCCCCTCAGAATCACTCTCTTTGCTCTCCTCCCCCTCTCCTGTCTCCTCAGAATCACTCTCTTTGCTCTCCTCCCCCTCTGCTGTCCCCTCAGAATCACTCTCTTTGCTCTCCTCCCCCTCTCCTGTCCCCTCAGAATCACTCTCTTTGCTCTCCTCCCCCTCTCCTGTCCCCTCAGAATCACTCTCTTTGCTCTCCTCCCCCTCTCTTGTCCCCTCAGAATCACTCTCTTTGCTCTCCTCCCCCTCTCTTGTCCCCTCAGAATCACTCTCTTTGCTCTCCTCCCCCTCTCCTGTCCCCTCAGAATCACTCTCTTTGCTCTCCTTCCCCTCCGCGCCCTGGCTCTCTTCACTCTTCGCTTCTCTATCCTCCTCTCCTTCTCTGCTGGCCACAGAATCACTGTCTTCTGCTTCTCCCCCTTCGTTCTGTTCACTGCTCTCTTCCAGACCCTTACTACTCCTGTCATCCTCCTCCTCTTCTTTCAGACCCTTACTACTCCTGTCATCCTCCTCCTCTTCTTTCAGACCCTTACTACTCCTGTCATCTTCCTCTCCCTGTCTCTTTGTGAAATCTTCATGTTCATCATCCTCAGCCTCTGACCTTTGACCTCTACTAGTGTTCTCATCGTCGTCAACCTCGGCCTGACCTCCCAACCTGTCACTAGCAGCCTCTGTGGTGTCTGGGTTCTTCTCAGAACTCCTGCTCCCTGCTTCCTGATCAGAATTCCCGAGAACGCTGATGCGGATGGCGGTCCTCTTTCTTTGCGCTACTGCACTGGGATCTGATGTTGAAGAGGAGGATGAGGGGGAGGAGGAGGAAGGCTGGGTGATGGCGCTCTGTTTGGTGAACCTCTCTACCCGGCTGGACCGCCGGGGAGGGATAGAGGTGGCTGTGTCACTCTTCGACTGAAACCCCCTCACACTTGTCACCGCCTCACTCAAGACCCCCATGGCTACGCCTGCCATCCCCAAAGCTGGAAGTAGAGAGGCTGCATCGCTGAGAAATCCTCCCCAGCCAGGCTCCCCCTCCTGGGATTCACCAATGGTATCTTCCCCTGGGACCGCCACTCTATCCTTGACCTGAGAGACAACCAGTGGCTCTCTAAGCTCAGACTTCGCTGACTTCTTATCCGAAGCATTTTGAGGCATTGCATCTGATAATGACAGTGATGCGGATGGTGATTTGGCTTTTGAGGTAGGTTCTACTAAGATTGGTTGGCTGGAAACCTCTGTTGGCTTTCTTTTCAGTTTCACCGGGGTTCCATTCAGCTCAGTCAATATAGCTTTAACCTCTTCAGGTTTAGGCACATTTTTTGTTTTGGTGGGTGCACTTTTTGTTTCTGTGACTTTGCCTTTATCTTTAACTTCCATTTTGTTCCCCTCTGTTGTCCCTGACTCTTTGAGAGCAATAGACTCAGTCTTTTGTTCATTCACCTCTTTTGCCTTGTTCTTTGGTTTGTTCTTATCTACAACCTCCTTAGGAATCTTCTTTACATTCAAAGGAGTGCTTTCAGCCACAGTTTTAATTGGAATTGGCTCCGTTTCTACAGGTTTACTTTTAACTTTGACTGGAGAGGATTTGGCCTGTTCAATGTTACTTTTCACAGGGGTGGATTTGACCTTTAATTGTTTACCTTTAACTTTGACTGGAGTGGACTTGACCCCTTGAAGTGATTTATTTTGAACTTCAATAGTTTTAGTATCTTCCTCTGCAATTTTTGATTTCTTGTCTTTGGACTCCAAACTTTTAGTTTTGATGGGAGTGCTGGTCGCCTCGGCCTCCTTTCTTTTGATCTTTACAGGGCCTTTACCTTTCATCTCTGTACCTTTATTCACCTCAGACAGCTTGCTTTGACCATGCTTTGGAGTGCTGGGTTTAGACACAGATATCTGGATCTGACTGTGTTTAGGAGTGCTAGGTTTCGATACAGATAACTTGCTTTGTTTCCTTGCAGGTGTACTTAGCTTAGACCCTGATTTACCTGTGCTTTGAAGATTGCTCTCTAGTTGACTGGTTTTCACTTTAAGGACAGCCTTTTCTGTTGTCAAAGTGATGTTCTCCTTGCCCCTGGCTGGGGTTTGGGGGGTCTGAGGGGTCTTTAGTGGTTTGGGACTCTTTGTGAGCATGGCCTCTGCCTTCAACGAACTCAAACTGGAACCTCTCTGGAGCTCAGTGGGAATGGCTTTATGGGAAGGTAGCTCCTCCTTCCTGTTGGTCAGGGTTTGTTCAACCTCCCTCTCTGCCTCCTTCACAGCTCTCCAAAGAGCCCTACCCTTTTTATGTCCCTGGAGAGATGAGAAAGAGACAAGGAGAAAAAGTGAGAAGGAGGCAGATAGAGAGAGAGAGAGAGAGAGAGAGAGAGAGAGAGAGAGAGAGAGAGAGAGAGAGAGAGAGAGAGAGAGAGAGAGAGAGAGAGAGAGAGAGAGAGAAATACAAGAAAGAGAGAAGGATTTGAAACATGAAGAGAATATAGTAAAGTGTAAAGCAGAATAAAGGAGCCAAATGTACAGTGAAAGAAAAGGAGAATGGAAGACAGACATGTAGATGCCAGTCCTTCTTTCCAGTCCCTTATAGTAAATACACTAACATACCTTATCCTTCTGCTCTGCAGATGTAGTCCCAGTCTCATCGCCAGAATCTCCTCTCGATAGTGATGCCTGCCTCAAAAAGAACGGGACACAAGTCTCACAACCAAACTCAACATCTAATTTAACTATGTTGAGATACGTTAACAACCTACATACAAGCTCTTACATGAAACAACTATAAAGGGTTACAACACAAAAGCCAGAACCTTCCTTCCATCAGGAATGTAAACAAAGTGTGGGTAGTCAGCTTTCCTGCAGGCAAACATGAGCCTGTATAAGAACTGCATAACAGAACAAAAAGCAGAGGCTGGTAGGAAGAACTATAACACGTGGTGATGAAATCCGTCAATTTTTTACCCCATCCCTGCTGGAAATAAATTATAATCCAAGTTAATGAGAGGGTGTTGCGGTGTTATGCAAAAGCAGACCGATTCACTCATTGCCACGGCAACCTTTATTGGAAGCCTTTCCATTCAGTCCATTAACACATCCACCTTCATCATCGGGTGCCAAACTCCTCACGTATTACACCTCAGAGACTCTCTATGGAATGGATGAAACACGTATGCACGTACAGTATACACACAGGCTCATAGCACACAAGACACCCTAGCGGTTCTGTGTATAGAATGACCTAAAGTGCATGGGAGAGGCAGCACAACAAAAATAAACGCCTGGTCTTCCCAGCGTCATGTGTTTTTCTAGCTGCTCTCTCTCCTCCATGTCGGTTGTTCACACTGCTGGGTTTCACTGTGTGCTGCAACAAGAGTAGGCCGATGAAGACCACGATGAAGATGTTGAAAACGTTAATGTATGTATCAGTAAAAGCAGTGTTAGGATGTGTGTAGCTAAATACTCGTCTCCTCCGAACACAGGAAACTCCCCACAGTCTCCCTCAGCAGGAGTCATGGAAAGACGGGCGTGAAGTGTGTCGACATCCCAGTCACGTCAACACTACGGATTAGCTAGGAGCCAGGAGGTGCTGTGTGTGTGTGTGTGTATAATTACGTGTGTGTATGTTGATGGGAAGGATGGCGGCAGGGACAGGGATTAAGCTCACACCCATTTGTTTATTGGCATCTCTAGCACTGAAGCTGCAACGGGAGATTCATTACATGTTTTCTTGGAAAAGCAAATGAGCAGGAGACAGACGGAGAGACAGACAGAGAGACAGACGGAGAAACAGACGGAGAGACAGACGGAGAGACAGATGGAAAGACAGATGGAAAGACAGACGGAGAGACAGACAGAGAGACAGACGCAGAGACAGACGGAGAGACAGACGCAGAGACAGACGGAGAGACAGACACATAGACAGACGGAGAGACAGATGGAGAGACACACGCAAAGACAGACGCAGAGACAGACGCAGAGACAGACGCAGAGACAGACGGAGAGACAGACGCAGAGACAGACGGAAAGACAGATGGAGAGACAGACAGAGAGACAGACGCAGAGACAGACGGAGAGACAGACGGAAAGACAGACGGAGAGACAAACGGAGAGACGGGCGGAAAGACGGACGGAGAGACAGACGGAGAGACAGACGGAGAGACAGACGGAGAGAAAAACGGAGAGACAGATGCAGAGACAGACGGAGAGACAGACAGAGGGACAGACGCAGACAGATGGAGAGACAGACGGAGAGACAGACGGAAAGACAGACGGAGAGACAGACGGAAAGACAGACGGAGAGACAGACGGAGAGACATGGAGAGACAGACAGAGAGACAGCGGAGAGACAGACGGAGAGACAGACACAGAGACAGATGGAGAGACAGACGGAAAGACAGACGGAGAGACAGATGGAAAGACAGACGGAGAGACAGACGGAGAGAGACGGAAAGACAGACACAGAGACAGACGGAGAGACATGGAGAGACAGACAGAGAGACAGCGGAGAGACAGACGGAGAGACAGACACAGAGACAGATGGAGAGACAGACGGAAAGACAGACGGAGAGACAGACGGAGAGACAGACGGAGAGACAGATGGAGAGACAGATGGAGAGACAGACGACTGCGTGGCCGAGCACGACTCCAACACCATCATTAAGTTTGTTGACGACACAACGGTGATAGGCCTGATCACTGACAATGATGAGACAGCCTATAGGGAGGAGGTCAGAGACCTGGCAGTGTGGCGCCAGGACAACAACCTCTCCCTCAACGAGGCAAGACAAAAGAGATGATCTTGGACTACAGGAAAAGGAGGGCTGAACACGCCCCCATTCTCATCGACGGGCTGTAGTGGAGCAGGTTGAGAGTCCACATCACCAACAAACTAACATGGTCCAAACATACCAAGAAAGTCGTGAAGAGGGCACAACAAAACCTATTCCCCCTCAAGAGACTGAAAATATTTGGCATGGATCCCCAGATCATCAAAAGTTCTACAGCTGCACCATCGAGAGCATCCTGACCGGTTGCATCACCACCTGGTATGGCAACTAGTGATGCACCGATATTACATTTTTGGCCGATACAGATATTTTCCTTCCCAAAAAACCCTGATACCGATAACCAATATTTAAAAAATGTTCTGCTTTTTAAGCATTCTAGTACAGTTAAATAGTTAACACACACACGGACACAGCGGTCTAAGGCACTGCATCTCAGTGCAAGGTGTCACTACAGTCCCTGGTTCGAATCCAGGCTGTATCACATCCGGCCATGATTGGGAGTTCCATAGGGCGGGACACTATTGGTCCAGCGTTGTCTGGGTTTGGCCAGCGTAGGCCGTCATTGTAAATAAGAATTTGTTCTTAACTGACTTGCCTAGTTAAATAAAGGTTACACACACACACCACACTGACCAAAACGTTATTTTGTTGGCATTTACCAGTAAAACATAATCAAAACCAATTTTTTTCACTTACATGCTGTGCTGTTTCGTTGTTCATTTGTTCAGTCGTTTCATTCTCAACCAGGATTTCATCATACATGTCTCACTGTGTCCGTTTCCAACTTGTCCAGCTGTGTATGTAACATTTCACGTAAACCCTGTTTCTTGTCTGCATCGAAGTAGCAGTCCTTGTACATAGCATTGAGCATGGTGGCGACACAGTAAAGAGAGAATGCCACCGGATCGCTTGTTCACAGCCTGTGTCGGCAGTTTTGTTGAGCAGTTTCCAAGTTTCAAACATGTTCTCGGTGCGTCCAGTGCCAGCTCCCCGCACTCGCCCAGAGGTGCGTGAGACCAGTCCGGTGGGACCTACGCCGGCTCCACGCATCAGGCCTCCAGTGCGTCGTCCCAGCCCGGTGCGTCCAGTGCCAGCTCCCTGCATTCGCCCAGAGGTGCGTGAGACCAGTCCGGTGAGACCTACGCCGGCTCCACTAGCATCGGTGGCGGCTCCGGTGCGCGGACGCATCGGGCTGAAAAGGCACACTGGAGGCCCGGCACGTCCCGCACCGGAGCCGCCACCGATGCTAGTGGCCCACCCAAAACCCCCCCAAATTGAGTTTCTGTTATGCGGTCGGAGTCCGCACCTTTGCGGACTCCGACCGTGGCCATCACTGCCTCCCGTGGCCATCACTGCCTGCCATACCAGGCAGTGATGGCCATAGAGAGCCCTCTGGGTTTCTCTATGGTGTGTTAGGTCAGGGCGTGACTAGGGGTTTCTAGCGTTGTCTATGTTGGTGTTGGTTTATGGTTCCCAACTAGAGGCAGCTGATAGTCGTTGCCTCTAATTGGGAATCCTATTTAGTTTATTCATTCCCCCCACCTGTGTTGTGGGATATAGAATGTGTGTTATCTGTAAGTGCCTGTCACGCACATGTTACGATCTGTCTACTTTATTGTTTTTGTAGTTGGTTTCATTTTTAATAAAAATTATGTGGAACACCATCCCAACTGTGAAGCATGGGGATGGCAGCATCATGTTGTGGGGGTGCTTTGCTGCAAGAGGGACTGGTGCACTTCACAAAATAGATGGCATCATGAGGATGGAAAATGATGTGGATATACAGTGAGGGAAAAAAGTATTTGATCCCCTGCTGATTTTGTACGTTTGCCCACTGACAAAGAAATTATCAGTCTATAATTTTAATGGTAGGTTTATTTGAACAGTGAGAGACAGAATAACAACAGAAAAACGCATTGTGAAAATTTTTATGAATGGAATTGCATTTTAATGAGAGATAAGTATTTGACCCCTCTGAAAAACATGACTTAGTACTTGGTGGCAAAACCCTTGTTGGCAATCACGGAGGTCAGACGTTTCTTGCAGTTGGCCACCAGGTTAGCACACATCTCAGGAGGGATTTTGTCCCACTCTTCTTTGCAGATCTTCTCCAAGTCATTAAGGTTTCAAGGCTGACGTTTGGCAACTCGAACCTTCAGCTCCCTCCACAGATTTTCTATGGGATTAAGGTCTGGAGACTGGCTAGGCTACTCCAGGACCTTAATGTGCTTCTTCTTGAGACACTCCTTTGTTGCCTTGGCTGTGTGTTTTGGGTCATTGTCATGCTGGCATACCCATCCACGACCCATTTTCAATGCCCTGGCTGAGGGAAGGAGGTTCTCACCCAAGATTTGACGGTACATGGCCCCGTCCATCGTCCCTTTGATGCAGTGAAGTTGTCCTGTCCCCTTAGCAGAAAAACAGCCCCAAAGCATAATGTTTCCACCTCCATGTTTGACGGTGGGCATGGTGTTGGTGTTGGTTTGTGGTTCCCAATGGTGTTGGTTTATGGTTCCCAATTAGAGGCAGCTGATAGTCGTTGCCTCTAATTGGGAATCCTATTTAGTTTATTCATTCCCCCCACCTGTGTTGTGGGATATAGAATGTGTGTTATCTGTAAGTGCCTGTCACGCACATGTTACGATCTGTCTACTTTATTGTTTTTGTAGTTGGTTTCATTTTTAATAAAAATTATGTGGAACAGCATCATGTTGTGGGGGTGCTTTGCTGCAAGAGGGACTGGTGCACTTCACAAAATAGATGGCATCATGAGGATGGAAAATGATGTGGATATACAGTGAGGGAAAAAAGTATTTGATCCCCTGCTGATTTTGTACGTTTGCCCACTGACAAAGAAATTATCAGTCTATAATTTTAATGGTAGGTTTATTTGAACAGTGAGAGACAGAATAACAACAGAAAAACGCATTGTGAAAATTTTTATGAATGGAATTGCATTTTAATGAGAGATAAGTATTTGACCCCTCTGAAAAACATGACTTAGTACTTGGTGGCAAAACCCTTGTTGGCAATCACGGAGGTCAGACGTTTCTTGCAGTTGGCCACCAGGTTAGCACACATCTCAGGAGGGATTTTGTCCCACTCTTCTTTGCAGATCTTCTCCAAGTCATTAAGGTTTCAAGGCTGACGTTTGGCAACTCGAACCTTCAGCTCCCTCCACAGATTTTCTATGGGATTAAGGTCTGGAGACTGGCTAGGCTACTCCAGGACCTTAATGTGCTTCTTCTTGAGACACTCCTTTGTTGCCTTGGCTGTGTGTTTTGGGTCATTGTCATGCTGGCATACCCATCCACGACCCATTTTCAATGCCCTGGCTGAGGGAAGGAGGTTCTCACCCAAGATTTGACGGTACATGGCCCCGTCCATCGTCCCTTTGATGCAGTGAAGTTGTCCTGTCCCCTTAGCAGAAAAACAGCCCCAAAGCATAATGTTTCCACCTCCATGTTTGACGGTGGGCATGGTGTTGTTGGGGTCATAGGCAGCATTCCTCCTCCTCCAAACACGGCGAGTTGAGTTGATGCCAAAGAGCTCCATTTTGGTCTCATCTGAACACAACACTTTCACCCAGATGTCCTCTGAATCATTCAGATGTTCATTGGCAAACTTCAGACGGGCATGTATATGTGCTTTCTTGAGCAGGCGGACCTTGCGGGTGCTGCAGGATTTCAGTCCTTCCCGGCGTAGTGTGTTACCAATTGTTTTCTTGGTGACTAGGGTCCCAGCTGCCTTGAGATCATTGACAAGATCCTCCCGTGTAGTTCTGGGCTGATTCCTCACCGTTCTCATGATCATTGCAACTCCACGAGGTGAGATCTTGCATGGAGCCCCAGGCCGAGGGAGATTGACAGTTCTTTTGTGTTTCTTCCATTTGCGAATAATCGCACCAACTGTTGTCACCTACTCGCCAAGCTGCTTGGCGATGGTCTTGTAGCCCATTCCAGCCTTGTGTAGGTCTACAATCTTGTCCCTGACATACTTGGAGAGCTCTTTGGTCTTGGCTATGGTGGAGAGTTTGGAATCGGATTGATTGATTGCTTCTGCGGACAGGTGTCTTTTATACAGGTAACAAACTGAGATTAGGAGCACTCCCTTTAAGAGTGTACTCCTAATCTCAGCTCGTTACCTGTATAAAAGACACCTGGGAGACAGAAATCTTTCTGATTGAGAGGGGGTCAAATACTTATTTCCCTCATTAAAATGCAATTCCATTTATAACATTTTTCACATGCGTTTTTCTGTTTTTTTGTTGTTGTTATTCTGTCTCTCCCTGTTCAAATAAACCTACCATTAAAATTATAGACTGATCATTTCTTTGTCAGTGGGCAAATGTACAAAATCAGCAGGGGATCAAATACTTTTTTCCCTTACTGTATTGAAGCAACATCTCAAGACATCAGTCAGGAAGTTAAAGCTTGGTCGCAAATGGGTCTTCCAAATGGACAATGACCCCAAGCATACTTCCAAAGTTGTGGCCATCACAAAGCCCTGACCTCAATCATATAGAAAATGTGTGGGCAGAACTGAAAAAACGTGTGCGAGCAAAGGAGGCCTACAAACATGACTCAGTTACACCAGCTCTGTCAGGAGGAATGGACCAAAATTCACCCAACTTATTGTGGGAAGCTTGTGGAAGGCTACCCGATATGTTTGACCTAAGTTAAACAATTTAAAGGCAATGCTACCAAATACTAATTGAGTGTATGTAAACTTCTCACCCACTGGGAATGTGATGAAAGAAATAAAAGCTGAAATAAATAATTCTCTCTACTATTATTCAAATCAAATCAAAGTTTATTTGTCACGTGCGCTGAATACAACAGGTAGACCTTACAGTGAAATGCTTATTTACAGGCTCTAACCAATAGTGCAAAAAAAGGTATTAGGTGAACAATAGGTAAGTAAAGAAATAAAACAACAGTAAAAAGACAGGCTATATACAGTAGCGAGGCTATATACAGTAGTGAGGCTATAAAAGTAGCGAGGCTACATACAGACACCGGTTAGTCAGGCTGATTGAGGTAGTATATGTACATGTAGCTATGATTAAAGTGACTATGCATATATGATGAACAGAGAGTAGCAGTAGCGTAAAAAAGGGGTTGGCGGGTGGTGGGACACAATGCAGATAGATAGCCCAGTTAGCCAATGTGCGGGAGCCCTGGTTGGTCGGCCCAATTGAGGTAGTATGTACATGAATGTATAGTTAAAGTGACTATGCATATATGATAAACAGAGGGTAGCAGCAGCAGGGGGCACAATGCAAAAAGTCAGGATAGCCATTTGATTACCTGTTCAGGAGTCTTATGGCTTGGGGGTAAAAACTGTTGAGAAGCCTTTTTGTCCTAGACTTGGCACTCAGGTACCGCTTGCCATGCGGTAGTAAAGAGAACCGTCTATGACTGGGGTGGCTGGGGTCTTTGACAATTTTTAGGGTCTTCCTCTGACACCGCCTGGTGTAGAGGTCCTGGATGGCAGGCAGCTTAGCCCCAGTGATGTACTGCTCCGTACGCACTACCCTCTGTAGTGCCTTGCGGTCAGAGGCCGAGCAATTGCTATACCAGGCATTGATGCAACCAGTCAGGATGCTCTCGATGTTGCAGCTGTAGAACCTTTTGAGGATCTCAGGACCCATGACAAATCTTTTTAGTTTCCTGAGGGGGAATAGGCTTTGTCGTGCCCTCTTCACGACTGTCTTGGTGTGTTTGGACCATTCTAGCCTGCTACACTACAGCCCCGTCGATGTGAATGGGGGTGTGCTCGGTCCTCCTTTTCCTGTAGTCCACAAGTATCTCCTTAGTCTTGGTTACGTTGAGGGAGAGGTTGTTATTCTGGCACCACCCGGCCAGGTCTCTGACCTCCTCCCTATAGGGTGTCTCGTCGTTGTTGGTGATCAGGCCTACCACTGTTGTGTCGTCTGCAAACTTAATGATGGTGTTGGAGTCGTGCCTGGCCATGCAGTCGTGGGTGAACAGGGAGTACAGGAGGGGATTAAGTACACACCCCTGAGGGGCCCCAGTGTTGAAGATCAGCGTGGCAGGCGTGTTGTTACCTACCCTTACCACCAGAGGGAGGTGTTTAGTCCCAGGATCCTTAGCTTAGTGATGAGCTTTGAGGGTACTATGGTGTTGAACGCTGAGCTGTAGTCAATGAATAGCATTCTCACATAAGTGTTCCTTTTGTCCAGGTGGGAAAGGGCAGTGTTGAGTGCAATAGAGATTGCATCATCTGTAGATCTGTTTGGGCGGTATGCAAATTGGAGTGGGTCTAGGGTTTCTGGGATAATGGTGTTGATGTGAGCCATTACCAACCTTTCAAAGCACTTCATGGCTACGGACGTGAGTGCTACGGGTCTGTACTCATTTAGGCAGGTTGCCTTTGTGTTCTTGGGCACAGGGACTATGGTGGTCTGCTTGAAGCATGTTGGTATTACAGACTCAATCAGGGACATGTTGGAAATGTCAGTGAAGACACCTGCCAGTTGGTCAGCACATGCCCAGAGCACACATCCTGGTAATCCATCTGGCCCTGCAGCCTTGTTAATGTTGGTCTTACTCACGTCGGCTACGGAGAGCATGATCACACAGTTGTCTAGAACAGCTGATGCTCTCATGCATGCCTCAGTGTTGCTTGTCTCGAAGCGAGCATAGAAGTGATTTAGCTCGTCTGGTAGGCTCGTGTCACTGGGCAGCTCGCGGCTGTGCTTCCCTTTGTAGTCTGTAATAGTTCGCAAGCCCTGCCACATAAGACGAGCGTCGGAGCCGGTGAGGTATGATTTAATCTTAGCCCTGTATTGACGCTTTACCTGTTTGATTGTTCGTTGCAGGGCATAGCAGGATTTCTTGTAAGCTTCCGGGTTAGAGTCCCGCACCTTGAAAGCGGCAGCTCTACTGTTTAGCTCAGTGGGAATGTTGCCTGTAATCCATGGCTTCTGGTTGGGGTATGTACGTACAGTGACTGTGGGGACGACGTCCTCGATGCACTTATTGATAAAGCCAGTGACTGATGTGGTGTACTCCTCAATGCCATCGGAGGAATCCCGGAACATGTTCCAGTCTGTGATAGCAAAACAGTCCTGTAGTTTAGCATCTGCTTCTTTTGACCACTTTTTTATATACCGAGTCACTGGTGCTTCCTGCTTTAATTTTTGCTTGTAAGCAGGAATCAGGAGGATAGAGTTGCGGTCGGATTTACAAATGGAGGGCGAGGGAGAGCTTTGTACGCGTCTCTGTGTGTAAAGTACAGGTGATCTAGAATTTTTTTCCCTCTGGTTGCACATTTAACATGTTGATGGAAATATGGTAGAACTGATTTAAGTTTTCCTGCATTAAAAAGTCTCCGGCCACTAGGAGCGCCGCCTCTGGGTGAGTGGTTTCCTGTTTGCTTATTTCCTTATACAGCTGACTGAGTGCGGTCTTAGTGCCAGCATCTGTCTGTGGTGGTAAATAAACAGCCACGAAAAGTATAGCTGAAAACTCTAGGCAAGTAGTGGGGCCTGCAATTTATCACAATATACTCTACTTCAGGCGAGCAAAATCTAGAGACTTCCTTAGATTTCGTGCACCAGCTGTTGTTTACAAATATGCACAGACCGCCCCCCCTCGTAGTAGTGAGGTGTGCTGTTCTATCTTGCCGGTGCAGCGTGTATCCCGTTAGCTGAATATCCATGTCGTCATTCAGCCACGATTCCGTGAAACATAGGATGTTACAGTTTTTGATGTCCCGTTGGTAGGATATTCGTGTTCGTACCTCGTCTAATTTATTGTCCAATGATTGCACGTTGGAGAGTAGTATTGACGGTAGCGGCAGCTTTCCCATTCGCCTTTTCCGGGTCCTGACCAGGCATCCGGCTTTGTCCTCTGTACCTGCGTCGCTTCTTCTTGTAAATAGCGTGGATCTCGGCCCTGTGGGGTGTTTGGAGAATATTTTGTGCGTCCTCCTTGTTGAAGAAAAAATCTTTGTCTAATCCGAGGTGAGTGATCGCTGTCCTGATATCCAGAAGCTCTTTTTTGTCGTAAGATACAATTGCAGAAACATTATGTACAAAATAAGTTACAAATAACGCGAAAAAAAACACATAATAGCACAATTGGTTGGGCGCCCGTAAAACTGCTGCCATTTCGTCCACCGCCATTATCTCTACTATTATTATGACATTTCACATTCTTAAAATAAAGTGGTGATCCTAACTGAGCTAAGACAGGGCATTTTTACTAGGATTAAATGTCAGGAATTGTGAAAAACTGAGTTTAAATGTATTTGTGTATTTGTGTATGTAAACATCTGACTTCAACTGTATTGTGCATCCCTAATGGCAACTGCTCTACATCCAAACGTAAGGCACTACAGAGGGTAGTGCGTACAGCCCAGTACATCACTGGGGCCAAGCTTCCTGCCATCCAGGACCTATATACTACGTGGCGTCAGAGGAAGGCCCAAAAAATTGTCAAAGACTCCAGTCACCCAAGTCATAGACTCTTTTCTCTGCTACCGCACGGCAAGCGGTACCGGAGAGCCAAGTCTAGGTCCAAAAGGCTTCTTAACAGCTTCTACCCTCAATCCATAAGACTGCTGAAATATTAATCAAATGGCCACCTGGACTATTTACATTGACACCCCCCACCCTTTCTTTCAACACTGCTGCTACTCGCTGTTTATTATCTATGCATAGTCACTTTCTCCTACCTACATGTACACATTACCTCAACTAACCTGCACCCCCACACATTTACTCGATACCGGTACCCCCTGTATATAGCCTCATTATTTTATTGTGTTACTTTTTTTATTTTATTTTGTAAATATTTTCTTAACTCTATTTCTTGAACTGCATTATTGTTTAAGGGCTTGTAAGTAAGCATTTCCCGGTAAGGTAATTTGTGGTTTTTAGAAATGTTGACAAATTAATAAAAAGTCTAACTTTTCAACCTCTTTGTTATGGCAAGCTTAAATAAGTTCAGAATCAAAAATGTGCTTAACAAGTCACATAATATGTTGCATGGACTCTGTGTGCCATAACAGTACTTAACATGATCTATGAATAAATGACTACCTCATCTCTGTACCCCATACAATATATCGCCTCCACATAGCATAGTGAAACAGCCAGTTCTCCTTGGGTGTAAACAGCCAGTTCTCCTTGGGTGTAAAGAACTGAGTAATATGTAAGGAACTGTAAGGAACATATGAAGTGAGTTTATGAGAAGCTTATCCTTATCATTCAATAGACTAAACCATGGCCATAGACTTGTTCATTGTTTGTCTGTTTCAAAATACATTGCTGGTTTACTAACCACCGGTCCTGGCAACCCATCATTACGCACACCTGGCAACTTTCATCACGCACACCTGTGCCTCATCATTAGGCCCACCTGGACTTCATTACGTCCTCTTTATTTAGCCCTCCGTGTTCATCAGTCCTTAGGTGTTATTGATTGTCTCTCACGTTCAGTATGCGTCCCATGTTTGTGCTTCTGTATCTGTTCCGTATTAAACTCACCTTCTGCACCTGCTCTCTAACTCCCAGGGTATACCTAACATTATCTGTTAGGTCCCTCAGTCAAGCACTGAATTTCAAACACAGCAAAGACCTGGGAGGTTTTCCAATGCCTCGCTAAGAAGGGATCTGATTAATAGATTATATATATATATTTTTTTTAAAGCAGACATTGAAAATTCCTTTGAACATGGTGACATTATTAATTACACTTTGGATGGTGTATCAATACACCCAGTCACTATAAAAATACAGGCGTCCTTCCTAACTCAGTTGCCGGAGAGGAAGGAAACCACTCATGGATTTCACCATGAGACCAATGGTGACTTTAAAACAGTTACAGAGTTTAATGGCTGTGATAGGACAAAACTGAGGATAAATCAACAACATTGTAGTTACTCTAAAATACTAACCTAAATGACAGAGTGAAAAGAAGGAAGCCTGTACAGAATAAAAATATTCCAAAACATGTATCTTGTTTGCAATAACGCACTAAAGTAAAATTGCAAAAGGGGCAAAGAAATTAACTTTATGTTCTGAATACAAAGCGTTCTGTTTGGGGCAAATCCAGCACAACACATCACTGAGTACCACTTCAAGCATGGTGGTGGCTGCAACATGTTATGGGTATGCTTGTCATCGGCAAGGACTAGGGAGTTTTTTTTAGGATAAAAAGAAACAGAACAGAGCTAAGCACAGGCAAAATCCTAGAGGAAAACCTGGTTCAGTCTGCTTTCCAACAGGTACTGGGAGACAAATTCACCTTTTAGCAGGACAATAACCTAAGCCACAAAGCCAAATCTACACTGGAATTCCTTACCAAGATGACATTGAATGTTCCCGAGTGGCCTAGTTACAGTTTTGACTTAAATTGGCTTAAATCTATGGCATGACTTAAGAAATGGCTGTCTAGCAATGATCACCAACCAACATGACAGAGCTTGAAGAATTTAAAAAAATTATATTGTGCAAATATTGTACAATCCAGGTGTGTAAAGCTCTTAGAGATTTACCCAGAAAGACTCACAGCTGTAATCACTGCTAAAGGTGATTCTATGTATTGACTCAGGGGTATAAACACTTATGTAAATTATAAGATTTCTTTATTTAATTTAAAATAAATTTGATAAAAGTTCTTAAAACAAGTTTTCACTTTGTCATTATGGGATATTGTGTGTAGATGGGTGAGAAAATATATATTTAATACATTTTGAATTCAGGCTGAAACAACAAAATGTGGAATAAGTCAAGGGGTATGAATACGTTCTAAAGGCACTGTAGTACATATTATTATATTTTATAATAAAGCCGCTGTACTCACCAGGTTTGACAACGTGTCCTTTTCATCCTCCATATTCTCAATGAGCATCAGGCTGTCAGGGGCTTCTGTCACTGTGTCCTCTGACCTCTCTGTAAAACACACAGAGAACACTGGGATAGGTCATAGACTATGGGTCACAGTTATGCCTACAGCTTGTGGCCATATAGTTTTGTGAAAAGGTAAGACAGCATTGTAGGATTCAGCTACTGTACCTGTCTGTGGTGGGGTGGGACTCCGAGAAGGGCTTGGGTGCCCCTTAGACAGCATTTTAGGGGATTGGTTGTAAACTGTGGGCTTTTTAAAGGGGGTTTTAGGGGTCAGTGTGGGGGCGGGGATGAGTTTAGGCATGGACTTGAAGGACTGTGAGGGGCTAATGGGTTCTTTACATGTGGACTTTGGTGATTTTGACGGGGTGGGCTTCTTCTTCTTAGGGCTGGACTTCGAGGAGAGTGAAGGGCTGGGAGTGTCTGGGAATGTGAATTGGGGTGACCTTGATGGTGTTAAAGGGGGTTTGCCTCTGGGTTTGAGTGACAGAGAGGGACTGGGGGCGTTGTTTGAGGAAGGATTGGAGGACAATGAGGAGGTGGAGGGGTCTTTACATGGAGTTCTGGAGATGCGGATGTTCCTGGACACAGGAAGGGAGGTGTTGAAGAAGCCAGACGTCAGAGGAGGAAGGTTACGGAACATCTGGCCAAACTGCTCTGGAGAACACTCCTGAAACAGACCACACAGAAAAGTAAACTGAACAAATATTAACAATTTCAACGATTTTACTGAGTTATAGTTCATAAAGGAAATCAGTCAATTGAAATAAATTCATTAGGCCCTAATCTATGGATTTCTCATGACTGGACAGGGGTGCAGCCATGGGTGGGCCTCACTTAGTAACCAGACCCATCCACTGGGGAGCCAGGCCCAGCCAATCAGAATGAGTTTTCGCCCACAAAAGTGCTTATTACAGACATAAATAATCCTCAGTTTCATCAGCTGTCCGGGTGGCTGGTTTCAGACGATCCAGCAGGTGAAGAAGCTTGATGTGGAGGTCCTTGGCTGGCGTGGTTACACGTGGTCTGTGGTTGTGAGGCCGGTTGGAAGTACTGACAAATTCTCTAAAACAAGTTGGAGGCGGCTTATGGTAGAGAAATGAACGTTCAATTCTCTGGCAACAGCTCTGGTGGACATTCCTTTCTTCAGCATGCCAATTGCACGCTCCCTCAAAACTTAAGACATCTGTGTCATTGTGTCGTGTGACAAAACTGCACATTTGAGAGTGGCCTTTTATTGTCCCCAGCACAAGGGGCACCTGTGTAATGATCATGTTGTTTAATCAGCTTCTTGATATGCCACACCTGTTAGATGGATGGATTGTCTTGGCAAACGAGAAATGCTCACTAACAGGGATGTAAACACATTTGTGAACAAAAATAAATAAGCTTTTTGTGAGTATGGAACATTTCTGGGATCTTTATTTCAGCTCATGAAATATGGGACCAACACTTTATATGTTGCATTTATATTTTTGTTCAGTACTGAATAATGGCTACATAAGGGCTCAGTTGCTCCCTTAGGCCATATTAGTACTAAAGTGAAGTGACACACAAAGTAGGCTACTGCACATGACCATTAAAAGAGAGGAAGAGGTGAAGCGAGAGGCTCCACTCCAGACCAAGTGGGGATTTTTGGTATCAAAGTCTAAGAGAAAGAGTCAGATTTGGTCAACAAAAAATATGATTGTTAATTTGCTACCTGAGGCTTATTTGATCGAATAGAAGTTTAGTAATGTTTAGACTGTTACTGAAATAAGTGGCCGAACGTGGCATCTCGGCAGCTTTGAGAAAATATTTTTTATATTGGACTTGTGTCTGTTGTTCACACACGTATCTGCCCTTTCATTGGCTAGAATGTTCCCTCCTGATCTCACATCCACCCACCTGCCTTTACACCTTTACGACAACAACTTCCATTGCTGGGCGGAGACCATCTCTTCATTATATACAGTATCTCTGCAGAAACGTGACGCAACACTGCTCCCTAGTGAAGGCAACCAAACAGCACAACTGTGTCACTCCTTGTAATCAACACTCCGGTTCTCCTTTCTGAAACTTTCTGATGTTTTGGCCCAGTGCTCACCCTCTCCCTGCGGCGGGCCCTAGCAGACAGGGTCCAGAGAGGAGGGGCGGTCGGTGGGTTGGACATCAGGAGGGAGGGATCCATCAAGAGCAGCTCAGTGTAGGTTTCCAGAGTCTCCAGAATCGTCTTTGTGACATCATCTTCCTCTATTACCACTTCCTCAACCTCTGGGGGTCTGGGCATAGCCAGCACGAGCATGTGAGAGCTGCCACCTGCCACCTGAACACACATGCACAGTATTAGCACATGCACAAACACACACACACACACTCACACACACACACAGGTTGACTCACTGACTGGACACTGTATTTGAGGAAGCGTGGGCACAGTGTTGGTCTGAAATGGTTGGTGAAGTTCTCTTCCCCCAGTCCTAGTTTACCATGGCGACCATCCCCAAAGGTGTACAGAATCCCACTGTCTGGAGGGTGAGACATGGGGTCTCAATGAAACATGCTCAGGTTTCAAATGTCTGAATGACAACTTCTATTCAACATTGTATACTTAGTAGAATATATTACAGTAGAAGAGAAGCTTGCCTGTGATCACAGCGGTGTGGTTCTCTCCACAGGTGACATGACTGACTCTGCCGCTCCGGAAGTGGACCAGTGCTTTGGGCAGAGATGCTTCGAACAGGAAGGTCCCGTGGCCCAGCTGCCCATGCTGACCCCGCCCAAACGTGTACACATCCTCCTCTGGAACACGGAGAGAGAGAGAGAGAGAGAGAGAGAGAGAGAGAGAGAGAGAGAGAGAGAGAGAGATACAGTGGGGCAAAAAAGTATTTAGTCAGCCACCAATTGTGCAAATTCTCTCACTTAAAAAGATGAGAGAGGCCTGTAATTTTCATCATAGGTACACTTCAACTATGACAGACAAAATGAGGAAAAAAAATCCAGAAAATCACATTGTAGGATTTTTAATGATTTTATTTGCAAATTATGGTGGAAAATAAGTGTTTGGTCACATACAAACAAGCAAGATTTCTGGCTCTCACAGACCTGTAACTTCTTCTTTAAGAGGCTCCTCTGTCCTCCACTCGTTACCTGTATTAATGGCACCTGTTTGAACTTGTTATCAGTATAAAAGACACCTGTCCACAACTTCAAACAGTCACACTCCAAACTCCACTATGGCCAAGACCAAAGAGCTGTCAAAGGACACCAGAAACAAAATTGTAGACCTGCACCAGGTTGGGAAGACTGAATCTGCAATAGGTAAGCAGCTTGGTTTGAAGAAATCAACTGTGGGAGCAATTATTAGGAAATGGAAGACATACAAGACCACTGATAATCTTCCTCGATCTGGGGCTCCACACAAGATCTCACCCCGTGGGGTCAAATTGATCACAAGAACGGTGAGCAAAAATCCCAGAACCACACGGGGGGACCTAGTGAATGACCTGCAGAGAGCTGGGACCAAAGTAACAAAGCCTACCATCAGTAACACACTACGCCGCCAGGGACTCAAATCCTGCAGTGCCAGACGTGTCCCCCTGCTTAAGCCAGTACATGTTCAGGCCCGTCTGAAGTTTGCTAGAGAGCATTTGGATGATCCAGATGAGGATTGGGAGAATGTCATATGGTCAGATGAAACCAAAATAGAACTTTTTGGTAAAAACTCAACTCGTCGTGTTTGGAGGACAAAGAATGCTGAGTTGCATCCAAAGAACACCATACCTACTGTGAAGCATGGGGGTGGAAACATCATGCTTTGGGGCTGTTTTTCTGCAAAGGGACCAGGACGACTGATCCGTGTAAAGGAAAGAATGAATGGGGCCATGTATCGTGAGATTTTGAGTGAAAACCTCCTTCCATCAGCAAGGGCATTGAAGATGAAACGTGGCTGGGTCTTTCAGCATGACAATGATCCCAAACACACCGCCCGGGCAACGAAGGAGTGGCTTCGTAAGAAGCATTTCAAGGACCTGGAGTGGCCTAGCCAGTCTCCAGATCTCAACCCCATAGAAAATCTTTGGAGGGAGTTGAAAGTCTGTGTTGCCCAGCGACAGCCCCAAAACATCACTGCTCTAGAGGAGATCTGCATGGAGGAATGGGCCAAAATACCAGCAACAGTGTGTGAAAACCTTGTGAAGACTTACAGAAAACGTTTGACCTCTGTCATTGCCAACAAAGGGTATATAACAAAGTATTGAGATAAACTTTTGTTATTGACCAAATACTTATTTTCCACCATAATTTGCAAATAAATAAATAAAAAATCCTACAATGTGATTTTCTGGATTTCCTTTTCTCATTTCGTCTGTCATAGTTGAAGTGTACCTATGATGAAAATGACAGGCCTCTCTCATCTTTTTAAGTTGGAGAACTTGCACAATTGGTGGCTGACTAAATACTTTTTTGCCCCACTGTAGGTGGAGAGGTATAGAGGAAGGGGAGACAGTTACAAACTGGAAACAGTAGACAGACTGTTTTATTTTATTAACAGTACTGTATCTATGAGTTAGTATTAATAGAAATAGTATTTCCCAGAGGTATTTACTTGTAAGTGCCACTGTGTGCTCCCCTCCACAGGACACTTGGATGACCGGATCTTGTATGCCTTCCACCTGCTGAGGGACTCTGTGATTGGCCAGCTGGTCAGGGAATAGACCCAGCCTTCCGTTCCGACTATCCCCAAACGTGTAGAGGTCCCCGTCTACTGGAACAAGCCCAAACCAACCACAATAACCCAGCCAAATTACTATATGACAACAGGTTAATGGTATGCATAAGGTTCAGCTCCCCAATTTAAATGAACCCCGTGTGTGTTACCTGTGACGAACGCCGAGTGGTGGTATCCACAGGACACCCAGGCCACTGACTGCCCCACCATCACCTCTCTAGGCTCTGAGGCGTAGCTCTCTGCCCCCAGACCGATCTGGCCAACCGAGTTATCACCCCACATGAACAGCCTGCCGTCCTCTACCAACACATATACAACACAGCACACATACTGACAGAGAAGACTGACCAACAGACAGACAGACCAACAGACACACACACAGTAGACAGACAGTCTGTCTGTTATCATCGTTACCTGTCAGAGCAGCTGAGGTGTTGCAGCCAGCAGCGAGCATTTTGATTGGTGCATGGTCAGAGAAGGGATGAATCAGGTGGAAGGTGTTTGTGTCATCACAGTGTCCCAAACCAAGCTGCCCCTCCTGGTTACTGCCAGCACCATAAACCCGCCCACTCCCTGAGAAACATCGGCGAAAGCCTCATTAGTCATTGTAATGGCACATATTCATAACATGTTCTATAGTAATGTAGAGTAAAATAACATGGTTCTTTTACATGTGCACACGATTGTGTGGTCTCTTCCACATGCTGCAAACTTTACTTTTTCAGTCTTCAACACTAAAGAAAAAAAACATTTGTTTTAACGTTACAACATTTTGACAAAATGTGAGTCGAACATAATCCTTGTACATGATGGACTGACCTTTCACAGCAGTGGGCTTGTTGATGTTGACGTTGATCTTTAACCCCAGTCCTAGCTGACCGCAGGTATTACTTCCAAACATGAACAGCCTGCTATGGCCTACACATAGGAGAAGACTCAGTAGGCTCCACTAATTTTTCATAAACTGCGATTAAACATAATTATACTGTTTTTATGTATTTCTTTATTTGTGTCTTCGAACAGGTAAATACTATACATGTCTTGAAGTAAAATGCATTTTGTTCATAACACTGTTTGATTACAGGTCCGTTAATAAACTGATAATGAACCATTTATTATGATTTACCGGCATTTTATAAACAACAAACGAGCTATGTATTGATCGCTTTATACACAGTGTCCCCAAGTCAGCCAATCATATGGGAGAGTGTAGGTTACATTATTGATCACCTGTTACGACAGCAGTGTGATCACCCCCACACGAGATTTCTTCTGGATGGTCATTCTTCAGCCAGAATTTACTGGGAACATTATCAGCAAACTTGCTCTTCCCAAAGGTGAAGATTGCTCCTGTTTCTGTCAGGTTAAAAAAAATATTTAAGACAGAAGAGAAACTATGACATTTCATAGGAGTATGAGGAAATATCAGGTGCTATAAGTTCGTACTACATGATTTCACTACTAGGCTTTACAGCAGTAGGTAAATCCTAATGCCAACCGGTTGTCACGTATTTAGGTCGCTGCAAGGCAGAAATAGCAACAGGTTGGTTAGCTAATGGTCACTACCACACATTACTCTCTAGTGCTAGTATAGCAACTATTAAGCTAAATAACAGCCATATGCTTCAAAAAGGCGACACAGGTTTCCTAACCAGGTATATCATCGTCCGTCTGCCCGGTCATCTCTCCCCTGGCGTCGGCTCACCTCACAGGTGCCTGTCACATTCCTCCGAAGAAACAATCTGCGGATTCGATTATGCTGAGCTGCGGGGCACCGGTCTATGGCACGTGACGTGACCAGTGTGCGCAGCAATAGCGGAATCGGCGGTTCGCCTTCAAAATAAAAGTGATGGAACTGATGGAAAATAATAAAAAATGGTGGAATTACGCCCCAATTGTATTAAAGGAAAACTAAATTTTGGTGTTTGTTTAATTAATCCATTGTTGATATAGTCACCATATTTTTGCATGTCAGCAATAAAATGTAGAAGATATGTAACTTTCAAAATACATACAGTGAGGGAAAAAAGTATTTTATCCCCTGCTGATTTTGTACGTTTGCCCACTGACAAAGAAATGATCAGTCTATAATTTTAATGGTAGGTTTATTTGAACAGTGAGAGACAGAATGACAAAACAAATCCAGAAAACAAACGTGAAAAATGTTATAAATTGATTTGCATTTTAATGAGGGAAATAAGTATTTGACCCCTCTGCAAAACATGACTTAGTACTTGGTGGCAAAACCCTTGTTGGCAATCACAGAGGTCAGACGTTTCTTGTAGTTGGCCACCAGGTTTGCACACATCTCAGGAGGGATTTTGTCCCACTCCTCTTTGCAGATCTTCTCCAAGTCATTAAGGTTTCAAGGCTGTTGTTTGGCAACTCAAACCTTCAGCTCCATCCACAGATTTTCTATGGGATTAAGGTCTGGAGACTGGCTAGGCCACTCCAGGACCTTAATGTGCTTCTTCTTGAGCCACTCCTTTGTTGCCTTGGCCGTGTGTTTTGGGTCATTGTCATGCTGGACCCATTTTCAATGCCCTGGCTGAGGGAAGGAGGTTCTTACCCAAGATTTGACGGTACATGGCCCCGTCCATCGTCCCTTTGATGCGGTGAAGTTGTCCTGTCCCCTTAGCAGAAAAACACCCCCAAAGCATAATGTTTCCACCTACATGTTTGACGGTGGGGATGGTGTTCTTGGGGTCATAAGCAGCATTCCTCCTCCTCCAAACACAGCGAGTTGAGTTGATGCCAAAGAGCTCTGTTTTGGTCTCATCTGAACACAACACTTTCACCCAGTTGTCCTCTGAATCATTCAGATGTTCATTGGCAAACTTCAGACGGACATGTATATGTGCTTTCTTGAGCAGGGGGACTTTGCGGGCGCTGCAGGATTTCAGTCCTTCACAGCGTAGTGTGTTACCAATTGTTTTCTTGGTGACTAGGGTCCCAGCTGCCTTGAGATCATTGACAAGATCCTCCTGTGTAGTTCTGGGCTGATTCCTCACCGTTCTCATGATCATTGCAACTCCACGAGGTGAGAACTTGCATGGAGCCCCAGACCGAGGGAGATTGACAGTTCTTTTGTGTTTCTTCCATTTGCGAATAATCGCACCAACTGTTGTCACCTTCTCACCAAGCTGCTTGGCGATGGTCTTGTAGCCCATTCCAGCCTTGGAGAGCTCTTTGGTCTTGGCCATGGTGGAGAGTTTGGAATCTGATTGATTGATTGCTTCTGTGGACAGGTGTCTTTTATACAGGTAACAAGCTGAGATTAGGAGCACTCCCTTTAAGAGTGTGCTCCTAATCTCAGCTCGTTACCTGTATAAAAGACACATGGGAGCCAGAAATCTTTCTGATTGAGAGGGGGTCAAATACTTATTTCCCTCATTAAAATGCAAATCAATTTATAACATTTTTCACATGCGTTTTTCTGGATTTTTTTGTTGTTATTCTGTCTCTCACTGTTCAAATAAACCTACCATTAAAATTATAGACTGATCATTTCTTTGTCAGTGGGCAAACGTACAAAATCAGCAGGGGATCAAATAATTTTTTCCCTCACTGTATGATGCAAAATGCACCATACAGAACAGACTTCTGTATTTTATAAATGTTCTGGCTGTGGCTCCTCCTTTTCTTTTGCAGAGTACCCTCAGGTGATTCAGGTGCTTCCTTCCCTCCTTCTCCAGGCACTGTATGTGGGCACTCCAGGACATGTTTTCTTTCTTGGAATGTGACCCCAAGGAACATTGCTGGAGTGCCTTTCCATACAGTTTAAGGTGCACTTGCTTGGTTCTTTTGGGGTGCCTGGAGAAGAGGACTCCCTGGGTCTTCAGGGGGTTGAGCTTGACGGTCCACAGATTTGCCCAGTTCTCAATCTCTGTTATGCTCTTCTGTAGCTTTTTTCCAGCATGGACAACGTTTTTGGAGGAGGCCCAATAACAGAGATTGACTGCGATCTGGGCCACTTGTCCGTCTCTTGGGTGGGGGTAATAAATACCACAGATGTATATTAATAACAGTAGAGGACAGACGACGGAGCCTTGGGGTACTCCCGCCTCTGTAGAGAACCTGAATGATGTGGCTTCTCCCACCCTCACCGCTGTCTCCCGCTGATTTAAAAAGCTGTTTAAAACAATGACCATCTGAGTTGGGAGTTTTAGGTTCGTACCCGATAGCCTATAGAAGAGCCCATTGTGCCACGTCTTATCAAACGCCTTTTCAATGTCCAAGAAGACAGCCACCATCAGCTATTTTTTTTGTCAGCCTCAGGATGTTGTCAATAGTTGATCTCTTCTTGACAACAACAATCTTTGGGACTGGTAGGGACATCTCAGGGCTTCATGCCCTCTTCTATCCCTCTTCTCCATGTATCGGTCTGGTGAAGGTCAGGTTTGGCAAAGTACAAGGGGAAGGGGGTGGTGGTGTTCTCCTTTATTTATTTATCTCAACTTCATGTAAATAAACTTTAATGGATTTAAAGTGCAGTCAAACCAGATTTGATGTTGCTAAAACGTAAGCTATTATCACAGTGCCTATCCTCTTCCTGTAACCTATAGGTGTGGTAGGAAATATAGTTGGCATGTAGGTTTCTCACTTATGGATGGCACAAGTTGCGATATGGGGGAGGGGATTGGGTAGGGTGGTTATATGCAAATGAAAAACTGTAGTATTTAGTATAGTTAAAAAAGTGTTGTGTTTTTGTGGACATTACTGTAGTATTTACTACAGTGTTTTTTGGGGGGGGATAATACTGTAGTATTTACTACAGTATTCTACAGTATACTACCACATTCTCTGGTACGTACTACACATGATCGAGTGATACTACAGTGAGTAGTATAGTATTTTACAGTATAATACAGTTTACTATAGAATTCTATAGTAAGTACAGTAGAATTCTACAGTAAACTGTAGTATTTTTTTTCATGTGAGCAGACACTCACAGAACACAACTGTGACGAGTTTTCACAAATATCAGCGTCGTACCGCTTATTGCGGGACAGTTGTGTTCTGTAGGTGTCACCCCATTTCATGGACCCAAGATCCATAAGGCTGTACATTGCAACATAAGTATGCTCCAAATGCAATTCTGACGTCTGGTGTGACAAATTAACTCATTCTTGTCTTTTGTTTCATTTATATAACGACATTCCAACCTTCTTTAGCATTACCTAGTCTAGTCTAATTGTGGCATGATTCCACTATTTTCATCCGTTTGCATCAATTTCAAGAGGGACTTTTATTTTGAAGGCGAACCGCCGATTCCATTATTGTTGCTCACGTTGTTGTTCACAACAAACACGTAGTGGGTTGAGTGGGCAAAAGCGGCGAAGGAGGAGCACCCTCAAATCCGACAGTAATCAGCACAATTCTGGAGAAGAAAAAGAATCAACCTACCAATGTACGTGCGATATTTGGTGAGACGAAACCCCACCCACTCTACTCAGAGTGGATGCAGGCTACAACACACGCATGCGGTTTTCACTTTTTTCATTCAACTTTATTTTGTTTCAGATATCAATTTATAGAATTATAGTATTTTAAGCTGTCATGACAACAAAAATACTTGCCATGAAGAATTCAGTGTTCTATGGACTGAAGACTCTCCAAAACATCCATGCGAGGAATTTTAGGTAAGAGAAGTAGTCAGAAACGTTGGCTAGTTTAGCACGCGGATTAATTGGCAAAGTATCAAAAGTGAGCTCAGCTGTTAAGCAAAGTAGTTTACAGTACAAGCTATTTCCATCGTTCAGAGTGCCACACTGTATTTGTTGTCGTGTTTTTGGGACTTAATGCACATTTAAAAAAACGTGTCATTTGAATGGGGAGTCGGTCTATTTTTATCCTCGTCATTTGCAGCATTGGAGCACTAGCTCTGGGTCCGGTCAACCTCAAGGGTCGCAGTTTCCTGACTTTAAAAGACTTCAGCTCAGATGAGATCAAACATCTTCTATGGGTGTCAGGTGACCTAAAGCACAGGATCAAACATGAAAAACAGGTACAGTGAGGATCCATGTCACAAACAGAATTTTTCATTTCAAATGGAAGATTTATATAGCACGGCTGATCGAGTTCAAGTGAGATTAACGGTCACTTCTATTTGCAGTACCTTCCTCTTCTTCAAGGGAAGTCGATTGCCATGATATTTGAGAAGAGGAGCACCAGAACTAGAATATCCACAGAAACAGGTGTGAGTTACATTTGTGTCTGGGTCAGGTTTGGTCTGGGTCAGGTTTAGTCTGGGTCAGGTTTGGTCTGGGTCAGGTTTAGTCTGGGTCAGGTTTAGTCTATCTACGCTTTTGGAGTAGAGAAATACCTAAATTGCCACGCCACTCATGTTGGGTCATGCATTCACTTAGGGAGTGGTTCAATTAAAAGTAATTGCAAAAGCATCTTACATCATTGTGGATATTTAAGATACAGCAAATACAAGTTCCCACATAGCTTTTGTGCTGTGACTTTAAATGTGTGGGTGCATTGGAACATTCAGTTGCACTCTTTCATGGGGTCACAACTCTGAATGGGTCAGGAATCAGGACTAATGCAGAACACAATGAAACTGCTGAAAAGACACTCTCCCTCCATTTGTGGCAAAAATGTAACTCCGTTTCACTCACTTCTCCCCATTATTTCACCTTACTATCTTCACATTTTTATCTCAAACACATATTTTTCCCTATTTGTCTGTTTTGTAAAGAGGAACATTGCATTGCAGATGGTTGTGTCCATTCATCATGCATTTCTGTCTTCCATGTGGAATATGCAATTACTTTCTATCAGCAATAGTAACATTTTGTGCGTTTTGAATAAGCCCCTGTTATAACGTGTACTTCCTGCAGGTTTTTCTCTGCTGGGAGGACACCCTCTTTTCCTCACGTCTCAGGACATCCACCTGGGAGTGAACGAGAGCAGCACAGACACAGCCAGGTCAGTCAGCCAAGGCCATCGCAATAGCAAACTTTTTGCTCCTTGACTACATCAGGTTATCATCGCCATAGGAATCAAACTTTCTAGTGTGTGTGTGCAGGGTTCTCTCTGGGCTGTCAGACATAGTCCTGGCACGGGTGTACAGCCATACTACTCTGGAGGAGCTGGTGAAGTATGCCTCCATCCCCATCATCAACGGCCTGTCTGACCTCTACCACCCCATCCAGATCCTCGCTGACTTCCTCACCCTGCAGGTACTGAAGCCTAACAAACAGGGATGCAAACTAGTCACCCTTCTGTGAAATTCGTCGTTTTGAATCCAAAATAGGTGACCTACGGGATTCGTGTAGATCCGAGGAGAAACGTCTTTTTTTTGTGGGGCGGCTTTGGATGAAAAAGAGTGATCCGCATTTGGAGCAATACTGGCTGGATCCAAGGCTCAGCCAATCGTTCACATAACAACAGAAGGCAGCACACGACTGAAGAGAGAAGAGACAACCAGTTTACTAGTTACAGCATCAGCGCACGCTCTGGAAAGAGCTGAGAGTGGAATGGAAGTTTGCCTGTTAACTTACAGCAGCGCATCCCCTGAACGATAACGAAGAGGTAAAGTAGGCGAGAAGCCTGACCACGGAGACGGGGTGACAAGGTAAAGCGTACTTCATGAGTTGTAACCGAAAAACAACTGGAATTTGGAAAGTTTGAGGTGAGGGGGAAAGTGTGGTGGAACAAGTATTGTTATCATTGTTAAGTATCTTGCTAGCTGGATCCAATTCTCCGTTAGCTAGCCAGAGAAAGTGTACAATGTAATAATGTGCAGTGTAGCCCAAAGATATTGCTTTTGTTGTCTTGAACTTGACAGTAACGTGTGAGTGAGGGGGGATTATTTAATGTTTTATTCAGTGAATGTTATTTTTGCACACGTAGCCTTGTGCACTTGATCGATGTCTATTATAGTGGCCACTATAATAGAGCAAAAATAGAATGCCTGTTTGTTTCATTCTACTTTAAGATGTTTTTTTCCCATGTGCAATATTTAGATTGTGTGTGTGGCGTTCTAATAGCGTTCTATTATAAAGGTTGTCATGGCTAACTGCAATATTAGTGTATTGTTTTTTTCTCAAGACTTGAGAATATATATATATATAAAAAAAAAAAAAAAGATAATCCATCCACCTGACAGGTGTGGCAGATCAAGAAGCTGATTAAACAGCATGGTCATTACACAGGTGCACCCTGTGCTGTGGACAATAAAAGGCCACTCTCAAATGTGCAGTTTTGTCACACAACACAATCCCACAGATGTCTCAAGTTTTAAGGGAGCGTGCAATTGGCATGCTGACTGCAGGAATGTCTGCCAGAGCTGTTGCCAGATAATTTAATGTTCATTTCTCTACCATAAGCCGCCTCCGATGTTGTTTACGAGAATTTGGCAGTAAATCCAACCAGCCTCACAACCACAAACCATGTGTAACCACGCCAGCCCAGGACCTCCACATCAAGCTTCTTCACCTGCGGGATTGTCTGAGACCAGCCACCCGGACAGCTGATGAAACTGAGGAGTATTTCTTTCTGTAATTAAGTCCTTTTATGGGGAAAAACAAATTCTTATTTACAATGACTGCCTACCAAAAGGCCTCCTGCAGGGGTGGGAGCCTGGGATAAAAAAATATAATAATTATAAATATAGGACATAACACACACCACAACAAGAGAGACAACATAACACTACATAAAGAGGGACCTAAGACAACAACATAGCAACACATGACAACACAGCATGGTAGCAACATAACAACAACATGGTAGCAGGACAAAACATTATTGGGCACAGTCAAAAGCACAAAGGTAACAAGGTAGAGACAACAATACATCACACAAAGCAGCCACAACTGTCAGTAAGAGTGTCCATAATTGCATCTTTGAAATGAAGAGATTGAGATAAAACTGTACAGTTTGAGTGTTTGTTGCAGCTCGTTCCAGTCGCTAGCTTTAGCGAACTGAAAAGAGGAGCAACCCAGGGATATGTGTGCTTTGGGGACCTTTAACAGAATGTGACTGGCAGAACGGGTGTTGTATGTGGAGGATGATGTTTGCAGTAGATATCTCAGATAGGGGGGAGTGAGGCCTAAGAGGGTTTTATAAATAAGCATCATCCAGTGGGTCTTTCGATGGGTATACAGAGATTACCAGTTTACAGAGGAGTATAGAGTGCAGTGATGTGTCCTGTAAGGAGCATTGGTGGCAAATCTGATGGTCGAATGGTAAAGAATATCTAGCCGCTCGAGAGCTCCCTTACCTGCCGATCTATAAATTATGTCTCCGTAATCTAGCATGGGTAGAATTGTCATCTGAATCAGGGTTAGTTTGGCAGCTGGGGTTAGGACCTAATGAATGTATTTCAATTGACTGATTTCCTTATATGAACTGTAACTCATTAGAATTGTTCCATTTTATATTTTTGTTCTGTATATATTTCCACTCTGAGATTGGAATAATATTGTGAAAATCATGATAATGTCATTTTAGTGTAAGAGCTGTTTTGAAAAGACCACCTGAAATGTCTGCCTGTTTTGGTGGGATGGAGTTTTGGCCTACCATGCTGTAAATTAGTTAATAGACAAATAAGAACCTCTGTCAGTAACAGCACATTTTCAGTTTTCCCCTCCCCACCAAGACCACTTCCAGACAGTCCTAGCCAAACTCTTGCTTGAGAAATTGCCATTTGCTAAGCTTTTATAGTTTATTTTTACCATTTTAATTGATAAAACAATTGTTACCCAGAAATGATTTGATATTGAGATAAACAACTGCATTGGACCTTTAACCCCAACCCTAACCTAATTTGAACCAATTCTGTAAATACCGTTTTGCAGGTCAGGAGTGTCTGTATAGCGTTTACCGACATACTGTGCCAGATTCAAAATGGCGGCGCTCTGTTTTGCAGGAGCATTATGGCTCGTTGAGTGGGCTGACTGTAAGCTGGATCGGAGACGGAAACAACGTGCTGCACTCCTTCATGATGACCGCAGCCAAACTGGGTGTCCATCTTAGAGTCGCCACGCCCAAGGTCTGACCATACGTACACATTCTCCCCTACCCATCGCTCCCTTTTCCTCCTTTTATATATCAGTTTATTTTTAGTGGCCAAGCCACTGTGTTTTGTGGCCTGTGACATGTACGGGAGCTTTCTGTATCTTCACTCTCAGATGTTATGACCTGTATAGTACTGGTAGTTGAGCTCTAACTAACCCCATCACTCTGCCCTGCCTCCCTCTCAGATGTTATGACCTGTATAGTACTGGTAGTTGAGCTCTAACTAACCCCATCACTCTGCCCTGCCTCCCTCTCAGATGTTATGACCTGTATAGTACTGGTAGTTGAGCTCTAACTAACCCCATCACTCTGCCCTGCCTCCCTCTCAGATGTTATGACCTGTATAGTACTGGTAGTTGAGCTCTAACTAACCCCATCACTCTGCCCTGCCTCCCTCTCAGGGTTATGATCCAGACAGCAGCATCATTCAGGAGGCACAGAGACTCTCCAAACAGGTGAGAATTTCTAGACTTATGGCGTCAGACTCTTTATTAGGATTGTATTACCTGGTTATTATTATTCTGATCGATACCAATAGCACAATGTCCTTTATTTTGTGTCAGCATGGGACCCAGTTTCTCCTGACATCCGACCCAGTGGAGGCAGCTCGAGGCAGTAACGTCCTGGTGACAGACACCTGGGTCAGCATGGGCCAGGAGGAGGAGAAGAAACAGAGGATCAAGGACTTCCTTGGCTACCAGATCACCATGCAGGTACATACAACAGTAGACTCAAATAGTGAATAAATTGATGAGTATTCTCTTGCTGAATACTAACCCCTTCATGAATGTGCCTAGGGGTTAGGGGTAGATTTGGAATGACTCAATCATCATGTCTCCTGGTTATGTCCACCCCAGACAGGAAGTGTGGCGAAGCCAGACTGGACCTTCCTTCACTGTCTCCCACGGAAACAAGAAGAGGTGGACGACCAAGTGTTCTACTCCCCTCGCTCACTTGTCTTCCCTGAGGCTGAGAACAGGAAGTGGACCATCATGGTAAGCTAAGCTGTATACAGTACAAATCTATAGTTAAATGTGGTCTAATAGTAGTATTTCAATGAAGTTAAAGTTGCCTTTTTAGGAACTCAGTCGGGGTCTCAACTTACTGTTGAGAGTTATAGTAGAAGAATACACAAGATGCAATTTCGAAATGTGGTTGTGCATCAGCAGTTTTTCTCATGCTATGTCAGTCACTCAATAAGCTCATGTCAGCTAAACATTTTTTGATTGGTAAGTTAGTCTAGCCAGCTATCTAAACTAGTAATCATGTAGTAATCATGGTTGAATTACTGACCGAGGGCCCCCATTGATTTTGTTAGTCAGTCTCACTCAGATATCCTATTAAAAACTGCAAAAAAATTCTCCACCCTATAGCAAAATGTGTAGAATTGCAGGAAATTAGCTTTAAAACTGCACATTTTTCTCTCCGCCCCATGGCAAAATGTGGAGAATTGCAACTTGCGTTAAGACTGCAATATTTTCTCTAAGTCCCATGTGTAGGAAATTAACTTACATTTTTTTTAAATCTCTGCTGTCAAGAGTGGGGCTGTCAAAATGTTTTGCTGACAAGATGGGGGTTCCCCCCCAACAAAAAATCATAGGGCCCCCAAAAGGCTAGGGTCGGCTCTGACTGCATGTGTGGATATAGGGGCGGCAGGTAGCCTAGTGGTTAGAGCGTTGGGCCAGTATCCGAAAGGTTGCTGAATTGAATCCCAGAGCTGACATGGTAACAATCTGTCGTTCTACACTGCAGTTCCCCGGTAGGCCGTCATTGTAAATAAGAATTTGTTCTTAACGGACTTGCCTAGTTTAAATAAAGGTTAAAAAAAATTACAATTAAATTAAAATGCGGCCTCGTGATGTGTTCAGATATTTTTATGGCCCTCGCCCCATTCCAAGTTAATCTCTCCTTGAGAATAAAGAGGTCATCTTTCTCCTTTTATTTGTGACTCATGCTCGCTTTCTTTCATTCTTTATTGCTCTCCATCTCTGCAGGGTCTGATGGTCTCTCTGCTGACTGACTACTCCCCCCAGATCCCCATGCCCAGATTCTAACTCTATCCCTACCTGCCAAAGGTATCCTAAGTTTACAGTTTTGTAATACTACAAAACATCGCTCGGTCAAGTACTTGATTGACTTTGTAGTCTGCCAGGTACATTGGAGCCAGTTTTAAAAGTGCAAACTTAAAATGTGCACTTAATGCGTGAAAGTATTTTACAAATGTATTTGAACCAGGTCTGAATCTGAGAGAATAAAAGCTTGTTTCTTTGTATTGGACATGTGATTTGTATACACAATTCTAGTTTGTTTAAGATGTTATGAAATTGATTTTGGGGGTACAAACAAATAAATAAAAGTGCCTCATAATGAACAGGCCTTTTCTGTCCTTATAACACTACTTTCTTAGTTTACCAACAACTGCAAATTTGACCAAGTCTTTGGGGGAAATGCTGGATTCCATGTGGTGCACCACAGAGATAGCTAGCATGTGCACTAGGGTGCATCAAATTTGAATGGGAAATTTTAATTTCAAAATATCAATTTGGCTGGCATTGCGTTTTGTTCAAATTAACATAAAAATGACTTTTGCAAAGTTTTGAGGGATTCCATTGAGATTTAGGGGTGCCACCTAACACATGAACTTTGGCGCAATTTCAAAAAATGTGAAATTTTGTCTAATTGCCATAAGGTTGACCTGCAAATGTTGAGTACAGTTAACTTTTATACAGTAACATGTTCTATAGGGTTATCAAAGTAAAAGTTGTTTGTTTGCCCTTTGGGCAACTTGGGCATTTATCAGAATTCAACTTTCAAGATTCTCCATTCAGTTGTCCTATAGACAAAATGAATAGAGGTCAATGGGACATGTTCACGTGGCCTTACCCTGAATTTTGTGCAGCAGTGATGGATGTCGGACACACATATAAAGTTTAATTGACTTTATTGTTAAACACAAGGGGCGATACTGACACACTTAAAAGAACAAACCCTCTCTAGTGGCTAACTCACTGGCAACTAACAGGGCCTAAGAGCTGACACTAACTAAACTTCAAACTTAATTGCTCAGTCTGTGCCAGAGTCTGCTCCACTGAGCAACATCACCAGGGAGAAAGAGAGAGGAAATTGAACCTGAACTCTGAACCTAGCCAGTGGGTCTCCCCCCAGATATGTCTCCCCACCCGCCACCCAAGAGTAACCGTCCTATTCAGGGATTAGCTTGCGTTTGCAGCGGCGATGGTTTGGCTGTTGGTTGCGGTCATGTTCAACTGCCTGCAGCACATTCTGCAGGTGCTGCTCCTTCCTTGCCACTGCGACGAAGTCGGATGTGAGCTTGACGCCACGCTCGGCACAGTCATTGACCACGTTCATTACACGTACATTGACCTCACTTTTTTTGAACGCAGCATTGGTCGCCCATTCCTTCACATCGAGAGACATAAATTCTGGATCAATGTGCAGCTGGTGCATCCCAAACCAGCAGTCCTTATTGGCGAGGTCAGCCAAGCTGGTGGTTGGCAAGAGGGTGGGGAACTTTGGCTTGCCAAAGCCAGTACCAAAGCGCTGCTCAGGGATGTGCATGGGGAGATCAGCGGGCTTGTGCTCCAAGATCGCTCTGGCAAGTGCACGCTTGTCATCATTGGGCACCTTGCTGCTGAAGAGAGCCAGGGGTAGCATCTCACCTGTCAGGTACCAGCGATGCCTCTCCAGCGCCTTGATCGCTGATGCTGCAATGCCCTCATCTACAGCCTTGTATGCCTGCAGGTGGTGGTAGAGTGTCAGGTCATTCCAGGCAGCATCTACAGCTTTCTCGCAGGTCAACCACCACTTTGCATAGATGTGTGTAATGAAAATGGCAAATGCCCGAATCTTCGGCACCTGCTGCCGTGGTGGTGATTGTGCCCTGGGAAGCAACGCGATGTGCTGCTCCATCAAAGCCAGCTTGAAAGTATAGAGCAGCTTGGCCATCCATCGTGCCTTGTGGAGCGCTCCCGGTCGTTGGAAGCTCACTGCGGTCTGCTCTTCACCATCTGCATCCAGAAACACAAGACACAGCTGCACAAACTCATGGTAGTCACCTCGCTTGTGGTCAGTGACTTCTTTTGCGCATCTGACAGGTTCAGCATGTAAATTGCCCAGGAGTGGTTGCTCGGTGTTGCCAGGAATGTAGCGGGACCATTGGCTGCTGGATTCTTGTGGTAACAGGTTCCATTTCTCTCTCAGACGTGTGAACAAGGTAACCTCTGGCGAGCGTGATGACTCCACCTTCAGGTCTGTGAAAACCTGGTTCAGGAGGACCTCACCAATGTGGTGCCGGCACACAGACCAAAGCAGTGGTCGGCCCAGTGAGAGCTGTATGGCAATGCAGGCTGCTGTGAGATGGCCGGTGTTTGACACAGTGGTGTCAAATGCCATGTTGACAACCTGGTCAGCGCAGCACCAGTCCTGCAGCAACTTGCATGTCAACCGGGCAATGATCACTCCACATGCCTCATTGGTCTGCTTCTTATACGCCGGGACACCAAGCAGTTTCAGCCGCTCTGCATCTCCAACCACCACTGTCAGACGCTCCTCCAACTGGCGCACATTGCTGAGCATCGGTGTTAACTTGCTGTCCCAGTGTAGGGTGCACAATGGAGGTGGTGTCCACTGCTTGTGCTGTTCCTCACTGATTGTCTCCAGCACTTGGCGTCTTGCTCGGTCAGCTGTTGCGTAAGATGCAGAGAGATGTGTACATTCACCACCTGACTCTGCAACAAGGCCACGAGTGAAGGCAGCCTGTTGCATTGGTGACATCTTCAACCTTGTAGCCAGTGACCACGACACTTGGTCGGCTAAGGATGTCATGTGGAATGAAGACGTTTGTTCCAGTCTTCTTATGCTTGTGGGATGGTTAGCCCTCAGATGGTGGATAGACTGTGTTAGTATCCTCCTCTGACTCCTCATCACTCTCCGACTCCAAGCTGGACATTGCCGTCACCTCCTCCAGCTCCTTTTCACAGCGGGACTGTCTGGCTGCTGCGGCAATAATACATACCCAACACAGAAAGATCACCTCAAACAGAAAGATCACCTCAGTTTTCTTGAGCTGTAGTATTGTTTACCTCAGATCTCCATGGCGACCATTGAGCACTGTTAACCACTTTATCCAACAAAAACAGATGTGCGGTGGCACCCCTAAATCATCATGTACTGGAAAAATATTTTGCATGTGTTGTTTCTACATATATTGGAACACTTTTAGCACCCAGCCATATCAAAATTCAAGAATTGTGTTTTTTGATGCACCCTAATTGTGCACCTAACGTTACTCTGCTCAGATTTTGCTGTGAATATTACATTTAACCTTTCACATACAGGTTGCATCCAAATAAACAGAATTACAATGTCATGCACGAATAAAGTTTGTAGAATGTAGGAAATTTAGCACACAATTTGCAACAGAAGTACACATAGAGGACACACGCCGAGAGGACCTACATCCAGACCACAACACCACCAGCCACATACGCACCCCCACCCCAACCAATCAGCACCCCCACAAGTCAACCATGCCCACACCCCATTTAGGCCCCCTCAGATAAGACCTAAGCCCCTCCTGTGCACCCCACCCCCGCAAAGAGGGCTTCAACATGGAAGTCACACACACCCAGGCCGTGAGCGGGCAAACAGACCCAACCCTCAATATTACACTAGCCCAAGCCAATGGCATGTACCAGATGCTCAGCAGACTCTGCTTACACTTACTGGTATGAGGACAAACCACACAACCAACAACATTGGACACTTCACGGAACACAAAGCTTTCACTATCTCATCCTGGAATATCCAAGGCCTGAGGTCATCTGCCTTTGGCCTAAAGAGCAGGAACCTGGACTTCATCAAAGAAATAGGAAATACAGACGTTGTCATCCTACAAGAAACCTGGTATAGAAGAGACAGACTCACTGGTTGCCCTCTGTGTTACAGAGAGCTGGTAGCCCCATTCACCAAACTACCAGGTGTGAAACAAGTAGGGGACTCAGGGGGTAAGCGAATTTGTATTAGAGACCTAACTCACTCAGACCTAACTCACTCAATTAAATTAATCAAAACAGGAACATTTTACATTTGGCAAGAAATTCAAAAGGAAATGACCATAACAGAGACAAATGTCCTCCTTTGTGCTACCTGTATCCCCCCCACTAGAATCCCCATACTTTAATGAAGACAGCTTCTCCATCCTGGAGGGGGAAATCAATCATTTCCAGGCCCAGGGACATGTACTAGTCTGTGGCGACCTAAATGCCAGAACCGGACAACAACCTGACACCCTCCGCACACAGGGGGACAAACACCTGCCAGGAGGTGACAGCATTCCCTCCCCCATATGCCCCCCAAGGCACAACTATGACAACATAACCAACAAAAACGGGTCACAACTCCTGCAGCTCTGTCGCATGCTGGGTATGTACATAGTCAATGGTAGGCTTCGAGGGGACTCCTATGGTAAGTACACCTATAGCTCATCTCTTGGCAGTAGTACTGTAGACTTCTTTATCACTGACCTCAACCCAGAGTCTCTCAGAGCGTTCAGTCAGCCCACTGACACCCCTACCAGATCACAGCAAAATCACAGTCTACTTGAACAGAGCAATACTCAATCATGACGCATCAAAGCCAAAGGAACTGAGTAATATTAAGAAATGCTATAGATGGAAGGAATGCAGTTTGGAAACCTACCAAAAAACAATTAGGCAACAACAAATTCAATCCCTTTTAGACAACTTCCTGGACAAAATGTGTAAACTTGGCAGTAAAGAATCTCAACAGTATATTTGACCTCTCAGCTTGCCTATCAAATCTAAAAATCTCAAATAGAAAACCGAAGAAAATGAACAACAATGACAAATGGTTTGATGAAGAATGCAAAAATCTAAGAAAGAAATTGAGAAACCTGTCCAACCAAAAACATAGAGACCCAGAACCTAAGTCTACACCTTCACTATGGTGAATCACTAAAACAATACAGAAATACACTACGGAAAAAGGAACAGCATGTCAGAAATCAGCTCAATGTAAGAATTATCTATCCAAAATGGAGATGTCCGCTCACCAACCAAGAATTCACAAAATGAGACAAACACCAAATTGAGACTGCATGCAGAATTCTGCCAAAATATCCTCTGTGTACCACGTAGAACACCAAATAATGCATGCAGAACAGAATTAGGCCGATACCCGCTAATTATCAAAATCCAGAAAAGAGACGTTAAATTCTACAACCACCTAAAAGGAAGCGATTCCCAAACCTTCCATAACAAAGCCATCACCTACAGAGAAATGAACCTGGAGAAGAGTCCCCTAAGCAAGCTGGTCCTGGGGCTCTGTTCACAAACACAAACAGACGCCCCAGGACAGCAACACAATTAGACCCAACCAAACCATGAGAAAACAAAAATATAATTACTTGACACATTGGAAAGAATTAACAAAAAAAGAGAGCAAACTAGAATGCCATTTGGCCCTAAACAGAGAGTACACAGTGGCAGAATACCTGACCACTGTGACTGACCGAAACTTATGGAAAGCTTTGATTATGTACAGACTCAGTGAGCATAGCCTTGCTATTGAGAAAGGCCGCCGTAGGAAAACCTGTCTCTCAAGAGAAGGCAGGCTATGTGCACACTGCCCACAAAATGAAGTGGAAACTGAACTGCACTTCCTAACCTCCTGCCCAATGTATGGCCATATTAGAGACACATATTTCCCTCAGATTACACAGATCCACAAAGAATTTGAAAGCAAATCCGATTTTTGATATCTACTGGGTGAAATACCACAGTGTGCCATCACAGCCACAAGATTTGTGACCTGTTGCCACAAGAAAAGGTCAACCAGTGAAGAACAAACACCATTGTAAATACAACCCATATTTATGCTTATTTATTTTCCATTTTGTACTTTAACCATTTGTACATCGTTACAACACTGTATACATACAGTTGAAGTCAGAAGTTTACATACACTTAGTTTACATACATTTAAGTCATTAAAACTTGTTTTTCAACCACTCCACAAATTTCTTGTTAACAAACTATAGTTTTGGCAAGTCGGTTAGGACATCTTCTTTGTGCAGGATGCAAGTAATTTTTCCAACAATTGGTTACAGATAGATTATTTCACTTATAATTCGCTGTATCACAATTCCAGTGGGTCAGAAGTTTACATACACTAAGTTGACTGTGCCTTTAAACAGCTTGGAAAATTCCAGAAAATGATGTCATGGCTTTAGAAGCTTCTAATTTACATCATTTGAGTCAATTTGGAGGTGTACCTGTGGATGTATTTCAATGCCTACCTTCAAACTCAGTGCCTCTTTGCTTGACATCATGGAGAAAATCAAAAGAAATCAGCCAAGACCTCAACATTTTTTTTTTATACCTCCACAAGTCTGGTTCATCCTTGGGAGCAATTTCCAAATGCCTGAAGGTACCACATTCATCTGTACAAACAATAGTATGCAAGTATAAACACCATGGGACAGTAAAGGACCTTGTAAAGATGCTGGAGGAAACAGGTATAAAAGTATCTATATCCACAGTAAAACGAGTCCTATATTGACATAACCTGAAAGGCCGCTCAGCAAGGAAGAAGCCACTGCTCCAAAACCACCATAAAAAAATCCAGACTACGGTTTGCAACTGCACATGGGGACAAAGATTGTACTTTTTGGAGAAATGTCCTCTGGTTTTATGAAACAAAAATAGAACTGTTTGGCCATAATGACCATCGTTATGTTTGTAGGAAAAAGGGGGAGGCTTGCAAGCCGAAGAACACCATCCCAACCGTGAAGCACGGGGGTGGCAGTATCATGTTGTGGGGGTGCTTTGCTGCAGGAGGGACTGGTGCACTTCACAAAATAGATGGCATCATGAGGATGGAAAATGATGTGGATATATTGAAGCAACATCTCAAATGTGTGGGCAGAACTGAAAAAGCAAGTGTGAGCAAGAAGGCCTACAAACCTTACTCAGTTACACCAGCTCTGTCAGGAGGAATGGGCCAAAATTCTCCCAACTTATTGTGGGAAGCTTGTGGAAGGCTACCTGAAACGTTTGACCCAAGTTAAACAATTTAAAGGAAATGCTACCAAATACTAATTGAGTGTATGTAAACTTCTCACCCACTGGGAATGTGATGAAGGAAATAAAAGCTGAAATAAATCATTCTCTCTACTATTATTCTGACATTTCACATTTGTAAATTGATGTGGTGATCCTAACTGACCTAAGACAGGGAATTGTTAATAGGATTAAATGTCAGGAATTGTGAAAAACTGAGTTTACATGTATTTGGCTAAGATGTATGTAAACTTCCGACTTCAACTGTACATAATGACATTTGTAATGTCTTAAATATTTTGGAACTTCTGTGAGTGTAATGTTTACTGTTCATTTTTGTTTATTTAACTTTTATATATTATTTACTTCACTTGCTTTGGCAATGTTAACATATGTTTCCCATGCCAATAAAGCCCCTTGAATTGAATTGATAGACTCATGAGGTAAGTAGCATCACATAAGGTATTCTGTCACCGACAATCAAATATTCCTTGACAAACTCATCAGGAGAGCGCGAACACAGTCCCCCACTACCAGAAATGATGCAATCGAGATTTCCACATTTGGGAAATGAGCAGGAATCATCACAGCCGAAGTGCAATTGCTGAGCCTCGCTCTTGGTGAACCGTTTTCCACTTTGTCGCCTGATAATAACGCATCATATCGACCAGGGAGTTCGTTACATTTATGATTGCAGTTGCAGAAATAGCGGTGCAAACGCGATTAATTTTGTTACGATATTATATTAGTGTCGCGTGTTTTCCCATGATGCAACAGTATAAATTATTGATACATTTACCTGTTAATATCAATACGGCTGTCTGATATCACAAAAGTAGGTGATGCACTAAATTCTGACATCACGTTCGTGCACATAGCCAAACGAATGACACCAAATATGTATGTTTCGTAGCAATTCAGACATTGTAGGCATAGTAGTTTCCTCGCGCTTGTGTTCTGCGCTCAGTAAAACGTAGCAATTAGACCATCGACCACAGGGTGGCAATGTGCATACAAGCCCTAGATACTGTTTCCACTACATTCCACAGCCTCACAATCAAAATATTAGCTGTATCGTAAAAATGTTGGTCTTCATTGAAGGTTAGGCTTAAGGTTAGCAATGTGGTTGTGGTTAAGATTAGGTTTAAAATCTTATTTAAAAAAGGCAATAAAAAAAAGGTGGGGTTTAGCCATAATTATGACTGTGAATGTGGAAGCTAGTAGCGACACCCAGATATGGGGAAGAGGACTCACCCCAGTGGACACACAGTAGCGACTACTTCCTCCACAACAAGACAAGAGTAGTAGGCTGGACAAAGTTACAGTAATAGTGAGCGGAATAAAAGTTTTTCTTAGCAGTAAGTGTTACATGTATTTATGAATAAACCATGCACATCAATCACTTGACGTTTTTGCAGGTAGGCCTATATAGCCCGGCTACAAGTAGGGTACACCTAAGTTGTCCACCACATCCACCAATGCATTAGACTACATACAACCATTTGGCCAATTGTTATCATAAAGATTAAGCTCTTTATCCAGACTAAATAGAATAACACTTTTAAGTTCTCATCTATCCCCCTTCATCAGGTAGGTGCACTCATTGGCCTAAGTATAGTTTTTTTTACTCACGCGAGATGTTATAATTACGCAATTGTACAAAATGACAATAACAACCACTGTCCTTGCTTTTCATCATAAAGCAAATTGGAAAACAATAGTAGGACAATTATTGAACAGACGTTTGTTAAAAATGATCCGTGAAAGTAGGCCAATAAGCAACGTTGGGGACAGTTCCACATGAAAACCCCTACTCAGAATTGTGTCAGCCACTGCTGTTGCTAGCTATAACTTTTGAAAATGCATCGCACTGCATCAGAGGCGTGAATTTAGTGGCGGGTCGTGCGTACAAAAATCCATTCCTGAATTTGCAACTCGCCCCAAGAAGATTCATTTCTGAGTGCGTTGGTTGGAACGTCATCGCTGTCCATTTGTGTGTTCATTGTTAGCAGCAGCAAGCAGGCGGGTTGGCGTGTTCCTTCACAAGAAGAAACATTACCACAATAACTACATTTGGAAACAGACGACGGCGTGTCTTGTTATTTTCTCTCTAAACAGTGTTTTATATTCGTTTGATAATGTCGGTGGGCATCGAGTCGGGATTCTCAAGTGAGGAGGTTCTGAACGTTCGCTTCCCACTCCACCGGGCGTGCAGGGATGGAGATATCGTTGCGTTGTGCTCGCTTCTTCAGTGTACCTCAAACCCGGCGGACCTAGCAGTGGAGGACTCTTTCTACGGCTGGACACCCATACATTGGGCTGCTCATTTCGGAAAGGTACAATTATTTATTATTTTTACCCAGAAATTATAGAGAAAAGAAGCAAGGCCTCCAGCCATTTTCAATAGGCAGGCTGACACTAAATGATAAATATTCACGTAGCTAGCTACGTTGATTTAATTGTTGCCAGCTAATTTGATTTAATTGTTGCCAGGAAATGGTTTGAAACATGTACTTTGTTGGCTGCTCTTTCTCTATAGGCTAGTGAAATTTGACATTGGGACTGTTGTAAATGAACAGACCTGTGCATCCAGCAGAAAGGGTAATGGCCTGACTGACTAGTCTCCAAGGAATCAACGAATATCATTAAGCCATCGACTGCAAATATTTGTTATCTCTGCGGCGGGCTCGATTGTTTATTGGTTGCGGTGGGAACCAATAACCTGCAAGGCGCCAAAAAGGCAGTTTATAAACCCGGGGAAATCCTTCCCGTGAGCAAGTATTTACATAAACATGGTAAACAAGTCAACTGAAGGACGTTGTGTGCATGGTTTTAAATCGGCCTCATCACTGACTAAATACTAATACATTTTTAGAGAGCAAAGTAAAAGTACAACAACATTAGCGACACTGTATCAATCGTAACATCTATGTCAAACAGAGAACAGCACCCCATGTCCATGTCCCTGCCTGGTTAGTGATGTGTGCCTATCTCAGCCCCAGGCATAGGTCCTACAATCCAATCAGCCATTGACTCTGTCTCCTCTGCGTTGCTGAGTGAACGTGATTCACCCTGAGTTACTGTATCCTGATGGGAAGGATGTTTAGATGAAACAGCAGGGTTTTAAAAATAGCACAGGCATGGTCTGACTTGACTAAATGACTGACCACAAGGCTTTTTATGTTTGTTAGAAGCAGTTGTCTTGTGTTGATCATAAAAGAGGAACTCAAACCAACACAATATACACACTATTGAGCATGGCCAATGTTACACAGATGTGTTAAATGTCCTGCTACATCAGACACTGCTACAGCACTGCTGGAGGGAAGCACATTTGTTCAAGCCAGGCTAAGGAGAGTCAACCTTGAGATTGTATTTGCATAGTGTAGGGATGGGTAACCGTCGGCCTGTGGGCCCCCCTTTGGAAGGCCCTCGGATCCAATAAAATATATATATATATCTGTACACACACACATATATATCTATCAAAAGTTTGGACACTTTTTTTTTTAATACTATTTTCTACATTGTAGAATAATAGTGAAGACATCAAAACTATGCATATGGAATCATGTAGTAACCAAAAAAAGTGTTAAACAAATCAAAATATATTTTATATTTGAGATTCTTCAAAGTAGCCACCCTTTGGCTTGATGACAGCTTTGTACACTCTTGTCATTCTCTCAACCAGCTTCACCTGGAATGCTTTTCCAACGGTCTTGAAGGAGTACCCTTTCCACACATGCTGAGCACTTGTTGGCTGCTTTTCCTTCACTCTGCGGTCCAACTCATCCGGTTCGGGTTATTGTGTAGGCCAGGTCATCTGATGCAGCACTCATCACTCTCCTTCGTCAAATAGCCCTTACACAGCCTGGAGGCAGGTAGCCTAGTGGTTAGAGCGTTGGACTTGTAACCGGAGGGTTGCAAGTTCTAATCCCCCGAGCTGACAAGGGAAAAAAATCTGTCGTTCTGCCCTTGAACAAGGCAGTTAACCCACTGTTCCCCGGGCGCCCCCCCCCGCACCTCTCTGATTCAGAGGGGTTGGGTTAAATGCGGAAGACACATTTCGGTTGAAGGCATTTGGTTGTACAACTGACTAATAATGGTGACTTTGACTTTGAGGTGTGTTGGGTCATTGTCCTGTTGAAAAACAATGGTAGTCCCACTAGCGCAAGCAGATGGAATGGCGTATCGCTGCAGAATGCTGTGGTAGCCATGCTGGTATAGCAGACCAAAGGACAGATTTTCAACAGTCTAATGTCCATTGCTTGTGTTTTCTTGGCCCAAGCAAGTCTCTTCTTATTGGTGTCCTTTAGTAGTGGTTTCTTTTCAGCAAGTAATTAGACCACGAAGGCCTGATTTTCAGGCAGTCTCCTCCAAAAAGTTGATGTTGAGATACATCTGTTACTTGAATTCTGAAACATTTATTTGGGCTGCAATTTCTGAGGCTGGTAGTTCTAATGAACTTATCCTCTACAGCAGAGGTAACTCTGGATCTTCGTTTTCTGTGGCGGTCCTCATGAGAGCCAGTTTCATCATATGGCTTGATGGTTTTTGTGACTGCACTTGAAGAAACTTTCAAAGTTCTTGAAATTGTCCTGCATTGACTGACCTTCATGTCTTAAAATAATGATGGTCTGTCATTTGTCTTTGCTTATTTGAGCTGTTCTTGCCATAATTTGGACTTGGTCTTTTACCAAATAGTGCTATCTTCTGTAAACCACCCTTAACTTGTCACAACACAACTGATTGGTTCAAACGCATTAAGAAGGAAAGAGATTCCACAAATTAACTTAACAAGGCACACCTGTTCATTGAAATGCATTCCAGGTGACTACCTCATAAAACTGGTTGAGAGAATGCCAAGTGTGCAAAGCTGTCATCAAGGCAAAGGGTGGCTACTTTGAAGACTCTTAACATATATAAAATATATTTTGATTGGAAAAAAAATTATTCCATATGGTTTATTTCACAGTTTTGACGTTTTCTCTATTATTCTACAATGTAAAAATAAAGAAAAACCCTTGAATGAGTAGGTGTGTCCAAACATTTGACTGGTACTGTAGATGTGTGTGTGTTTTGAAACTCAGTGGGATCTAAACCTACTGTTGAGAGTTAGAATAGTAGAATACACAAGGTGCAATTTCAAAATGTGGTTGTGCATCAGCAGTTTCTCTTATGTCAGTCACTGACAGTACCTCGATAAGCCCATGTCAGCTCAAATGTTTTAGATAGCTGGCTAGACTAACTTACCAATCTAAACTTTGCCTTTGCTCAGTGGTTGATTTTTATCTACCCAACCCGGCTCCCTTTTTAGTTATTTTTACACCATCAAGTGAGGTGGTAATCTAGACCAGGGTTTCCTAACCCCCCGTACATTTCGTTTTTTTCCCTAGCACTTCAAATAACCAGCAAATCATCAAGTTTTGATTATTTGAATCCGCTGTGTAGTGCTAGGGGAAAAAAACAAAACGTGCACCCAGGGGGGTCCCAGGACCGAATTTGGGGAATCCTCATATAGGCTAGTTAGGATTGATGTGTTATTATATTACTCTGGTGTTGGTTAACTGGGTGTGATTGTACCGGCTGTAAAAAATAACCCTAGGGCGGGATTTGATTCCAGGAAATAGTCATACTGTAGGCCTTTGTCTTTTGATTTATTGCTACACTGTACTGTTTTGCTTGAAGGCCCGTGGATTACCTCATCAAGGCAGGACAGACACAGCAGAGTGTTATGAATCACTGTATTGGTATTTAGTAATAAAATAAATGTCTCTCTCTTATACACACACACAGTTGGAGTGTGTGACGCGTCTGGTGCAGGTGGGCTGTGGGGTCAACTCGGTGACCACGAGGTTTGCTCAGACGCCCACTCACATTGCTGCATTTGGGGGCCACCCAGAGTGCCTGCTGTGGCTGCTGCAAGCAGGCGCTGACATCAACAGACAGGTACAGTGCACATGGATGGAGACACACACACACACTTACCAAAACACATTGTAAAATAATGTTTTTTAGCCTATTCATTGATTTTAAAATACCAGTCAATAGAAATGTATTTGACTGGTCAAGCTAATTGACATGTATACCAATTAGCATAGTTTAGTGGAATTTAATTGGCGTGTGTGTACAGTATATTCGTCATGTCTTATTTATCACGTGTACAGCATACAAATATAGAGCCTTTGAGTGGAAAATCTGTCAGACAGCGCAAGAAAATAAACGATGCATATCGGTCCGTTAAATTAAAATGTTGCCGGTCAAATCTCCGGCACCACATTTTCCTAACGGAAACCCTGACGCATCTTTGTGCGTAGAGGGAAGGGGGGCAGACCTAGTGAAAATGACAGGGCAGCGTGTGTGTGTGTGTGTGTGTGTGTGTGTGTGTGTGTGTGTGTGTGTGAGGCTGAGCTCAGACTGATCCTATCAGAGGGCTCATCCTGGCTTTGGGCCACTCAACCTGACCCTTGACCCCTCTGGACTAGTGCCTGTTACACATAAATAAATGAAATGTGACAGTTGAGAGGAAAAATACCAAGGCACTTGCAAGAGATTCTCTTTTGTGGCTATCGTCGTTATTGAATCCTTAATACCTCTTCAACGCTGTGTTTGAAGAGCCCCAGACAGCCTGCTTCTGCCCTCATGTTGTTGGATTAAAGACTGACCGAAAATCCTGTCTGAGCCCCAGGCCACTAGTTGGTGCATGTGTGCACGTACGCTTATCTACATGTGAAAAGCCAATAGGGTTTGCATTTAGACTTGACGTCATCGTGTGAGAATGTGTGTGTTCTTCTGTCATGCTCTTTCATTTCTGGTCCTGTCTTGTGTACACACTTCACTGACCATCTCTGACTCTTCACTGCACCGCTCAGAGAAATCAGATTAGTAGGTCACGATTACACAACTCTTAGCTGCATCTCCTCTTGGCTTGCTGCAACACATCACTGTTATTTCTAATACAGCCTAAATGTCCCTGATCCAACACATTTTTTAAATCGCCATCCAGTTTCCCCTGCATCAAACACATCACCCTCTTTTAAAGGCCCAGTGCAGTCAAAAATATGATATTCCTGTGTTGTTTATTTCCACACTCCACCCTGGATGGACAGTCCTAGCAACATTTCTTCCTTGAAAATTCTTTGCTAAGAAGCTATTTTTGTTACTGTGACCATTAAAAAAATTACATTTTTCCCTAGAAGTGATTTGATATTGAGATAAAAACAGCTGCATTGGCCCTTTAACCCCTCCCTTGTGTGGTTTTAATAGAGCCACCTTAAGTTCTCTGGGTGTGGACAAATACAGCTATGGATGGAGGAGGGATTTGCTTTGAAAAACTCTCTGCCTCCTCCTTCAGCACCTCCCTCACTTTCTCTCTCCCCGAAGGAGGGATCTATTTTGAAAAATGCTCTTACTACCTTGCCACCGCCCTCCCTCTCCACCTTTCTCCCTCCCCCTTTCTTTCTCTCAGCCTGTGGCCCTCTGTGCAGCTGGGTGAAGAGTTCAGGCTCTGCCCCTTGAGCACTCTGGTGTGGGAGAGGGGGAGTGAGGCTAACCGGCTGCATATTATTTCCGCACTAGAAACCAATGTGAGCAACTCAATTCAGTTTGTGTAAATACAGTGTAACATGTTTATTTCTCTGTTTGTCTGTGGATCTCCTGTCTGTCTCTCTCTCTCAGGACTATGTTGGTGAGACTCCCATCCATAAGGCTGCCCGTGCAGGCAGTCTGGACTGTGTCAACGCTCTCCTGATTCAGGGGGCGAAAGCTGAGTAAGTCGAGCTACTGCACCCCCTGTGTGCTCGATCTTCCACTCACTGTAACATCCAACATCTCCCATATCCACAACGTTTATAGGAGGACTCCATCAAAACTAAAAAATCCTGTACTTTCTTGTACGGCTGGCACTGCTCCATGTTCAAACTGTGGAAATGGGTCTGTATTTTTTTGTATGGGTCTTGGCTTCTCTAGACTGATAAGTAGAATTACTACACGGGCACAACCAGTGGAATAACCTGTGTAGTTACCCTGTAACAAGCTAGTAACTGCGTGCAGATATGCCATGTTTATAACTTTTTATATTATATGTTCAAAACTTTAACTATGATCAGCGCTATAGCTGCCTGTACTTACACTTTGTTACATGGTCATTTCATGAGTTATGTCCTTAGTCAGTAGTTACCCAGGAATTGTGGCTATAAAAAGTTGTTGCTGAGATGTCCACCTCAGTGTAAGTCCTGTTACTGTAGCAACCAGACAAGGACAGCAGAACCATTCATTTCATTGGAGGGATGCACGTTTCCACATAAATGAAGAAACAATAAAAGATTCCTGATTACGTCACGTTGCTCCACTCTCCTTGGCTGTGCCTCTGTTTGGGCCATCTGAAGTCAGAACACTCCCTATACCAAGGGATTCTAATTATTCCTGGAGAATTACTGGTGGTGCAAGCTTTTGCCCCAGACCTGTAATCACACCTGACTCAACTAATCATGGTATTCTGTTTAGAGCATGATTAGGTGCACTGAGTGTGTGTGCTCAGGGCTGAAGCAAAAGCATGCAGTCCCTTTCCAGGACCAAAGTCAGATGTTTCAGACCCAACTCTTTAAACTGGTCTGTGAGAGAACCTCGCTCTTCAGCACTAGTCACTATCTGAAAATGGAGCCGTGTCTTTACAGGAAAAATAGTTTTGATGGAGTTCTCCTGCAAATGTGAACCGTGAGCTTTACCATATTGAAAATGTTAGTCGGATGTTATGTTTAAACTGTAGATTATGATTTGTATAATTGAGAGCATTTGTCTTCTTTGTTCACATGCTGATTTGGTAAGTGTATTTCTATAGTTGTAGCGGCTGACCAGATGCACATTTCCTCGTTGAATGAACGCAGAAAGCGGAAAGGGCTGATTCCTGGTAAATCTGAACAAAACATCCTCTTTACTTGCTTGGAGGTGACACTGAAAACCCATCATCCCTTAATGAGTTTGTCCTCACTCGTCTTATTTTCTTTGACCCAACGATGTGAAAGAATTGGAACGGTTAAAAATTAAGCAATGTGGCAGAAACTCCACATAACGAACTTGTCACCTATCCAGTCCTTTCTCACCATTGGAAATAAATGAAGACCTAGTTGAGAGGAAGTTGTTAATATTATCTGGAGGTAGCCAGCCATAGTCTCCCATCACTACAAAAGGGCTTGTCAATATGCATGCAGATCAATAGAGAGAGATGGACAGGGAGCAAAGAGATACTGAATTTGTAAGATTTGTCTTTAATGCCCTCCTGTTCTTGCCCTTATCAAAAGGTCAGTAAATAAGTTCAAACTTTAAATAAATAGGATAAATTCCCAACCTTGTAATGGAGAAGAAAATGATATGCAGTGCAACAGCTGCCATGATCTGAACGAAGGATAGAAGCTGTTGCCATTTTATAAAAGCTTGTTTGGTGATTTGGCAAACACCCAGATGGTAGTGAAACCACACCAGCCAGTCAGCTCCGGTGCCCAAGGTTCCAGGTAGCCGGTGAGTGGTTTACCTGATGTGAACTACACACATGCACACCTCACCCTAGAAATCTGTTTTTGTGGTTCAGCAGTATTTTAGGTTAGTGTAACTAGAAGGAACCACAAAAGAAAGAGTTATTGGTAACGCCAACAGTTAAATCCCTCGCGCCCTCAGTATGTTTTCCAGAGACTCTGACTTCTAAATGGACACATTCAGAAACATACAACCAGCCAGTCCTGTTTGTTGTATTTTGATTGAGTGCTATTTGATATACCTGAGGAATTGGAGTATGAAGTAAAGCTTACATACCCACTCACAACTTGCAGGACTTGAAAGGTCTGTTTGACATGATTTAGAATGAATACAGAAGAGGCTCTGCTCGCCATACTGTGGATGTGCTCCTAAACGTTCTCAGTGCCAGCTACTTTATCTCCTTACAAGTAAATGGGTTGATTATGTACTCTGAAACAAAAAGTGCCTCACCAAACGTCAACAGGGATCAATCTCAAAGGGAGGGTAGACTATACCTGCGGTGTCCCACAGATGACGGATGTAAAATGGACAGTCTCAGAGGGAGATTATTTTTTGTTGTCCTTTTAAAACGGATGGATTTTTAATATAGGCCTACATTTTCTACATTTGTTCTGCTGTCAATTATTCTGTAGGTTAGATGCTGCCTGAGGCAAACGGCATTGATTTATATTATTTATACTAGTCACACACAGATACTGAAAAGTTAATACATGTATTTAGTCAAGGCCACTACCATGCCCTGCAAATAGGGCTTTTCCAACAGTTTTAGGATGTTCCTCATTGTATGACCAAGTGCCATTGTGTTTAGGTAGACGGAGATACTACAAGAGTAGCATTAAAACCTTGACAAGAACAAAACCTTGACAAGATCTGTTTCCATGGACAAGACTCATTGTTGACGAAGACTGCAGAGATGAACTGTTCGACAGGCATCTAATTATTTCACAGCAGATGTTGAATGAGTTGCTAAATTATTTTGTTTTTTTTATTTGAAAAAAGTTTAGATGTTTTTGTTGCACACAAACATTCATAGTTTAATTCTGTCAAGGGATTTTGAGGCCGAAATAGTAATACAAAAAAAATATCCTCTTCGTCTCATCTGTGGGACAACTGGTATGTTTTCAGCTGTCTGTCATTCATAACCCCAACACACACACCAGAAACCACCAGTGAGTTAATATGCCATGTGTTTATTTTAACACTGCCTGGGTTTACGATATAACTTTTACTTGAACCTTTCTGATTAGGAAGAAATGAAACTACAGGGAGAAACCGAAACCAGCAGGACACTGCAGCGCTTGAGGGTTTGAGTTGGAGGCCTACATCCCTGAACTAGTGAAATGTAACATCTCTTATTACAGGTGGTCAGAAGCTACTCTACTCCTTATTTAAGCTGACATACAGTGAGTTATGCCATACTGCATTGAGGTGAAGTGTATTTTAGTTTCTGGCTGGCGTTATGACAATTCTTATAATTCTCATCAAGTAGAGTTGCGACCTAACCAAACATTGTATTACTTAAATGAGCCTATAGTTTTGCTTGTCTTTGTGAACGACACACAAACCTGAATGCCAACAAATGTAGGCAATATTGTTATAGTAATAGTTAACCCAGGTAAAAAATAAAACTTATGTCAATTTAATTTAACATCACTGGTGGTAACATCTACATTATGTTCATTATTCTGATGAAATGTGCATTTGGTCGCCAGCCACTGAACTATTTTGGATGTTGTTGTTTATGACTGTTTTTCCCTAAAGGTCCTAGAAATGCTACTGTACAGCTGTTTGAGTTACTGTTTGATGTCACCATGTTTTCTTTGACAGCTGTAGCTCATGTTCTGTTTCTGATGGCCCAGCATTCTATAGTAACAGAGAAAGCAAACTAGACAGGAGGCTCATGGCATTAGATTCTTTTTTTTTGTTTTGTTTACTATACATTCTCAAATTCAAAAATATTGCCACGTGTAAAAAGTGACCTAAGAAATTATAGGTGAAAATAAAATGAATCAAAATCTTAAAAAATATATGTTAATGTTAGCCTCATGTCTCGTTAGTACCAAGCAGTAGTTTTGTCCCCTGCGTTCTTCCATTGACCTATGGTGCTTCAAAGAGCCCAAGGGTTTAACCAATAGCAAACTGGTTGTAAAATGTAGGCTAATCCACATGAAACCAGCTTATATTTTCGCTTCTGAAAAAAACTAACTATAGAGGTTGTAAAAATACTAATCTCAGCAGGAGGTTTTGGATGGAGCCGTTTTCTCCTGTGCTCAGTGGTTACTTCCATATCTGCTCAGTTCCCAGAGATGGAGCTGATTAAAACTGAAATGGAATTTGGTTGACCATTGATTTATATGTACGGCTCTGGCTATAGCCTTAGTGTTCCTCCTGTGTTGAAGGTAGCTATAGTTTGAGTAAATCTAGCGTATCGATGCTATTATGAGCAAAAAACACTTTTGCCCATGTAGTGTATGTGGACACCCCTACAAATTAGTGGATTAGTCTATTTCGGCCACACCCGTTGCTGACAGGTGTGTCAAATCGAGTACACAGCCATGCAATCTCCATAGACAAACATTGGCAGTAGAATGGCTCGTATGGAGGAGCTCAGTGACTTTCAACATGGCACCATCATAGGATGCCACCTTTTCAACAAGTCAGTTCGTCAAATTTCTGCCCTGCTAGAGCTTCCCCGGTCAACTGTAAGTGCTGTTATTGTGAAGTGGTGACATCGAGGAGCAACAACGGCTCAGCCGTGAAGCGGTAGGCCACACAAGTTCACAGAACAGGACTGCCGAGGGCTGAAGCGCGTGTAAAAATTCTGTCCTCGGTTGCAGCAACACTACGAGTTCCAAACTGCCTCTATAAGCAGTGTCAGCACAATAACCGTTTCTACGGCCGCAGATCACGATGCGCAATGCCAAGCGTCTGCTGGAGTGGTGTAAAGCTCGCCACCATTACTCTGGAGGAGTGGAAACGTGTTCTCTGGAGTGATGAGTCACGCGTCACCATCTGACAGTCCGACGGATGAATCTGGGTTTGGCGGATGCCAGGAGAACACTACCTGCCTGAATGCATAGTGCCAACTGTAAAGTTTGGAGGTGGAATAATGATCTGGGGCTGTTTTTCACGGTTTGGGCAAGGACCCTTAGTTGTGTTAAAGGGAAAGCTTTTTTTATTTATTTTTTACAATTTTGTTGTACCCGTTTTGGTAGTTAGTCTTGTCCCATTGCTGCAACTCCCTACGGACTCGGGAGAGGCGAAGGTCGAGGGCCATGCGTCCTCCGAAACACAACCCTGCCAAGCCGCACTGCTTCTTGACACACCTCTAGTTTAACCCGGATGCAAGCCGCACCAATGTGCCGGAGGAAACACTGTCCAGCTGGCGACAGTCAGCTTGCAGGCGCCTGGCCCGCCACAAGGAGTCACTAGAGCGCGATGGGGCAAGGAAATCCCAGCTGGCCAAACTCTCCCCTAACCCGGACGACGCTGGGCCAATTGTGCCGCCTCATGGGTCTCCCAGTCACATCCGGCTGTGACACAGCCTGGGATCGAACCCGGGCTGTAGTGGCGCCTTAGACCGCTGCGCCACTCGGGAGGCCTGTGAAGGGAAATCTTAACGCTACAGCATATAATGACATTGTAGACGACTCTGTGCTTCCAACTTTGTGGCAACAGTTTGGAGAAGGACATTTCTTGTTTCAGCATGACAATGCCTCTGTGCACAAAGCGAGGTCCATACATAAATGGTTTGTCGATCGGTGTGGAAGAACTTGACTGGCCTGCACAGAGCCTTGACCTCAACCCCGTCGAACACCTTTGGAATTAATTGGAACGCCCGCTGCGAGCCAGGCCTAATCGCCCAACATCTGTGCATGAACTCTCTAATCTTGTGGCTGAATGGAAGCAAGACCCGCAGCAATGTTCCAACAACTAGCGGAAAGCGTTCCCAGAAGAGTGGAGGCTGTTATAGTAGCAAAGGGGGACCAAGTCCATTTTCGACGAGCACTTTTGGCCATGGAGAGTATGCAAGCACTCTCGCTAATGTTGTGAATCATCAGAGAATACTGAACACTTCATTTGAACTTGTTCAGATGGGCGGCAATGTCCATGTGATGTAGAGGATGCGCTAGTCTAATAGTAATGTTTACTCTTTTTAGTGCTATTGACCCATTGAAGCATGCAGAGTAAATAAAATGTGCGTATTAGTTCGAAATATAACATTACTAAAGCCCTTTTTAAAAATGACTTACTATAAATGGCAATGCTACATAAATACATTCAGCTTTAAATAACTTCTACAAACATCATTAGGCTGTGTTATTGGGCCTACTGTTCACCAGCCAGCTCTAATTCTACTGTAAACGTAGCTCTGTTGCACGCAGATGTTCCCACACAGACTGGTGCCAGGTTTACACAACTGCTTCCTTTGAATTCTGGAAGTTATGTCTACACCAGCCAGATTAATGTTTGTGTGAGGGGAGCTTTTTACTTTAAATTAACTGCTGACAAAAGCAATCGTTTATTTTTGTAAGATTAAGCCGCATCTAAACAGACTTATTTTGACCGGTGGCAAATACAATTAAACATCCGGAAGTATGAATCATATGCATAAATATTGCATTTTCCCACTGTTGCCAACTATACGTTTATCATGATATTGAATAGTACATTACATTTTGAACTTTCAAATGCACCCAACCATTTTAAACTTGTTACTCTCAAAATACTTTGTCTAAGCTGTTATCTGGTGTAACTATCAGACGATTGCACACACCCTTGTTTTGATGCTCTATTGATGGATGGCTTCCATGTCAAGCACCACCATTAGCAACGCACTCTGTTGTCACTAATGTGTTCCATGGCACCGTTCCACCAGGAGGATTCAATTCTGAGAATTTTTTTAAATGTTCTCGTCTACATAAACAGTCCATCCCCTTTCCCTTCACTGTGACGCGTTCAGTTGTTGAGCCAAAAACATCTCCATCTTTAAAAGTATTTCAAAAGAATTAGAACTAATATGGTTGAACTAAAATACTGTAACTTCCTTTTTGTTAATTAATCAAATAGGAATTTGATCTGATATTCCTTGGTCAAACTTGTCCCACATTTGGGGATAGAGCTACATTGTTGCTGCTGCTACACAAATTGTTAATAGATATTTATTGTACCATACTACTCTGCGTCTCATGAACAGCTCTCTCGCTCACTTCTGAAGAGGACATTTGAACCTTGACCAATCACAGAAGTTGCTGTCATGGCTGCTGTTGCGCTGTGCTTTTTCTGCTTTGCCACTTTGCTCCAGTACTCTTTCCCCTTCCTGCTTCTCGCCCCTCAGGAGGACCCCCTCTTGATCTTCACTGTGACTTTCATCTGACCTTAGATTGACCTTCTCCTTGGACATTTTGAGCAAAGGTGGTGAATAAATCAATATGTCCAATTCAGGCAGTTTACATTAAAAAAAGAGAAAAAATCTCACATTTCTGGTCTACTTAACGGGTGGTTTTCCCATAGACGTGATAGCAGCTGGGTCGGGGCTACTTAGTTCTTTGACTGTATATGAACCAGAAAAAATGAGTGAGGGAGATTTCTCGCTTCAATCTGATTTGAGCTCTTGTCTGCTTCCCTCTCCTTCCAGACTGACTTAACATTTAACTGACTAATACCGCTGCATTGTGCTACGCTATCTGCTTCAGAAGCCAAGCCAATTCAGCTTCTCAAACCACAAAATGAAGAGCAGCTAGAATGACTTCTCTTTAATATAGACCCAAATATGCAGACAATGGACATTTTCTGAAGCCATGGAACGTGTCCTTGTTTGTGGGTTTGTCCCTGAACCATCTCAACTAGCCTGAAACAGGATTATCTTAATGAAGAGTTATAGCTCAACCATCTAGCGTAGTGTTCTGCATCTCAAGACTCAAGTTCAAGATAGCAAGACTATGATCTATTTTTTGGTTGGGTTCGATAGTGGCAGTACGTTAAAACCGTAGCCCGTTATTCTGGACAGGTGCTTTTCTTGTGCCCTGATCATCTTGAATCATCCTGCACAAACAACTCAGCCTGCAGACTTACTCACAGAAGCTTGCTTGTGTTCTATCGTTGTTGATTCAGGTCTTTATTTCCCTGTTAACACACTACTGCCCTTTTTCCAGATGACATTGGACAATTTACCTAATCTCTTATCATCGATTTGAGATCTTTGTTGATACATGCAGAAGAGCAGCAAGTGGCAGCAGCTTTTTGTTCAGGGAATTTCAGGTCAAACATTCTAGTTTATTCAAATGTATAAATATAGGCTTAAAATATAAATTTATATTAGTTTGTTTCACTCAAATAGTCATCAATTTAAATTTTGACATACATTCACAGTCAACCTCGAATACCTAAAAACATGCGTAGATCGTTTTGATGCTTAACACATCAATCTTTTATTTCATTTAACTTTTGCATTCTCCTTTTGGATTTCTTGTCATGAGCCTCAAGCACGTTCAGGATTTTACAATGAGCTACTCTAGGGGGAAAGCTCAGCATAGGTAGTTGATAGAGAATCACTCCGGGTAGGGCAGTGGATAGAGAATAGTCCAGAGTAGCACAGTCTCTAGGGTCAAACAGTGCCTGAACTATTTAACTGTATAATGCTAACAATTCTGTCATAATGGTTCTTAACTGTCATATTATACCTTTTTATAGGGCCTATACCATTTCTGCTGCGTAGGAGAAACTGTTCTGTTTTTGAATGTCACCTTCAGTATTAACCCTATGATACCATAAGATCTGTTTTGATTATCTGATCTTCTGTCACCTTTTCCCTTATGAAAGTGGCATTAAGAAAGAAATACTCCAGAAAATTCTTATGATCTCTTCTTCTTTTGTACTGTTAACAAATAAGACTCAGAAACCTCCACGTCTCAATGTTTTGCAGCCATTGAATTCGAAATGACTTGATTTTTTCAAGTAATCCTAGAAAAGGGGGAGAATAGACACTGCAGAGTCTGCCCCGTTCCCTGGGATAGCCGTACTGTTGTGGCATTGAGTGTTCTCACTATCGCTTCCTATCTACACACTGGCAAACTGTTGAGGTATTTCTTGCGGTGATTGGTTTTAATGCTAGGACATTTTATTAATATTTTTTTAAAAAGTAAATTTCTTTAGACATGTTTAGACCTGCATGCTTTGCTTAATATTACCTGTTCCTGTATTTATTTGTTTCTGTTTGTAAACTAACCGTAGGACCCATTTATGAGTAGTGAGCTTTAATCAGTCACAGGTCAGCATGATTTTAGGATCTCTCTTGAAGGTGATAGGCTAGCAACAGAAGACAGTGGCTGTGTGCTCAGAACTCAAAAGCAAAGCATACCAGGCATTTAAAAAGAGAAATTAACGCTTCCTTACTTACTGTTCAGATTCAGATGATCATTTCAAATCCAACAGGCTGATTCTTCAAGGTACTGTATCATTCTTTAGCATTTCACACACAGATGACGGGTCTCACTAACAGGACATTATGATTGTTTATTATTGTAGATATCATTATGGGGGGTGTTGAGGTTAAAATAAGGATGGCTTTAATTTCCCCCTTTTCTCCCTGACCTGAACCATAGATTCATCAAACTTTGCAGCAAAACATCTAAGTGGATTGATTACTTTGTCACTAGAGCAGTGGTTTCCAACCTGTGTTCTGCAGAGGTGTACAGCAGGTTTTCTACAATAAAATAATATCTTCCATATTTATAACAGTTGGGTGTATCAGTGGTATTATAAGCAATTTTACATTACTTTTCACAATGCAAATTAATAATAGGCCTTTTCATTTGTTACATTCATTGCTAAAATTCACTAAATGTTATGTTGAAAAATTATGCGAATGTTGGTCCTCGAGCTTTTGATGGTGATTTGGTCGTCCCCGTAACGGAAAAGGTTGGTAACCGCTGCACTAGAGGAACCAAATGGGAGCAGAGGTGCTGGGATGTGGTGAGAGGTTTGGAGATGGAATGTAGAGGGCTAGAAGTCAGGGGGAGGAAGAGGGGAAATGCAAGGCCTCCCTTATCGAAAGGATTTTCCCTGAGCGAGACCGCAATTATCCTGTCGTTGTCCATGCCAGCTCTGACATGTAATTCGATAGGCTCCCCTGCTGAGGTATGTGATGCGTTACACCAGGGACAAAAAAATTATCATAGCTGAAAGCAACAAAAAGAAAACTGCAGGATTTAAAAACCCACTTAACAAAGTGTTTTTATTGGACATTCCGTCTTAATGCTAGGCACCTTTTTACAATATTCAGGGACGTGAGATCTGATTCAAATGCACTAAATACATTGTCCTCTTGACTTACTAGCCTAGTTTATTAATGGATTACTGTAGATGTTTGAGTCAAATGTAAAAAAAAAATCTTGCCATGTAGTATTTAATCAGTACATGAAAAGGAACATAAGCTAACTGCATACAAATCCACACGTGCTTTTTTATTGTGCTGGAACAATGTTTTTGGGACATGTCTCCAAATATAATTTGCTTATTAACCTATTTAAAGACAAGACAAGACAACACATGCAGAAAGAGTAACTAAAATAGAGCCTCTACAGTGGGGCTCGGATCCTATGAAGGGAAATACGACATTATCAAGTTTTAACAGCACGCTGAGCACAGTGTTGCCAAAATAGAGGGGTTACTATAGAGACGCTTGGATATTTTGTTGGAGAGGGAAGAAGAAAAAAAACTACTCCATCTCCATAATATTAAGATGTGAAACAGCGGAACTCCAGCTGAGGATCCAAAGTTGAGGGTTTAGATTAATGTCATCGCTTCGTCTGGATAGATCAACTGTCCATTACTGGGTTTGAGTCGAAGGCCATTATTGAAATGCCAATTAATGAATACATCTAATAATGCTGAGATTCTAATGTTTACCAACTCATTCAAGTGCAATAATTAATTGATGTATTTTCCCTTTGTCTCAGTAGCTGTATTTCAGTAGCTGGAGGTCATGTATGTAGCTGATATTCAGTTTGAGTGTTTATTAATGAAGTTGTAGTGACAATTTACTAAAAGGGGTGGTCACAATGCCTCCATTGCCTTTGGTGAATGGACATTTATCACCAAGACTTCAAGTAAAGTCTCACTGAAGGGTTTTCAGACTGCATGGCAGTCTGTTTCTGCTATAGCCAACGCTTTTTTTTTGTCGTCATGGCATCATAATGATAATCAATCAAATGTATTTATAAAGTCCTTTTTACATCGGCCGAAATCACAAAGTGCTATACAGAAACCCAGCCTAAAACCCCAAACAGCAAGCAATGCAGATGTAGAAGCACAGTGGCTAGGAAAAACTCCCTAGAACGGCAGGAATCTAGGAATAAACCTAGAGGAACCAGGCTATGAGGGGTGGCCAGTCCTCTTCTGGCTGTGCCGGGTGGAGATTATAACAGAACAAGGCCAAGATGTTCAAACGTTCATAGATGACCAGCAGGGTCAAATAATAATAATAATAATAATAATAATAATAATCACTGTGGTTGTTGAGGGTGCAACAGGTCATCACCTCAGGAGTAAATGTCAGTTGGCTGAGTAGTTAAACGATAAACAGTGACATCCTTGCAATGGGGACCACGTTGTGTACAAAAGAGCATCACAGAATGTTTCCCAGAAATTGCTTCTTTTTCTGACTACTTTCATGTATTTCAGTCACACATTTATTATGCAGAATGTAATGTAATCACATTTTGAGTAAAAAAACTATGCACACGTGTGGTTTATCTAAAAATGTTTTAATGTACTTCATAAACAGGTAAAAATAAAGGAAACACCAACAGTGTCTTAAGGCATTGGGCCAGAACAGCTTCAATGCACCATGGCATAGTTTCTACAAGTGGCCTGAACTCTATTGGAGGGATCTGACACCATTCTTCCATGAGAAATTCCATAATTTGGTGTTTTGTTGATGATGGTGGAAAACGCTGTCTCAGGCGCCGCTCCAGAATCTGTTCAATTGGGTTGACTGAGACAGCCATGGCATACCATTGTGACCACTCGTGCCCTGTGGATGGGGACATTGTCACCCTATGGGAGCCTGCCCAGCCTTTTATACATGACCCTAAACATGGTGGGATGTTAATTACTTTAACTCAAGAACCACACATGCTTAGTATACAATATACTGTGTATCCCTCATTTGCTCTAGTGTTTCCTTTATTTTCAGACCTTTCCCTGTTATATTCAATGAAGATTGGTGGGGGCTACAGTCTGTTCATATCATGTTGAGTGTTCCATTATCTTCCACCAATTACTGACAAAGGATCTGTGTGGGGTGATGGAAGCTTGGCCATTATGATAGTAAAGGTAAAAGTATGGGTAAAGCGTTACGTATCACGTTACATGTCACTCATTAATGTAACATCATAAGGTAGTCTGAGGAGCAACCTGTCACTTGGGAAAGGTTTCCACAGGCAGCCCTATTGTAATCTCTCCACTTAATTGGTCTTTTGATCAACAGATCTGAAAAAGATCCAATGTGAAAGATCTGATCTGACTGGTCAAAATACCAATTGGGGGGAAAATAATAACAGTATTGGGCTACTTGTCTAACCGCAGCAATTGGTACTTTTGGGTGTATGCTATCCTATCGGTTACTCCAGGCTGATTATGGCTCCCGAGTGGCGCAGTGGTCTAAGGCACTGCATCTCAGTGCTAGAAGTGCCACTACAGGCACCCTTGTTTGAATTCAGGCTGTATCACATCCGGCCATGATTGGGAGTCCCATAGGGAGGGACACTATTGGTCCAGCTTTGTCTGTGTTTGGCCTGTGTAGGCAGTCATTGTAAATAAGAATGTGTTCTTAACTGACTTGCCTAGTTAAATAAAGGTTACAAATTATTTAAATTGAAATGTTATTTCCATGATTTCTTCTTACAGCCCATGTGCTCTAAAAAAAATACTATTGTTGTAAACAAGAACACTTTTGCAGTTTGTTTTATGAAGAAAAATAGCGAAGAGTCAATTTTAAAAGGATCTTTAGTCAGTGTAATTTGATCCATAATAAATCAGTAAAGTTCAAAGAGGTGGAGTTTCTACCTAGCTTATTTTAATCTCCATTTTAATGAAACATCTGGTCTTTGTTAGTTACAGCAGGGGGTGTGTCCAGGCCTGGGATTGGATCAGGAGGTTAGGGGTTAGGCTGTAGACTGTTCCTCTTTATCAAAGTGGGACAGAATGGGAGATTATTCGTGGGATTATTTCTAATCTCTGACCTTTCAGTGACTATTTCCTTCCTAATAAGAGACAATCAGTGCCTCATTATTTGGGTCATAGTTCAGATTTAAATAGACTGAAAGATGGGTCTCAACTGTATGTGTACACATTGCATATAACCTACATAGTATCATTTAGTTTGGTTGATCATAAACTATATCCTGCTTCTCCCTTCAACATATTCACTTGCAGAGTTGTGTTGAAATGTTACCTGATTACCTATACAAAAATAGGCTACTTCTCAGAGAAGCCACAACAGAATACTTTGGCGTCTTGTTCTTTGTGCACATCGTGTTCCCCATGCTGGTTGTCTCAGATTCTCTGGCACCCTGAATGATTGTTACTCCTCTTAGTGAGACCCGTAAGTCTACTTGCTCACAACAACGTTCTATATAAACAAAGCTGTTGCTTGAAGGTAGAATCTCTTGGAAGCGTTAATTTTTGTTTTTTCAAACTTGGTCAGAAGGGGTGGGGGGGGGGGATATGTATGCAAGTTAATCATGTGATTTTTATTTTTATTCAACAGAGAAATGTGATCTCAAGCACGTTATTTACAGTGCGTTGTGTTTGTATTTTTGTTTGACTGCACATTAAGATAGTAAGAGAGACAAAGCAGTGAGTTTATGAATGAGTGAACCGTATCTAAACTGAAGTGTGTGTATATAACTTCTTGGATGTCACTGGGTTGCTGCACCTTTCAGTTTATGTATATTTACAATTTGATATTTCTACAGTACATCCATAAGATGATCCTACGACCCCGTACAGCAACACAAAACACTGGGCTAGTTTCTCAGATTTCATTTGTTCTTTGTGCATCATTGGAATCTACTATGAGAGGCACACACTGCCCACAGAAGTGTTCCTGTTTTCTCATTTCCAAATAGAAGTTCAGTCCTTGACACATGGGCCTGCCTCAACCCTCTTTCCCTCACAAAGACCTGGTTGTTCGCCTGGCACAATCATTTTGCCGCAGAATCCAATGGTGTTTAGCTTTGGAAACAACAAGTGCGGAACTGTTCTCCCGCCAGCCAGCAGAAATTTTGGGCAATTGGCATCCAGACAGTCAAACTTGTGGCCTCCGTTTGCTTAGAGTATTTTTCTAGACACTTACAGGAAATGAATTGAACCAGTTCCATGGCAGCGCAGACCTCTATCCTTACAAGGGAATGTTTTTGGTCTGCTACAGCGCATGCCAGGACAGGAACAGTGACAAGGCAATTCTTTACTTGTTTATGACCTACTTAGAAGCGGGTCTTTTTGGTCTGGCCCTATTTGATAGCTTTATATTTGGCTTAGTACCCAGGTTAGAGTAGTTCTATATTTTAGACTAATTTGCTTTGATACTCACTTATCCCTTTCACTTTTTTTACCCAATGATTTAAAAATCCAGACCGAGAGCCGCCCAAACACTGATGCAAGACTGACGCTAATGCGTTCAAGTGTTACCCACCCAGTGACATCCTTGCCTTATGGATAGAATATCTAGAAGCGTTATGGAAATCATGCTGTTTGCTCATTCATAAAGTCCTACTGTAGGTTTGTTACAGGTTTATAGCGGCAACAGAAAATGACTAAACATACTGTTATGCACACGCCTGAATCTGAGACCAAATCACCCAGGTATTGTTGGTGTCTGTTGCGATACCAACGTGGATGGTATGGTGTTTTTGGGCCATTCTGATTGGATGCCGGACACTTTGACACCATAACATGTCTTTTTTTTTTTTTATCTTAAACAGTGAGTGGCACTGAGCTCCAACTCATCGAGTCTCATTTTCACTTTCCTATCCTGGAAGAACGAAGACATCTGGTCATTCTTGTTCCTTGAAGATTACTCTGCCATTCTGTTTGTTTCTTCTTTTCCTTTCCCTGTCTTTTTCCCTCTTATCAAAACACGGACATCGTGGATGTACTGAAAAAGACCACTTCCCCTGATATGTGCCTAACCGATGAGGAGTTGGAGGACCTCTGAATGCCTGTCCTGTGGCCTGCAGTTGGACCATATTTAGAAAGAGAACTTTGTTCCTGTGTTGCCAGTCTTTCCTACTCACTTTGTCAAGATTGTCATTATTCAGCTTTTTTAGACCTAAAGTTTCAAAGACACTTCTTATTCTCTCATACATTCATGCGCATACATTTTCCACAAGGTAGACTTGACCATGATTTTGAACCTGCTCACTGCTCAACATCTCTGTACCTGAACATCAAGAATTGACACCACCTTGCATAACTTTTAATGTGAAGGAAATGTCTTCCTTTAGAAATTTGTGCCAATTTGAGATGTCACCAATCCAAAACCGAAAAGTTCCTTTTTGTGATGGCTTTGCACTGAACTAGTCCATGATCTCCAAGGACGTGCATTTCTTCTGCTCAATCTTTCAGAGATTTGATACCAGGAATCAACCTAAGGAATATTTTGAACAAAACTATTTCTGGGATGTGGAAATGATTTTGGTTTTGAGATTCACGCATTATTCAAATGTATGTATAACAGTTGTTTATCATGTTCTCTTGCAGTGGACATATTTATGTGTCATTTAAATTTTTTATTTACAAAACCTTAAATTATAATAAATAAAGGGGGAAAAAATGATCTAATAGGATCAGTCGTCATCTCTCCCTCAAAGAGATGATGATGATGATGATAGGCTAGCAGAGGCAGTCAGGGACGTGTGTTTTGTGTGCATTTGAGTGTGTATGTGAGATTGTGTGTGAGATCCCTGGCTATGGCAGGGTGTGGGTTTCTCTAACGCTCTCTTCTCTTATTGCACAGTATGAGGAACGCTAGTGGGCTGTCCGCTGCTGACCTGGCCCATGCCCAGGGGTTTTGCGAGTGTGCCGAGATACTATCCAATGCCCAGAACCTGCAGCGGTACCAGAACCTGACCCAGACCCAGCTTAATGGCTTTGGTCTGAACGGTGCTATCCAGAACGGAGGCCACTCCCACCCTCTCATCCAAGGGCGGAGCCTCCTTAACGGGGCGCCAAATAGAAAGAGGTCGTTCGATAACATGGAAGACAATCAAATCAAGAAGGCCAGAACTGAAGGTTAGGTTTTTGCATTTGTTAGCATTTTTTATATTTTATAAAAAATATCAAACGTGGGAGGAGATTATAAATTCATGACTTTGTTCATAACTTTCCCTAATTAAACGTGATAAAGCATCAAGTGTCAAAACCTCATCAAATCCTGTTGTAAAACCAGGATTAACCTTTGAGTGCTGGCCAATTGAGAATCTGGTTGAATACATTATTGTTCCCTTAGTTGTGCAGCGTTACAATGAGCAGTATGAAGAAAAAGGGGATGGGATGGGACTTACCCTTGGCTGCTTGCCAGGCTCTGATGTTGGCGTTTTGTAAATGCATGGCTTGTTTTATTGGACTTCTGCAAACTCTTGAGTAGAATTGTGAGCGGTTGCCAGGAAGTTGATTGACGGTACAGGGTATCAGGTAATGGGGCAGTGGATGATTATTGCTGAATGAAGCCTACAATTGGACTTTGGACTCACTGAGTAAGGTTGATTATTCTAGCATGCTAAATAGCTCCCCTTATGCCCAGACAGCCATGCATGATGGAATGGCCTCTTTGGGACTGTAGGGTATTCTGCCCTGTATGTCGTGTTCTCATCTAGTGGTAGTTCAACACACTCATCCACTGCTCTCACCAGGTCTGTGCCTGCCGCTGGGGATGCTGAACGGGAATGGGTTGGCCTGCGGTGTCGGAGAGGTACTGATGGAGAGCATGCACCAGGAGAGTATGGAGTCAGCAGCGCCGCCGGCAGTGAGCTCAGGTGGGCCAGGACCATTTGCGTTTGGGATGAATGGGTCTGCGCCGGTTCCAGGCCTGGTGGGCCAGGGGGGAGTGGAGGTGTCTACCCCAGCCGCTAAGGAGCAAGAGATCTTCACTGTGGCCTCCATGCAGATCCCCTGTCGCTGCACTAACTCCTACGCCTACCTGTAGAGGCCTTAGTGTGTTGAGTAAGAGTGTTGACCCTCCTAGTGGTTGTATCTTGGTAGAATGTCCCCCAGGCCCCCTCTGGCCATGTTTTCCCACAGATGGCACTACTTCTTTTGGCATGGTATTATTGGGTTTTTGGCATGGTATTGTTGGGTTTTTGGCATGGTAATGTTATACTCTTGCAGTTCTAAAAATATGGGTGTAAATAACTTGTATTGTACATACATGTTATGAAAAACATTGCCTTTCTACCATAATCGCTAGAGAAACATGAGTTTTTTTTATGTTTTGTTTTACTGGTAGCTTTGAATGATTCACAAAATTCTTGTTAAAAAATCTCTTGTTTTTGGCAAAGCCCCTTTAGGATGAGTGAATTCTGTTTTGCACAATTATCCTTCCACCGCCCCTACATTGCACAATGTTAACTGTAATAAGGTTGTCAAATGATAATTACATTTCTTTAATGTAGAAACACCAACATCTTGGAAACAACGTACTGAAACAAGCCTCAGTTTATGGAGAAGGTTAGACTTCAAGTCATTGAGGCTGCACTGAGGTTTCCCTCTGCATCATGAATATGCAATGACAGAATTCTGCCCTTTTATGATGAGTTAGACAGTGATGTGTTTACTGAGTACTGTATTTAGTAGTGCCATTGTGGCGCCGCTCGGCCCAATAAGGGGCAAAAGACAGAATTTGTCCATCTCATGTCAGAATTAAGAGGCCACTAGAGAATGATCCTGACCTCAGTGTAATAAGATGAAGCATATTTTGTGTTATTAGTTAAATTTTCCCCTCTGAGAAACATTTTGTATTAACTCTTGTCTTGTAGCTATAAAGCTATTTTGTTGTTTTTTTATATACAAGAACTCTTATGCCAAAGCATATCTTTACATAAATATATAAAGTACATAAACCTTCGCTATGCAGCTTTTCTATATTATGTGAGCTTTTAGGTATTTCCAAGGTGCTATTTGAACTGACCCTGTCCTGTTAGCTAGGAGACTGTAGACTTTGGTTCTGTTAGACACTTCTAGTGCCCCTTCTCTTTCTGCTTTTCTAGGAAAGGACTTTGTACGCTTTTCTGTGTAGCCTAGTACATATTGTGTGTGTGTGTGGTGTTGAAAATGGTGTAAGTTTATATTGACTGTTTTTCTAAGTGTTGGCTTGTTTTGTTGTATCATAATGTACTATTGCTTTGCTAACTGCACTAATGACAAAAGTTAAATGTTGAATTGTTGATATATGATAAATGAGTAGTAGTGCTACCATTTTCACGAAGCAAAGGAAAGAGTAGCTTCCCCAAGGCTGGAAATCGTTTTTGAGAAAAAAGGAACCTTCGTAAATGTATTGTTCACAAACTTAAAATCCCTCCTCCCATCCATTTGCTTCATACATGAAGGACAATTGTTCTGTCAAGGAATCTTCCCTGCACTACTATTCAGTCTGTACAGAATCACAAATGTTAACGAGTAGATTGCATTTATTAGAGCTTCTGGTGCTCAGTGCTGAGTAGTTTTGTATACTTTTAAACTCATTAAATGTTCATTCATTTGAATAACATGATGGTGGCTTTGTTTTTTATTTTTTTGTGTACATAAAGAATCTCAAAATTGGTCTGAACACACTGAGGAGTAATCTATTTCATCTTTCAATTGAAGTGCCGTGAATAACTGGGAGGTTTGGCGCCCTCTATTGATATTGAGATGGCTGGGCAGCCCCTCAGTTGTGCTGTCTTGTTTTTAAGGATTATGCCCCATTACAGCAAGTGGTGGCAGCATGTTAAATTCTTGTTTGTCTGTAAGCTTGCTTCTAGGACTATGATAGTTTCAATGAGACAATCTTAAGCGTGGTGTTTTATGCCGCTGTCGTCTGCGTTGACATCTATAAGGGACTTTGATCATCTCATCTTGCCTGAACCAATGGGAAGGGGGATAAACTAGGGCAGTGTGCCAAGGAAGAGCAGTGATTGGTGTGTCAATATAACCAGGAAGCGTACAGTGAATCAGGATGTGACCCAGTGCAATCAAGTACAAGGGTGAAAGATAACGAGATGCTTTCTGGAACCCATTTGGCAACCTATCGATTTGAATTCCTTCATAGATTGAGTCACAGGTTTACAGTTTCTGAAATGTTCGTCTATGGGGTATAGTTGTGCAAAACAAAATCTATTTGTAAATATTTACATATCTCTTTGAGTATGAAGTTGTGGCCCGTACTGGCAACCAGCATTTGAAATTAATTTGACCAGGTGTCTCATTTCCAATGGCAGGTGACCCTCTAGAAGCAGGTTTAGGATGTGAGGGGACCCCCTTAAACAGGCACTGCCCCCCAACACACCCGAACGGGTGTGACTCTACCATCGCCGCTGACGACATCGTCCACCACGCCTACAGGGATGCGGCAGAGCACATGGTTGCCACTGGTAACGCAGGCAGCCAGGTGGAACACCAGACATCGGTGAAGGCAGAGCAGCAGTACAACCATCAGCAGTATAACCATGCCCTGTTCAGCACCATGCTCCTCTACCACGGCTCCTAAGGTGGAAGGATCCCGTTGTCAGGCCGTCCCTCGATTTGCCTGTCATTTATGCTTGATGTAAGCAAGCATTCATACGCCTTAAAACCATGAAGTGAGTTGGGTGGTTGCTTCTTTATATGGTCGTTGTGTTTATTTATGTAAAGGGAAGTGTTTACTTTTCAGTTTATGGATATGAACTGTTCTGTAAAACAGTCACTTGTTTCGTGATACCTTTTTGTGATGTGAAAAGTAAATTCTGAGTGGCTAAAGAAAAAGCTACAGTAAAGGCATAAACTGCATTCTCTTTATTTTCAACTTAATGTTTACATCTGTTTTTTAAACTCTTTGTTCAGTTATCCTCGGGTCAAAACTAGCCTGAATGTAAATGAAAGTGTTATGTCAGATGTCTCAAATGAGATGGGTTGTTCTGAGTAATGAAATGCCTCAACCTTTGAAACCCTTGTTTGTTTGAAGAATGTCTTCGCTATGAGGCCGGTTTTGTTTTGTCATCCTCGTTCATCTCTATCCTGATAAATTAAATGACCTAAAAGCACATTGGTATGTGATTATTGTAATTGTCAGAAGATGTAACTATACATATGCTATGACATTGAAATACAGATAGTTCAAACATTTTTGTTGAATATCCTATCTTGTATCCTTTACGCCTCATATAAAGATTGAATATTTGAAGATCTATTTCCTCTCAGTTTATTCAATAAGTAAACTGAAATTTCACTTCCAAATTGTACACATGGGATTGGAATTTCAATGTACTTTTTGTACTGAGTGAAGTGACCCTGGGTGCTCTGGACCCTCTGTTGGATTGCATATGATATGACCCATTTGTTAAATCATGGGTTTGAGCTGTACTCAATGCACCTGTACTTACTGCAACAAATCCCTGTGTTTGCATAGTGAGTATTATTCAACACCATACGACCACCCAGGTGCCTGGCAACTGCACTGCAGACAATGGATTTATGCTCTGTCCCCATGCATATGTGTCCTGGCTGATGTGCGCAGTGTGGTCTAGGCCTCCATGGATAATGGGACAAAGCAACTTGCCTTTTATATGTACACTGAACCAAAATATAAACAACATGTAAAGTGTTGGTCCCATGTTTCATGAGATGAAATAAAAGATCCCAGAAATCTTCCACACACACAAAAAATTTTCCTCTCAGATTTTGTGCAAAAATGTGTTTACATCCCTGCTTGTGAGCATGTATCCTTTGCCAAGATAATCTTTACAGCTGACAGGTGTGGCATATCAAGAAGCTGATTAAACAGCATTTTTATTTATTTTATTTTTTATTTTACCTTTATTTAACCAGGTAGGCCAGTTGAGAACAAGTTCTCATTTACAACTGCGACCTGGCTAAGATAAAGCAAAGCAGTGCGACAAAAACAGAGTTACACATGGGATAAACAATCGTACAGTCAATAATACAATAGAAAAATATGTATACAGTGTGTGCAAATGAAGTAAGGTAAGGCAATATTTATTATTGGCGAAGTAATTTACACTGGAATGATATGTGCAGATGAGGATGTGCAGGTAGAAATACTGGTGTGCAAAAGAGCAGAAAAACAAATATGGGGATGAGGTAGGTAGTTGGTTGGATGGGCTATTTACAGATGAGCTGTGTACAGCTGCAGCGATCGTTAAGCTGCTCTGACTGCTTACACTTAAAGTTAGTGAAGGAGATATGAGTCTCCAACTTCAGTGATTTTTGCAATTTGTTCCTGTCATTGGCAGCAGAGAACTGGAAGGAAAGGAGGCCAAAGGAGGTGTTGGCTTTGGGGATGACCAGTGAAATATACCTGCTGGAGCGTGTGCTACGGGTGGGTGTTGCTATGGTGACCAGTGAGCTGAGATAAGGCAGAGCTTTACCTAGCAAGGACTTATACAGTGGGGGGAAAAAGTATTTAGTCAGCCACCAATTGTTCTCTCACTTGTAATTTTCATCATAGGTACACTTCAACTATGACAGACAAAATGAGGGAAAAAAATCCAGAAAATCACATTGTAGGATTTTTTATGAATTTATTTGCAAATTATGGTGGAAAATAAGTATTTGGTCAATAACAAAAGTTTATCTCAATACTTTGTTATATACCCTTTGTTGGCAATGACAGAGGTCAAATGTTTTCTGTAAGTCTTCACAAGGTTTTCACACACTGTTGCTGGTATTTTGGCCCATTCCTCCATGCAGATCTCCTCTAGAGCAGTGATGTTTTGGGGCTGTCCCTGGGCAACACGGACTTTCAACTCCCTCCAAAGATTTTCTATGGGGTTGAGATCTGGAGACTGGCTAGGCCACTCCAGGACCTTGAAATGCTTCTTCTGAAGCCACTCCTTCGTTGCCAGGCGGTGTGTTTGGGATCATTGTCATGCTGAAAGACCCAGCCACGTTTCATCTTCAATGCCCTTGCTGGTGGAAGGAGGTTTTCACTCAAAATCTCACGATACATGGCCCCATTCATTCTTTCCTTTACACGGATCAGTCGTCCTGGTCCCTTTGCAGAAAAACAGCCCCAAAGCATGATGTTTCCACCCCCATGCTTCACAGTAGGTATGGTGTTCTTTGGATGCAACTCAGCATTCTTTGTCCTCCAAACACGACGAGTTGAGTTTTTACCAAAAAGTTCTATTTTGGTTTCATCTGACCATATGACATTCTCCCAATCCTCATCTGGATCATCCAATTGCTCTCTAGCAAACTTCAGACGGGCCTGAACATGTACTGGCTTAAGCAGGGGACACGTCTGGCACTGCAGGATTTGAGTCCCTGGCGGCGAGTGTGTTACTGATGGTAGGCTTTGTTACTTTGGTCCCAGCTCTCTGCAGGTCATTCACTAGGTCCCCGTGTGGTTCTGGGATTTTTGCTCACCGTTCTTGTGATCATTTTGACCCCACGGGTGAGATCTTGCGTGGAGCCCCAGATCGAGGAAGATTATCAGTGGTCTTGTATGTCTTCCATTTCCTAATAATTGCTCCCACAGTTGATTTCTTCAAACCAAGCTGCTTACCTATTGCAGATTCAGTCTTCCCAACCTGGTGCAGGTCTACAATTTTGTTTCTGGTGTCCTTTGACAGCTCTTTGGTCTTGGCCATAGTGGAGTTTGGAGTGTGACTGTTTGAGGTTGTGGACAGGTGTCTTTTATACTGATAACAAGTTCAAACAGGTGCCATTAATACAGGTAACGAGTGGAGGACAGAGGAGCCTCTTAAAGAAGAAGTTACAGGTCTGTGAGAGCCAGAAATCTTGCTTGTTTGTATGTGACCAAATACTTATTTTCCACCATAATTTGCAAATAAATTCATAAAAAATCCTACAATGTGATTTTCTGGATTTTTTTCCCTCATTTTGTCTGTCATAGTTGAAGTGTACCTATGATGAAAATTACAGGCCTCTCTCATCTTTTTAAGTGAGAGAACTTGCACAATTGGTGGCTGACTAAATACTTTTTTGCCCCACTGTAGATGACCTGGAGCTAGTGGGTTTGGCGACTAATATGTAGCGAGGACCAGCCAACGAGAGCATACAGGTCGCAGTAATGGGTAGTATATGGGGCTTTGGTGACAAAACGGATGGCACTGTGATAGACTGCATCCAATTTGCTGAGTAGAGTGTTAGAAGCTATTTTGTAAATGACATCGCCGAAGTCAAGGATCGGTAGGATAGTCAGTTTTACGAGGGTATATTTGGCAGCATGAGTGAAGGAGGCTTTGTTGCGAAATAAGAAGCCGATTCTACATTTAACTTTGAATTGGAGATGCTTAATGTGAGTCTGGAAGGAGTTTACAGTCTAGCCAGACACCTAGGTATTTATAGTTGTCCACATATTCGAAGTCAGAACCGTCCAGAGTAGTGATGCTAGTCGGGCTGGCAGCGATCGGTTGAAGAGCATGCATTTAGTTTTACTAGCATTTTAGAGCAGTTGGAGGCCACGGAAGGAGTGTTGTATGGCGTTGAAGCTCGTTTGGAGGTTTGTTAACAGTGTCCAAAGAAGGGCCAGATGTATACAGAATGGTGTCGTCTGCGTAGAGGTGGATCAAGTAATCACCGCAGCAAGAGCGACATCATTGATATATATACGGAGAAAAGAGTCGGCCCAAGAATTGAACCCTGTGGCACCCCCATAGAGGCTGCCAGAGGTCCGGACAACAGGCCCTCCGATTTGACACACTGAACTCTATCTGAGAAGTAGTTAGTGAACCAGGCGAGGCAGTCTTTTGAGAAACCAAGGCTATTGAGTCTGCTGATAAGAATGCGGTGATTGACAGAGTCGAAAGCCTTGGCCAGGTCGATGAAGACGGCTGCACAGTACGGTCTTTTATCGATGGTAGTTATGATATCGTTTAGGACCTTGAGCGTGGCTGAGGTGCACCCGTGACCAGCTCGGAAACCAGATTGCATAGCGGAGAAGGGGGATGACCGCAGCCGCTTTCCAATCTTTGGGAAGCATGATCATTACAAAGGTGCACCTTGTGCTGGGGACAATAAAAGGCCACTAAAATGTGCAGTTTTGTCAACACAATGCCACAGATGTCTCAAGTTTTGAGGGTGTGTGCAAATGGCATGCTGACTGCAGGAATGTCCACCAGAGCTGTTGCCAGAGAATGTAATGTTCATTTCTCTACCATAAGCCACCAACTTTGTTGTAGAGAATTTGGCAGTACGTCCAACCGGGACACAACCGCAGACCATGTGTATGGCGTTGTGCGGGCGAGCGGTTTGCTGATGTCAATGTTGTGAACAGAGTGCCCCATGGTGGTGTGGGGTTATGGTATGGTTAGGCATAAGCTACAGACAATAAACGCAATTGCATTTTATTGATGGCAATTTGAATGCCCAGAGATACCGTGACGAGATTCTGAGGCCCATAGTCATGCCATTCATCCCCTGCCATCATCTCATGTTTTAGCATGATAATGCACGCCCCCATGTCGCAAGGATCTATACACAATTCCTGGATGCTGAAAATGTCCCAGTTCTTCCATGGCCTGCATACTCACCAGGCATGTCACCCATTGAGTGGGGGGGTGCTTTGGATCCACGTGTACGACAGTGTGTTCCAGCAAATTCGCACAGCCATTGAAGATGAGTGGGACAAAATTCCATAGGCCACAATCAACAGCCTGACCAACTCAATGCAAAGGAGATGTTTTGCGCTACATGAGGCAAATGGTGGTCACATCAGATACTTACTAGTTTTCTGATCCACACCCCCCTTTTCTTTTCTTTTTTAAGTTATCTGTGACAAAAGATGGATATTGTTGCATGTTGCATTTATTTTTGTTCAGTATAATTCCCTTGGTGGGCCTACACCGGCCAAACCCGGACGACGCTTGGCCAATTGTGCGCCGCCCTATGGGACTCCCAATCACGGCCGGTTGTGATACAGCCTGGAACAAAACTGTACATTTATTTGTATTACCTCTATACATTTAGTTTACGATGTCTACTCCGGAAAGAAGACGACTGATCTCTCCATATACTGCCCACTATTCACGTGTGAGAACACCCGTTTGTCACCTGTCACCAAGGCCCGGTCGACCTTGATCGCTGGACATTTATTGACCTCGCTATACAAACATCACGTCACTGTAACCACGCCCCCCGTCAAACACGATCTTAAACCAAAGGGGGGAAAGAAATAGAAATAGGGTGAGACTATTTAATTGGACACGTATTAATCATTGTTTTTCGATACATCATACGCCATTCAATTCACACACTTAATGAAGAAGTAACACATTCAAGGAAAAATACATTAAAAGCTAAATTATCTCATGTATCATTTTACTTAAGAAGAATACACAAAATACGTCGCCTATTTGCTGAAGTGGTATCGCCTAATACACCACGCACTAGCGGCTAAGGTAGGAGGATAGGATTTCAGACGCGACAGCGAAAAAGGAACTGAATGTTGTTGTAAACACAGCATTAACCAGTTAGCTATATTATAAAGACATTTAGTGTAAACAAAACAGTACATTTATTTGTATTACCTTTTATATATTTAGTTTACGATGTCTACTCCTGCAAGAAGACGACTGATGAGAGATTTTAAGCGGTGAGTTGAACATTTTTCACGGGTGGTGTTAATGATATGCCTGAAACTAGCTTGTCAGCTAAGGGTACTTGGCTAGCTAGCTAACGCGACCAAGTCATCCAGCCGTCTATTTTTTTGTATATTTGGGGTTTTATCTAGTTGAACAAATGTGCAATGTTGCCTTTGAAAATAGCGGATGCTTTACACAACAGTCTGCCGCTAAAGTCGACCCTAAAACATGAGCGACTTATTTCGTCAGCAAGCTAGCTTGCTAACAAGACTTGACTAGCCAGCTAACGTTACTTGGCTAGCTAAGAAAACAACTCGCTCTCTCCAATGCGAGTCACCATAGTTAACTCGCAAACGAAACTGAGTTAGATTAACTAGACGTCATAAAATTACTTCGAGGGATATTTTTGCGACATCCTTTAACTTTATATCAAGCCATGCATAACGTTACGGTTTACGAATACGACTGACGTTTAGCTAAACTCTAATCTAGGGGTTCTGCATTGGTTGATAATATTGCAAGTAAGTTAAGAGTTCACAAATGCAGTAATGTGTAGACATGTAATATACTACAGCTATCCGTTTGAAAATAGGGCTAACAAGTCCTTAAGTTAGGTAGCAAGTAATTTGAAACGTGGAAGTTACATTTTTTTTCCTCTGACCCTCATAGGCTACAAGAAGACCCTCCGGCTGGCGTCAGTGGTGCCCCTTCCGAAAACAACATCATGGTGTGGAATGCAGTCATATTCGGGTAAGACGGTGAAGCACAACCGATCCGATGTGCACATTGACTGTTCTCTGTCACAGATGTTCAGTACAAATATTACATTAACACCTAGCCAAAGATGCACTCTTAAGGAGCCTAGCGTTACCTTTACTCCTTATCCATGTGTTCATTTCAGAGGTAACAGTAGACTGGCAGAGAAAACAGCCCAACAAAAAAAATATACTGTTTTTATCGGCTTTATCATGGTTGCAGCCAACAATATTTTTCAGTGACACAACACGTTTCTGGCGGCCTTTCGTTATACACAGGTGTTCCACGCATGCTAAATAGCTAAGCACCACAAGTTGTCGCTCTGTCTTAAGTAAACACAGGCTGTAATATGGCGATGTGGGAACTTTAACCCCATAAATGTGTGTATCAATTTGTGTTTTTCTCGTCGATATGAAAGATAGTCCTTATGCTTCCAAAACGGTACTGCAAATTATGCATGTTAATGTTCAGACCTAGCGCCAGGGCTCTTAACAAAACTCCCCTGTACAGAAGACGCTTTCTTCCAATGACTTATGTGTAATGTCATGGGAAGCAAATATTGCAGAGCTGAGTTTGGGTTCTGAAACAGACTTTTGCTAGTTATTGGTAATTTTGTGAGAGCCAATGATTCCAACAGTTTCAAGTGAATTATCTGCTCATTGTAATGTTCCTCCTTCATCCGTATAACTTATTTATGGGGAACTGACAAATTAATATTTCACACACACAAACTTTCAACATTTATCTCCCTTTACAGCCCAGAAGGGACACCTTTTGAGGATGGTGAGTACAGCACTGTACACCCCATTCTTTGTGTTTGCATACTCTGTGCAGTTAAGGTTTGTGTGGCAAATGAGGTAGGCTAGAGCACATGAGGTAGGCTAGAGCAGTCAATCATCAACTCCCTGGTTTATCTAACGGTGGTATTGCATATAATGCAACCGCTGTAAATGCAAACACGTTTTCTAACATTCTTGGTTGCGTGATATTAGCCGTGGTTCTAATTCATATTTCCCCCCATCGTTTATGTTCCAGGCACATTTAAGCTCACTGTTGAGTTCACAGAAGAATACCCCAACAAACCCCCCACAGTGCGATTTGTGTCAAAGATGTTTCATCCAAATGGTATGTTGTCACAACAGTAGCAAAACATTCTGATTATGGTTAGTATTGCCTACAAAGGTTAACACTATTTTTACCCCTCCATTTTATTTACAGTATATGCAGATGGGAGTATATGTCTGGACATTCTACAGAATCGATGGAGTCCAACCTATGACGTATCATCCATTCTTACCTCTATCCAGGTAGACAAATGTGTCATGTTTTCCATGCATCCTCCTGTCAACATTTAGTTGTACTGCGACAGAGCAGAGATAAGCTACAACAGACCTTAGACTTCCCATACTGAACATCCTGAAGTGCTGTAAGTCATGGTGCATATTCCCACTGTTATGCCACACTCCCTGTGCTGTAGAATGCCTGTCTCATCTACTGTTGGCCTCTCTTCCCTCCTTCCAGTCCCTGCTAGACGAACCAAACCCCAACAGTCCAGCCAACAGTCAGGCGGCCCAGCTTTACCAGGAAAACAAGAGGGAGTACGAGAAGCGTGTGTCAGCCATTGTAGAACAAAGCTGGAGGGACAGTTGACCACACCCTCTCCCTTCTGTCCTCCTCTGTTCCCAGCACTGAGCTGTGTGATTGGAGTTCTAGTGGAGTACATCTTAATTTAGTTTTTCTTTTTCATTTTAAGCTTTTATGCACTTTACCTCTCCCTTCCCTTGTAGAACTTTTTTTTCTGACACGCTTGGAGTGATTGTTATATTTTTTGTATTTTCCCCCTCCCATTTTGGCCTATTGGGGACATATGTGCTGAATCTTGCCTTTGCCACCATGCTCTTCAATTGAGGACCATTTTTGGATGTCTATTATCTTTCCTCATCCCTTCACTGAAACAAATGAGTTGGACTGGTTTTAATGTTTGGAAGAAATATCAATTATGATAACCTAGCTTGTAGGTTCCTTTGTGTTCCCCTTACTTTATATCAAGCTCATTTTACAAAGCAGCATCTGAGCTATCGAGCTCTACCTTTCTTTGGACAATTGCTGCCCGTGTTCATCCTAAACACCCTGATTGAGAATCAGATCCACAAGCTTAACCCATGTCTTTGCTGTGTTGTGAGCTCTGTTACATGCATGACAGTGAGTGCATTCATGTTGTTCAGTACCCTCAATGTATATAGGAAAACATACATCTGGATTTATGTACAGATTTTGCACTGGTTGTCCATGTCATTTTTTCCAGCACTTGTAAATAAAGGCAAAACTACCTTTACTTTGACCGTAGTACTGTTTCTCTTGGACTCCCGACAGTAAACCATGTGCTCCCTACACTATTCATCAATCCACACCTTTAGCTTTGTGGCAAATACTGTATCAGTGATCTCTTGTGAAACTAGCTTCAAAGTTCATGCTTCTGTTAACCTCATTCAACACACTATTGAAGCATAACTTAATGAGAACTCGTGGTTTATTGGCGAGGGACTCTACACATCTAAAACCAATTGCAGAAGTGCATGGAGTGATTGTACACAAATGACACGAGTTGTTGCTTTGCTATTTGACTGGAAGTGTGCAAAGAGCAGAGGGGGATATGTCATTTGCAGAACCCCTTGGTAAGGCTGTTTGGGGTTTCTGCATAGCACTTTGACATTAAAATTGGCTTTCATAAATACATTTAATACGACCATTGGACTAGACACATTCAATGGGCTGCCGTTCCAAGATTTAAATAATTCACCATACCGGTGTCAAGTGAAAGTCCTCACGACTACAGAACAGGCCCGTTGCCAAGGGGATTTGGCATCATGCACTAGTCAAACAATGTAATCTCTTAACAGATGGTCTACAATGCATTTTGCTGCTAGGGCAGTCCCACCAGTAATGGCACTTCAAGCAAAGGGCAGTCACACACACGATGCAAAGACAATTCAACAGGGGAAGTTCAGATGTATTGCACAGTGGGGCTTAGATACATGTCTGGAATTACTTTAGTGCGCAAATCTTGGATGAAACGTTTTATTTGTTCGGAGGAGCAGTATGATACAGCAGCGTCAACAATCATTGGTGTGGCTATTTGATACAAGAATCTGTATTACATTATGCTGCATCTGCTCTAAACCAGTGGTCGTGAACCAGGACGTCCATCTTCCAGTACAGCATTTACTAAAATAAGTCCCTCTGAAAATGAAGAATTGGAAAAACAGAATTGAGAGTAGAAAAAACAAAACTAGCATGACCACAATGTCCACTGGGCTAGGTAGAGAAGCTACCTGTTGTAGGCCCTTTCCTTCTTTGCCCTCTCTAGGGCCTTGTCCATTGTCTTCTCATTCTCGCCCCTGCATTTGGGACAGAACCACTTCCCCTTGGGCTTGTGTTGCAGCCCCACACAGGAGAAGTGGAACCACTCGATGAGACACTCGTCGTTATCACAGCCAATCATCTCGCCGTAGGATACCTGTTCACACAGGCAGTAGGTGGGCTCGTCTGGGTCGATGGGCAGGTCTAGGGCTGACACCTCCCTCTCTGACTTTCCCTTTGACCTCTTCTTCTTGGACGACAACATTTTGACCCTCTTCTCTCTGGACACCCCCATGCCCGCCTCATCAACACGACCCATGCTTCCATAGCTCTCCCAATTCTCTCCGCTTTTCTGCCGCCGTGACCGTTTCCTGCCAGACTTGTCCCCCCCGCCGACTGAGCACGGCGTCACCTCATCACGCCTCTTGTTGTGGTGACCCACTTTGCCCAAAGTTGTTTCTGCTGATGGCTCTATGGAGGCTGCGGTCGTCGTCATGGCAGTTGATGTGGGTACATGGGTATCAGGGTTCTCCTTGGAGGCGTGGAGGAGCTCAGAATGCCAGTCCACCTGTCTGCTACAGTTCTCCACCAACTCCACCTGGAACAGTACAGAGTGAGTGAGATATATATTTTTTACACTGTGGGTTGATATACAGGACCAGTCAAAAGTTTGGATACACCCACTCATTCCAGGGCTTTTCTTTATTTTTACATTGTAGAATAATAGTGAAGACAAACTATGAAATAGTACATATGGAATCATGTAATAACCCCAAAAAAGTGTTAAACAAATAAATATATTTGAGATTCTTCAAAGTAGCCATCCTTTGCTTTGGACAATATTGGCAATCTCTCAACGAGGTCAATGTAGTTAACTGGAATTAATTTCAATTGTTAAAAGTTAATTTGTGGAATTTCTTAGATTTCAGCTAATCAGTTGTGTTGTGACAAGATAGGTTTGTTACACAGAAGATATTTGGAAAAAGATCAAGTCCATATTATGGCAAGAACAGCTCAAATAAGCAAAGAGAAAAGACAGTCCATCATTACTTTAAGACATGAAGGTCAGTCAATGCGTAACATTTCAAGAACTTTGAAAGTTTCTTCAAGTGCAGTTGCAAAAAACATTAAATGCTGTGATGAAACTGGCTCTCATGAGGACCGCCACAGGAAAGGACGACCCAGAGTTACCTCTGCTGCAGAGGATAAGTTCACTAGAATTACTAGCCTCAGAAATTGCAGCCCAAATAAATCCTTCAGAGTTCAAGTAACAGACACATCTCAACATCAACTGTTCAGAGGAGACTATGTCAATTGCTGCAAAGAAACCACTACTAAAAGGACACCAATAAGGGACTTGCTAAAACCAAATACTTAAGACTTTTACTCATAGTATTTTACTGGGTGACTCACTAACTTGAGTAATTTTCTAATAACGTATCTTTACTTTTACTCAAGTATGATAATTGGGTACTTTTTCCCACCACTGCAACTGAGTGCAGGAAATGCAGAAATAAGTGCTGAAATTTGTTTTGGTTGAAGTTGAATTGAACAGTATAAAACAATCAGAATGGAGAAAGGCTCATTGAAATCACTTTGAATCACCCTAGGATCACTCACTACTCAAAGCAAATGTAGAACTTTTATTGTTCAAAAACTAGAAATACCGTCAAATACCATACAAATACCGTGATATAATATTTTGGCCATATGGCCCAGCCTTAAGTGGGACTATCATTTGTTTTTCAACAGGACAATGACCCAAAACACACTTCCAGGCTGTGTAAGGGCTATTTGACCAAGGAGAGTGATGGAGTGCTGCATCAGATGACCTGGTCTCCACAATCACCCGAACTCAACCCAATTGAGATGGTTTGGGATGAGTTGGACTGCAGAGTTAAGGAAAAGCAGCCAACACGTGCACAGCATATGTGGGAAGTCCTTCAAGACTGTTGGAAAAGCATTCCAGGTGAAGCTGGTTGAGAGAATGCCAAACGTGTGCAAAGCTGTCAAGGCAAAGGGTGGCTACTTTGAAGAATCTCAAATATATTTTGATTTGTTTAACACTTTGTTTGTTACTACATGATTCCATATGTGTTATTTCATAGATTTGATGTCTTCACTATTATTCTACAATGTAGGAAATCGTAAAATTAAGAAAACCCCTTGAATGAGTAGGTGTGTCCAAACTTTTGACTGGTATTGTAAGTTGGTCAAGGAGAGTGACCAATATGGGCTTTGCTGCAGCCTAATCCATCTTTATTATTATTTTTCAAGTTGGAAAATCAAACTTCTTCAGGATTGGTGTCCCGTCAGGGGGACGGTTGAGCTAACATATGCTAATCACATCAGCCTGAGGTTGTAAGAAACAAAAAAGATTCCCAGGACATAAGACATATCTGAAATGGGTAGAAAGCTTTAACAATAATTTATCTAACTGCACTGTCTAATTTACAGTAGCTATTAAAGTGAAAGAAAACCATGCTATTGTTTGAGGAGAGTGCACAATTATGAAAATGTATGAATAAACCAATTAGGCACATTTGGGCAGTCTTGATACAAAATTTGCATGCTCTTCAACCGATCACTGTAGCATCTGACCGCCCGTCCAGCATCACTACTCTGGACGGTTCTGACTTAGAATATGTGGACAACTACAAATACCTAGGTGTCTGGTTACACTGTAAACTCTCCTTCCAGACTCACATTAAGCATCTCCAATCCAAAATTAAATCTAGAATTGGCTTCCTATTTCACAACAAAGCATCCTTCACTCATGCTGCCAAACATACCCTCGTAAAACTGACCATCCTACCGATCCTCGACTTTGGCGATGTCATTTACAAAATAGCCTCCAACACTCTACTCAACAAATTGGATGCAGTCTATCACAGTGCCATCCGTTTTGTCACCAAAGCCCCATATACTACCCACCACTGCGACCTGAATGCTCTCGTTGGCTGGCCCTCGCTTCATACTCGTCGCCAAACCCACTGGCTCCAGGTCATCTACAAGTCTTTGCTAGGTAAAGCTGCCTCATCTCAGCTCACTGGTCACCATAGCAGCACCCAACCGTAGCACACGCTCCAGCAGGTATATCTCACTGGTCACCCCCAAAGCCAATTCCTCCTTTGGCCGCCTTTCCTTCCAGTTCTCTGCTGCCAATGACTGGAACGAACTACAAAAATCACTGAAGCTGGAGACTCATATTTCCCTCACTAGCTTTAAGCACCAGCTGTCAGTGCAGCTCACAGATCTCTGCACCTGCACATAGCCCATCTGTAAACAGCCCATCCTAGTACCTCATCCCCATACTGTATTTATCTTGCTCCTTTGCACCCCAGTATCTCTACTTGCACATTCAACTTCTGCACATCTACCAATCCAGTGTTTAATTGCTATATTGTAATTACCTCACCACCATAGCCTATTTATTGCCCTACCTCCCTTATCTTACCTCATTTGCACTCACTGTATATAGACTTATCTTTTTATTTTTTCTACTGTATGCTTGTTTATTTCATGTGTAACTCGTTGTTGATGTATGTGTTGAACTGCTGTGCTTTATCTTGGCCAGGTCGCAGTTGTAAATTAGAACTTGTTCTCAACTAGCCTACCTGGTTAAATAAAAGGTGAAATAAAAATAAATAAATTCACTCTGGATCACTCAAACTTTGCACATACAGTGCTGCCATCTAACGGCCAAAGTCTAAATAGCGCCTGGGCAAGAATAATTCATTATGCTATTTCTCTTGCATTCCAAAGATGATAATACAAAATAAAATAAAAATGTTGTATGCGTTTTATTTTCCTACATTCCTTTCACATTTCCACAAACTTCAAAGTGTTTCCTTTCAAATGGTATCAATAATATGTATATCCTTGCTTCATGGTCTGAGCTACAGGCAGTTAGATTTGGGTATGTCATTTTAGGCAAAAGTTGAAAAAGAGGTTTAAGCAAAGTTCATATAAAAATGGAAGACACTTATTCGTCCATAAACAATAATACAGGCAGCCAGCCACGTTCACGCACCATTTGCCCAGCAATCTGGATCTTTTCATCTCCCAGCCCCTGGCTGCGGATAAGAGCTCTCTGGATGGCCAGCTGAATTCTACGCCGCTGGAGAGGGTCGGACTCCCGACTGTAGCGCTCATAAGCATCATCTAGCTCTTGCAAGCCATCTGAGGCGGGGACGACGACAAAGGATGCAAGAGATGTAACAAACATGGCCCATAGATAGCGTAAAGTGGATGGAGTGGTAGTTTTATTATGGAGCTAAACAAACGTATATTACTCTAGTAAGCTAAATAAATTAACATAACTTGAAACGAATATTGTTCTAATTTTACATAGAATAGAAGACACCCTTCATTCCAATTGTAACTTAATCAAAAGATGCACAGGCTAGCTAGCTTGTATATCTGGATGCCAGTAACCAGCCTCTGCTAATTAGCAGTTAGTTAGCAGTTTCGTAAACTAGCTAGATTGATTAACGTTACCTAGCAGGGAGCTAGCAAAGTTGGTCAGTGGATGAAACGAACGATTTACCTTGATATTTCGCATCAATTTCCTTCATAAGCGACACATTCCTCTGTAGGTCGAAAGGCAGTGATTCGACCAAGTCCAAATATTCTTCCACATAATTTGTAACGACGTGAACCGGGTCGCCGTTAGCCGGGTTTAGCATTCTCGTCAATGACCACAAAGCTGTCCACAAAAAAATAACACATTTGTTACACAGAACATCCTTCTACAATACTATGGCACACAGAACATCCGAAATTCATATTCCTACAGTACACTTTGAATGAATAAAGAAAACATATGACCTTTTCCCTTACTGTATCCATGAAAACGAGTTCCTCGAACAGCCTAGCTATTTGAGCCTACCGTTAGCTAGCAGGTAGCAGTCACGTCGTTACAGCCTTCACACTGATTACGGTCTGAACACGCTAATGAAGCAATGCAAACGACCACTTTTTACTCACCAGAAACGTTATATTTTCCGTTTACTGAAGCTTATACAATATATTCAATCCAACTGGAGAATATTGTAACGGCGCATTGATTGCAGCGTGAAGAACGGTAAACTTGAGTTGAACAAATAAACCGGTATATTTTGCGCATGCGCATCCTGTGAAACAAACTTGACATGGGACGATTGTTTTAGTGAAGATACTTTTTCGGCAACGTTTTAATCTGTTTTTAATGTCTGTTTTAATGCATTTAGTTTACAATTATGCAGATCTTGTGAAAATGGTTGATGCTTGATGTTACAACTTAGCTTGATACAGTTCCACAGTTTTGCTCTGATGTTATGAAGGCGATAGCCCGCCATATCGGAAATACAATGTATGCGCTCTCTGGTGGCAGTATGACAGAATGGCAATTATTTAAAATGTAAACAAAGTTTCTCTCCATCGCAGACATTTCGCACTGTTTGAGCTGACAGTTATCATTGATACATTGGATAATCTAACTCTGTGCAACACTGTGAGGGAGGTAGAAGACTGAACAAAGAAGTGAACTCTCAATCAACATTTTAATATTTACAATGTAAAGGATGTTTATGACAAAAACAAGAGACCACACCGGTGCCACACTGTCACTGTAAGATTCTATTCTGGGTGACAGTAAAGATGGGAATGTCATGATGGAATAGGAGGGAATGTCATGTTGGAATAGGATGAACTGTCTGGAAGGAAATCAGAGAATTCTATGCTGTAAATCATCAGGTATTGTTAAATGTGCTACACAGTATGCGTACAGTTAGAAGCCTGACTCTTGGGTAGTCTGATAATATTAATGTATAATAATCTCAGCTCAGCCTTGTGTGCCCCTTTAATACTGAAGTGCTGGCTGTCAACATTTTTAAAAGCCAACGAGGCACTTTGAGGAAAATAAAACAGACTCCAGTGCAGAGGGAATATTGCGTAGACACCTTTTCTTTATCCATTTAAAAATCATTAAGGTCTAGTTTATTTAGCACCAATAGACTAGAAGTGGTTTCATATGTTGGAGCCCTACCTCTTGTATTATTTCTTGTTGGTCGGGATTCAATAATGATCACAGGTTGTCGAACAATGCAGCTTTTTAAGGCAATGTTACTGCGTTCTTGGAAATTGCAATCGTGGTAAAAATAAACTGCAATGTCGGCTCAATTGGAAATTACGGATTGTATCCCGGCCTAAGCTTTCCTGTCTGGAGGTACAGATTAGCTACAGCTAAAAGATCTGAAAAGTGTTGACAACATCTGTGATAGTTGGGCTCTTTGGCCCAATGTCAATGATTATAGAGAATGGATTCTCAGGATTCCCATGGAAGAACGTGTCGTTATGTCTATGTACAGTATGTATGCATGTATGTAAGTGTATGTACAGTACGTATGTGAGTATCTTGGACCCCTGTAGACCGTTCTCAGCTCTCAAATAGTTTTTTGATGGTGGAGCTGATCTCCTGGATCATGTCTGTGGTGGTGGTGGCTCGCCCATGTTTGTGAAAGGCCTGTCTGTTACACTGTCTGGTCAGAGAACAGGCCCCGAATGCTGCCACCACTGACGGGTTCACACTGAGGCAAAGATTGGAGAACACATTACAGTTACAGCAATGACAAATAAACAGTCAAATTAGGCCAACTAAGTAAACATAGGCAGCCCCTTCAAATGTTCTCATAGAACTATATTAATTTTGGCAATGTCAGTGTGTGAGCACATAATGTTGCTGAATATGGTACCTTTTGGTCATGTCTGCCGAGGAGGTATATGCCCAGTGTGCCAGCACTCCCAGAGAGCCAGATAGGTGTGGGGGGCAAGGAGACCGCCTACGCCCACTGCCCTCCTGTCTGCACAAGATCACTGGACGCCACAGAGACACAGGACACAGTCAGAGCTTTACAGGAACATGTGTGAATGTAGCACTTAGTCTAATTGTAGCTGTGTGTGACAGACACTAACCCTTGTTGCCGTCGGTGATAAGGTCTTCCTCTCCCTTGAGCACCACAGTCAGGTTGCCCATGGCAACACTGAGCTCCATGGCACTCCTCTGATGGTCACTGCTATCCAGAGGCTCATGGTGCTAAAAAAGAAAGACAGACAGTAGGATAATGATAAACACACAACACACACACACAGAGCTGAACTGGCAGACTCACCATAGCCTCTTACAACTGGGTGAATTCCATGTAGTTGGGAGTGAGGATGCCCTTCTGGTACCCTTGGATGACTGATGGTTGCTGAGCAACCAGCCACAGCCCATCCTATTTGTGGAACACACAATCACTGCACATCTTTGTAAAACTATTAACAATGTGAAAATCTGTTTTGTGTACAGTACTTACTGCATCAATAACTATAGGGATATCTCTTGCTTTGGACTTCTCAATTACTTCCTGAAGAAAAAAAAGAGTAATGAGAACATTGGTAATATGTCAACTCTCAACTAAAATTGACTGTGTGTGTGTTCAGTGTCCCACAAGCCTTGGCGTTTTTCAGCAGCATTTTGTCTCTGCCCAGCCCTGGGCCCACCACCAGGCAGTGGAGTCTGGGGAGCCATTTCTCTATCTCCTCCACTGCATTGGGGCTGTCCCTATAGATAACATTAACACAGTTATCATCAACAAAGACATCCATTATATGCACACTGCTATCAAATAGGCTTCCATTCCAAGACAGAACTTACAGCACAGGATGAACTATGAGCTCGGGACTGTAGGATTTGATCACTGTTGCTGCATCTTTAGTGCAGAATACGTGTTACAGGTCGGCTCCCTAGGAAGTGATACAGCAGAGGTTTTGTCGTTATATCAATGTCTCCACCAGAGTAAAAAATGACAGGACCAAGAAAGCTACTTTGTGCTTACCACTTTCAATGCAGAGATAGCAGCAAAGTACGGAGCTCCTGTATACCTTACCAGGAGAGGAAAAATAAGCAGAAAGAAGGATGGAATGAAAGGACACAAAGAAGTACATTTTAGAATATCTTTGGTACCTCACACAATATGGGTATACTCCACAATATGGGTATACTCCACAATATGGGTATACTCCAGAAAACCTTAATTTAGAAATCCAAGGTAAAGGTGGAGTTGGGTCACTTGGATAACTTACTCCTGATATCCCCCAATAATCCCAATCCGCCCATCTTGGCCTTTGTGCTTTTTAGATGTCAACGGAGGGACTATATTCTTCACCAGCGGAAGGATATCATCCATTCCTCGGCGTGCTGCTGTCCCAAGGGAGAAGGAGCGCTCGAGGACTGAAAAAGGAGAGAGAAGTATTCAGAGTTTATTTAAACTTGTCGCTTCCCTACGCTAACTGCTTGTGTGTGCATTTAGTTCAGCCTAGATGTCTTTGTGGGTCTGTTTCAGCCTTATTCAGCTCTGTTTGACCTGCTTGTTGACAAGTCTCACCAGAGTTGGCCATTGGTTAAACACAGGCCAACTGAGTGAGAGAAGCAAATACCTAAACCTGCATTGGTAGGTGGTTGACTGTGGTAGCTGGGCCACTCAGCCTGGGACTGGGGCTGACTGTGGTAGCTGGGCCACTCAGCCTGGGACTGGGGCGAGCGAACTCGGAGGTAACTCGACCGACCACGCCTCATTTGGCCGGAGGTGGACATGGGCACACCGGGCTGCATGGTGGACTCCATGGTATTCCGAGCAGGCGGCATTGCTGTGGTTGCGGTAGCTGTGGCGACAGGGTTCCTGGTGGCGATGCTGGAGAACATCTGTCCCAACACCTGGAGCATGTGGAGCTCACGGGCATGTTCGGCTTCTCGCCGGCGGTCCCCGGCCTGCAGACGCTGCTCCTCTATCTGGTAGAAGCTCTGCTCAGCCTCGGCACTCTGCTCCAGGAGCCACTTCGTCACACTGTCCAGGGGCAGGTTGGTGTGCCGCTTCTTGGGCCGCTTGGAGGACGGCCCACCAGCTGACTGGCTGCTGATCTGTCTGACTGTAGTGCCTGTTGAGGAGAAGTGGATGGAGGTTTGAGAGCTGCCACTGTGGTAGTATCGGGATACTAGATATGGTTGATTTTGCAAATACGGGCACTTTTTGGATGTTTTTGAAAATGAAACCTCTTAACTTTTTTTATCTGAATATTTTCTTCACTCTATCTCTATCTAAGAATATAAAGATTTTTATAGGTTTCCCAAAATACCTGAGGGGAGATGTCATTACCACCACGTCATAAAATGGTCTATTTTACTTGAAAAGGAAATTACAAAAATTCTGCCTAAGGTATTTTGTATACCATTTCCCGACTGTTTTATTTGTATTTAAAAAAATCATTTTTACTATTTTACAAACTTTTAATTATACGTATTCATCAGTCATGTCTAAAATGTCCATATATGCCTTGATGATACTCAGAAACATGTATTTACCACATAAAAATCTTAATATTTGACATTGTAGGAATTATCTTAAGAACAAGCATATATGGGAAGCATAAAGGTTCACATATGGGAATCATCATCAATATCAATTGTAATTTAATACACATTTTCCTAAAAAAAATGTACCGTGATGGAAATGACTTAGCGTTGTGGTAATGACAGTATGGTGGAAATTACATTTCATATAAAACTGATGAAAAATATCATTAGACATTTTGAACGTCAAAGTTGTACATGTTTCATTTTATTGAAGACATAGAACACACCGTTCAAAACAAAAGGTTACATGCCTCAAGAACTTACAGCATATTTTAGAACAATTGTGGGATTCAATGCATTAGGCAGAAATACATGTACAAGGTTGTAAACACTAGTTGACATTAAACAAATTGTTGTTCACTGGCTGCAGTCTATTGATTCACACTCATGAGGCAGGTATGTGCTCACTCAAGATTATGCTCTCTATTGCTTAACGCAAGAGAAAATTTCCTCCCAGACTGCTTCATCAAGCATCATATGCCGTTTTGTCACTGGATGAGGCTCAGGGACAAGCCCAAGCACATTCTCTGGTTGGTACCATACAATTTCCTCTCTCATTGGCCAAAATAATCTGTTGGTACTCACACGACTCATCGTCTTGACTAGAGCACTGCTCTCTGCATCAACATCTTGTATAATACCAGGGTAAGGGTCTTCATCATATTTCACTTTCCAATCAGTCCCTCACGTATGTGTCACATCCAGGCCTGAGAAGACAGGCTGGAGTGTTTAGTTTTGTTTTTGGTGTAGGGGTTTTCTGTTCTAGGTTATATATTTCTATGTTGGGTTAATGGTTCCCAATTAGAGGCAGCTGAGTGTCGTTGTCTCTAATTGGGAACCATTTTTGTTTGTAGTTTTCACTTGGGGTTTGTGGGTTATTGTTTGGTCATAGCTTTGTTAGACACGTTATGGTCAACATTACGATCGTCGTTTGTTTTTGTCCCAGTTACGTTGATTTAATAAAGATGTATACTGGATGTCTCGCTGCACCTTGGTCTGTCTGTTATGAAGATCGTGACAGAAGACCAAGCAGCGAGAGACCCGGGAGTACTGGACCTGGGAGGAGGAATTATTTAGGGACGGACCCTGGGCCCAACCTGGAGAGTATCGTCGGCCAAGAGAGGAGCTGGAAGCAGCGGCGGCGGAGCGGCGCAGGTGTGAGAAGCTATACGGAGCATGGGATCCGGAGAGAGAAAAGTTAATTGGAACTCGCCTGGCACGGAAACCCGAAAGGCAGCCCCCAAAAACTTTTTTGGGGGGGCACACGAGGAGGTTGGCCGGTTCAGGAGGGACTCCTGAGCCAACTCCTTGTGCTTTGTGGAGAGAGCGTTGGGGAGAGCGTCGCACTGGTAAGACGCCGTGCTATGCAGTTTTGCGCACGGTGTCCCCAGTGCGCGTTCACAGCCCGGTGCGAGAGATTCCAGCGCCACTCATCTGTCAGGCTACGGTGAGTGTGCAGCCTGGTAGAGTGGTGCTGGCTCAGCGCTCCTGGTCTCCGGTGCGCCTCCTTGGACCAGGATATCCTGCGCCAGCTCTACGCACTGTATCTCCGGTTTGCATCCACAGCCCAGTATGTCCTGTCCCTGCTCCACGCTCCAGGATCCCTGTGCCCGTTGTGAACTCAGCACGTCCTGTCCCTGTTCCATGCTCCAGGATCCCTGCACCCGGCGTGGACTCAGCACGTCCTGTCCCTGCCCCACGCTCCAGGATTCCTGTGCCCGTCGGGAACCCAGCACGGCCGGTTCCTGCTCCCCGCACCAGAGTGCGCGCTATGAGCCCAGTACGGCCGGTTCCTGCTCCCCGCACCAGTGTGCGCGTTATGAGCCCAGTACGGCCGGTTCCTGCTCCCCGCACCAGTGTGCGCGTTATGAGCCCAGTACGGCCGGTTCCTGCTCCCCGCACCAGAGGGCCAGTGAGGGTCCCCAGTCCGGAGCCGCCAGTGAGGGTCCCCAGTCCGGAGCCGCCAGTGAGGGTCCCCAGTCCAGCAAACTTCGGACCAGCACGGCCAGCACCGGAGCCGCCACCTGGGATCAAAAGACCCACCCGAAGGCTGGCGTGTTTAGGTTTCGTTTTTGGTGTAGGGTTTTTTGAGTTCTAGGTGTTCTATTTCTATGTTGGGGTAATGATTCCCAATTAG